>JAVYIG010000224.1:0-746279 GCA_035222895.1 Strongylocentrotus droebachiensis
CTCCAGAGATGGTCCAAAAACAAGGGAAGGCCTGGGCCGGTCCAGGAAATGACATCTGGTCTATTGCTTGCACCTTCCTGGAGTTGTTCGTGGAGCAAACCCTTTGGGAAGGTGTAGAGTTTTTGAAGCTTCTTAGGACATTGCTAAAACCGGACACCGTGCCGCCGATTCTGAAGAAAGTTAAGCCAGAGGTGCGTTCCATACTGAAACCATGCTTTGATAAGGAGCCCTTGAAAAGGCCCTCTGCAGAGGTACTCCTTGGACAGTTCCAGAAGCTCCAGCAGTCCAGCTTATGATGTTTGAGGCATGCATCCCTCTTCAGTTGCAAGCTGGGTATTATTACTTGAACAGCTTCAGAAGCTTTAGCAGTCCAGCTTGTGATGTGTGAGGCATCCCTCTTCAATTGCAAGCTGGGTATTATTACTTGAACAGCTTCAGAAGCTTTAACAGTTCAGGGGGATGTTTCATAAAGCTGTTCGTAAAGTTACGCATGACTTTACGAACGACTTGAATATGAAGTGCCAGATAGGATGCCCAAAGTTTTTCCTGATGTTTTAATAAAATGTGACTATACATTTCTTATTACCTCAATTATAATATGGCAAAAAATAAACTTTGCATTACAAATGTTTGTTATAATAAGAATGTTTATCTACATCTGCACAGTTCAACTTTAGTTTATGTAGTTAAAAATTATTGAGCATCCCATTTGGCTTTTCATATTTAATTAAGTCATTTGTAAAGTCATGCGTAACTTTACGAACAGCTTTATGAAACATCCCCCAGCTTGTGATGTGATGTGATGGGCATCCCTCCTCACTTTCTTGCTAGAGACTCCAGAATAGATCTTGCTGGTGAATTGAAATATTGAACAGGCACTGGTGAAATAATGTTAAATCTGTGCAATATTGTATTTCTACTATGAGCATTGATGCACCATTTCAAATTCAGATTCAGAAAATGTACTTAAGGGGTCTAATAATTTTGCTTGAAATATGTTAAGTTTGAAATGGCAATACCATACAGAAATATCAAGCAAAACAGTAATATCATTTCCTTTTCTCTATCCCCCCTTCCCATGTAACATCCTGACAAAATATAGTAAGATTGAAAGTAAATTTTAATAATGAGAAGAAAAAAGGGCGTAAGATTAGGCTTTTTACATGTTGTCAAATTTGATATTCAGTAAATTAATGGGCATATTTGTAGCATATCATGGACCATCTAATGAACCATTACTAAGGTAGATTAGTGAAATGCAGTAGAATGAAAAGATGTGTCTGGAACGTAAAAGGAAGAATAGTCACTGGTATTTACCAATAAAAAATTCTCTAATAATAATATTAATAATAATATTTAATTTGCATATAGCGCTTAATCCAAATGTCTCTAAGCGCTTTACAAATATACTATTACATATTGAATCTATTGATATTCTATTGACAAGCCCAATAATATATGAGTGCATATATTTACCAGCTCCAGAAACTAAAGATTTGGTTCTACCTGATTGTGATAGAATAATGAGTTTCAACAATTATGCATTTTGCTTTCCGGACGGATCTTTTTGTGCCAACAAATTTTGCGGAGCTACCTAAAAATGCTTCCTGTAGACAAAATCTTGTTCAAAATTGTTCACATGTGTATCGATCTGATCATGGCCTAAAACTGATATATGAGAAGTAGATTCATTGTGACAACAAAGCTATCATGTCTTGTGGAATACTTGAACATTATTTTACTCATAGTATTTACTCTAACCTTGTTATATTTTTGATTAATAAAATCCTGTTCAGTGCTTGGTCAACATAGCATCATGTGACCAAACATAACAATGCTATGATGTTACCGATAAGAAAAATGTGCTATACTGTGACGTCATCCATGGTATAGTGCACTATATCATGGGACTATACCATGGATGACGTCATAGATATGCGATCAATCAAGGTCAATGTGATATCGGTTTCGGCCCCGTCGCGGTACCTCAGAAAATAGTGCTATTCCTCTCACCTCGATCCATAATTTCAAATAGAGCCTGTCAGTGCATGGTATATTTGTTTACTATTTCTAATATTAGTTGAATTATCACTTCCAGATTGACAGCTATTATATTTTGTACTTTGATGTTTGATTATATTATTTGTTCATACATAAAGTTGAATTGATAGTCTATTTGATAGACTAATTCTGTCTTTCCTTTTGTTAGAATTGAAGAATATGATTTAGAAATGGTGTATAGTGTATATGCATATATCATTCTCCCTAAGTGAACTACATGTATGTGTATGTTTGTTTTTACTATGCTTTTGATTCAAATGAATAATTGAATATAATTTTCTAGTTAAACAGACTTGCAATCTGTAGTGAAAACCTATGTTTTTGTTTGTTTGCTCTATAGAATTTTGATACAAATTTTCTTATACGTGCTGCAGCTATATGTAAATGTAACTTTAAAAAAAAACTATGGAATGTCAAATAACATAGACCCTGCTTCATTTTGGAAGTCTGTATAAAAAAATAGGAACTGCTTTACCTTATGTTTTTATATGAGGACAATGACTTTAGTGGTCAAAATTAACTTATTATTTATATGCATCCCAAGTTTCATGATGATGAAAGTAATTCTCATCTAGAATGTTTGAATATTGATGATATAGACTATATCAGTCTTGATTTTAATCATGCATCAAATATGTCTCATATTTGTTATACAGTTGTATATTTGTTTTATATTTTAGCTTTTGTAATACATTAATTGATGCCATTAATTATTCATCATGCCTTTCCTCAAAATAAATATATTTCATCTGAATTACTGAACAGAAAATGTGTGTGATTTTGAATAGTCTGCACATGTGTACATGTCAAATGATCAAAAGATATGGAAAGAGAGAGAGAGGGAGAGAGAGAGAGGGGGAGGATAAAGAGAAAGAGAGATGGGGGGGGGGCAGTGAGGGGCATGCAGTGCGATAGAGAGAGAGAGAGAGATGTAGGGGATATGCCCATGTAATGACAATAAATAAGGAAAAACAACCAAAATTGTCAGGAATTCAGAGTACTTGATTTTGTTGAGATAAGTAGCTCACTTATAATGATGTCGATACATCACTTAAGAAAGAAAATATAATAATATGATCATGATTAATGTCAGCCAATGCAGCAGAGACCAAAACCGCGGTTAACATCTGCAGAAATAGCTTATGCGCGTTTGCTAAGTAAATGATCGATGACGTAATGAAACTTGCGAAAGGGGATTTCCCGACGGGAATACCCAAACCCGGCCAGCTCGCTATACAGCGACGGTAACGGGAGAGAAGGCAAAGGACACTGTATTTATACTACGTCATCACCGCAGTCAAAACATTGTCGCCAACCTTATTTCGAAGTATAACTTTGGATTTACTGGTGTTCTGCAGATCAAGTAAGTTCCCAGTTTGGTTTCTTTTCTCATGCATGCAATGTTTTCTTAATTTATATCTCGATAAACTCGTATTGACTTTTCTCACAAACGTGAAACACGCGAGAGTCAATGTGTACGTAGACATGCAGAACTGCATGCAGAAATAACTATCTGATATGTGGAAAAGGCGGTCAGTGAAACCACACGTAGTTTCATTGGAACAACATATACAGTTGATATTATAAGAGACACATTTCAGTCTTAGGTTATCAGCAAGGTTATATTGCCAATATTTTCCCAATATATTTAAAACACGTTTTATATGGCTAATTAATGAATGGTAAATCATGTGCTGAAAACACCCTCTCTCATCTTCCAGTCAAGACTAGCAGTAGCCTACTCTGGTAGAGCTGGTCAAAAAATAAAAAAATTCCCTAGTAGTAAATTGGAATGATATATTGTGGACATGTGTTTAGACATATGTAAGAGGAACATGTATGAATGCAGAAAATGTGGGTATCGCAAGATATTGTGGAAGAGACATCCCTGATCCCAAATGTCTGCCTTCCTCTGTATGCTTACACTACTACCGGTATCACTTTCCTGTCTCATGCAAGCAAAGAGTTATCCTGTGTGTGTGCATGCATGTACCTGTATAATAGTCAAGTTGGGCGTTGGGAAAATGGATGGCTATTGTATGGTTCAGGAGTCGTGTGTGAATGACTATGTGTGTATACTGTGTATTGTAATTGGGTTTTTACAGACGTGTATAAATCAGATTATTTACATCTAGGGACCGACCTTTAACTTCACCATCTGAAAGTCGTGACTCGTTTCGAACCTGTGCCCTTGGCTGAATCAGTTTGTAACTTCCATTTTTAGCTGGATTACAGGCGCACGCCACAACGCCCCGTTGTTTGTGCAGCAGATATTTGTTACAATCCCTGCTATACACAGAGATGCCAACCCTCCCGATTTCATCGGGAGGCTCCCGATAATTCACCCCAACTCCCGACCTTACGATTTCCATCCTTATCCTCCCGATTTATTTTAAAATTTTTTATTTTTTTTGGCGCTTATCAGCATATATATCTGTGAATTGAATGAGAAATATCGTCTGTTAACTTAAGCATGTAGTATTTCCACTATGTTAAAAGACAAAGTAGCAAAAGATTGTTTCAGCATATGGATCGCTGTAACCAATGCGTGGATATTGACACAGAATCCAAATGGCGGAAAATCAGCAAAAGAAGACCAAGAAATGGTCTCAGAAGTATAAGACCGAAACAGTATCAAGTACCCGTGTATTCGGAAGTCTGAAAGGAATTCATCATGCATTTTGTTCAATTTGTATGTTATTTTTAAAAAAGTGGGAATTATTTAACTAAATACACATGTAAAATGCTGCAAAATAAGGCTCAGATTGCACCAGAGAGCATCTAGAACCCCAGAGCTTCCAGGGCCCTAAGGCGGGCCCTGGACCCCGGCCGCATGGGTCGGGCGCTACGTGCTCGAGATGTGCGCTACGCGCACATTTTTTGGTGTCGATTACAAATCCTCCCTATTTCTGTTTTCCAAAAGTTGGCATCTCTGTATACAGTACACCTGCAATCAGGCATGTAAACGTGTATGTTGTATGTTTATTGAAAGTCTACTTTGGTATAGAGGAAATTGAATATGAAATAAGGAAACTGATCGAGTCGACCCTGATTATGTGTCATGAGCGTTATTTTTTTAATTTTTTTATAGTATTTGGGAATCTAGTTAAACATGAGGCATACTGTTACAAATTACTGGTTAACATTAATAGTTACCAGTATGTTACTGGGATGGGGTAATGTTTGAAGATTTATCCCCACTAAAACATAGACTTCAGTTTCAATGCAATATTGAGACATTTACATATTCTTGCTGTTGAGTATACTTTCTTCATAAAGCAACATATTTTAACTTAAAATGTGCTACAACTTTGCTAATGTAAATTGTAAATTGCACTTAAAATTCAGGAGACAGTAAGCATTGATGTTCATATATATCTGTGACAAGGAAGTTATAAACAAAAAAAAGGTTTACATAGTTATATACATGTATGTTTGCTGAATATAATGAAACAAATTTGTAAACTATGAATCCATTTTTCTGCAGATAGTCCATTGTATTTATTTTCTTCTTCTAAACAGTTACTTAATTGGCACCATGTTTGTTTACCTAATTCTGCAGCCATAAAGCAAAACAAGCTTTTGTGAATTTGAAAGACATTTGTCATTTGTGTATTAAAGGCAAATGTGTGTTATTACATTGCACCTTGGACCTGTCACGTTTTACATGAGTGGAAGAGAAAGATAGGTCTACAGTTATGAACTGATTATTCATACCCTTTGTAAATGTGATGTTTTGAGGTATCTTTTCATAACTGAAGAATGAAAGGTAGATTAGGGCCTATGTTGAATATTTGTTGATGTAAGCTTTGTGTCACATTTCAAGAAACATAAATCGGGACAAATTACAAAACCTGGTAAGATCGAGCATAAATAATTGTAGTTGTTAACTGTAGATAGATATATATAGAGAAAGAGAGAGAGAGAGAGAGAGAGAGAGAGAAAGAGAGAGAGAGAGAGAAAGAGAGAGAGAGAGTGGAGGGGATTGTACAGGAGGTATAGAGATTGAAAGAGTGAGGGAGAGAGATGGATCCAGGTATAGAGAGAGAGGGGTATTTTTTTTGTAGGAGTGGATCCAGGAAGAGAGGAAAGAAAGAAAAAAAAAGAAAATAGAGAAGCAGAGAGAAAGAGATAGAGAGAGAGAAAGGAGAAGGTGAAGATGGTGGTGAATTTCAAATGCAGGTATATAGGTACATTATATTCTTAGCATGTTGTTATATTTTTGCATTAAAACAGGCCCAAATAAATCAAATCAGATTAGAACATCTAAATCAGGATAGCAACCATGGAGGTTGGACAGCGAGTTGTCCGGAGCGCCACCTGGACATGGCGAGATCAAGATGGCGGTGAGGGTCATCTTGGGACAGTGGTCAAGCTCAAAGATCAAGACCCTCAGGAACCCATTCCTAAAGACTGGGCCAAGATCAGATGGGATAATGGTAATGTTAACAACTATCAGGTCGGGTCCAGTGGGTCATATGACCTTGCGCTCTTCGACAATGCCCCCGCAGGTAACGATTCCCTTACTTATTTTTTTAACAATTTTTCTATTAGTTTATATTAAAATTAAGATTAAATCTAGCAATTAAATCAACAGATTTTCTTTAAATGGTCAATAACTGAATATTGTTTATCTATTTTACAGTGATGAAAGCTTTATAAGTTCAAGTATCTGATGCTGGGGGGGGGGGGGGGAGGGGGGGGGGGAGGAGGGCGGGCGGGGTATTAATTTCCAATTCATATTGACGGCTACGAGACCAATACTGTTATACAATTTCTTAATTTTCCATCTTCCTCAATTCTTTTTTTCAGGTGTGAATCATGTTCATATAACTTGTGATAGCTGTTCAATGAATCCTATAGCTGGCATACGTTGGAAATGCAGTGATGAAAGCTGCCCTGATTATGACCTTTGTACTCCATGCTACATGAATGATAAACATGACTTGACTCATCCATTCACTCGCTTCACCAGCCGGAAAGAAACAGGGCATGTACAGAGTATTTTTTAGTATTGTTTTAAACTATGAGTATTGCTTTTGTTTATTTTACATTAAAATGCAATATATTTTGCGCCTATGAATATATTTTCTATATGAAAGTGGGATAGAGAACTGGAAAACTTCATGTTGTTCAGGATGTATTCAAGTAGTGGGGTTCCAAAATGAAAGATAGATAAATAGGCCCCCTCTCACCCCAGGGTGCATGAGATGAGTTCATGCTATTTGGGTCATATTGTCATAATTCATGTGAAGTCGATTGCCAATGTATTCTGGGTTTTTTTTAAGCCTTACTATAAAGGACCTTGTTAGTCATGAGAAAAGTCACTTATAACAATATACCCTTACTAACCTTGTAACTATATAGTTGTATATAGTAACCAGTCTCATTTTAATATTATACACCAATCTTATTTATAAGATTTGGAAACCCATCATGTATTTTAAAATTAACTTTATTTTAGGCTTTAGATAACGAGAGTCAGACTCGACTAGCACATGTGCTATTTTTGACTCTATTTTACCATCGATCACAAACTCATTGTAAATAGTCATTTATTGTTTTACTCTTGAAGCAAAGTTTACTTTATCTTTGTCATAATGTACATGTATATCGCTGTAGAACATGTATTTTTTATAATTCATGTCATGCATTTATGTTATATTGACATTATCATTGTACATTTTTATCTTTTGTTTCAATGTTTTCAATGATGGTGAATAAATAAATTCAATTCAATTCAATTCAATTCAACCTCGTTTTACCCCCTGCAGACTCATGAAATTTGAGTTGGAACCGACTCAAAATGTATTTACCTCTTTTGATGTATATGATCTCCACACAATCTGATTGTTACTAGCTTCATACATTTATCTTAAAAAATATAAAAAAGAGAGATTTGTTTGTTCTTTAGGACACAAGTGACACCTCGATTTGGAGAAGCGAAGACAATTTCCAGAGGGCTGTGTCCAGAGGCAGAGGTCTGTAGAGGGAAGGATTGGCAAGGAGATGATGAAGATGGTATGAAATTCATATTTTTCGCTTCTTCCTTTTAATTTCCTTTCTTTTACGATTTTGCCTATATGCCAGTGCAATGCCTGTAAGTTTTTGATTTTAGTAACTTGTTTAACCCTAATAAGGCCGGTGGGGGTGGATTTTTTCCGCTGCATCAAAACCCCTAAACCTATGGCCCTGAAATTTCATTGAGTTTTTTTCCCTCATATCTTTTGCACATTTTGATATCAAATTTGTTATGGGCGGACCTATGGTTTGGTTGATAGGTGACAAAATATCATCACATGTCTATTGAAATATGTAATTCTCACAAATGTGCGTGTGTAAGTATATTTCCCCAAAAAGATTGCATATTGTCATAAAAACGTTAACAAAATACATAAATAGACATTAATGAAAATAAACATTACTATCTTATTCAATATACTTTAATCTATCAACCATGCTAATTTTCACATTATTTGGACCAACCTAGGCCGAGATCTTAATGCCCCCCCCCCCCCCCCCCGGCCATATCAAGACCTCAAATAGCCCTGTCTTTTTAGGGTTAATCATGAGCTTTAGCTTAGCAGTAAGAGAATTTAGGGATAAATGTTTTCATTTTGATAGCCCTTTGGAAAGATATTAACACTTTTGTTTCTTTTTCTCTCATCTCTACATGGTTGCTTGTTTGCCACATGTGCCATTTTGCACAAAACAGTAAACACCAATTGATGGAAGGATTGCATTGTGTAATGTCTTTCTAAAATCAACCATTTAAAATCTTAATTAAATCCATGATAACTCTAATTATAACCTTGTGAAACAGTTTCAAAGCCTTTAGTATATTTATCCCATGATAAAATCAATGTGGCACAAGGGTGGGGGGGGGGGTATTTGTGTTGTTTATAAAGCTTGTAGATTTCTACTCTGACCTAGTACAGAATGCAGTACGACGAATTCATGCAACCTGCTATTTTGATATGAAATTATGATGTCTTTATTATTCAACTAAATTTGTGGTAGCCACTGTGAGCGTTTGAACAAAAGGAAAATATCAAGTATACATATCTCCACAGGCATGCCCCTGATCACAAAATATAAGAAGGTTTGGCTTTATACATTCCGTAAGAAAGTTGGCTTGTTCCTGTAGTATCATGTTATGTCTGGTAATATTGAGTAATTTATTTATAATAATTGATTTTGTTTTGCTTTTACAATTTTTTTGTCTAAAAAGTAGAGTGATTGATTATTCTCTTGATGATTCAGGTGCCGGTGGGACTGTTGTTGAGATATGTCCCTTTTCTGAAAGGCCACGATCAGGCGTCACTGTTTGCTGGACTCAGTCTAAACTGGTTACTACTCATAGAGTTGGATTTGATGGGAAAATGGATCTAAAATGCACCGCAGCAGGAACTGGGATAGGTTACTACGCTACACATCTTCCTGTTTTAGGTATTGTATCCAACAGTTTGTCCTTTTGTTCCACAATAATGGCTAATCACTATTTATTTCTACATTCACTTTTGACTTTTTAATTTTGGATTACACACACATATTTTCTTCCCTACCTGTTGTCTACTTTCCATCACTCTTATCTTCATGCTCACCTTCATCACTGTAAAGAATTAAGTATCAGTGGCTGTCATAATCATTTGGATCATCAGTATCAGTATCATCATCTACATCATCATCATCATCATCATCATCGCCGTCATCATCATCCCGGTTTCATACGATCTACTTTATCATCCTCACTACTATTGTCACAATTGTTTCCATCATCATCATCACAACTGTACCTTCATTATCAATATCAACAGCATTATCATCATCACAATCTTCATTATCATATTCATCATCTTCATTTCTATCACCTTCATCATCTTTATCATCATCATCATCAGTACCATCATCATCATCCTTATCATCATCATCATCATCATCAGTATCATCATCATCATCTTTATCATTATTATCAGTACCATCATCATCATCCTTATCATCATCATCAGTATCATCATCATCATCATCCTTATCATCATCATCTCCATCACCTTCTTCATCCTCATCATAACCACAGTCACCACTATAATCCTCAGCAATATCATCATCATCATCATCAACATCATCATCACCACCATATACCTTCATCATCATTATCGACAGCACCATCATCAGTTTCATATTCATCCCCATCATTAACATCATCATCATTATCATCATCATTTTTCTCTCTCTCTCGAGTTGTTTACAGGTAAACTTTGGTTTCCCTTCTTCAGGGACACTTTTCCTAAATAGCCTTAAATTACACTATGAACTGGCCGGCCAAAATGACTTAAAATGATCTTGCCAAGGTCTTCAATTCCAGCGAAATTTTCTTGAAACAGTCTACATTTTGTCGCGGACAAACTGACTTATTCTTATCTTATGGCATTTTTTACAGAAGATAATTTTAAGAGTAATGTTCGACTGTTCGTACGCTACATGGGCCTATGACGAAGGTCGTGTGTCTTATTTTAGTCTGACAGTTTTATTACGGTCATAATTCGAGGCAACACGACAGAAACTATCTTAATTTTGACTCTCGGTGGAATGCAGTGGTTTAGAAGACCCGACCACTGACTGGATTATGTTTTCATACCCGTTGCACTATATATTGATTTTCCTTTCTCTCTTTCTAACGAATAGTTATACCAAAAACTCGAAATCATCAATATTAAATGTACTAAGTACTAATAAAAGATATTAATTAAGCTTGCTTCCATATTAAGGTTGTTTATAAATATTGTAGTGCATGCATCTATGTGATGTTTCTATTAAGGGTCTGGGCAAACAACTATGCCTCAAAACCACGAATTCCTTCTAATGGACAGACAAGGTCACGCGCTGGCTGAGAGGTGAATATTACCAAATTATGATTGTTTGTATGACTTTTGTAAAAGAAATTGCTAATCTTGCTTGAAATATGATTAAAATGGAAAATTTAAGGTGAAAACAAACTTCGAACGAAAGGAATCGACCAACGTTAAGTCAGTTTTCTGCATGGGGAAGATAGTCTCATGTCAAGACGTCGATTACTATGACCTAAGGAAAATGAGTACAACCTTACCAAACATTGTCATTTACTTGCGTTGTACATAATAAAACAAGCCAACCACCTTACAGTAATTATACGAATGCATTCATTTCAAATGTTATAAAGTATTTTCAGTCATACACTAATACCATAACGTTGGAATAATTTCGTTACACTGACCAAGGTTGAAGAAATTGAAGAAGAAAAAAAAGTTTGTAAAGATTATTGTGGTTTGATTGTCATTATGAGGAAATTGATCATCAAAGTGTTGAGAAAATAATAAGTGTTATCAAAGACTTCATGAACAACAGCGTATATCGCATGCTCATTATTTACAAATCGAAAATAATAAACGAGAAGCTCAAAAGAAAAGAAAATGTAATAAATGCATAAGGAAATATAGAGAAAGAAGATGAATCAAATGACAAGGCAATACAACAGAAAGAATAGAAAGAGAAAGAAAGAAATATATTAGGAAAGAGAGTAGATGAAAGAAGAGAAAACTCAGAAATACATCAGAAAAGACATATAGAGAAAGAACGGACGAAACAAAGAAATAATACAATTATGGAAAGAGAGGTAGAGAAATGAGAGAAAAACATTGAAAATATATAAGGAAAGAAAGAAACAGAAAAGCAAATATATACATATGGAGAAATAGAAGATGAAGGCAGTAAAAAGAAAGAAATCCATTAATGGTCACACAAAAAGTGAAATAACGGGAAAACATTTTGTCGAGTATTGTTTGCTGAAGTACGTCGCTAATGTGTATGTGTAAAATGTGATTATGCAGTGCGTGTGGTTGTAAATTTGAACTTTTCTATCCGTGTCTGACCATATACGTACCACCAACGTTGGTGGTACGTCTATGGTCTGACTGACACATCTCATTTCTTATCCCTCGGTTATTTTCCAGTAAATTTTCTGTCATTCCAAAAAAAAATACACCGGTATAGTTGTTAATTGATTGTGTATGTTTATTTTGGAGATCGAGATATAATAATTATATAGAATAGAATATATAATACCTGCCTTCTCGGCCCGATGATACATCTACTAAACTGACACTGAAATGAATACAAAGCAATAAGTTTGTTTACCACAATTAAAATGAACCTTCCTATGAAATAATGTTTCAGATATTCCAAGAAAGAAGAACGATCGCACCGATACAATTTCGTTAAATATTTACTAAAAAATAGAATGGAAAAAATGGAAAATAAATCCAGTATTCAAGTTAAATAAAGACATGATTCCTCCTTTTCCCATCCCCTATACTTTGTATAAGTGGGAATGGTCTTATTAAATATGGTGCCAAAAAATCCATCAAAGAACAACAAGTTACGTTGGTTAAATTTCCTTATAACGGTACTTTCAACAACAACAAAACAATTGAAGAAACAAATTAATCACTCAAAATAAAAACCTGGTTCTCCCATCTCCTATTTACTATTTTTGGCATTTTCGTAATACCAGTTATTCTAAGTTAAATCAAATTTGCTATTTTTTTATCAAATTCTGGAATAAAGGTACAGTTTGTGATTGAAATACATTCAACAATATAAAGGGGAATTCACTTAAGTTTTTAGGTCATATACTCGGCCCATAAATTTCAAAATTGTTTTGTTTACATTATAGGGCCGTTCAGACTTACATTAAAAAGTGAGATTTAAAAATCGATTTTTGCGTCGCGATCCACAATCTTTTTGTTTGTTTTTTGGCGCGTGTGGATTTCACTAATCTTCGAGATTCGCATCGCTATCCAATTCGCAGTAATTCTTGGGATTTTTCACAATAATCGCGATAGTTTGCCGGGCGCTTTGTGTGTGATTGGTATTGATAATCAAAAATCGATTTATTTAATCCCAGGATTACAAGCGCACATTCATCGTCGAGATTCACGCATGCGCAGTTCGAACGTTCTTGCCGTCGAGCGAGAATTCTCCCTATGTGTGAATGGGTCGCCCCCACGAAAATCTACTTCAACTTCTACGTTGGTACTTGACAAGTTGACAGGATTCATCAGTCAGGATATAACGTCAAGATTATCTTTCCATCGCGATCCAATTCGCACTAAATTGGCATGTGTGAACGGTCGCAAAAATTAACTTTGCATCACGATCCAAATGACACTAATTCTTATGTGTGAACGGGCCTACTAACAGGCACGTAGCCAGAGTTTGATGTGTTTTTTTTTTTTTTGGGGGGGGGGCACATACATGTAATCGACCAAGGTTTTTAAAAAAGGGTCTAAAAAAGTTCAATCGATCTTGGAAATTTTTGGGGGGCACGTGCCTCCGTGCCCCCCTCCCCCCATGGCTACGTGCCTGCCTACTAACTCAGAGGAGGAAGCTTCGCAAGTCATGAATGAATTGACCTACATTCCGTTCTCTGTTTATGTCTGGTTACTAGGCAACACATACTGCAGTCAATCAAAATGTCCGATTCATGTGTGGCTGTTTTCAAGTGATTCAGATTAGCCTAATTCAGATATTCAACAATGATTTTTGAAATAAATATTATAAAGTGAAATACACCAGTTTACGGTTATGGGCGCCATTTTAATTTACAAGTAAACAGTGGTTTACGCGAAAATAAGATAGCGCCCCTACCCATTTTAAAGGATCATTTTCTCGAAGTAAAGACCATGTTTCACAATTTCTGGGTGTTTGCCAGGCAAACACCCAACAATTTTGGAAAATTTAAAAAACCTGACATATATGTTTATGACATTAATTTGGTGAAAAAGTGACCCATTAGAGGGATATCCCCCGTATGTCTTTTAATGTGAGTACCCCTCCCCCTGGGGGGGGGGGGGGGCGGTTGTGACGGAATTGACTACCTTTCACAGGTTTTTGAAGTTTTGGTGTATTAAAGGTAAAGACCAGTATTGGAAACGCGCCCCAATTTCAACAAATGAAATGGAAGCTCTTATTTCCAATCATGTGAAAGAATATGTTTTGACTAATGCATGATGATAACATTTTTACCGGGAAACCGCCTACTAAATGATATATTTGGTAAATTAGTTTATCTATTGGTATGTGAGAGATAAACGCACGTGTCGCGCACGTGTGCGTAGTCCCATATACATCTTTCTGTGTACAGTGGTTGTAACTTTAAGAAGACTGGGCCAAATTTATTATCATTTTGATGATTCCAGAACCTTGCAGTACACACCAATACTTATAAGCTACATGATCAACCTTTTCTGATCGATTCCACAACGTTTCTTTCACAATGCAATCTCATGACCACAACTGGTCTTTATCTATAAATACATTACTTAGCAAAAATATAGTTTAAAATCAAGAACGCGTAGCGACCGAGCGAGAAGATTTTTGCATTTCAAAAACTTAATAGTCTAAACGCAGCACTCTGAGGCCCTCCAGAGCAGAAAAATGTGTTGCAGTCTTTAGTTAGTATTTGCTATACATTGTTTTTCAAATTTTTCGGGGGGGGGGGGACGATCCCCCTAACAAAAATAAGGCCCCCCCCCGTCGCCCCCCGGGATCACCGCCCCTGTATATTTGTATATATATATGTCTATATACAAAGAGTACCTTGTGCAAATCATCATAAATAGTTACATTGGAACTCTTCATCAATTATGAGCGAGACAGAAATTAGGAAACAAACTCCCAAATTAATGGTGTTTGAATTAGAAGCTGTTTTTTTTATCTTGAATTTTGAAACATAGCATTTAATATATTTATGCGCACTACAATACTTTAATAAACCTTCAATTTATGCCATAAAGACAATTTTTCATGTATAAACATCATAAATGAAAAATTGTTGCTGAAAATTATATCTTGCATTGATATTTTATTTGAAAATTCAACAGTTATGGAAGCCGGGAGATGGATGCAATCGATCCATGAAATCTTCCACGAACCCCAGTTACATACTTATAGGGGACACGAGTGAGAGCTCAGAAGGTAAAGCAGCTAGCAGGGGTGTCGTAACCGGCAGGTCCCAGGTTCGAAACAAAGTTGATGCTTTAGTGCCATTTGGAAACTAAGGCATAGTTTAATCAAGGCCATCGGATATGATTTCAAGCAGTAGGCACCATTGTTGCTTACTTGTACTTGGTTTCTTATAGTTATAGCAGTCAGATAAAAATTAATATCGCCACTCTTTATAATTTGTATAATTTTGATATCTTTTAGATTCATCACAAAGTGGATTTAGATCTACATGTATTATTCTCTTACGAATTGATCTGTTGTCTTTATTTCACCCTTTAGTATTACATGTACATAACGTGTCGCAAAACATATAAATAAAAGTAAATTTAAGTTGTCCGATTCCTCTCTGAGTACACAGTTTTCATTCATATGTATATGTAGGACCCTTATCTTAAAAAGGAAGAAGGAATTTACAAAATAACATACATGTATATGCACAAGCACAATATCTTGTTGAACTACTGAGGGCATGCAGCCATTGCAAATGTGCGAATGAGCTTAACAAAACTACATCTGGCAATTGTTTGTTTGTGTGTTTGTTTGTTTGTTTGAAGCATTTCGGGAATACTAAATTAGAGTTTTGACTTATGATAATAGTCGATCGCCCTTCCAACTGCAATATATACGAATGAGTGAAAATGTAACCCTCGTGTGTTCCACAATTCACAGCATAAACATGTTTGTAATTCCATTAGGCATTATTGCAGACCATGCTCGAGAAATTTATTTTTGCAGTGATTGCCATGAAAAAGGCTCACCAAAGGATAATCTGATTATATTGCAAAATAGAATTGGCTAGACGGCCAATTGGCAACCACTCAAAATATACTATTACAGTTAGAGTAACATAACGCAACAACGTCACTTCAAAGAGATAATAACACGAATGGTATTATTATGAGTACAGTGATCTGGTGAAAGAGACATATATCTAATGACATACACAAATCTCCTAGTCTGGTTGATGCAGGGGTGTATATACAAAACAGCATTGGCGATAAATACTTTGCTTGAGACTATCGCAATATATTCTGTGTCTATGGAAAGGGAGAACTTTTTTACCTGCACAGCTGATGACACTCGAGTGATGATGTACGTGGTTCATCTCATGTTTCTCAGCATCAATCCACCATTTAATATCATTTCAGGAATGGATACCAGGAATACTGTAGCACCAAACATGCATCCAACATAAAGGACTGATAAGCCAGTCATTGAAATCGGTAGTCATATTCCACATGATTATTTCCTTTTGGCAATATTATGGGCTAAATTAAAGCACAATGATGGGAAGATACGGCGCGCCAAGTCTGATAAAACCCCGCGAAACGTTTGAAACAGAGTCCGTCCGGTAACATGGGCAAGGGAATGAAACACGCCTTGAAATTGAAATAACTAGTCTGTGAGGCACAGTGTCTGATCTGAAACTGTTAACAGATATACATGTACATGTATTATGTTTGGAACAAGCGTCTATTAAAGTGCCTGAGCAGCTACCTTATGCACAACTATGTCGTTTTCGATCATGAAAAATAAAAATACTATCACAAACAATGTTATCAATATCATACTTTTGTTTCCTTCTGATGAACTCTAGACTAATGGGAATAACATAGATTTCTGCCACAAAAGGGAAATGATTACCAAAGTTTAAAAATTATAAAATAAAAGATGTGAATTAGTAACTGAACCCGTGTCTGTCAGCCGAATTAACGGATTTGAATCAAATTGACCTATTACAAACAGTTATGTTGATTATCTATTTAATACGTGATTTAATTTGAGAAACATAAATCATAATTCTTACATAAACATTGCTTTCGCTGAAATACATGCAGAATTGCAAGTACATAATTAAAGGATTAAAATGATTTGGTAGAAATGTCTCAAGAATGTCCTTATTAATTTTACTTCGAAACCAAATTTAAATTCGCATAATCGTACTCTGAACAAAGTCAACTCATGCTGTATTTTGTATTTTATGATTATATCACAGAACAAAATATAAACAAAGAAACAATTACTTCAGTATTGCCTCCAATATGCTCACAATTGATATTGAGTTGTTCAATGAATAATTTGCAGAGTGTGTGGGCATTTCCAAGCAGCATACAATGTTCAGACGTTCAGACACATGCCATGTCCATCGGGGGTCAAGGGTTTGACCCTTGCCACATTCCTGTTCTGACCACACTTTAGGAATGTGGCAGCTAGGGGTCAATTCCTTGTCTTCCAATGGACATGGCATATTATGTATCATTGGAGTAGCCTACATTAAGTAGGTACACCGTACACTAATGTATAAACATGAACCTACTATATGGTATGAGCGTGTATTCTCATTGCAAGGCTATAATCGCATCGCTTGATATGGGGCTAATATATAAAATGGAGAAGATGCTTACAATGTATATTCATTTCATTAGTATTATCAGCTACTGGAGATCTTAAAATGAAATCGTTGTTCAATTGTCAATTGACAGAAGGCCCCTGATGTTTCAAACATTGCACAACCAAACATCAACTCGGAGTCTTAGAAAAGACACCTCTAAAATGCTAATTCAACACCGGCATGGAAATTGGAATTCAACTGGCTTCCATTTACTGCATTGTTTTCACACCAAAAATGAGTGTTGAAGACTAGCACGAACAAGGAAATTATAGAAAGTGATGGAATTTGGAATAAAATCATTGTAATTCTGTATCGCTGTTGTTCAAACATCTGTCCAGTGTCGTTTATAATTATAGATACCGAGGTAGTTACCCTGCTGTATATATATTTTTGCAAAAACAAAGCAGAGAATCATCCATTACAACACAATTGTCTCCTGGCACAAGTGGTGTAGGTAATTAAGAGCATGGGTGGCCATGCCTCCACGTCCAGTGATAACAACAACAATGAAAAGATAGACATGAAAGAGAGAGAAAACGCAATAAACAAAATACATTTTCTGAAAAGAGAGATAAAGAGAGATAACAATTAACATTTTACCATCTTACATCCCGATCGAGTGATTATACCACTTGATTACGTCACGTGTCTAAATATGACATCCATTTAAAAATTAAACGAATGATGACTCATTAATAAATTTAGTCTCGATATACATTGTCGAATGAAATGGCATCAAAGAATTCCATTTTGGGGGTAAAACCAGAGGTTAGAATAAATATACCATAATATGTCTGCAACATATTATGCCACTAAATTCTAACTGAAATATAGTGCAATCACCGGAGGTGTAGAAAACATAGTTGGGCTAGGATTGCGCCTGTTCTTTTTTTTTTTACCGTACACATAGATTAGATCTTCCACATCACTGTACATATTTATATATCTGCACAACTTCATGTAAAGAACAGAGCTGGATAAGAAAGAGCATGGACGGAAAGAGCATGAAATCAAAAGAAGTATTGTAAAATAAGTTGAGAGAGAGAGAGAGAGAGAGGGAGAGGGAGCTCACCACAAATCCCATTATATCCCAAGTGAACGATAAAATTGGTCAAATGTCCTTCTACATTCCATTCCTAAAGTTTCAGTGCCCAACGCTAGTTTCAATCAGACTTATTTTTGGAGACTGAACAGGACTTCAATATCCTACTGTATTTATGTTAAGATTATAGCATTTCTTCTGATAAACGAACTAGAATGGAATTAAAGTTATGCTTCTGATATTTGGGAGTCATTAATATTCGTCTGTGGTGATACTTTCAGTTAAAGGGGGAAGTCCACCCTGATATAAAGTTGGTTTTGATAGAAACAGTTTAATTTTTTTATTAGAATGCTTCCACAAATCATTCACGAATCGAGTAAATATTAAGATCAATGTTTATAAGCTTGAATATGGAAACCCCCCAATCAAAATATCTTAGTGAGGTGAATTTTTCAAGTTTTCACGAATGATACGTACAAACCATTTCTTACCATTCTACTTCCCTCACCACCAATACTAGTAGTAGTAAAAATGCTACATGAACTAGTTTACTGGGTGTCAGTGCTTGTTCTACCATTGTAGTGATAATAACAATTAAACAATTATTATGATGATAACAGTATTAATGACAAGAATGATAATACTACTACTGCTACTACTACTACTACTACTACAACTAATAATAATAGTGATGATAATATCAATCATAATAATAATAATTAAAAAAATAATGATAATAATAATAGTGATAATAATAATATTGATAATAAAATTATAATATAAATAATAAAAATAATTAGGTCAATGTGCCTACTGGTACTCTAGTAACACTATTACTTTTACTACAAATACTATGTATGTTATTTTAGGTAGTGTAGTTGTAGTTTCACTTTGACCATTCATTTTTGTAATACTCTCTAATTGACAAAGTCCAGGAATTTTGTAGTTCCTCACCAATGTATTACCAAAATAATTACGTATAGTCACAAAATGACCCTTTACACGTTAGTGAAAGATGTTCTTGTTTGCGAGCCTGCAATCCCAGTCTGTGCAGCCACGCAGAGCCTCTGATACATAATATACGTGACTGTCATATATTACTCGGACATATGCATTCATCACTGTCTGTGAAATGTTCTGTTTGTTTTTGTTTTTGTTTTCCCTGGGTGTATTTGATATGTGCTACATCATGTATACTTTAACTTTAATAACCATTGGTCTCAAATAGTCCTCTATTAGTACATAACATACTGTTTCTAAGCGCACAAACTAACATCAAGCAGGTATACTATAAGAGGGGGAAGAGAGGGGGTAGGGGAGGAAGCAAATGGAACATCCCTAAAGTTCCTGATATGTTCTAAGAAGGTTTGTTAGTGATTGTACAAAGCTCTCTATAAACGTAGAAAGGAAGTATATTACAAAGCGTTGAAGAACATGTGGCAAGGCAAAAAGGCATGGTCGCCATATCAATCATTTCCTTGCACGGGGTCCGTAGATACATAGATAAATCGGAGATGCGATACGTGTCCTTTTATGCTACTACTACTACTACTGTTTTGTGTTACAACTTCCGATACGTTACTACTACTACTACTACTACTACTCAGGGCGTCGCAAAGGGGGGGGGGGGGGGTGGTGGGGGTGCGACACCCCCCCCACCTGTCAGGATATTGTCGGTAAAAATTGCGCTGCCGTCGGGAAAAAGAGAAAAGGGGGAGGGAAAAAGAGAGGGAAAAAAAAGAGAGGGAAAAAAGAGAGGGAAAAAAAAGAGAGGGAAAAAAAAGAGAGGGAAAAAAGGAGAGGGAAAAAAAGAGAGGAAAGGGAAAGAATAGAGAAAAAAAGAAAAGGAAAGAAAAAGAAAGGAAAGAAGGAAAAGAAAGGAAAGAAAAGAGAAGAAAGAAAAAGAAAAAAGAAAAAGAGGAGGAGAGGAAAAGAAAGGAAAAAGAAAGAAAAGAAAAAAGAGAAAAAAGAGTGAAAGGGAAACAAAGAAACGGGGATGAAAGAGAGGAGAGAGAGGGGAGGTAAGAGTCTGAGAGAGGAGGAGTGGGAGTAAAAGAGAGAAGGGGTTGTTGGGTGCAGTGGCGGATCCAGGGGGGGGGGCCCGGCCCCCCCCCTTGAGAAAAAAATCATGTAAAAATCACGCGATTTTTTACCTTTTTGGGGGTTGGGCCCCCCCCCCTGGCGCTCAAGGGGGGGGGGTGCAAATTTTTAAAATTTCCGAGGACCAAACAAAAAAAATGTGTTCACTACCCCCCCCCCCCCCCCCCCCCCCCCCCCCCCCCCCCCCCACTGAGCGACTTTTCGGCTGGCTGAGTCGTTGCGATTTTTTTTTTGGACTCCAAAAAAAAAAAAAAAGTGTCCGCTTACCCCCCCCCCCCCCCCCCCCCCCCCCCCCCCCCCCCCCCCCCCCCCCCCCACTGAGCGACTTTTCGGCCGGCGCGATTTTCAATTTTCGGGAGCAAAAAAAAAAAAAATTTGGGCCCCCCTCCCCTAAGAAATCCTGGATCCGCGCCTGGTTGGGTGGAGTCGTCTCGTCGAGGAGCGGGTAAATATGTTGCTGTGTCGGGTCAGCTGTGTCGGTATTCTTGCTCGATCCTCGTGTATTATCAATGCAGAAGTTTGAAGTCGGTGAGATGTATATTGTCGGTCGGCGACAAGTTTTTTTTCCTACGAACTGTGACTTCTTATCCGCTGTGACGATTTCGAGAGTGACTACACCTAATACTTGTATTTTTCGAAGTTTCACTTTCCTATAATATCAGCTAAAGAAATCAGAGGTTTAAAATTTTCGGGGAAACTAAATTCAAACAAGGTGCCCAGGTCGAAATTCCATTAGGATCCGATCCTATTGGACCATCAGAAACCATTAGAGCTATTGGTGCCCTAATGGTTTCAATAGGGAAAGTGAAATGATGGACCCACAGAAACCATTAGAAAATATCTATTGGACCAACACAAACCCACAGAAAAAATTGCTGATGGACCAACAGAAAGCTTCTATTGGACCAGCATCCACCCATGACTCTATGGGTTTCTGTTGGTCCATTAGATATTTTCTTCTATGATGGGTTTCTGTTGGTCCATTAGATATTTTCTATGGGTTCCTGTTGGTCCATTAGAGATCTTTCTATGGGTTTCTAATGGTCCCATATTCTGAATTCCCTATTGAAACCAATAGTCCAATGGCTTCTATTTGGTAAATCAATAATGATAAAACAAAATCGATTTTAGCAACTGTCCACCAAAAAAGTATATTCTAATCTCAATTGCATTAACTTCATCACATAGATCACTTGAAGTGAGTTTAAGAATATCCTTTATTTTAACTGAAGGCTTGTACTATTCTATATGATAAACATACATGAATTGTTTCTTGGTTAGTAATCTTATAATCAATATATCTAGGCCTATTGCTAAAACATGAATGAAATTGTAACATGATTAAACAAATAATCTATTGGTCATTAGTTGCCGAAAGAAAATAAAAATCACAAAATTGATGTAGGCCTACATTGTCATAAGTTGCTTAACAAATTATGATAAATGTCATTTTCTGTGAACACGTATAAAGTAATCATGAATATGCATGAGATAGATTTAGCTGTTGGTTTCTATTGGTTTCTATTGGACCTATTGGTTTCTATTGGTCCCATTGGGTTCTATTGGTCTCATTGGTTTTCTATTGGTCATATCGGTCCTATTGGTCCTATTGGTTCTATCGGTTCTATTGGTTTCTATTGGTCTTATTGGTTATATTAGTCCTATTGGTTTCTATTGGTCCTATTGGTTTCTATTGGTCTTATTGGTTTCTATTGGTCCTATTGGTTTCTATTTCTATTGGTTTCTATGGGTGCTATTGGTTTCTGATGGTTTGAATGGTCTCTATTGGATTCAATTCTATGGGTCCAACAGAAACCAATAGACTCCAACAGAAACCATTAGAGACCAATAGAATTTTTCTAATGGTCTCTATTGGTCTCTATGGGATTTTGGACCTGGGTGTAAAGGCCCACTGCACTACTTGTAGCTACTTGCGCCCTCTATATAACAAACAATGCCTAATCGGTGACCATTGGTCCCCCATGATCCTCTTTTTCTTATGTTAACTGAGAGCTGAGTTGATGAGATAACCACCTGTCCAGTGACCTTGCAGGGCAGTCTAATCCCTCCTGTAAACTACGGCAGATAAGCTTTAAGAGTCAACAACGGTACGACGAATCGTCTTCCTTTCTTTATATTGTGATGAAACGCCAAAAATTCCGCGCTTCGCGCGGAAGGGGCAACTTCATTTAGACGAGTCGAGAACGGTACGACGAATCGTTTTCTTTCTCTAATAATTTAAGGAAACGTCAAAGCTTCCGCGCTTCGCGCGAGAGTGGGAAACTGAATTCAGACAAATAGGGCTTATTAAAAGTCGAAAACGGTACAACGAATCGTGTTCTTTCTCTAATAATTTGAGGAAACGTCAAAGCTTTCGCGCTTCGCGCAAAAAAGGGATAACTGATTTCAGATAAATAGGGCTTAATAAAATTCGAAAACAGTACGAGGAATCGTCTTCCTTTATCTATATAGTGATGAAACGCCAAAAAATGCGGAAGGGGGAAAACTTCATTTAGACGAGTCGAGAGCGGTACGACGAATCGGCTTCTTTCTCTAATAATTTAAGGAAACGTCAAAGCTTTCGCGCTTCGCGCGAGAGGGGGAAACTGAATTCAGATGAATAGGGCTTAATAAGAGTCAAAAACGGTACGATGAATCGTCTTCCTTTCTCTATATTGTGATGAAACGCCAAAAATTCCGCGCTTCGCGCGGAAGGGGAAAACTTCATTTAGACGAGTCGAGAACGGTACAACGAATCGTCTTCTTTCTCTAATAATTTAAGGAAACGTCAAAGCTTTCGCGCTTCGCGCGAGAGGGGGAAATTGAATTCAGACAAAATTAATAGGGCTTATTTAGAGTCGAAAACGGTACAACGAATCGTGTTCTTTCTCTAATAATATGAGGAAACGTCAAAGCTTTCGCGCTTTGCGCGAGAGGGGGAAACTGAATTCAGATGAATAGGGCTTAATAAGAGTCAAAAACGGTACGATGAATCGTCTTCCTTTCTCTATATTGTGATGAAACGCCAAAAATTCCGCGCTTCGCGCGGAAGGGGAAAACTTCATTTAGACGAGTCGAGAACGGTACAACGATTCGTCTTCTTTCTCTAATAATTTAAGGAAACTTCAAAGCCTCCGCGCTTCGCGCGAGAGGGGAAAACTGAATTCAGAAAAAATTAATAGGGCTTATTTGGAGTCGAAAACGGTACAACGAATCGTGTTCTCTCTCTAATAATATGAGGAAACGTCAAAGCTTTCGCGCTTCGCGCGGGAGGGGGGGGGGGAACTTCATTCAGCCAAGGATTACCAGTCGAAAACGGTACAATTAATCGTCTTCTTTTCCTGATAATTTAAGGAAACGTCTAAGCTTCCGCGCTTCGCTCGGGCGACCCATCACCCACACCTCCCTAATGAGCGCGCTTTTAAGTGATTCTCTTGCTCACTACGTACCGCCCCTCCCTAAAATAAGATCCTAGCTCCGCGCCTGCATTAAAATATATAGCTATGATGCTGACTAAATTGAAGAATAATTCGTATATTTATGTCGTCGAGGAAAATGACAATTTGCGCATATTCAAGTACTATAGATAGTCCATAGGAAAAACAATTTAGCCTTCGGCCCCAGGTTTATAGGGTTGAATTTGTACATATTGGACATTTAATTTTGTCGGTAATTGGTGGCTAGTTTTGTCGGTAATCGTTGGCCTCTACACCCCCCCACTGAAAAAGGTCTAGCGACGCCCCTGCTACTACTACTACACATACTACTACTATAACCAGTAAGTCAATACAGCTGCTGCTTCTTCTTATCAGCTGTATAAATAATTGTGTATATTGCTTTGTTCAAGTATATTTTATCCATTTCTACAACACAAATCTTGTAATATACATGTCCGAATCATCAACGACCAATTTATCGAAATTGTTAATCATTCATTTGGTAAATAACATGTAAGCGGGATATTTACAGTGGTGCATTCGGTTAAGGATCTGAGAGGGTCCCCCTCACCCCACTGGCAAAATCAAAGTACCCATAAACCTTCACTAGTACACAAATTTCCCCTTCCCCCCCCCCCCCCCTCCTTTTGTTTTCTCTGGTCAAATTTTGTTTTAAATAATTTCCCCATCAAAGCAATAATTACAAATTATACTTCTTTTGGTGTGTATCAGTACAAGCTTAGAAAAAGATGGGTAGATTGCTGACAAAAGCTCTTCTTCTTTTTGTGATACGAAAGACGCAGACATTATATCAAGCTAAGAATCGCAAACTTCAAATCTGATGAAAAACTATATAAATGTGAATAATTTCATGAAATTGTTTAGTCTATAAAGCGTGTATTTGTATTTATAACTAAATAACATTGTAGTTGTCTTCGGTATCAGATGAACGTACATTAAACAATATTGACATTTTTAATTTCGCGATATTTTTACTCCAAATTCCCTTTTTAAAGCCATAAATTAATAAAGAACTACATATTTATGGTAAAAAGTATGTGAAGTTCATATTATCTGTTTTGTCAATAATTTGTTTTAATATCTTCAAGATAATATAAATGCACAAAAATGTAACGTTTATAGCAGGTCAAAGGTAAAACAATAATTTTGTGTCCCTTCCGATACGCTGTTGTATAGGTACTTGTATTTTTGTTTTTCATTTGTATATATAAAAATGACGTAAAATACAATTTTGCAGACTTTATGCTTTTTTAGGTCTTGTTCTGCAACGTACATGTACTTTTTGGAATTTGAAATTACATCGTTTTATATTTCCAAAGCTTTGATCGAAGATCGAAGATTAAACTTCTCTTGCACAAAACTTTAATTATCATGATAAGTGACCATTTCACCGCTAAAGCACACCAGAGAAAGATGCTTTAAAATGTTGTTGTTTACTAATGTATTATGTCATTATCTCAATGCCTGCACACTTTGCTTGTACCCGTCTGTCACGCTCAGTTTTTCGCCCCTATCCAGATGGACAGTGTTAGTGCCAGGCGCATAGCTTGGGGGGGGGGGGGGGGGGTCGCCCCCCCAAAAAAAAGTAAAAAAAGAAAAGAAAACACAGAGAGAGAGAGAGAGAGAGAAGAGAAAAAAGTAAGAGGACGAATAAATATGCATCATAATCATTTATTAGAAAATGTGATTGTGAAACGAGCTTTGAATTCTATAGCCAGCAGCCCAGCCCAGCGCAAACAAAAATTCGAAATTTTGTATCACCCCCGTGCTGCACCCCCTGGACCCCACCATGGGCCCTAAGGCGGGCCTCTGAATGCTCATCCGACCGTTAAATTCCTAAATCCCCTAGCTTCCTGGAGCTCTGTCCCCTGGACCCTATTAGGGGCCCTGGACCCCACGCCAATTTACGCTTCACTCTACCTGGTCATAAATACTTTAGCCCCTACCTCTCCCACTTTGACAAAAAGGTTCCGCGGGGCCTACAGGCATGCAACATGTAAGAGTCGGATGGTGATGCAAATTTTTGTTCTGCCCCCCCCCCCCCCCAAAAAAAAAAAGTTTTTACTCATTACGCCACTGCATAACAATGAATCAAACATTATTTTTGAACATTCAGAAAAGAATTAAAAGTAGAGGACGGTACAACGAATCGTCTTCAGTTTATAGTTTAATGAAACTTCAAAGCTTCAGCATTCGCACAGGAGCTAGGGCGCTTCGCGCACTCTGTAAGTGATTCGAAACCCTAAAATAAAATCCTAGCTATGCGCTTGTTCAGGGCCCATGAAAGCACTGACAAATAATACCCGCATAGTTACAAAAGAAAAAAAATCAAAGATGAGCCCTTAAGGAGAGTGAATCAAAAGTATCACAATGCACTCCATTTCGGGGAGCCCTGCCCCAATACATTTCAAAACATATAATTTAAATTTTTGCACTTTAGGGGAAAACTTTCCGCAAAATAAACTATAAAAAAAATAAAAAAAATAAAGAGTAAATCCATAAATATGTGAGGATTGGGTGTCCATTCTGTCACGCTTGAGTTACCTAAACAAATAAATTGAATATAAGATGGAGCATATAAGACACGTTGACTTTAAAAACTAAATTAAAACAAAATATGTGGTCCTTTGACAGAATAATACATAGTTAGAAGAGTAAATTGATGATAGAGGGCGTAGAAAAAATTAAATGAATCAATTAAAAAAAATATAAAAACAATGTTTAATTTTATGAAAATGTTACAGTAATGTTATAATACTTATTAGGATTCAGATCATTAAATTTCAGCACGATAGGATTAGGGCTTATCAATTAACAGTAGTTTGTTATAAACGCATCAAAAGACTCTCTATCAAGAAAGGTTTGCAAGACAAACTCATTTTCAAGGCGATGGTAAACTTTTTGATACGGCATTTGTTGAAGTATTCCCACAGTGGCTTTTCAATTGATGTCCGAATGATGTAAATAACAAATTTCTTTATATCATGGGAAAGCAAATTTGGAATGAAAAACATTTAATTATAATCTTAATGTTACCAGCAGGGTCAATACCAAACATGCGTTGCGTTCTCCCCCAAACTCCTGGGGACCGCAGGATCCTAAAGAGATCCAGCTTAGGGCCTACACAAGGCCTGACACATTTTAGAATGACTTTGATATTTTTGAGTGAAATTTAATGTATATGCTTTATATATATATCATAGATAGAAATAGACTGTACAATATTAGTGAGAGCAATAAAAAGCGAATTTGACTTTGTAAAAGTACAAATTTCGATACGAAAAGTGGGTTTCATTCTCCCCCAAACTCCAGGGGATCACTCCATGCACTCAGAGATTCCCCCTAGAAATCCAGCTTAGGGCCTGTACAAGGCGTGAGACATGTTTTTAGAATGACTTTGAAATTTTTGAGTGAAATTTAATGAATATGCTTTCTATATATATTACAGATAGAAATAGACTGTACAACATTAGTGAGAGCAATAAAAGCGAATTAGACTTTGTAAAAGTACAGATTTTGATACGAAAACTGGGTTGCATTCTCCCCCAAACTCCAGGGGACCACTCCATGCACTCAGAGATTCCCCCTAGAACTCCAGCTTGCCTACACAAGGCCTGACACATTTTAGAATGACTTTGATATTTTTGAGTGAAATTTAATGTATATGCTTTATATATATATTACAGATAGAAATAGACTGTACAATATTAGTGAGAGCAATAAAAAGCGAATTTGACTTTGTAAAAGTACAGATTTTGATACGAAAAGTGGGTTTCATTCTCCCCCAAACTCCAGGGGACCACTCCATGCACTCAGAGATTCCCACTAGAAATCCCGCTTAGGGCCTGTACAAGGCCTGAGACATGTTTTTAGAATGACTTTGAAATTTTTGAGTGAAATTTAATGAATATGCTTTCTATATATATTACAGATAGAAATAGACTGTACAACATTAGTGAGAGCAATAAAAAGCGAATTAGACTTTGTAAAAGTACAGATTTTGATACGAAAACTGGGTTGCATTCTCCCCCAAACTCCAGGGGACCACTCCATGCACTCAGAGATTCCCCCTAGAACTCCAGCTTGCCTACACAAGGCCTGACACATTTTAGAATGACTTTGATATTTTTGAGTGAAATTTAATGTATATGCTTTATATATATATTACAGATAGAAATAGACTGTACAATATTAGTGAGAGCAATAAAAAGCGAATTTGACTTTGTAAAAGTACAGATTTTGATACGAAAAGTGGGTTTCATTCTCCCCCAAACTCCAGGGGACCACTCCATGCACTCAGAGATTCCCACTAGAAATCCCGCTTAGGGCCTGTACAAGGCCTGAGACATGTTTTTAGAATGACTTTGAAATTTTTGAGTGAAATTTAATGAATATGCTTTCTATATATATTACAGATAGAAATAGACTGTACAACATTAGTGAGAGCAATAAAAAGCGAATTAGACTTTGTAAAAGTACAGATTTTGATACGAAAACTGGGTTGCATTCTCCCCCAAACTCCATGGGACCACTCCATGCACTCAGAGATTCCCCTATAAATCCAGCTTAGGGCCTACACAAGGCCTGACACATTTTAGAATGACTTTGATATTTTTGAGTGAAATTAATGTATATGCTTTATATATATATCATAGATAGAAATAGACTGTACAATATTAGTGAGAGCAATAAAAAGCGAATTAGACTTTGTAAAAGTACAGATTTTGATATGAAAACTGGGTTGCATTCTCCCCCAAACTCCATGGGACCACTCCATGCACTCAGAGATTCCCCCTAGAAATCCAGCTTAGGGCCTGTACAAGGCCTGAGACATGTTTTTAGAATGACTTTGATATTTGTGAGTGAAATTTAATGTATATGCTTTCTATATAAATGGACTTTACAATATTAGTGAGAGCAAAAAAAGCGAATTCGACTTTCAGTAAAAGTACCCAAAATCGAGCAGAAACCTGGGTTGCATTCTTTCCCAAACTCCAGGAGGACCACTCCGGGGTTCTTCTAGAAATCAAGTTTATAGGGCCAACAAGAGGGCCGAAAACATTTCAGAATGACTTTGAAATGTTTCAGTGAAATTGAATGTAGGTATATATGCTTGAACATTGTACAGATAGAAATAGACTAGGTTGCGTTGTCCATGAAACTCACGGGGCAGCTCAGGACAGTGAAGGATCCAGGGGAGAGGGCCCTTCCCTTGGCCCAAAAAATAGGCAATTTTTGTTTGCCCAAAGGGAGGGGGGGATGTTAAGTTTAAAAAAAAAGTAGAGCTCAAACCCCCTCCCCCCCCCCCCTGTTGAGCCACTGAAACAAAATTTGTGCTCGCTACCCCCCCCCCCCCCCCCCACGCTCATTTGGCCAATCGGCTGAATATTTTGCCCCTCCCTCGCCGCCGGCTTGATCCGCACCTGGCTCAGGGTTCCTCCCCGCTGGGGGAGGGGGGGGGGGGGGGGAGGACAGGGTAACTTTGCTATTCATTTTAAGGACGGCTATTCATAAGGACCGCTATTTATAATGAGGAAAAGGGGGTCACTATTCACGAAGGCATGAGAACCGCTATTTATAATGTGAGATAAGGGTCGTTTTTCATAATGCACATTGAGGGTCATTTCTCATAAGGAACGCTATTCATGATACAAAATCGGGGTCGCTAGTCATAAACATGAAGAAGGGGCACTATAATTTTTAGAGCGGGTAACTACTGTACTCATCATAAAGACCGCTATTCATAATACGAAATTAGGTTTGCTATTCATAATACGTATATTATAAATAGCGACCCTCTTCTAGTATTATGAACAGAGACCCCTATGAATATAAACGACCCCATTTTGTATCATGAATATCGACCCTCTTCTCATATTATGTATAGCTGTCTTTAGGAATAATAACCCTTTTCTCAAATTATGAATAGCGGTCCTTATAGGAATGTGGTCCTTATGAATAGCGAGCGGTCCCTGATTGAGCAGCACCCATGGCGAGTAGCAGCACATCTGGAAAGAGCTCACTTACTCTTGAACTTACTATAATAAAACTGGGACGACCGGGTGTGACGATTTTATTGAAAGTGGTGGATATTTTCCAAGGCGGTTCTCTTCCAACTTGCTAGGTCTACTTGTTTTGTCACTTTTAATTATATTGATTATCTCACATCTCTAGGAACGAAAATAGGCCAAGTCGCAGGGCTGCTTTTTTGGAGAAAAATTACAAAAATATGTTCATTGTTTTTTTGTGATGTACATGTCAATGCATGAAGCCCAAATTAATGATATTGATAAATCTGTGCGACCATCGGCGAGGACTTTGCATGAACAAGTGAAATGATTTCAATTATTTTTGTGGGATTCTGCATCTGCAATTTTCACTTTAGCGATATTATGAATGATATATTTTCCTGAAGAAAATACTTCCCCATGTTTAAGGCCAAGATCTGAAAAGTTGGGGCACTTTTAGGAATTTTGCAGCACAAAGTTATGTTCCATGTTTAGGGATTTTTTTGCAAAAAAATATACTGTATGAGGTTGGGAGAATTTACTGTTAGAGGGTGATGCACAGTGAAGCCTTTAAAGAAAACTATAAATATATTCGTGGTTTGAAAACAAAATCAGGATTTTTGTGCATGTTTAGAGGGTTAGTACATGCAGTAGAAGAAATATAATGAGTAACATTTCATACAACATTTATGCCATTTTTTTTTATCAACCTTCAACAATGTTACCGAGTCACTTTATATCATGAAAGCAATTTCATATTCTTGAAGACGGAATCGTTTGAGCTGCCATCGAGTGGTCATGTCTTGCGATAATTATGCCTCGGGTCATTTGTCACAAGTACCTTCTCAAACATGGAAACTATGTTTCTCGCATTCAAGAGATATGTACAATTTTTTTTGGTCTATACAAGTATAGTAATATATAACGTGTCGAAAGAAAAATGCTGAGCACAACATCATTGGTAAAAAATGGTATTATATCCAATTAATGGACGCATGAATTGTAAGTTGCATGAAGAATGTACAGTGTACATGGAGTTGGTAATCTAGAGAGTTGGGGGAAAGTTCTTTTCATTTATCGTGTATTTCTCTACATAAAAATGATATTTTCAGATGATGTAATCATTATCATTTACAGCGAAAGAGTTTTAATAATTGTCATTTCCCAATTTTCAGGACTAAACTCAAAACCCGTTATTTAAAATATTGTTTGTTTATCTCATATAACTTTTTTGTCATGACTGATGGAAAAACTTATCAGAATGGGACATGGGACACCGCCCTCTATTCTAGCCGTAGGGGTAAAATACAGGAAGGGGGTAGTTCGGGGTTGAGAACTCCTTAATACATCTTTTTTTGGGGGGCAACCACATCACCTCATGATTCGGGCGACGCGATGGGCTCGCTGTAATTTGTCTTTTCGTGCCCCATAATGCTTGTCGGAATGAACGAAATATATTCAATTCTATAAATAAACTACTAAAAAAATTGGCAAACTTATCAAGCTTCTTTAAAGTTAATAATAATTATTGCAATTGATAAGACTCTAGATATTTTAATTAAGCAAAGTGGCATTCAAGTCAGTCCTTTTGCGAAGGGATTTGCAAATTGATGTATTTAGCCCCAGGTCCTGCACGATATGCCTCCTGGTTTCTTGCCCCAAGAATATTTTGAGGGAACGCGTTTCGAAATGAGATATGAAAATGGCTTTGAACTTTATTAATACTGTAACTACAATTTTTCCCTTGATAACGAATACAAAAATGAGTGGTAATATTCTCTCCAATTTGAAACATCCCCCCATCCACTTATTGGTGGGTGTTGATATATCACGATGAAGGCAAACCTTAACAAAATCTGTAACGCTCACTTTTGCCTACAGTTTCCCTGAAAAGTGTTATTCATGTGTAGACTTAAAGATAAAGTTGAACATTGTTTATCTGATGTTCTTCCACACTTGCATAATACAATGATAACGCTCAGAAATTATTTTCACCTCTTCCCAGAACTCAACCTTCTCCTTAAGTGACTTACAACTATTAATGCATTTGTTTACTTTGTGTTGCAATGTCATTGCAAAGTATTTTTCAATTTGATCTTGATTACTAGCTTTTGAAATTTAAGGAAGTAGACCCAAAATAAAACACACACAAATCGCTTTAGTGTGGTTATTTTTTGTTCTTCAGAGTAAGCTTTTTTTTAAATATTAAAGTGGTTCTTAATCAACATTTCCCCGAAAATCAATTTGCTTTTCAACTGTGACTGATGCTTTTCAGTCATTTCGATTGCTTTCGGATTCATTACGCGGTACCCGCTGCTAAAATATGACTTGATGGTTGTCTAGTTGCAAATATCCTCGAGAGGGCGCCACCCTACTAGGACACATTTCCCTGCATCGTGCCTCTTTTCAAAAGCATGCAGTACATAAATTTAGTTCAACACAATTGTGCAATATTCTCTCTAGCCTACTATACTTCTCCTTTTGAATTCTTGTGCTTCTTGTCTCATAATGCGCCCCGGAATAGTTTCCTAGATAGATGGCGTACTATAAGTGTTTGCGTTGTATACACATTTCCTTCATTAGTAATGATATTATCATTCTTATTATTATAATTATTATTATCATTATTATTATTATTTAACCATCATCATTATTATTGTAGTTATTATTATCATTATCATTACTATTATTACTAATTTAACATTGTCATTAATATTATTTCTACAATTATTATCATGCATATTGAGGCGAATTCATCCAATGGCCAGGACTTGAGATAGAGTCTAGGTAGAATTCTGCATAAAAGCAATTTGAAATAAATCAAACACCGACAAAATGCCATTTAACGATCATTCACACTTAACGCATTAATAATAATATAGGCATGGGTGTAAAGTCAATAGGGAAGCACGGGCGTATGGCAGCATTCTATTGAAGGGGTGCAAGGGGGGGGGGGGTCTGATATGCCAACAACATGAAAAAAATAATAAACTCAATCATTTGCTAAGGGAATCACCCACTAGTGACTACTCAAACGTTTGGAAACCCATATTTCGAAGGTAAGTATGAGGAAGAAAAATGCAAATGATTTTCGTATAATCCCTTCAACTATTTGCATGTTACGAAACAATCAAATATAGAGAGTATCAGAAATACATAGGGAAGAAGGTGTCAAATGGCTAGAAGCAGCTTTCATAATTCATAATGAGTTCTGGTTTTCTACAAGTTTATTTTGTAAAATGATGCAGTCACATGGCGATCTTTGGATTAAAAGCTTTGTTTAGAAGAGAGAGAGAGAGAGAGATAAATTGTGCATATAATTATTATGCCGTTGTACGATTAATCATAAAGGCCTGGGCAAAATGTTCTCTGCATATCAACACACATACTTTGAGAAGAAGAAAAAAACATTCTCTTTAATTCAAAGTCGTTTTACAACTTTTTGAGCATCACATAATACATTCAGCTAAACTTGGCACGAGGTTATTTTCCGCAAATAATATTATTGTTTATTCTGAATTTTGCAGAAATTAGATATATACGAACCCTTGTGCAATTTAACGTTGGAAATTTGGAATCGAATTAGGGCCTTGAGCGAAGAATACACGTTTAGCTGACCAAAAGTGCAAGTGGTTTCCACTCCCCGTGGGATCATAAAATATGTCATCTAGATCGTTTGCCTGTAGGTCTGGAGTATCGATGGTCGTTAAATACCTTTGAAAGGTCATTATATCTTATTTTTATCTGACAATTTGAAGCGTTAAAGAGAATCAAAATAAGTTATAAACAAGGCATATACAAGTCTCCAGCGGTAAGGAAAAGACAAGCATAATTTAAGATATTTTCAAGCCGTGTTCATAGTGTTAATTGTATACTCTTGAATACTAGTGGACAGTATTTGAATTATTGCGATTAGTTACTTTATCTTCATCTGTACCAACTTTTAAATCTTATATGAATATAATTGTATTGTATTAAATGTTATCATTATCATATTGGCCTGAATTCACAAAGGAAGGTTTGTCGACAAACCAGGTTTTTGTACGTCATATGACGCGTTTTGACGCGGTTTTTACAAACCTGGTTTGTAAAAAACGAAAGGAGGTTTGACGAAACAAAAGGAGGCTTGACGAAACAAAAGGAGGTTTGTCGACAAACCTCCTTTGTGAATTCGGACCATTGTGTTTGTATTTCGAGTGAAGTATGGTGAAGTTCGATTTTTGTATTTATTATGATGTAATTAATTCTATTTGATTAATTGATAAAACAGACAATTTTAAACTTGAGTTGCATGTCATTTTCTTTTGACAAAGCCATTCAATTTAAAAATTCAATTTATTTCTAATTTCCAACCTATTAAATTATTGATGTGGTTGTTTTGAAAACAGGTAAAGAGGTTGGTTTAAAGGTTGGAGATCTGGTAGCTATTACTCTGGACAGTGAAACATTACAGATTATGCAACAGATGGGTGGGCGAGAGTGGTTACCAGCAATGGGAAATGTGAGTTGCATGATACAAATACAAATGATTAGATAAACAAACAAACAAATAAACAATAAATGTATGTAAACAAAGATAAACAGCCAAATAAATGTGTAAATGCATACAAATTTAACATGTAAATTCAAGTAAAGGAATGTCAACAAATACTAACAAATAACAACCAAATAAATGGATGCAAAGATAAGTAAAAACCAATAAGCAAACAAATGTTCAACAAACTAATATAAACTATCTATTTTCAGCAGAACACGTAATTTGTGTTATAGAGGAGCTTTGAATAACATTAGTAAGGTCAGCTGTACAAAAGACAAAAAATAAAAACAAATACCAATAGCTTTATGAAGTACATATAAAGTACCCCCTAAAATATCTGAATACCTAAATGGATTTATATGTGTGATATGTGTATATACCGTAACATACAGAGTAGAACAGGGTTGTTGTTTTAAAATTGAATATTTAATGATCATATATTGGAATACCTTCTAATTCCATTGATTTTCTTTTCACACTCTTTACCCTTTCAGCTGTATGGGAAGGTTGCCAAGGTTACTGGTATCAACTTAGACGGGAACGCAGAGGTCACTTACCCTGAGAGAAAAGAACAACCTTTCACCTTCAATCCAGATGTACTGAACAAGGTATGGTCTTAAGTTCTACGTCACTTGCTCTTGGGACAATTGCTCTGCAGTAATTTCTTACAGTAACTGAATCCCTAACTTCAAACTTGGACCAAACACTATTGCTAACACTAACTCTAAAATTAACTCTATACTTTTGACGAATTAAACCCCAACAAAATAGTTGCCACTATAAGAAATGCCATGGAGAAAGGCAATAGTAAAAACAAAATGTAAAACATTGCATTAAACTTGCAGTGTAGAGTTGAGGGGCCATTTGAAAATTATATAAAGAAGTGAAATAGCAGTGATGATGATCATTAATATGTTTCTTGAATTGAGGTTCCTGAAGTTCCGGTGCGCGTGTTATACCTGTTACAGAACATTTTCAGTCAGGGATGTTCATGCTCTTTACGTATACTATATGTTTTTATGATTGTTCATATTGAACTTTACTTTCTTTTCTTTCCTACATGTAATTTCACATCTGCTAGAGATTTTCTTTGTATCAAGTTTTAATGTTTACTCACTGTAACTGGAGCCCCATCTCTTTCTCGTTGTCTACCGCTTGCCCCTCTCTCTTGCCCCTCTCTCTTGCCCTCTCTTGCCCTCTCTTGCTTCCCTTCTCTCTCTCTTATGCACACACTCAAACACAAACTCTCTCTCTCCCACACTCTCTCTCTCAGACACCCTCTCTCACACAATCTATCTTTCTCTTATGCACACACTCGAACACCACTCTCTCTCCGACACCCTCTCTCACACAATCTCTCTTTCTCTGATGCATACACTCAAACACCACTCTCTCTCTCTCTCTCTCTCCCACACCCTCTCTCTCCGACACCCTCTCTCACACAATCTCTCTTTCTCTTATGCATACACTCAAACATCACTCTCTCTCTCCCACACCCTCTCTCTCCGACACCCTCTCTCACACAATCTCTCTTTCTCTTATGCACACACTCAAACACCACTCTCTCTCTCTCTCCCACACCCTCTCTCACACATTCTCTCTTTCTCTTATGCACACACTCAAATACCACTCTCTCTCTCCCACACCCTCTCTCTCCAACACCCTCTCTCACACAATCTCTCTTTCTCTTATGCATACACACACTCTCCCACACCCTTTCTCTCTTTTATTCACACACACACAAACAGACATGCACACACAAACCACGCTCTCTCTCCCACACCCTCTCTCTCCGACACCCTCTCTCACACATTCTCTCTTTCTCTTATGCATACACACATTCTCCCACACTCTTTCTCTCTTTTATTTACACACACACGAACACACTCATACACAAACGCTCTCCCACACCCCCTCTCTCTCTCTCTTTTATTCAGACACACACACGCACAGGCACTCACACACCACTCCCTCTCTCTCCCACACCCTCTCTCTCCGACACCCTCTCTCACACATTCTCTCTTTCTCTTATGCATACACACACTCTTTCACACCCTTTCTCTCTTTTATTCACACACACACACGAACACACACGCACACACAAACGCTCTACCACACCCTCTCTCTGTTATACATTCACACACACACACGCTCTCCAACTCCCACACCCTCTTTCTTACACAATATCTCTCTCTCTCTCTTGCTCTCCCTACATTATTTTATCCCTTCCCCTCATTGTATCTATTTCTCTCCATTTTCACATTTTCTTCTCTCTCTATTATTATCATATTTAACTCTTTCTCCATAAAAATTATTAAAAAAATAAATTTTTCCAGGTTCCTAGGCTAGGTAAGGGAGACCGTGTGCAGATCAATAAAGACTTGACGTTTGTGAAGAATCTTCAAGAAAACAGTCAAAATGGATGGATCGATGGCATGGAAAAGGTCCGTCAAAACAAACTTTTAAATAATATGAAGTTCTATAGTACTTGTTAACCCTTTATGTGCCCATAGAGTACCAAGTCTGGTACCAGTTTTTGCATCGACCAGAGAAGAAAACTAAATGTAAAACCCCCTCCATTTCGAAAATGTTACTTATGAAATGTATTGCAAAAAACAAAAGACTTTTGCATGGATTGATTCTATTGTTACAATTGACTTTAAAAATAGTAATAAATCTGGTGATTGTACCAAGTTTATTATTTAAATATAGCTTTATAGGTTAAGATTCTGTTAATGCTTTTAGCATTCATGATACTTGCACATGCATTTGCTGGAAACAAAATTATGAAATACAATGGACTTGGCGGTAACTAAGAATACAAATCTGTCACAAGGATTAATCAGTATGTCACATGACATTTAAAATCTGTCATGATCATAATTGTAATCAATTAAAGCTGATCATTCATTTTAGACGAAAAATAAACATTATTATTTAGCAAGATATTAAATTTTGGTTTTAATCTTGGGAGACGTAAAGTCCAGTGGCCTTTCATGAGGAAAGTATGGTTACTACACAGGGAGCCACTGGTGATTATATGGTCTTACCACATATCCGACTATCGATTTGTGGTCTTTTTATGAAACTCTTTGGGAGCAAGGATTACCTTTTTAATATGGCATCCCGTATCACTAGGGATCGGGAACAATAGAATACATAATACAAAGAGTTGAACCAGTATAGTACCTTATTTTAATGAGAGTATGTTTAAAGTGTTCTTTAAGGTCTCAATACATCATGAAAAAAAATACTTCATGTCTATTTTCAGTGTCTAGGTATGGAAGGGACAGTGATGAACGTTGATTCAAAGTACGACAGCCGGGTACGATTGATTAGTGTGGAGAAGATGTGGTCATGGCATCCCTGCTCCTTGATCCTCATCAAGAAGAACTCATCAGATGATGACAAGCAGGGTGCTAAATCTACAGACCTCAAGCTAGGTGGGTTGGAATATCAATTATTTATGAAGACCAGAACAATTTGACAGGTTGAAAGTATGCATTGGTATATTTAATAACCTTGCTGATCGATACCTTTGTCAAAGACAATTTGCCAAAATTCTCCCCAGAGAACAGAATGTGTCCTTTGTGATGTGAGGGTTAGCAACTGAATCCAATACTCTGATATATAATAAGTACAATGTAAAGGGTGTAGGAACATAGTATTAAGTACCATACAAATGTTAATATTGTGATGATTGATATCTTCTATTACTGATCCAGATGGAAGTGGACAAACTGAAATCCACAAAGCCTTGCTATCACTACTCGGGACAGATTCAGGCGAAGGGGGTGAAGGAGGTAATGTAATAAAACCAGGTTATGGTATATAAGTTGCATTTTCACATTTTACTTTGTATATTATAACTCTGAGTCCATATCTGGTTGATGTATAATTTCAATTAATACCGATGTATTCATTATTTTGTGTAATGTCATATTCTTCTGTGTCATTTACTTCAATACTTTTCCTTCCTTTTCCTTTCATCTTTTAGTTGTGCTTAGAAACATTAGTATTAAGCACTTTATTAATATGATGTATTATCATTATTATTAATGTGGGGGTTAGCAACCGAATCCAAAGACTCTGGTATATAATAATAATTACAACGTCAAGTGCTTAGGAACGCAGTATTTTCTATCACTAATCCAGATGGACCTGGACAAACTAAAATGCTCAAGGCCTTGCTATCACTACTTCAGACAAAAGATGGCAGCTCATCCAATAGTGATTCAGGCGAAGGAGGTGAAGAATCTCAACTGATCAAGGCCGCTAAGAGAGGCAATGTTGAACGTGTCGTGGAGATTCTATCCATATCACCAGAAAAGGTAATCCCGTTTTACTTAAAATAATTAAAATTACAAACACTGTTGAGACATTTAACTTTTAAGAGTATACTGTTGGAAGTTTTGTTGCACGAAATTTTCATGAAAGGTAAATGTTGTCTGTTTTTTTATCTTGGGCCTAACAAAAAAAATATGTTGTATTGCTCTTTGCGACCAACCCAAAAATCTTGAAATCTACTATCGGCTTTTTAAAAAAAATAAAAAAATTACAGTTTTTTTAGAAGAAAAAATTATTAAAGCATTCAAAAATAAGAAATATCAGCCCAAAGAAGGAGTAAAAAAAAAAAAGATTTCCAACCGACCCTCAAGTTTGGCACTTGAGGGAAATACAACTTTTTTTTTTTTTAGGCCTAGCTTATATAATGAAATGCATGACAGTACTTGACAGTTTCTTAATTGCTTTCCAAAATGTCTTTTTAATATGGAGTTGAACTTCTACATGTTCATTGCACAGTTCCCAGTAGAAGTTTTATCTTTTTGTACATGGAATCTCTCAAGCATTGGGTATATTGGTGATGAAGGCTCATGACTATCATACATATCTCAATAATCATAGTTTGATCCTTGCTCAATGCTTGAATCCTTTTTGAATCCTTTTTTTTGCCCAAATTTGTCCCCTCAAGACAAGTGAATTAAATGCGTAATACTTGGGTAATGAATATTGGGGGGCCATCGGAAAGAGCCATATTGATATTGATGAGGCTACAGTACGAGGTAAATGACTCTGTATTATCATGATTATTATATTACAGGCAAATGCAAAAGTTGGTGGGAAGACTGCTCTACACATGGCAGCTGCCCATGGTCATCTTGAAGTAATCCAGGCACTTCTGGAGTCAGGGGCTGAGATAGATATCACCACTGTTGATAGCGGGAGCACACCGCTCCATTACTCTGTTGAAGGGTAGGTCACATGACAGGTAGTGATCTGAAATTTGCTCCAGCAACAATCGCTATGTTGTAATTGCTTTGACAATTTCTTGTTTAAGGGTTATATTGCTTGCCGGAAAGAAAACAAACTTTGAGTTTTGTTTTTTTACATGTAGATCGATGAATGGAAAGTGTGGGCACCTAATGTCCTGTGCATATACAACGAGAGCTGTGTTATACATTTTAGACACAGAAATGTTAGGCATATTGCACTTCACGTCATCGTTAAAAAAAAGGCTGCAGTGTTGCCAAGTTAGGGTTTGGGCTGAGGTCCGGCTAAGGTTAGGGCTAGGGTTAGGTATGGTGTTTGTTCCAGGGTTGAAGTTAGGTATTCAGTTAGTGTCGGAAGTTACTGCAGAGAGATTGGAGCATGTGTTTTACATTGACAGATACATGAATCATGTGATATACACTGTACAGCCAAACCATGTGTAGAGGTGTCATGGTCTAGCTATAGTGGGTATATGCCTAGTGGATCACATGGTTCAAGTCCCATTGCATGCAGCACACAAATGTTTTCTACTCTCGATCCACTCATGAGGTGTAAATTATGGGAAGCTGGTAGGAAGATTTTCCCAAAATTAAATTCGAAATTGCCTTATCAGGAGAGCTTAGCTGATGCCATGGTATTACTAGAACAGCACTAAGAAACATTTATGTTGAGCCAATAAATTTTATTTATTTATTTTTTTTTATTTTTTTTTTTCTTCTTCTTCTTCATTATTATTGAACATGCTGTATAGTTAAAGTTTGCTTTTTAGACACAGGTTATATCATTATTTATTAAATGCTTTGTTAAAGAATATCTTTTTACCGGAAATTTTTTAGCTTATGATGTAAAAAAACACATATAAAGGACCACAAGGCATAGATGTACTGGGACATTATGGTATGTGATTCCTGGGAAAGCTTTTTTGTGCAGAGTTGAAACACATATTATGACAAATGATATAGGCTCTGTACCAGTGGTGCCCATTTCTGAATTTAAAGGCTGATTTCAATATTTTGTAGTATGTGGGGAATGTTCATTATTGCGTACATAGTAGGCTAATGTGTATTTTACTCTTAAACTTACCACAGGGATGAACCAGCTATCACAAAGTATTTGATCGGTAAAGGAGCAGATATAAACAGAGGTAATGATAACGGACGGAGAGCGATCCATCAAGCAGCTTACAAAGGGTTTGTTGACTGTGCAAGGGTCTTGATTAACCATGGATGTGATGTTAATGTACAGGTATGTATTTCTATAGATGTGAGAGTGACCTAATAAAGAGGGCTGCATACCATCACGTCATGGACAACAGACAGGACGGTCAGCCCATGAGACTAGCAGCCCACAAGACTGACAATGTCAAGTCTAGTGAACCTTCTAATAGATTTCCCTAAGGCCCATAGACTGACAGCTCACAACTTTGTTGAGGGCCGGTTGACCAAATTGATAATGTCATTCTTGTGTGCTGTCATTCTTTTTGGCCATTGTTGCTGTAGACTGTCGGTCTCATGGCTATCGGTGTACTGGGATTTTAAGATATAGGTATAATGTGTGGATTAATGAGAGGTATAGTCCATACAATGACCCTATCCATGCATGTACAACATTTTCCATACAAAATATCAGCAACGTCAACATGATTAAATATATTACAATGATAGGGTAATGCAAATTAAGGGTAAAGTTATTTCAGAAATTGAGAAAGAAGTATTTGAAATTTCTGTTAAAATAGGCAATTTCGCCCGGAGTGGGGAATATAAAAAGTGAAGAAATAGAGTTAAAGACTGTTCATGCAGGTGAAATTAAATATAGATGCATAAAAAGCAGGTTTGGTTATTAACCGATTCAAATGGGTTTCCCGATTTTTCCTGAGTTTTTCCTTATTTTTTTTTCTTCCCCGATTTGTTTATATTTTTTTTCTTTCCCAATTTTACCCCTATTTTCATGATTTTTTTCTTATTTTCCCTTATTTCCCCTCATCTTCCTGATTTGTTTCTATTTTTTCCCAATTTTCTCACTCAAAAGGGGGGCATTTTTGTAAGATACCATTTTTTCTTTTTTTTTTACTCGAGGGGGGCGTGGTTGAAAAACTTTTTTTTTTTTTATTAGTGCTCACTATCACCCCGGAAAAAGATAAGTACAGTAAAAGATAAAAGATTAAAGCCAAGTAACAAGATTGGTTAAATGTTAAAAGGTTTAACAAAAGTTGATGTTCTGAAATTCAAAGAAATTGGTAAATTATAAATTAAGTAGTTGAGGAACGGAATGAGATTATTGTATGGGAGTAGTCATCCTGATCATGAAATAAATTGCAGTTAATATCTGTTATGAATATAACTATTAAATCCATGAATTATTTACCTTGGTGATAGGTAACTGACAGTATTTATTACACATGATATTGCAGTTGATTGGAATACCTATCATACAATTAGGCAATAAATTACGAGCAAAGAATAATTGGGAATATGACAATAATGCTACATAACTTCCATTCATTTTGATATAAGGATACAGCGAAGGATACTCCCCTCCATGATGCTATAATGAAAAGCAGGGTAGATGTCATTGAACTATTGGTGAAAGTTCCAGACCTCGATGTGACTCTGGCTAACAAGACAGAGTGTACAGCTCTACAGTATGCAGTTTTAAGGGACAAACTAGAGTAAGTACTACCCTGATCGTATCAATTCATATTGATCTCGAATTTGTACGCATGACCATTAGATATTTCATGCAAATAAAAGGGGTGATTTTCGGGGGTGTAAGAATTTTGGAAAATAGAGTATGTTTTTTCTGAAAAGAGCAAGACTTTTATGCAAAGGGGGTCATATCTTCACAGTGATTGCAAGCATATGAATACATTTGTACCTGTTTTCAGGAAAAAAAGATACTTTTTGTAAAGTTGTAGTCAATAAGCCCCCAAATAGGGCTATATTTAGGGCCCATTTCTACTTGCCAAAGCATGCGTTGTACAATGGGCATTATTCTCTTTCTGAACAAGGGCAAATCTATTTAACAAGTTATCTTGATTTAAATGCAAGGGACCTGGGAAAGGTTGCAATCACTCTTTTAAATGTTTAGAAAAGAGATTATATCCATCAACTTATGATTATGAAAATTTCCTGACTGATCTTAAATATTTTAATTTTCTTTTATTATTCATTTTAGAGCTGCTGAGTTGATTGCACAGAGTTGCCCTCAATCTATTGTTGTTGCAAGAGATGACGGCCACACCGTATTGCATATCGGTGCAGTCAATGGCCATGTAGAGGTCATGAAGGTTGTAATGGCTGTAAAGGTAATTTACTTGGACGCTCATATACCCTCTCTCTCTCTCTCTCTAAGTGCCATATCGTTTGACTTTGGCGATCATGCTGTTCCACAACCCTCGGCTCCTAGCCTTCTGTATTAGTACCACTCCCAGTTCTTTCACTCCTCTCTCTTCCAACAATTTCTGCAGACTGTCCATCCAAAGTATCCTCCTTCTTCCCCTACTCCTTCTTCCCACAATTTTCCCTGTCAAAGCAAGGTTCTCTAAGCCTTCTTTACGTGTAATGTGACCCATGAACTTCAACTGCCTAATCAACATCTCACGTATCATTTTCCTTTGCACTCCAGCTCGTGTAAGAACTTCCTCATTACTAACTTTGTCAGTCCAGGGGATTTTCATCATTCTTCTTAGAAACCACATTTCGCAACTTTCCAAACGCTTTTTAGTATCAGAGGCTAAAGTCCATATACCCTAGGCTAGCAAAATATTAAGGCACATAAAGAGCCGTCTGGAATGCAAAAGACACAATTGCTGGTGATAATCTTGAATTTAACACTTCTGTTGCTTTCTTTGTACCCTCTTTGCATTGTCACTACTTTGCCATACATGCAATTTTGCACAAAACAGTAGGCACCAATTGACTGAAGGATGGCTTTACAAAATTACAAATTTTCTGGTCTTAATTAGCTCCATGACAACCCTCTTAATACCAGTATAGATTGATCTTGCAATGGAAACAGTTATGTAATTTTGAAGCCTTTGCTAAAAATTTATGATTTTGAACTATTATGCGTTTGCATTTCAGTTAGGATGTTATGTACCTCTCACTTATAGTAAGCTACCAGACATATATGAAACATAAAAGCAAATTTTAATGTCTTAGAAAAAACATTCCCCCATCTGCATGTAGCTCGTTTTGATTTTCCATAGTATGCCCTTCTGATTTTACAAATGTATTGGATTGGAATAGATATATGACAGTTGGATATCTGTAGTTGTTCTGGTGTGGGGAATGTGTAAAGATACATGTACCAGAAAGTCAACCATATTTTTCTAATAGAAACTTGTACATGTTCATTTAGGATATCCATACAAGAGACAAATTATGCAATGTGAAGCCATTGTTTTTAACATAATGACTACTAAGTTGTCCAATTGCCTAATACATGAGCCTCACAGTTCATGTAGGCACTAGGTGAAGCATGTCGAACAGTCTTCCAATTCTCATTTAACTCAGATATTACATAATACCCAATTAAGGTAAATCAATTTCTTATTTAGATAAGGAGGAAACTGATTTATCTATTACAATGACCAAATATTTAAACTTGTATATTTTGTGCTGATGGAAGGATCATGGGTTGGATGTGAACGCTAAGAACGTGCAAGGACTGACAGCACTGCACCTGGCTGCTCATGAAGGAAAATCCCACAGCATAGAGTTTCTGTTGTCACAGGGTGCTGATATCAATCTTCAAGGCCATGATGATCACACTGCCCTGCACCTTCTTGCCAGCAAAGCAAGGAAAGATCCAAGTGATATCGAAGACACTCCTACACTGAGGAAGGTATGTCTATGTGTATGTGTGCCAAGGGAAAAGAGTATGAGTGTCTCAGAGTACAAGCCCTGGGCCCCGTCTTACAAAGAGTTGATATCAATCGCAAATTATTTGATGCAAAGATTATATTCCCCATCAGTGGTTCGTGGTTCGTTTGTCATCCAAAACACACCACAGATATTGAGGTATTAATAAATGTTGTTTTTGTACGCACATGTCTGAAATTATTTTGTTGCTATTGATGTTTATTGATATACTAATAGGTGACAATGACAGTACTTATGCCATGATCTTTAAAGAACAAAACATATTATAAATGCAATTTATTTAGATAGCTTAGTTGGGCGCTGGATGGCATTCAGTATGTTTTGTTTCCATAAGATGCTTGCCCTAATGGTGAGATGGATAAGGAGGAATGATATTTGGTACAGTGTAATATTCCAGACTGAGTAACCAATGTTGATGAAGGAGTTTCAGACATCTGCTATCACTTGCATGGCATGGTTTTGGTCAGATGCCTTCCATAATGGAGAGACATAATGTATATAGATAAATACTTTGAGACACATCTCTTTAGTTGCTAGGTTTAATTTCCTTCTGCTATCACCATGTGAATGAAGGAGTATGAGTCACCAGTCATTCTGATTACTAGAATATCTATCCCACCGCTGCCACCATAACATGAAGGAGTTCAAAACAAGGATCAGTTCGACTGCTAGGGTTCATATACATGTACATTCAGACGGTACACAGACGGGGGGGGGGGGGGGGTTGGGGTTACCCCCCCCTCAATTTTGTCAATGTGTGGGTATAGAAGGATAACCCCCCCCCCCCCCCCTCACGTCAAATTAAAAAATAGTAATAATTTTTTTTTTAAATAAAAAAATTGTGTGCTAAAGGGTGCAGAAAAAAAAAAGACCCCCCCCAAAAAAAAAAACCCCGCTTATTCAGCAGCTGGACCAAAAAAAGTGTGCTCTTACCCCCCCCCCCCCCTTGAAAAAACCCTGCGTAAGCTACTGTGTACATTCAATGATAGCAACTGAATCCATTTAGTCATTAAGTAAAAGATCATGTGATTACAGCTTGATTCCATGATTTAACTACTCATTAATTTGGAGAAATCTCCATAAGCATCTTTTCTGAAGCAACTTGTACTTTTTCCCAAATGTTTACCAATGGCCCTAGATTTTCAAATATCCTATCTTGGTGTTCTTAATTAAAGATACCAAATCACTTTACATTTGTGCAAAGATTGATTGACTTGATGCTCTGTACTTTCTCCCAGATTCGCAAGCGTTTTAGAGATTGTGGAGTGGATAACAGTGCTGCAGCTGCACTCTGCTACATGGTTCTTAATGGAGCGTCCATAGACATAGATAATGTCAAATGTCGAACACCGCTATTTTACATCGAAAATGCTGAGCTAAAGAAGACTTTGAAGAAGATTGCTCGCGAAAAGATGTAAGTTAATGTCCTTTGGGACCAACTTTGGTTGCCTTCTTTGCCTGTCTGCAAGAAGAATAGGCAACAATTTACAGAATTATTGCTTTGTGCAACACAATAACATTGCAAACTTACCCATTTCTAGCTCCAAAATAGCCCATGTAACACCAGCGAAGATGAATCTTGCACTGGAAACAGTGTTTGATACTGGAATAAACCATAATAATAATAATATAATAATAACGTTTTATTTACCCAAGGTAGCCACTTCAGTTATGGATCTGCTCTTCCAGCGGGCCCTGCATAACATAATATGGTATTACTACCCCTTCTCCAATCTAATCTAACCTCTGCGTTGTGGATTTTTCTAAGGCTTTTGATCATGTCAACCACACCATTGTTATGAACAAGTTGATCGACTTAGGTGTTGATCACTCTATCATCCCTACTATCTGCAGCTTCCTTTCCAACAGAGCGCAGACCGTCCGCTACCATGGGAAATCCTCTCAACAACAAGCCATCACCTGTGGGGTACCCCAAGGTACTCGCCTCGGACCAGTCCTGTTTCTGGTCCTTATCAACGATGCAGCTCTTGAAAGTGATAACCGATGGAAATATGTGGATGACTTGACAATCGTGGAGGTCTTGAAGAAAACGCATCCATCTGAATTGCAGTCGCATCTAGACTCGTTGATCCAATGGTGCAAAGACAACGACGTTGTCCCGAATGCTGCTAAGTGTAAAGCTATGCAGATTTCATTTCTTCGCCAGCCCCCGCCACCCATCGTTCTTGACATCAACTCTACCACACTGGAAGCTGTCTCATCCCTTAAGCTCCTAGGGGTCTTCCTTCAGGATGATCTCAAATGGGATGGGCAGGTCAGTCGTTTGATCTCCAACGCTTCCAGAAGACTTTATCTCTTGACTAAGCTTCGGAGGAATGGTGTTACCACCAAGGATCTTGCTACTATCTACATGTTGTACATCAGGCCAGTGCTAGAATTTGCAGCACCTGTTTGGACATCAGGGATCACAAACAACCACTCTGTAAGCATCGAGCGAGTTCAGAGGAGAGCTCTCAGGATTATTACCTACCCTGACTCTAGAACTTATGATGAACTGCAATCTCATCTTGGTGTCTCCTCTCTTAAAGAGAGACGCACATCCCTTTCTCTAAGATTTGCAGAATCACTTCTCCAATCTAAGGTTCATCGACATCTCCTGCCTGAGAGCAGAGTCAATGACTGTAGCCGCATTCTGCGAAATGCACTTGATTTGTCCTTGCCTAAGATGAGAACTACGAGGTACCGAACTTCCCCCATCCCATCTTTCACTCGATCCTTGAATAATAATAAATAGAGACTTAGGTAATTATCATTATGTTGCATGTCATGTATTTCAGCAATAATATAATTATGTGCAATATTAATTGTCATGATGATTGGCACAGCAGGTTCTTCCATTCATTCATATTTTGATGTTGCATGTACTTTTATCCTTCCTCTCACTCTCTCATCCCTTTTCTCTATCTGAACTTGCCACTTTTCAAATTTCCTTTTCTTCTTCAGTTCTGGTCTTTCCTCTCTATTTCTATTTCACTCCCACCCCCTCTCCCTCAGCTCTATCGCTCTATCTCTCTGTCTCTGTCTCTGTCTCTCTCTTTGCTCTCTCTGCCTCTTCCTCTTTATCCCTTTGTCTCTCCTTCCTCCCCTCTGTTTCTCTCTCACACTTTCTGTCCCTCCCTCCTCCTCTCCACCTCTTTTCTCTTATGATGATGTTTTACAGTACAACATTCTATAATTATATGTTATTTTTACTGTGACCAATAACACCTAAGGAAATCCATCTCTTTTTGAAAATTATGATAAATTGAGGCTTAGGTAATCATCAGTATGTTATATGTCATGTATTTCAGGAATTTTCAGCAATATAATTATGTGCAATATTAACTGCCATGATGATTGGCATAGCGGGTTCTTCCATTCATTCGTATTTTGATATTGCATGTACTTTTATCCTTCCTCTCACTCCTTTATCCCTTTTTTCTATTCGAACTTGCTTCTTTTTTAAATTTTCTTTTCTCTTCTTCAGTTCTGGTCTTTCCTCTTTATTTTTATTTCACTCCCATTCTCTCTCTCTCAGCTCTATGTCTGTCTCTCTGTCTCTGCTATTTTCTCTTACTTCTTTCATCTCTTTTTCCTCCTCTCTGTTTCTCTCTCTCACTTTCTGTCTCTCCCTCCCTTCTCCACCTCATTCTCTTCTGATGATGTTTTACAGTACAACATTCTTTAATTATCTGCTATTCTTACTGCAATCAATAATACCTAAGGAATTCCACCAATTCCATTGTTTTCATGTGCAATATGTTTATACATTATACTGTACTCATATCACGCTTGTGATTAGCACACTGCCAAGACTCCAATTGTAATACTTTTTAATACTTTTTAATACTTTTTAATACTCAATACTCAATACTCAATACTCAATACTCAATACTTAATACTTAATTACAATTTTTCCAATGTCACAGTTAGTTGAATTCACGTATCTGTATACATTTTATTTGTTTATATGTCAACATTTATTCCTTTTTGCTAGCAATATTTCATATCTTGTATTTTTTTTAAAAATCTTTTTTTGTTGTTTTGTTTTCTTGTTATTACTTTAATGTTTTGACTCAAAAATGTATTAATTGTTATATATTTATCCTCATTTGCTATGTTATCTTTATGTTTTTGAATGCTTTTTATATTGATGTAAACTTGCATTTTTAGTCTTCGGACTTGTTGACAAGTAATGAATAAAACCTTATTTGAACTTGAACTTGAACTAATATGCTGAGCACCTAGCTAGAAGGCAAAAGATCCCATTGTTATAAGTCTTTGGTATGACTCGGCCGGGGATCGAACCCACGACCTCCCGTTCATGAGGCGGGCGCTCTAACCACTGACCCACCATGCCCGGTCAAATATACCATTGGTATATTTATCACACAATTAATACAATGTAGCAAAGGGGATTATTTGTATGGTATTTAAAGAATTAAATAAGATGTCAAAAGTCATATGAGATAGAGTTATTGTCATTTTAGTTGTTTTAACCTTCTTTTTTTTATGATAGACCTAATATTCTGTCTACATGATGCTCTTCATATCCCTCAAACCTGATACTAATAAATCGTTACCATTTTAATGCCCCTAAACTATTTTAAATTCTTATTTTGAAAATAACACAATTTCTAGTGTCTTCATATTTTTTTTTTCTAGTACATCTTTGAATCACTAGTTCTGTTTTGATTTTTGTCGATTAATGCCATATTCATATCTCACCCTATACCCTTTTATGATCTGAACTGATCTCCTCTGAACTCTACATGATTGGGTTCCTTCTTTTCCTCTACTCTTCAACTTTTGTTTTTGTTGAATAATCTTGTCTTCATTTTGTTTCTTATCTAAATGATCTTACATAATAATCCTTTTTCTTGTCACCTTGCATTACTACCAAAAGAACTTGTACCCTTGTCTTGTGTTCTTACACATATATTTTCTTCACTTATTTCAATGTCATTATGTCTAGGATATAATACATTTTATCAACACCTTTTTTAGATCTGATGATATGTCATCATGGGAGGACCTCGGGGAAGATGAGGATGTGAAGAAGGGACGCCTGAGCAGTAACTCCATTAATGTTGACGATGATGATATTATCGTAAAGCGAAACGATGGTCTGAGTGAGAGTGGAGCTGATGGCCGTCCAGCAGGAAACCAAAAGAAATCTGGCAAGCCAAAAATTGAAGGTAAACATCTTCATATACAATAAACAAGTTATGCCTGCTGCACGCTACACCATCTGACTATGATCCGATTTTGGAAGAACTTGTGATAGCATTTTATTTGAACGTTTAAACATGTAAAATCTTAATGACCAAGGAGCTGAGTAGTTATTTGATTAAAAGAATCTAAATTTCAGGTGATTTCATGCTCCTTTTAAGGGGGAAAAGCTAACTCGGCTCAGAATCGTAGTACGTCATACCAGGAGTGCGAGAATTTGAAGCCGTCTACAATTTGAAGCTGATTTGGCCTGTATACTGACTTGGAGAGATAAATACACCAAAATTCAAGATGTTAAGATGTTAATATTCTTATCATTATTTAGAACCAAAAGCAGTACCTCATTGTACTACTTCTTCTTATCGTGAACATTCAAATCCACTGTTTTTTAAACTGAAAACTCTAAAAGTTGATGATATTTATACCCTGCAAACCGCACGTTTTTATGTTGGCTTACACAGCGGGCAACTTCCCTCCTATTTCCCCCTATTATTTGATATGAATAAATATGTACACACGTATTCTACAAGACAAGCTGACAAATTACATCTGAGAAATCCAAAAACCGTATTAGCCTTCAAATCCATTTGACATGCTGGTCCAGATACAATTGGAATTCACTCCCTACTGTAATTCGAAATCTGAAGTCGACATTCTCTTTCAAATAGCTGTAACAACTATGCTCCTACCCAATTACCAATGATTTGTGCTTCATCTTCATTTTATGTTATTCATTCAACCACTATTGTCCATGACCTGGCGTCATAAACATGTCTTCTAATGTCAACGGGTGTCTGGTATTTTAGAATTCTACAGTCTCCCCTCTTTCTCTCTATCTTTTTTTTTATAGAAAGTCACTCTCTCTTCATTATGTTTCATCTATACTATAGATTTGTTCTGCTTTCATTCAAATGAACTTATTACAAGGGTTGGATTGATTTTTAAATGGAAATGTTTGTAGACCTACATATTCTGGGGTCAGCCAGGTTGGACCAGGAAATTAGACATACAGTACTTTCTATGCACATCACCCTAAAGCTGCTTCAATTACTTCTGGAAGAGTACCATCCTAGCTTTCGTGTGTTTGCCACTACAATATTTAGGAAAGCCTAAAGTGAATTAGGTTTAAGTATTTAAGATGTCTTTGAAAATAGATTTACTGACTTACATGTGTTGTAAATGCATCGTGCGAAGTAAAAGAGCACCATATGAAGAGAATTGTCATTTGATATCTTTGCTTGAAATGCACTGTGCACTGATAAAAGCTGCCAAAGCTAAAGCTACAGTTTAAATTCTCAAACCACTTTTGAAAGGGCAGAGGGATGTTGTGTGATAATGTGGTATGCACTGTAGACCTGTTGTAAATGTTTCATAGACTATAGATCTCAAAGATATGTGGTTCAAATCCCAGCACCATGCCACTTTCTACCCAAATGTAAATGGATATCTGAAAAAATTGAGTGCAGGTTACCTTGATGGCTTTGCTATAACCATGCAGGGTAATAATGTGTAAGCACCATTAAATTATGCACTATTATTAGTATGCACTATGTAATAGAGGTGTTGTGGTGTAGTGGATAAGTCTCCAGACTGTGAACCACAATGTTAGGGTTTCCAATCCCTGCTGCAGAATTGACATACATTGGCAAGTCATTAATCTACATTTGCCACACTTGATCCAGATATAAGGAACGGACATGTGTAAGGAATTATCCCTTGAATGGACGGTGCTATGATTGTCGGAGCTAAAGCTGGGGAAATAATATCCAAAGTCCTTTGGATGCGCATATAGACATAATTATAATGTGACATTTTATGTAAAATAAATGTTGCTATACGAAATAAAAACAGATTGGATTGTATATATTGATATTGATTTATATATTAGATTGTATATATGTATGAAATCAAATTCTCTCATTTTATTCTCATTCCAGTCTTCGATCTTGTGCACAAAATTGAAGTCTCTGACCTGGACATGGGTCCTGTGGTTGGGAAGGGGCAGTTTGGAGTGGTCCATCGAGCCTCCTGGAGGGGGACTCCAGTGGCAGTCAAAAAGATCTCCATGATGGGTAGCAGAAAAGATGAAATCGAGAAGGAAGTCGCAATACACAGGTATCCAGATATATTACCATTCCACATGTGTTGTTAGGATAGTCTCATGTCTAATTCAATTATCCAAGAAATTGACGGTCATGTACGTCGCACATCACCAACAAAATGGCACAAATGAACTATAAAGGAAACCGTACAATCAAGTTCAAAAAGGAAAATCTAGAGTGTTATTTTTTCTGGTTTTTATGCCTCCGCAACAAAGTAGCAGGCAGCATTAATTATGTTTTCGAGTTGTCCATTCGTCCTAAAGTCCCGTTCTTTTGATCGCAAACCAGTTGATGGATTCCTACCAAATTTGGGTCGTGTATGTATATCTTGCAGAACTTATGAATTGATTAGATTTTAGGGTCATGAGTCCAATGATCAAATGGTCATACATGTTTATGTAAAATAGCTTATAAACACAATACCTATTTAATGGATTACAATCAAACTTGAATTTAAAAAATTGCTTCTGGTTTGGTTTGTAAAATTGCTCTATGGCAGAGGCATCATTTTCGAAGATCCATCTAGTTTTCAATTATTTGATCTAAACATTTGTGGATTTTATGTAATTTCTTACTCTCCCGACAAGTATTAAAGAGGTATCTTGGAAGATCAGAAAGTCGTGGTGGTTGGTCAGCATTATGTCTGCTATGATCTCCTGGAATCGCAGAATGTACATCCATTATTCAGAAGCAAGCTTCAATTCGCTGACCGTGATAGAGACATGTCTGCAAAGTGGGACACAATCGTTGATGGAATTAAGCTTTATATAAGTCGAGATTATCATTATTGAAATATCATGCCTAACCTGATAGGGTAGTGAGTGTGTGTTTACTCAGGACTTAGCTTTGTTGACTGGAGATATTTGGGATGAGAAATGATCTTCAAACTTTCTTTCTCCTCCATACTCTTCTCTCCATTAAGACGGGCATGTCATCCGAACATCGTTCAGATGATGGCTCTAGGATACCAGGGACGAGAGGCCTTCCTGGTAATGCAGTTCATTGAAGGACCGAGTTTACACACCATCATCTTTCCTGATAGGGATGATGTTAAGGTAATTGAATCAAGGGCTTCTAGGAAAACGTGGGGTTAAAGGGAGGGGGTGTTGAAGTAGGAAGCGGGAGTAATGGGCTAGTGGCTGGAAAATTTATCACATTTTAAAATGAATACTGGTACCAAACTTTATTCTGATGAAAGGAATAAGTTTGAGCATCATTATTATTTCCAAAGTTAGAGGATGCCCAAGTGCAGCCTTGGTCTTTCCAAGCAAGACACTGAGGAGGAGAGGAGGAGGATTGGATGGGGGGGGGGGGGGGTTTGGAGCAGAGAAGAGAACCATTGAAGTAATTCCGATTGGTTATCAGCAGATTTGTCACTGATTTTTTTCATTGAAAAAAGGCTCTGTAAAACGGGTCCCTGAGTTTTAAAAAAACATCATTTTCCCAGACATAGACGATGTCAAGATTATATAAAAATATTTAATTTTCCTCACCGAGTTTGTCATGTACAAATATTATGCAAATCATTTCGTACATTGCTTATTTAAAGTAGCCTATTTTGTATTGCTTATTAATAATAAACTTACAGATTCCTCTTGACTGGGCCAAAAAGCTTCAGATATCTCGTGAGGTTCTCCAAGCCGTAACCTTCATGCATGCCTGTAACATCTTACATCTTGATATTAAGCCTGCCAATATTCTAGTAAGTATATGTGCACAGCCATTTTAAAAGTTCAGAAAGTTAATTTTTGTATTAAATTCCATGGAAGAAGAATCAATTTATTTACTTCTCACACAATTGTACTTCTTAGGCTTTTAAAGGGTGACAGTAAATTCATGCTGAATGGGTCTGCTAGGATCTACATGTATTTCTTGATATGCTTCGTGTGCTGATGATGCCAGGTGGGCTAAATCTTTGTAGAAAGAGAATAGACACATTCTTTCATACATGTATGTGATACATGTGATACACACCATACAAGACTATACAAAAAAGAAGATACGTAACCCTTTATATTCATGTTGTATATATTTGTTCTCGAAAATCATATGTCCTGTATTTTACCACTAGTTCAATTTTATCTAAGGGAATTTACCCATCATGAAATATAGCGGTTTTTATTCTGTTAGGTGGAATCTGCAACACTTCGTCCCTACATCTGTGACTTGGGCCTGGCCCACATCAAGAACCGCAACCTCATGTCCCAATCCTCAGTCAACATGAGAGGCACACCGTGCTTCATGCCCCCAGAGGCACTTGGCGCAACGGAACCTGGTTACAGGCACTCCAACAAAAATGACATCTGGTCGGTTGCAGGAACATTAGTGGAGCTATACTCAATGAAGCGGTTGTGGGGAGACTCAATGAATCCTCTGGTCCTGATGGCTCGTATTTATACAGGCCAGATGGGTAATCCTGAGTCTTTGACAGCTGTAGATCCTAAGGTTCAAAAGATCCTTGAACCATGCTTCAAACAGAAGCCAGAGAAGAGACCATCAGCTTCTGATCTCCTGGATCAGTTTAATGAACTCACTTAATGGTAGTGTACAGAGCTCTTAATAGGCGAAAAGTAATAATTTTCTTTGTTTTGTAAATGAAAATAATAAAGATAGTAATGTTAAACATTTGTATAGCACACATATCCACCAAACATGGTGCTCAAGGCGTTCCAATATTATCCTGGTTGTACAGAGTAATAATACCAATTTCGGTACTCACATTATTGAATTACTTCCATATTACTGGTCCCTATTTAATACCTGGGTGGAGAGTGAAAAATGTAGATTAATTTCTTGCCAATTGCTGCTCTGGGATCTAAACACACAACCTTTGCATCTCCGGACAAATTTTGACTGGAGAATCATAGATAACAATGCACTGGCTACCATAAATGTTGTTGCGATAGCTAGTGGGATAATGAATATCCCAATGGTAGATGTACAATTGTTTTAAAATGTATTGTATTCTGATGCATCTCAAAGTGATTTGGAACTCCCAAAGGAACAAAACAAGTATTCATCAGTTCATAAATATAACCAGACTTTTTAATAAGAGGCTGGCCATTTGAAGAAGAAGAACATAATGATTTGTTGCAACACAGTGATCTGACTGCTTGAATGATTTAGTCTAATTTAATTTCAATTTTTTATTCAATTTCATTTCCACAGATTCATAAAAGACAGTATAAATTACAATCAAATATAAAAGCATTACAACAAAAGATGAACCTGCAGAGGGGGTGATAAAAAACCACAGAGGTTTATCGGGGATCATCCCCTGCTTAAAATTACAATATAAAAATACAATAGTTTGTTTAATTAAACAATAACACATACAAAAACATATATAGATATTACATGCAAATCTATGCGTGGGGTGAGTAGTAGTGGGTTGGTGGTACCAAGAAATACAATATAAAGAGGAAATGAATGATATACAGGAAAGAAATATTGAGAACAATAGAAAGAAACACCGTACAAACTATATCTTAAGAGTTGGATACGAGATCAAATATTGTTTCAACTTTGACTTGAAAGAATAAAGTGATGAGCAGCTGACAATATCATTGGGAAGTAAATTCCATAGTGATGGTCCACTTAAATAAATGTTCCTTTGAAGAAAAGTTGTTTTAACAGAGGGCAAATTAAATTTATTTGAACTTCTTGTTTCATAAGAGTGAATTTCAGCATTAACAATGAACATCTCATTAAAAATACATGGTAGCTGATTTTTCTTGAAAAGAAACATAAATTGAGCAAGTTGCATATAATATAGAGATTTCACATTCAAAATATTCAGGCGTTTATACAAGGGTGCAGTATGTGCAAGATAAGTAGAGTTTGTTATTGCACGAACAGCCTTTTTCTGTAAAATCTGCAAACGGTTCGTTAAGGTAATTAAACATCCACCCCAAGCTAAGACAGCATATGAAAAATGTGGCAAGATTAGGGTATTGTACAAATTCATTAATATTTTTTGGGGGAGCAGTTTATTTACACTATAAATAACTCCCAGTACACTGGCAATTTCATCTATGTAAACTCCTAAAAATTTAGTTGAATTAACTCTGGTGAGCAACACATTATCAAATTTTACATTCAATTCATTAAAATCACCTCCAACCTTTCTTCTCCTGAATACAATATAATTAGTTTTTTTCGTATTAACAACAAGTTTATTAGCAGTGAACCATTTGCAAACTTTACTCAGTTCTTGGTTTAAAACCTCATTTAAATTTTGCACAGTTTTACCTGATAATAATATATTGGTGTCATCAGCGAATAAAACAAAATTAAGCTTGTCAGACACAAAGTGAAGATCATTTATAAACAACAAAAACAATGAAGGACCAAGAACACTGCCTTGGGGTACCCCTGTTGAAAGGATTTGTGATTGAGAACAAACATTATTAAATTTAACAAACTGTTTCATATTCAAAAGGTAATTTTTGAACCATTTGAGAGGAGTTCCCCGTATGCGATAAAATGATAGCTTTTGTAACAAAATAGAATGGTTAATACAGTCGAACGCTTTAGATAAATCAAGGAATATACCAACTGGAATTAGCTTATTTTCCAATGCCTCAGTAACAAGATTTAAAAATTCAATTAGAGCCATGGATGTTGAGTGTTTTTCACGAAATCCAAATTGTTTAGCTTATAAAATATCATTCTTATTCAAGTAGTTAATGAGACGTTTGTAGACCAATTTTTCTAATATTTTTGAAAAGATTGGCAAGATAGAAATAGGTCGATAATTTTCTATTTTTTCTTTACAGAGATTCTTATGAAGGGGTATTACTTTTGCTAACTTTAATTGATCTGGAAGTTGTCCTGAAATAAAAGACTCATTAAAAATATGACAAAGGTGTTTGGCATAAACATGTATAGTTTTCTTAACAATCTCTGGTTCAATATCATCATGTCCGGCACTTTTATTTGCTTTAAAACTACGAACAATCTCGACAATTTCTCCCTCAGTAATAAGTTTTAAGAAAAAAGAATTGGAATAATTACCTTGTAAAAAACAATTAAAGTCATTTATGGAAGAGCATTGATTGCCTAATGAGGCTCCAATAGAAACAAAATAGTCATTGAACAACTATGTAATTCTTATATTGTCATAAATTTTGTCACCTTCATTTAAAATAAATTCAGGACGGACACCCTGGGGTTTCCTCCTTATTATTTCATTAATGTACTTCCAAGTCTTTTGCATATTGCCTTTCACGGACTGAAACTTATTTAAATTATATTCTTTTTACACATATCTTATATCTTTATTCAGCTTATTCCGAAATGTTTTAAAATTACGTTCTCTCTCTAGTGGTGGTTTGGAAAGATATTTTTTATACAATCTATTCTTCTTTTTACACCGTTTTTTAATTTCGTTAGTAATCCATAGTTTAACACTTTTCCTTTCCTTAATTGTAATCTTTTTAAGTGGAAAACAGGAATCATATATGTTTTTAAAAGCATTCATGAATAGATTATACTTCATATCAACATCAGATGTATTATACATATTTTGAAAATTCAAGGTACTGAACTTTCTATTAAATAATTGAAAACCAGAGTCAGTTATATTGCGTTTATAAAATACTTTCGGAATTCACTGGTTTATTCCAAGAGAGAGTGGCAAATATAGGTAAATGGTCTGTTATATCAGATAATAGAATACCAATTTTTAAAAATTCATGTACTGTATTTGAAAAAATATTATCGATAAGAGTTGCACTTTCCTTCGTAATTCTAGTCGGACTATAAATAATTGGGAAAAAACAATGAGATGCCATTAGTTCGGCAAAGTCATTTACATAAAGGCACACATCCATTTTCATTAAATCAATATTGTAATCGCCCATAAGATAACAGTCTTTATTTTCTTTTTGGAGGTTGGATAACACTGTATAGATATCATTGATGAACATTCCAACCGATTGATTAGGCGGTCAATACATAGCTCCGATTAAATTATTTTTGTCACTCTCTCTTGGAATTTCAATAAAGATCATCTCATATTGTTTTTTTACCACAGTAAGATCAGAACGATGAAAATATTTTAAATTATTGTGTATCAGAATTCCTACACCTCCTCCACGACCTTCAACTCTGCCACAGTTTACATAAGAATAATTTGGAGGAACAAATAATGAACAAATTTCAACCTGATTTATCCAAGTTTCAGTTAGACCTATCACGTCAAATGTGACTGACAGAGAAGCTATGTAATCAAATATATTTTCATAGTTCTTCCTTAGGCTACGACATTTAAAATGTATAAATGATAATGAAGTCTTTGAGTCAACTTCATTCATAAACTCATTGAATTGATCTTCTAGAAGGTATGGTGTACTATCCTCTTTGCAGACAGAAATCAGATAAAGGCATTAGAAAAAGTACCACCCACTATACATGTATATTACAGCTATATAAATAATGGTTAAAAAATGTACCAACCACAAGAATAGGTTATGGCACACAAGATTGATACATGTACCACCACAACAACAATAAAAAACAACACCCCCACAGTATCTTCAACAGCTAAGAGGAAGAACAACAAAAAAAATACAAAAAAATCAAAAAATTACAAAAAATTACAAAAATTACACACAACCAAGGAATTATAAAAAGGTCTTTATAAAAAAGATTAAAATATTTTACTTAAGTTAATAAAAAGTAAAGTCTCATTGACAAAGACTAGGATACATTAGATTCATACAACTATGTACACAATAACAAATATAAATCAGTATGAAAAATACAGCAAGTGAAATGTCACTGTCAGGAATCTTGACACTATCATAATCAGTAAAAAAATAAACATATTTCCGGCAAGTGAGGAAAGTGAACTACCACAGAAGTTTCGGGAGAGAGTTTAGAAAGTCAATGTTTGGGATAAGTACATGCTATTTGTAAATAGGAACTGGTCAAATCAGGAGAGATTCAAAATAGAAACATATATGCATTTAAAAAGCTTTAAAAAAGCATCTACCCCGGTACACTCTTTTCAAGGTCAAAATCCTACATATATTATATTTAATAAAAAATATGCTTTGAGTGTACTTCTCTAATTACATTTTGTCAATAATGAGCATAACAAACCAGATATTTAATATGTATACAGGGGCGGACCCAGGAATTTCTTCACGGGGGGGGGGGGGGGCACATGGGGGGTAAGAGGACAAATATATATTTATTTTTTGGTCCCCGAAAAAACGCAACGACTCAGCCAGCCGTTGAATAAGCGGGGGGGGGGGGGGTGGGGTAAGAGCATATATTATATATATATTTTTTTTTTTGTCCCGATATGTGAAAATCGCGTCGGCCGCAAATTCGCTCAGTGTGGGGGGGGGGGGGGGGGAGTGCGCACGAATTTAGGGCTGATTTTAACATATTTTTTTGGTCGGGGGGGGGGGCACATGCCCCCTGTGCCCCCCTGGATCCGTCCCTGGTATATATATCTTGCTTGACCAATTGAATGATATACACTGTTGGTCATAATGATGGAATAATTTTTTTTTACCCCAATTTATGGAACGATTTTGACAATGATTTATTCCTAATAGATCTAAATAATAGTATACTTTCTCAGATGTTATTGAATAATAGTTTGCGAGTGTTTGTTTTACGTGAATGCTAAAGCATGTGTGTGCTACTATGCAAATCAACTAGGGGACCTAAGTCCTTAAGTCATAACTGACAGTATTGATGATTTATGCCTCACAAAATGGCACTAATATAGCTGATTGACACGGTTTTTATCATGGGGCCTCACGGTAACAAGACCATTGCTTAGCCACTGAATCATGACTGTACGGAGCGGGAGCCAGGGTACGCGGCCGCCCCCACAAATACAAAAAACAAAGAAAATGCAATCAAATATCAATAATTATTTGCGGTTTCCCCCGATTCGCTACAGGAAAAATTTCTTTGTAGGGCAATGCCTTGAACCATAACGCATGGTCCTACAGAGGAATATTTCCCCTAGGTCCCCCAGTTGATTAGCATAGTAGCACACATATGCCTTAGCAGTCACGCAAAACAAACACTCGCAAACTATTATTCAATAAAATCTGAGAATGTATACTATTATTTAGATCTATTAAAAATAAATCATTGTCAAAATCATTCCATAAATTGGGGTAACAAAAAATTATTCCACCATTATGACCAACAGTGTGTGTCAAAATGGAATGGTTGATGTAAAGGAACTACAACACATGTATGCAATTATTATTCCTGACTATAATACACATGTATATATAGACAAAAGTTACTGCAAATGGTTATTTTTTCTTTCAATTAGTAGAACCTTAGAGAACTGTGAGAGCACTCCACAAGATTTCAATCCAGATTCCTAAAGAATATCAACATCAAAATAATGATCATTATTACATGTATTTGTGATCAAACATCATTTCTTCATAACAATGTTTGTAACTCAATCAATCAATAACTATGTATAATATATGTACATGATGTCTCACTTGTATTGAGTTTTAATTAAAAATAAGAAAAGTTTAGTCTGCGTGAACAGACAGATTGTTTTAATGGTTCTCCAATTTCCAGGCAATACTTGCCCATTCTATTTATTTATGTCAAGTTTGTATTTATTTATGTCTCAAAATATGAATTCTATGAACCCTTTAAAAACTGAAATGTCTTTATTGCAACAAAATGTTGTTTTTTTTATCTTGTAAATTTTAATAATTATTATTTATTCTATTCATCCCACTTGATATGTAAGAAAATATTTTAAATATATTGTTTTCAACCACCTCATTTTTTAAAACTTTAAAAGCATGATAACAGTGGCTGTACTTCTTTGAGCAGACAAACAACAGCTAGAAAGTCATTTGCAAATTATGATGACCATCATACGAAGACCATTTGAAAATATTGTTGATGCAGTAAATGATATTAGTGTATATGTTATATCCCCAAATTTGTAATGTTTGTAAATTGTGTATTCTAATTAATGAATATCAATATGTTTTTCATTAGCATCACAATATTTTACAGATGTATAATTAACATTTACATACATTGGCAGACTCTGCCTGGAAAGGGGGGGGGGGAACACATGTCCTTCTAGCTCATGAATAATTACCTCATCAGTGGAACATCCTTACGTAAGCTAAGGATGTTCAGATGTCAACATTTGATATTCAGAAGATTAACAAGCAGATTTGTAGCATATCATAGATTACAATAGGCCATGGTCAGATACACATGTGAACAACTTCTAATAAGATTCTGCCTGAAGGGAGTATATTTAGGGGGATCTGCGAAATGTAGTGGAACAAAAGACGTGTCTGTAACGCAAAAGGCAGAATAGTTGGTGATGTGTGCTTATCAAAAGTTTTTCTATTGGCAGCTTATTGATAAGCCTAATCAAGATCGTGCATATAATTACCAGCTCCCGAAACTAAAGATGTGATTCTACCTGATTGTGATAACATTATAAGTTTCAACACTAATGCATTTTGCTTTCCTAAATATACTTTAGGCAAAATCTTGTTAGAAGTTGTTCACATGTGTATCGATCTGATCATGGCCTTTTGTGATAAAGCTGATATTTGAGAAGAAGATGGATATTAGTGACAACAAAGCTATCATGATCTATGGAATACTTAAAACTTATTTTACGCATATTATTTACTCTAACTTGTGCTATTTCTAATATTAGTTGTATTATCATTTCTAGTTTCACAGCTATTATAATTCGTTCTTTGATGTTTCATTATATTTTTTGTTCATACATAAAGTTGAATTGATAGCCTATTTTATAGACTTCTGTTTTTCCCTTTGATAAAATTTAATTTGGTTTATGCTTTTTATTCAAATTAATAATTTGTTAGGGGTTTCTAGCTAAACAGACCTGCAATTTTTAGTGAAAACCTATATTTTTGTTTTGCCTAGTAGGAATTTTGTTAAATATTTTGTTAAATATTTTGTTCGGGAAAAAAATAATGGAATATCGAATAACACAGACCTACTTCATTATAGAAATCTGTATAAGTATAGGTATTGTACTTTACTCTCGATGTGTAATTTCAGGACATAACTTTAGTGGTCAAAATGAATCTTTTATTTATATACATCCCAAGTTTCTTGATGGAGAAAGTAATTCTCATCTAGAATTTCTGGATGTTTATGATACATATTAGTCTTGATGTAATCATGCATTAAATACGTCTTATATTTATTATACAGTTATATATTGGTTTTATATTTTCTCTTTCGTAACACATAAATAGATGCCATTAATTAATCAACACGCCTTTCCTCAAAATAAATGTATTTCACATGAACTGAACAGAAAATAGTCTGCACCTAAAGAGCGAGAGAGGATGCCAAAGGGGGCATATAGAGGCGAGAGCGAGGAGTGAGAGAGGGAGGGAGAGAGAGAGGGGGAGACAGAGAGAAGGGGGGAGGGAGTCAGAGAGTTAGCAGGAAAGAGACAAGCGAAGAGGATCCAATATACCCATAAATCAATTAATGTCAAGTATAATGAAAAACTATAATGAATAAATATTTTTTCTGATTCGTCCAGTTGTATTGTTGAAATAAGGTAAAGGGGGCTAAAGCGAAATGGATTTCTAATAAAAAGAGGAGAGAAAAGGGGGCCTTTGGTGGGGGCTGGGGGGGAGTTATGTTGCAAAAATAACTATCTAGGAGTCACGTGGGAGGTTATCACTTATTAAAGAAAGAAAGAAGAATAATATGATCGTAGAATTATGTTATGTCGGCCCAGCAGAGACCAAACTCGCGGTTTAGCATCTGCAGAAAACGCGCATGCGCGTTTGATAAGTAGACGATGATGTGATGTAACTAAAGGGGATTTCCCGACGGGAATTTCCACACCCAGCCAGCTCGCTGCTATTCGTACTACAGCGACGGTACGGGAACTCCCGTGCTTTGTTGACAGTTAAGAATCTGGCGAGAAGGCAAAGGACACTGTGGATGTATTTATACTACGTCATCACAGCACTAGTAAACATTGTCGCTTATCCTATTTTGAGGTATGACTTTTACTGTTGATCTGCAAGTTGATCAAGTAAGTTCCCTGTTTTGTTTCTTTTCTCATGCATGCAATGTTTTCTTAATTTTTTTCTCACAAACGTGAAACACGAGAGTCAATGTGCCAGTCAAGGCATGTGTACATGTACGTGCAGAAATAATTGTATGGTATGTGGAAAAGGCGGTCAGTGGAGCCAGGCGTGTCATTGGAACAACAGTTGATACTATAAGAGAAAGATTTCAGTATGATATAGGTTATCAGCCAGGATATTGCACAAGGTGTATGCGATATGGCTTTCAAACTTGAAACAGCATCATGATCTTAGTAGCCTTTATTAAAGTTTTTGTTAAACAATCCATACGTTATGTAGGTCTACAGACCCCAATGTTATAGCATATTCATTAAATCATACTTGACTTATCATCAACACCATGATGTGTAGTTTTGAGAACATGTTAAATTTGCATATGATTGAGGACAAACATAGATTAAGTGAGACTTGAAAAGTAGTTGTAGACTAGTAGCCTATCTAGTTCACTTTGATATGAACTGTTGCCACACATGCATGCATGCAATTGATTTTAAATTACAGTAATATCATCATTGTACTTTTTCTTATCCTTCTTCTCCTCCAACTCATCATCATCATCATCATTAGCATTACCATCATCATTACCATTGTTATAGTCATCATTATTGTTGTTATTAATATTATTATAATCATTTTCATTATTATTATTATTATTATTATTATTATTATTATTAATATTATTATTATTATTCTCATTATTACCATTATCATCATCACCATCATTTATGTTGTTATTGTCACTATTTTTGTTATTACTATTATTATTATTATTATTATTATTATTATTGTTATTATTATCATCATCATTATTAGTATTATCATTACCACTATTATTTCTATTAACATAGTGTTGTTGTTGTTGCTACTGTTCTGTCTGTTATTATTTTTAATATAGTATTATTGATATGTTTCTTTATTTCTATATCCCTACTCATTCACTTTCATTAAATTTCCCCATATTATTATCTTTGTTTTCAATTTATGCCCCATTTTGCCTCAAAGGTTGTGATTGGGGGGGGGGTCCTTTGCAATTTTTGCCTTTGGATTTGCTTGTTGGGGATGCTTCTATTCTCAAGTTTAACAACTGAATGAACATTTGCGCATGCAGCCCTATATTGGCAAATTCCAGTAGAGCTGGTCAAAGATACAAACTCATGACCTATGAACCTAGTCATGAATTGGAATGATTTTTGTCGCCATTTTGTTTATATATGTAAGAGGAACATGTACGAATATGGGTTTTGCGGATATTGTGGAAAATACAACCCTAAATGATCACAAATATCTGCCTTCCTCTGTATGCTTACATTACTACCGGTATCACTTTCCTGTCTCCTCAAGCAAAGAGCTATCCTGTGTACATGCATGTACCTTTATCATAGTCAAGTTGGGCATTGGAAAAATGGATGGCTATTGTATGGTTCAGAAGTCACATTGTAAAGCAGTTATAATCCCTGCTATACACTGAAACGCTGATAAAGCTGCTGGAGCTAAAGGTAGGGTAATAATTTCTGAAGCTTTTTTGGAGCGCATGGGGACGTTAATGTGAAATGTGCTAGAACAGATTATTATACACTACACCTGCAACCAGGCTTGTACGTATTCTGTATGTTTATTGAAATTCGACTGTGGTATAGAGGGAACGTTTCTACAGAAGTATTTCCAAATCTAGTTACACATGAGGCCTACTGTTAAAAATTACTGGTTAACAATAATAGTTCTTTTACCGGGATGGGGGGGGGGGTGGGGTAATTGCTTGAAGCTTTATCCCCACTTAAAAAATAAGTAAGTAACTTTGCCAATGTAAATTGCATTTTGAATTCATAGGGAAGCAAGCATTAATGTTCATATGTGTGTTTGTTACAAGGAAATAATCAACCTATGATTATGAAGCCATTTTGCTGCAGATATTTCATTGTATTTATTTTCTTCTTCTAAACAGTTACTTTGGCACCATGTTTGTTTACCTAAATCTGCAGCCACAAAGCAAAACAAGCTTTTGTGAATTCGAAAGGCAACTGTGTATTATTACATTGCACCTTTGACCTGTCACGTTCTACATGAGAGTGGGAGAGAAAGATAGATCTACATTTTTCAACTAAATTATTCATACCCTTTGTGAATGTGATGCTTTGGTGTTTTTTTTGTAACTGAAGAATGAAAAGTGGATCGGTTAAGTTAGGGCTTATGTTGAATACCTTTTGATGTAAGCTTTTATTTGTCACATTCTCAAGAATCATATATCGGAACATATGACGTTTTCACATACTTACAAAACTTGGTAAGCATGAATAATGTTGTTGTTAACTGTAGATAGTAAGAGAGAAGGGGGGATGGGGGATCCAGGGGAAGAGGATTTTTTTTAGAGAAACAGAGAGAAACAGAGATAGAGAGAGAGAGAGAGAGAGAGAGAAGGATGAAGGGAGAAGGGGTGGTGAGTGAATGAAGGTATGAATGAAGGTATTGGTACAATAGAAAAGGGTTATTTACTATTAGAATGTTGTTATATTTTTATATTTAATTCAGGCCCAAATAAATCAGATCAGATCATCTAAATCAGGATGGCAACCGTGGAGGTCGGACAGCGAGTTGTCCGGAGCGCCACTTGGACATGGCGAAATCAAGATGGTGGTGAGGGTCATCTTGGGACAGTGGTCAAGCTAAAAGATCAAGACCCTCAGGAACCCATTCCTGCAGACTGGGCCAAGATCAGATGGGATAATGGTAATGGTAACAACTATCAGGTCGGGTCCAATGGGTCATATGATCTTGCGCTCTTCGACAATGCCCCCGCAGGTAATTATTCCCTTACTGAATCTTGTAACAATTTTTCTTTTAGTCTATATTAAAATAAAAAAATAAAACTAGTACTTAAATCAACAGATGTTTTATGAAATGGCCAATAACTATATTGTTTATCTATTTACACTTTCTAAGTTTAAGTATCTTATTTGGGGAGGAGGGGGAAAGGGCATCACTTCTCAATTCATATTGACAGCTACACGAATGCTGCTACACAATTTCTTAATTGTTTTTCCAGGTGTGATTCATGTTGGTATATTTTGTGATAGCTGTTTGATGAATCCTATAGCTGGCATACGCTGGAAATGCAATGATCAAAGCTGCCCTGATTATGACCTTTGTACTCCATGCTACATGAATGATAAACATGACTTGACTCATAGATTCACTCCCTTCACCAAACGGAAAGAAACAGGGTATGTAAACAAAAGAATTTTTTTAATTATGAGTTTTTGCTCTTGTGTATTTTACATTAAAATGCAATATATATTGTGAATATGTATATATCTTGTGTGGGAAAGTGGGATAGAGAACTTGAAAACTCAATGTTATTCAGGATATACTCAAGAAGTTGGGCAATGGGGGGATTGCCCTACTAAAATGAAAGATAGATAGTTGGGCCCTCTCCCACGCCAGGGGGCATGAGATGATTTCAGCCTATTTGAGTGATATCGTCATAATTCATGTGAAGATTGTGATGTCAAGGTTTTTTCTTTTTTTCTAAGCCTTGCTATAAAGAACGTTTTAGTCATAAATAAAGATCACTCATAACAATACCCTTACTCACCTGTTTTATCCCTGCAGGCAAACTTTTGACTCATGAAATTTGAGTTGGAACTATCTCAAAATGTATTTACCTCTTTTGATGTATTTGATTGGAATATCTCCCCACAATCGGATTGTTCTAGTAGCTTCATACATTTCTCTTAAAAAATAAAAAGGGAGATATCTTTGTTTCCTCAGGACACCAGTGACACCTCGATTTGGAGAAGCGAAGACAGTTTCCAGAGGGCTGTGTCCAGAGGCAGAAGTCTGTAGAGGGAAGGATTGGCAAGGAGATGATGAAGATGGTATACATATTTTCCACTTCTTCTTTTTATTTTATTTTTATTTAAGAATTGCCTATTTGCCAGTGCAATGCCTGTAAGTAGTTGATTTTAGTAATTTGTTTTAAAAGTATTTTACAAATCATCATGAGCTTTAGCTTAGCAGTAACAGAACTTAGGGATGATTTTATTTTCTTCATTTTTCTTACTCCTTTTGCAAGATATTAACACTTTGGTTGCTTTTTCTCCCTCTCTGTATGGTTGCTTGTTTGCCACACGCGCCATTTTTTATAAAACAGTTAACACCAATTGATGAAAGGATTGCTTTGTGTCATTTATTGTCTTTCCAAAATCAGCCATTTCCTATCTTAATTGCCTTATAATAACTCTAAATTGTAACCTTTTATAATAGTTTTTAATCTCAAAGTCTTTGGTATTTTAATCCCATGATAAGTAAAATGTGGCAAAGGGGGGGGGGGGAGTATTTATGTGGAACAAAAATAGTTAATAAAACTTGTAGATTTCGGCTCTTACCTAGCACATAATGCAGTACAGCGAATGCTTTAGCTATCGCCAGTGCAAATTTATCAAAGGCAAGAATACTACCCCAAAAATTATTCATGCAACCTGCCATTTAAATGTAAAATTACCATTTCGTTATCATTTAACTAAATTTGTGGTAGATACTGTGATATAAATATTTGGAGATATGGCTTACATTCAGTAAGAAAATTGGCTTGTACCTGATACTACTGGTATGTTTGCGGATAATTATTGAGTAATTGTTAAATTCTAGTTGATTTTGTTTAGCTTTTGTAATTATTTAGTCTAAAAAATGGAGTGATTGAATATTCTCTCAATGATTCAGGCGACGGCGGGACTGTTGTTGAGATATGTCCCTTCTCTGAAAGACCACGGTCAGGCGTCAATGTTTGCTGGACTCAGTCTAAACTGGTCACTACTCATAGAGTTGGATTTGATGGGAAAATGGATCTAAAATGCACTACAGCAGGAACAGGGATAGGTTACTACGCTACACATCTCCCTGTTTTAGGTAATGTATCACTCAGTTTGTCCTATTGACCCACAATATTGGCTGCTCTATATCTTTTTTCTCCATTCACTTTTAGATTTTGGATTCTGCTCCACCTGTTGTCTGCTTTCCATCACTTTTATCTTCATGACCATCTTTATCACTGTAACAAGTATTGGTATCAGTAGATGTCATAATCATTAGAATCATGTAGAAGTATGAGAAAAACAATTGTCCCAAATAATTGAATGGCTATTACATTTGGTGCATTATGCTTTTTAAGGAAAGGAAATGATGTTGAATTATTTATCATTAGAATTACACAACATGTAAAAGTTATCAATCTCATCTTTAGTATGGTACATTAGTAATGATGGATCAAGCAGGAACAATTTGTAATAGCTAGACAAAATGGCATTTGTTCAACTGCCTCATTTTATTTCCTAAAACAATACGGCATGTGCCTAACCAATCGCTAATCATGCTTCTCGCTCACTAAGACTTGATCCTTTCTTGATTGTTCTGGTCTCAAATATAAGAAATAATAGTTCTTCAATTATGTGTATGTTTATTATTTTTTGTTTGGAAAATTTGGTTTCTGACACTGCCACTTCAGGCCGTCTAAAATTATTCATGGTTTCTTGATCATGATTGTGGTGTCATATGAATTAAGAGAAAATAACCTTATCTATCATAGTTACAGTAATCAAGGAATAATTTGAAATTGACGAGTTGTTTATTCGTAAACTTGGGTTTTTCTTTTTTCAGGGACACCCTGTGTAACATATGATATTTATCTTTCTTTCGGAAAGAAAAAAGTTTGTATTTGCAAATCTGTTTTTTATTATTCTCTTTGCAAAAGTAATGACTCATTCCAATGTCGGGATATCTTTTTCAAATATCTATTAAGGTTCTTCACCTAGGACCATTTATTATCATGCACACAACAACATATATGTATGTCATTCGTTTAATCTAATTTTGAATGGGATTTCAGTTTGCGACATTTTGTTATGCCTGTTTATAACTCTATTCCTGAATAGCCTCAAATGAATTATATACTCTTGAATACTATTGTGATAAGTTCCTTTAACTTCATCTATACTAAATTTCAAATGTTATATGGATAGGTATTGTATGATGTTCTCACTATCATGCATATTGCGTTTTTTTTTTTTAAGTGACTTTCGTTTGTTCTATTTATTATGATGTACGTAACTTTATTTGATTATTTGGTAAAACAGATAAAATCAACTTTGAGCTGCATGTCATGTTATTTCGACAAAGATATTTATTTTTAATGTCCAACCTCTTAATTCCATTGATGTGGTTGTTTTGAAAACAGGTAAAGAGGTTGGTTTGAAGGTTGGAGATCTGGTAGCTATTACTCTGGCCAGTGAAACATTGCATATCATGCAACAGATGGGTGGGCGAGAGTGGTTACCAGAAATGGGAAATGTGAGTAGCGTGATATAAATACGAATAATTAGATAAACAAACAAACAAATGTATTCAAACAAAGATAAGCAAACAAATAAATATGTATTTTCAGCAGAGCACATTATTTGGGTTTCAGAGGAGCTTTGAATAACATTAGTAAAGTCAGCTATACAGACTGTATGTGACATGAAAGATAATACACAAAAACAAACACTAATAGCTTCAGGAAGTTCATGTAAATTTCCCCCAAATATCTAAATACATCAATGGATGTATATGTATGATATGTGTATATACTAACATACATAGTATAATAGGGTCGTTTTTATAAAATAAAATATAAATGATCATTGTCACTTGAAATAAATGATAATTCCATTGATCTTCTTTTCACACTCTTTACCCTTCCAGCTGTATGGGAAGGTTGCCAAGGTTACTGGTATCAATTCAAGCGGGGATGCAGAGGTCACTTACCCCGGGAGAAAGGAACAGCCTTTCACCTTCCATCCAGATGGACTAAACAAGGTATGGTCTGAAGTTGTACATCACTTGCTTGTGCTCTTCTGTAATTTCGTACAGTAACTGAATTCCTTACTTCAGCCTTGGACCTAACACTATTGATAATCCTAACTCTACGGTTAACTCTATAATTCTGAGGGGAAAAAAGCCTCACGCAATAGTTGTGAGTTTTAAACTTACAGTGTAGTGTAGAGGGGCCGTTGAAAGTTATATACACAAAGAAGTAAAATAACAGTGATGATGATTATTAATATGTTTCTTGAATTGAGGTTCCTGAAGTTCCTGTGCCCTCGTAATACCTGTTACAGAACATTTTCCGTCAGGGATGTACATGCTCTATATACATATGCTATGTTTATTTTCATTTTTATAGTTGCTCAAATTGGACTTTAATTTCTTCTCCTTCCTACACGTAATTTCACATCTGCTAGAGATTGTATTTGTATGAAGTATTAATGTTTACTCACTGTTACTCTGGCCCCATCTCTGTCTCTTTCTGTTTGTCTTTTGTCCCTCTCTCTGCCTGTATTGTCCTCTCCTGCTAACCCTTTCTCCCTCTATCTCTCTTTTATGAGCACACAAACATACAAACACACATACACAGACACACTCTCTCTACCCCGCCTTCTCCCTTACACAATCTCTCTCTCTTTGTATTTTATGCACACATGTACACACACACACCCACACGCTCTCCAACACCCTTTTGCCGTCTTACACAATATATCTCTCCCTCTCTTTTAAGCCAACGCACCACTACAGGGAAATGCTGTCAACCGTGGACCAAGTTTAGTACTTGTGTTTGTGTGCGTAGGTAATCACCAGCAACCGCGGACCACTCCATAGAAAACTACATCAAACCGCGGACGTACCTCCTATGGGATGATCCAGGTAGCGAGCGCCTCTCCCGCGCAGTCAAAAGGGGGCGCTGTGACATTTCGCGATACACATCGGACTGATCCAGTCGATGTTGCCTACACGCTGTGACATCTAATATTCAAACGCCCCCTTCGTCGTAAATTTGATACGGCGGAACCGGTATCGCAACCGTGGACGGCCCCCCTTTGCAGGTACGTCCGCGGTTTGAGGTAGTTTTCTATGGAGTGGTCCGCGGTTGCTGGCGTTTTCCTACGCACGCACACACACACACACGCACCCTCCCGATCTCCCACACCTTCTCTCTTACACAATCTACCTCTCTTTTAAGCACACACACACACACATACACCCTCCCGCTCTCCCTCCCTCTCTCTTACACAATTTCTCTCTCTATGCTATGCACACAGGCACACACATACACACCCTCTCTTCCACAATATTTCCCTCTCTTTTAAACCCAACGCACACAAATGTGTAGTATAAACCATAACATACAATTGAATAAAATAAACGTGTTCAATATTAATGCTTTTACATAAACATAATTAAACACAAACTTATTTGCAGTATAAATAGCAACAAAGTAAACGTACCTAAACATAATATGTCAATTGTAAATGTTATTCACTTATATAAAAAAAAAAAAAACTTAAACAAATCTGGAGACACACACCCAAACCCACACGCTTGCCCACACCCTCTCTCCTATACAATCTATCTCTCTCTCTCTATTTTATACACACATGTACACACACACACCCACACACCCACCCACCCAACAGCTCTCTCACACCCTGGCTTACATATCTCTCCCTCTCTTTTAAGCCAACGCACACACACACGAACACACCCACACGCTCTCCCACTCCCTTTATGTTAAACAATCTCTCTCTCTATTTCATGCACACATGCACACACACACACCACAACGTTCTCTTACACCCTTTAAATGTCTCACACAATCTCTCTCTATTTCCCTCTCCCCCACTCTTTCTCTCATCTTTAATCCCTGCCCCTCATCGTATCTATTTCTCTCTATCTCCATCTTTTTACATTTTTTCTCTATTATTATCATCTTCATCTATTTTTTAGGTTCCTAGACTAGGTAAGGGAGACCGTGTGCAGATCGATAAAGACTTACAGTTTGTGATGAATCTTCAAGAAAACAGTAAAAATGGATGGATCGATGGAATGGAAAAGGTCAGTCAAAACAAAGTTCTAAATAATATGAAGTTTTATATTACTTGTTAACCCTTTATGTGGTCATAGAGTACCATGCAAGTCTGGTACCAGTAATTGAGCCCAACTGTGCTTGGTTTGTGCATCAAACAGAAAAGAAAAGTAAATGTAAAACCTCTTCCATTTCGAAAATGTTACTTATGAAATGAATTGCAAAAAAACCCAAAAAACTAATGATTGGACTGATTCTATTGTTACAAATTACTTCAATTCTCGTAATAAATCTGATGATTGTACCAAGTTTTTTACTCTACTGTAGCTGCTTGGTTATAATACTGTTCATTTTAGGCAAAAATAAAAATACTTATATGCCATTATATTCAACTTAAGTTCTTATCATGGGAAACATAAAGTCCAATGGCCTTTCATGAGAAAGTATGGTTACAGGGAGCCACTGGTGATTATGACAAAAAAGGTCTAACTACCATGTTTCTGAATGTCGATTTGTGGTCTTTCTAGGAAACTTTATATGGGATCCTACATCACCAGGAATCAAGAACAATACAATAAATAATACAAAGAATTGGACCAGTATAATACCTTCTTTTGATGAGAGTATTTAAAAAAATGTTCTTTAAGGTTTCGATGCATGCGTAGTAAATGATTATTTTATTCAACTTTGGTTTTCTTGGAAGACAGGTGGAAAAAGTTTGTATTAAATAATCCTGTAGCTTTTCTCAAAACATTCGTAGAAATATTGCACCCTTGTGCTTATAAATGTCACATGAGTGTTACTCATCCAATTGGATGCTCTCTTACATTTATCTGTTTCAGTCTTGATACTCAATTTCTATTTTATTGTCTAGGAATGGAATGGAAAGCGATGCACGTCACAATAGCCATGTGTGACTAATTGGTTTGGAGAGAGTATAGTCTTGGGAGTTTGATGTAAGGGTGTTCGCTTCAAAGATGATTCACTGCTTGCAAACTGAATGATTATCAAAAATACTTCTTGTCAATTTCAGTGTCTAGGAATGGAAGGGACGGTGATGAACGTTGACTCACGTTACAACTGCCGGTTGCAATTGATTGGTTTGGAGAAAATGTGGTCATGGCATCCCTGCTCCTTGATCCTCATCAAGAAGAACTCATCAGATGATGACAAGCAGGGTGCTCAATCTACAGACCTCAAGCTAGGTGGGTTGGAATATCAATTATTTATAAAGACCAGAACAATTTGACAGGTTGAAAGTATGCATTGGTATATTAAATAACCTTGCTGCTACCTTTGTCAAAGACAATTTGCCAAAATTCTCCCCAGGGAACAGAGTGTGTCCTTTGTGATGTGAGGGTTAGCAACTGAATTCAATGACTCTGGTATATAATAATTACAATGTAAAGCGCGTAGGAACGTAGTATTAAGTACCATACAAATGTTTTCATTGTTATTATTGTTTTCTTCTGTAACTGATCCAGATGGAAGTGGACAAACTGAAATGCTCAAGGCCTTGCTATCACTACTCAAGACAGAAGCTGGCAGCTCATCCGATAGTGATTCAGACGAAGGAGGTGAAGAATCTCAACTGATCAAGGCCGCTGAGAGAGGCAATGTTGAACGTGTCGTGGAGATTCTATCCACATCGCCGGAAAAGGTAATCCCGTTTTACTTCCGAAAATTAAAAATCCAAACACTTTAGAGACATTAGACTTTGACGATTATACTGTTGACAGTTTTATAGCATCAAAGTTACACGAAAGGTAAATGTTGTCTGTTTTGATATAATTTTAATATTTGATGGCATAAAACTTTTGTGAACCTTGCCCAATCTCAAAATGCTTGACAGTTCCTTGTTTTCCAAAACGTCTTTCAATATTGAGTTGAACTTTTACTTGTACATTGTAGTATCCATCATAAGCTGTATTAAAGCAACTTTAGTATATACTTCTAAGCTGCTTCATTGATATGGAATTCATCTTTTTGCACATCAAATCCTTTAAACTTCAAAAGGCAAGCATCGTGGTATTTTGGTGAATTAGGCTCATGACTATTTTTGGAAGTGGTGGCTGTTTTACCTGACTGCCAAGAAAGAATAAATGCTTGTTAGTAAGCAACCAGATGGCCGACGGCTTTAGGTCCTCTCTGATGGACCTGGTCATGAGGATTAATGCCTTACCAAAGCGCATCGCCTTGGTTTTGAACCCAGGTCACCGGATTACTGCTCTACCGACTGAGCTGTCGCGTCATAGACAGGGTTTGTACACAAAAGTACACTGTACTATGCAAATGATATTATGCAAATACTTCAACAACAGTTTGAAAATGTTTGTTAAATATTTGCAACATTTTATTTTTGGTAACAATTCCAGAATTTGTTTAAAGAAGTTATGTAGCTGGCAACCCTGCGGCAAGCTTGCATATGGTTCAAAAAATGCAAACGAGGCAGCTTTTTTAGCTATCGCGCCTCCTCGATATCACAGGTCCCAGTTTGAACCTTGCTCAATGCTTGATTCCTATGACATGTTTTTTTTTTGCCCAAATTTGTCCCTCTCAAGCCAAGTGAATTAAATAGGTAATGCTTGGGTTATGATATTTGCAGGTTCCTCGAGAAGAGCAATATTGATATTAATGAGGCTACCTTAGGTAAATAACTTTGCATTATCATCATTATATTACAGGCAAATGCAAAAATTGGTGGGAAGACTGCTCTACACAGAGCAGCTGCCCATGGTCATCTTGAAATAGTCCAGGCACTTATTGAGTCAGGGGCTGAGGTAGATATCACTGATGATGGCGGGAACACTCCCCTTCTTTACTCTGTCGAAGGGTAAGTCATGTGACAAGCAGTGAACTGACATTTGCTCCAGCAACAGTTGCTACAGTGATATTTGCTCTGACAATTTCTTGTCAAAAGTAAAGGGTTTTAATTAGGTTCGCCACAAAAAAAATTGCTGAGGATTTGTGTACATGTAGATGAATGAAAAATGTGGGCTACTAAGGTCCTTTGCATATTCAACGAATCTTGTGATTTAGACACAGAAATATGAGGTGTATTGCACTTCACATCACCGCAAAACGTTAGGGTTGTGTTTGGGCTTTAGGTTGGCTTAGGTATTATAGTGTTCCTGGCGGCCACGGCAATCACGTTTCAGGCAACCATGGACAAAACGGGATGAACGTGAGACAACGCGGGGAGGGGGGAATGGACAAACGTGACAGACAGTGGATGCACGGCCAGATTTTTAAACTGTCAAAAAAAATCGCCACGGCAGTCGGTGTGGATGAGAAACCTAGTAGGCCGTAGTAAAACGAGGTGAACGCAACAAAACGTGACAGCTAGTACATAATAGGCCGTAACAAAAATTGGAGGAGGTCCGTAGTAGTGGGATGGTCTATGGGCCCGGCGCGCTAAGGCGCCTTGTGTTCTACTACGGTCTGACACAACGCGCTGGTCTCGGGAAACAGTGACTGCTATTGCTTGGGAGGCCTTTTTTATACTGTGGGCACAAACATGCCTCAAAGCTGCCCGGCGTGCGTATGTACACGTTTCATCCATATAAAGCATTGACAGTACGTTAAAAGCGTGTCAGACCTTGATCACAACGTGAGAAACGTGAAGGACCCCATTGGAACGTGACGGACCGGCAGGTAACGTTCTGGCATCAGTGGAAGACAGCAGGCCAAACAGTAGTGTGCCTTAATTGGAGCCCCCCGGACAGCATTTCCTTTACCCTCCCACGGCCTGTCACGGAAACAGTGATGGACCATGAGAAAACTTGGCATGACACAATTAAATACAGAGATAAAATTGGCCAAAATCCCACGGCACAATACGTTTCGGGCAAACAGTGCTGCCGTGGTTGCCGGGAACATAGTGTAAACGTAGCATATAGGGCTATGGTGTTTGTTCCAGGGTTGAAGTTAGGAATTCAGTTAGTGTCAGAAGTTACTGCAGAGAGATTGGAGCATGTGTCTTACAATTTTGACAGAAACATGTCTGATGTGATATACAATGTACAGCCAAATCTGTGTAGAGGTGTCATGATCTATAGTGCATGGGAACACCTAATGGTGCTATTATAGTCTTGCTGCAGCACACAAATGTTTTCTACTCTCCACTCATGTGATGTGTACCCGGTAGAAAGATTTTCTTGAAATCAAGAGTGCCTTATCAAGGGAGCTCAGCTAATGCCAGCTAGGGTATTAGCAGTACAGCACTAAGAAACTTTAAATTCAGCGCTATACAGTGCGTCCCAGAAAAAACGAAACCGAGAATTATCGATGTTTTATCACAACTTAGTCACATTTATATTTACTAAATGACACATATTTGGAAAGCTTAGATCCTCCTCTTTCATTTGGTGCAACTATTATGATATCATATTTCACGCATGAGTGATTAAAATGAATTTGAAGAGAGGAAACCAAAAAGTCATTTGGCGGACGGTATCTGAATTTCGATGAGGAAATCACATTTCTAGAAAGTCAAGGTTCTGCCCTTTCATATGACACCTCAATCAGGAAAAATAAGCAAGGAGTGACAAAGTTCTGTTTGTTTTAATAAAGTAGTGCTTGCATTTCCATAATTTTATCAAACGAATTCGTTTTCACTACAACATGCAGAATTGACAACAGACTTAACTCCGTTTCGTTGACAATCAACCATGCATGAAGTCTTTCGTCTACGACTGATTGTCAACGAAATGGAGTTAAGTCTTTTGTCAACTCTGTGTGGTTGCTACGGCAGGCACCCGGTGAAAACGAATTTGGTAAATACAATTATGGAAATAAAAGCACTACTTCAAACAAACAGAACTTTGTCATTTCTTGCCCATTTTTCCTGATTGAGGTGTCATATGAAAGGGCGGAAACTCACCTTTTTAGAAATGTGATTTTCTCATCGAAATTCAGATACCGTCCGCCAAATGACTTTTTGGTTTCCTCTCTTCACATTCATTTTAATTACTCATGCGTGAAATATGTATTATATGAGTTGCATCAAATGAAAGAAGAGGGTCTAAACTTTCCAAATATGTGTAATTTATAAATTATAAATGTGATTAAGTTATGATAAAACATCGATAATTCTCAGTCTCGTTTTTTTCTGGGACGCACTGTGTAGTTTTGATATTCCTTTTGTTTTCTTCTTCTTATTATTATTACTATTATTATAGAACCCCCTGTTTAGATAAAGTTTGCTTTGTAGACACAGATTACCATTTATAATGCTTTTTTAAATAGTATCTTTTTACAGGAATATTTTAGATTATGATTTAAAATTGCTAATAGCATATATAAGACCAGGCACGTAGCCACGGGGGGGGGGGGGGGAGGGGGGAGCACGTGCCCCCCCCCCCCCCACAAAAAAAACAAACAACAAATTCCAAGATCGGTTGAACTTTTTTAGACCCCCTTTTTTTACCTCGATCGATTACATGTGCCCCCCCCCCCCCCCGAAAAAAAACTCTGGCTACGTGCCTGTATAAGACCCCAAGCGCACAAAGCATTACAAATTCGGATAATTGTTTTGTCCCCAATGAAATAAAAACAAAAAAAGTTGCATAGATGTACTGGGACATTATGTGATGTGTGATTCCTGGGAAAGCTAGTTTGTGCAGAGTTGAATCACATGCTATAAAAAATTATGTCGCTCTGTACCATTGGTGTGCATTTCTGAATTACAGTTATTTGTTTATATTTTGTAGTATATGTGGAATGTTTAGCAAACGGTATACACAGTAGGGAAATGTGTGTTTTATTCTTAAACCTACCACAGGGATGAACCAGCTATCTCAAAGTATTTGATTGGTAAAGGAGCAGCTATAAACAGAGGTAATGATACAGGACGGAGAGCAATCCATAAAGCAGCTGTGAGGGGGTTTGTTGACTGTGCAAGGGTCTTGATTAATCATGGATGTGACGTTAATGTACAGGTATGTATGAACTTGGCCATTATTATTATAGATGTGAGAGTGACCTTATTATGGGGGCTGTAGCCTATGAGATAGATAACAGACAGTACGGCCAGCCCGGACATGATACCGACAGCCCACAATACTGATAATGTCGAGTCTCGTCAACCTTCTAAAAGATTTCTTAAGACCCTGGAGTTCTCATTTGTCTGTGAGGTAATTGGTTGGGGCGGGGAATTCTCCTAGAAAAGTACTTGTTGAGGGAATAGTTGTCATGTAAATCATTCTCCTCTTGGGGTAGTATTGGTTTATTGGTTTGGTTTATTAAGTAGCTGAAGTTGTTTGATTTACAGAGTAAAAAGTGCATCGCATAAATTTGCACAAATTGTGATGACACAAACAAACTTATTGAAAACGGCATGAACAAGTATTATGAACATTTACATGCAATGAACAAGCTTCATTGTTAATATAAATTGCCATTTGTTTTGTTTAAAACAGAATTGTTCATGTATATTGAAACAATGACGGAGTAGTCCACAAACATTAATTGTCAGATTGATGGACATTGGAATTTTCAAACCATGAATATATAAAGGTTCCTAATTTAATACAAAGAACGAAGAAATAGAGCTAAAAAGTGAACATGCAGGTGGAATGAACTTTAGATGCATAAACAAAATAAGTACAATAAAAGTAAAAAGATTAAAGCTAATTAAGTTACAAGATTGGTTAAACAAGTTGACGTTCCGAATTTAAAAGAAACTGGCAAAATTAAGTAGTTTATGAAAGGGGGGGTAATTGTTTGGGAGTAGTCATCCTGATCATGAAACAAATTCTTTAGTCATATTTGTGGCTTCCACCCAGTAAATAAAAATCAATCGATCGATCTGTAATTGAAAAAAAGTCAGAAAAAATCATTGACCCAGCCGGATTTCACAAGATGGCGGACTAATAAATATTAATAAGTCAGAGTGAATCAGGCGAGCTTGGGTATTTGTTTCTAGTTCATCGTGACTGTGCCATGGATCAGTGATGACCTGGTGGTAGAGTTGCTGCCCGGCAAGCAGTAGATGGCAGGTTCAAATCCAGCTGGTTCCAAGATTTTTCCAATCAATCTTTATTTACTGGGTGTAAGCCAAAAATATGTTTTTAAAATGAAATAAATTGCCTCTAATTTATCTTAATAATGTAAGAATTACGTCCACAAAGTCATTTACTTTGGCCAATCGCCCCCCGATTAATGCTAAATAACTTCCATTAATTTGATATAAGGATACAGCGAAAGATACTCCCCTCCATGATGCTATAATGAAGAGCAGGGTAGATGTCATTGAACTATTGGTGAAAATTCCAGACCTTGATGTGACTGTTCCTAACAAGAAAGGGTTTACAGCTCTACAGTTTGCAGTTTTACAGGACAGACTCGAGTAAGTGCTACCCTGATCGTATCAATTCATATCGACCTTGAATTTTTACGCACAATCATTAGAAATTTCATGAAAATAGGGGTGATTTTTCAAGGCTGAAAAAATATTAGGGGATAAAAGAATATGTTTTTGGAAAGAGCGAGAAATTTCAAGAAAAGGGGTTCGTAATGTTCACAAGCATTTGAATATGTTTGTACCTGTTTTCAGAAAATAAGGTACTTTTTGTAAATGTGTACTCGATAAGCACACAAATAGGGCTATATTTAGAGCCCATTACTAAACTTTGTTATGCCACAAAGAAGGGTCATATATCTGGAAAAAGTACTATAAGTGTATAAAAACTTGAGGGGCATTTTTAAATTCTGCTAATGACCTTGGGTTTCACCTTTGAATATGATATGACACCATCGGTAAGTATCCTGTATGCTTGTTCTGCGTGAAGCATCCGTTCCATTGTGTCACTCGATCAAGCCAGGGTTGTGATGTGACCTAGAGCAAGGTTTTGATTTGTCATGAGCTAGCTTGCTATTAGCTCTCAGGAAATTTGTCCTGGTCTTTATTTTGACAAAGAGATTATTTTATGATTCTATTTTAGGTTATGTTTAGGGTTAAGATGAAGTATATTAGATCTTTCGGGTCCGGATACATGTAGAAATGCATTTATTATCATAAATTGACTGCTGAATAATTGTTGCCAAGGCATATGTTGTACAATAGGCATTGTACTCCATCTGAACAGAGGCAAATCAATTTGATAAGTTATCTTTATTAACATACAAGGGGCCTGGGAAGGGTGTGGTCACTCATCCCTTATAGAAACTTAAGCTTGCAGCATGCTTGCGGCAATCTTAATAAGCTTGCATTAAAAATTTATGCTTGCAAAACCTGCTCGAAATCTTACATGAAAATCGCTGTAAGCTTGCAGGCAAATAGAGATATGCCTGCAAGCTTGAAGACTATTAAAGAAGACATGCCGATGCAGGGAGGCAATATCACTTATTGGTAGCTTGCAGGCCAACATTTTACACAACCATATAAACATAATACAGTTAAATCAAATAAGTGATACCAATTGCCCGGTGTTCAGTTTCGTACATTCAATTTTTTTTTAATACAAAAGGCGATTACTTCTTCAAACACTTCTAAAGTTAATACAACAAATTAAATGTTGCAAATATTTAACAATATTTTCAAACCGTTGTTCGAGTATCTCCATTATCTCATTTGCACAGTACAGTGTACTTTTGTGTATTTCACATGCTAAGGACAAAACCCATCTATGACCGAATTATCATTTATTGTTTATTATAAGTTTATATGTATGCACAATTTTATTGGTCAATAATTATTTCAAAACATTTGATTGTTCGCTAATGAAGGGATCATTGTATGGTCTATACATAAAATAATGTTAATACAGATCTTACATAGCGCATTATACTTTTGAAAAAGGCTGTCAACATGCTTTAGAGGTGAAACATAAGAAAAAGCTGGATGGAAATATATGAACAAGTTTCCACACTTCTTGTTTCTGATTGGCTGAAAAGCTGCCTCATTTGCATTTTTGGAAAAATGCAAGGTTGCCAGTTCTAGCTTGCAAGCTTGCACAATTTTTGACCTGCAAATATATTTCCTATGTCCTAATTGGCTGACAGATAAGTGTCATTTCCATTTTTTGAACCGTGCAAGCTAGTATAGTAACAAGCTTGCACCAATTTCCATAAGGGATGTACATAAAACAAGGATCCTAGAATTCATTGAATTCATTATAATGAAAATTTTCTGTCTGATCTTAAATGTTTTGATTTTTTTTTATTATACATTTTAGACCTGCTGAGTTAATCGCAAAAAGTTTCCCTCGATCTATCGCTGTTGCAAAGGATGACGGTTACACCATATTGCATATCGGAGCATGCAATAACCATGTAGAAGTCATGAAGGTTGTTATGGCTGTAAAGGTAATTTCAGCGTTGGAGGTCTCGACACTGCTCTTTAGACCAGATTGCTTGGTCGTGCATGGTGTCGGTCTTGGTCTTGATCTTGGTCTCGAACCTTCTGGTCTCAGAGACCAGCACGATCGAGACCAGCAACTAAAATAATGTTTTTAGATCTAAATAAAATCTTAATCTTATGGTCGCACATGTACCAAGATAGACTTCACTGGATGATTTACTTGGACTCTCAAGTACCATAGCAAAATGTTAAGGCACATCGAGACATATCTGGAAACCAACAGACACAATTGTTGGTGGTAATGATGAATTTAACACTTCTGTAGCTTTCTTTTATATACCCCCTTTGTATGGTCACTATACATTGCCATACAAGCAATTTTGCACATAACATTAACAGTAAGCACCGACTGACTGAAAGATTGCTTTGAGCAACACAATGGCTTAATTTACAAAATTACCCATTTCCAGTCTTGATTATCTCAATGACAACCCTCTTAATACCAGTATAGATTGATCTTCACTGTCAACAGTTTCAACAATTATGCGTTTGCATTTTAGTTACGACTTTATGTACCTTGTCCTCTTATTAAACTACTAGACAAGTATGAAACATAAAAGAAATGTATTAGAAAAAAACATTTCCCCATCTGCATGTAGCTCGTTTTAATTGTCCATGTTTATGCACTTCTGATTTTACAAGTGTATTGGATTGGCTATATAACAGTTGAATATTTGTATTTATGATGGTATGGTAAATGTGTAAAGATGCACCTGAAAGTCGACTTCATTTTAGGCTATCAATACAAGATACACATTATGCAATGTAAATATTTCGTTTTAACATAATGACTACTCGATTGTCTAACTCCCATTAGGCCTAATACAGGGGCCTCACGGTTCCTGTCGGCAATGGGTGGAGCTTGTCGAACAGTCTTCCATTTCCATGATATTTAATTAAGGAAAATCAAGTTCTTATATATAAGGATGAAACTGATTTATCTAAGATGACCGAATAATGAAAGTTGTATATTTTGTGCTCATGGAAGGATCATGGGTTAGATGTGAACGCGAAGGAATTGCAAGGACTGACAGCACTACACCTGGCTGCTCACGAAGGATATTCCCATTGCATAGAGTTTCTAGTGTCACAGGGTGCTGATATCAATCTTCAAAGTAATGATGATCACACTGCCCTGCACCTTCTTGCCAGCACTGCAAGGGCAGATCCAAGTGATATCAAAGACACTCCTACACTGAGGAAGGTATGTCTACGTTTGTGTGTGCCAAGAGATAAGAGTACGAGTGTCTCATAGTAGAAGCCCTGGTATTCAATACTAGAGATGAATTTTATGCAGATATTATATTCCCAATAGTAAAATTATTGAGTCACTTATCTTATGCAATGAACCTCGAACTCGTGGGTGCATTTGTCACCCAAAACATACCAAACTTACACTACATAATCTATTGAGGTATCAATTAATGTTGTATTTGTACACAAGTTTCTAAAATCATTTTGTTGCTGTCGATGTGTTGATACAATAGTTAACAATGGCAGTTCTTATGCCATAAGCTTCGAGAAGAAAACATACTATAATTTGTTTTAATTTTTTAGATAGTTTATTCGGGCACTGATGTAAGATGGCATCCAATGTGTTCCATGTCTACAAGATTCCTGCCCTAATGGAGAGATGGATAAGGAGGAATTATATTTGTGCTGTAATATTCCAGACAGTGCACCCAATGCTACTGAAGGAGTTTCAGACACATGCAGTAACTTTCATTTTTTGTGTGCAATGCCTTCCCTAATGGAGAGACGTAATGGATGAATGACATTCATTTGATATCCAGATAAAAAAATACTTTAAAACACGTCATTTTAATCGCTTGTGTTAATTTCCTACCGCTATCACCATGTAAATGAAGGAGTAGGAGTCAACATTCATTTTAATTGCTAGAATATCTATCCCACCGCTGCCACAATTAAAACGAAGAAGTTCAAAGAAATGAGCAGTTCGACTGCTAGGGTTTATATTCGTACATTCACTGATAGCAACTGACTCCATGTAGTCATTAAATAAAAGATCATGTGATTATAGTTTGAATACTCATTAATTCGGAGGAATATCCATAAACATCTTTTCTGAAGCAACTTGTACCTTTCCCCAAATGATAACCAGTGGTCTTAGATTTTCAGATTTTCATATATCCTAACTCGGTGTTCTAATTTAAAATACCAAATCACTCCACATTTGTGCAAAGATTGTTTGACTTGATGCTCTATATTTTCTCCCAGATTCGTAAGCGTTTTAGAGATTGTGGAGTTGATAACAGTGCTGCTGCTGCACTCTGCTACATGGTTCTTAAAGGAGCGTCCATAGACCTAGAGAATGTCAAATGTCGAACAGCGCTATTTTACATCAGAGATGCTGAGCTGAAGAAGACTTTGAAGAAGATTGCTCGTGAAAAGATGTAAGTCAATATCATACATACTTTGGTTGCCTTCTTTGCCTGTCTGCAAGGTCGCTTGGTTGCCATACATGCAATTTTGCACAAAACAATAGGCAACAATTGACAGAATGATTGCTTTGTGCAACACAATAGCTTTGCAAAATAACCCGTATGTAGTCTTAAATAGCTCCAAGACAACCCTTGTAAAACCATTGTAGATAAATCTTGCACTGAAAACATTGTTTGATACTAAATAAAATGTGGCACAATGAGATTATTTGGGTGGTATATAAAGAATTAAAGAAGATGTCAAAAATCATATGAGATCAAAATAATGTAATTTTTATTTTTCTTATTTTGTATTATACCGAGCAAATATTATGTCTACATGATGTTGTTTATATCCCTCAAACCTGACGTTAATAAATATAAACTTTTTAATGCCCCTAAACTATTTTAAATTTTTTTTTTTGAAAATCACATAATTTCTAGTGTCATCGTATTTTTTTTCTAGTACATCTTTGAATCTCTACTTGATTTAGTAAATTAATGCCATATTCATATCTCACCCTATACCCTTTTATGATCTGAATTGATCTCCTCTGAACTCTACATGATCGGGTTCCTTCTTTTCCTCTACTCTTCAACTTTTGTTTTTGTTGAATAATCCTGTCTTCATTTCTTATCTAAATGATCTTACATAATAATCCTTTCTTGTCACCTTGCATTATTAACAAAAGTACTTGTGCCTTCGTCATTCATGAAACTAGTGTACTAAAAAATCATATTTTCTTCACTAATTTCGATGTCATTATGTCTAGGATATTATGCATTTCATCAAAACCTTTTTCAGATCTGATGATATGTCATCATGGGAGGACCTCGGGGAAGATGAGGATGTGAAGAAGGGACGTCTGAGCAGTAACTTCATCAATGTTGATGACGATGATATTATCGTTAAGCGAAACGATGGTCTGAGCATCACTGATAAAGACTCTCCAAATCGGATAAGACAGGACTCGGCTGGGAAAGAAAGTGGAGCTGATGGCCATCCAGCAGTAAACCAAAAGAAAACTGGCAAGGCAAAAATTGAAGGTAAACATCTACATATGAAATAAACAATACACCATCTGACTACAATCCGATTTTTGAAGAACTTGTGATATCATTTTATTTGAACGTTTAAACATGTAAGTCATAATATTTTGTTGATTTATAGAATCTAAATTTCAGGGGATTTCATGCTCCTTTTGAGGGGTAAAAGCTAAATGCACTATCATTATGCAGTATTTAGTAGAGGCGTTGTGGTGTAGTGGATAAGTCTCCAAATTGTGAACCACGTGGTTAGGGGTTCGAATCCCTGCTGCAGCATTGACATACATTTGCAAGTCATTAATCTACATTTGCCACACTTGATCCAGATGTAAGAAATGGTTATGTGGTAGAAATTATCTCTTGAATAGATGGTGCTATGGCTGCTGGAGCTAAAACTTGGGAAATAATATCCAAAGTCCTTGGAAGCGCATATAGATATTATTATAATGTGATAATTTCTGTACAATAAATGTTACTATTAGGCCTAAGAACAGATTAGATTGTATATCTTAATATTGATTTATATATTAGATTGTGTATATGTATGATATAATATTTCTCTCATTTTGTTCTCATTCCAGTCTTCGATCTTGTGCACAAAATTGAAGTCTCTGACCTAGACATGGGTCCTGTTGTTGGGAAGGGGCAGTTTGGAGTGGTCCATCGAGCCTCCTGGAGGGGGACTCCAGTGGCAGTCAAAAAGATCTCCATGATGGGTAGCAGAAAAGATGAAATCGAGAAGGAAGTCGCAATACACAGGTATCTAATATGTGTTGCTAGGATAGTCTCGTGTCTAATTTACATTTTTAAGAAATTTACAGTCACGTGTCACATAATAATTATAATATTTAATTTTTATATAGCGCTTAATACAAATGTCTCTAAGCGCTTTATAAATATACTATTACCCCGGTCATTGGATTCAGTGCTTGCCCGCACACACTGTGTGCACAATGTCCACTCCCTGGGGAGCATTCCAGCCGGGCGTTACTTGACGCTCACAAAAATCATCACCCCAAAAATGGCAGAAAATGACTCGGGGAATATTACAATCAATTGAAGTTCGAAAAGGATAACCTAGAGTGTTAGTTTTCCTAGTTTTTGTTTACTATTTGATCTAAACACAAGTATTAAAAGGGTATCTTGGAAGTTCAGAAACTTGTGGTGGTTGGTCAGCATGACACATGTCTGCTATGCTCTCCTGGAATCGTATAATGTACATCTATTATTTGGAAGCAAGCTTTAATTCGCTGACCGTGATAGAATCATATCTACAAAATGCTGGGACAGAACCATTGATTTATTGTTATAAATGAATCCAGAATGTTTTTATGAAAATGTCATGCCTAACTTTGTAGGGTAGTGAGTATGTGTTTACTCATGCTTTAGCTTTTTGTTTACCAGAGATATTTGAGATGGGAAATGATCATCAAACATTCCTTCTCCTCCATATTCTTCTCTCCATTAAGACGGGCATCTCATCCTAATATCGTTCAGATGATGGCTCTGGGATACCAGGAAAAAGAGGCCTTCCTGGTAATGCAGTTCATTGAAGGACCAAGTTTACACACCGTCATTTTCCCTGATAGGGATGACGTTAAGGTAATTGAATCAAGGGTTTCCAGGAAAATGCAGGGCTGAAGGGAGCGGGGAAACGACCCATTTAAGTGAGTGATTGGTAGACTGGATACCATTCAGTTCCCTGATTGCATGTAAGTGCAAGTTCGACTTCATTCACATATGGTGTGATAATTCTCAAAAGCAAAACTGCATCAATGAAATTGAATGTCCCAGTGCCCTTCACATTGTTTAACTCACAGGAACATGTGTAGGGTCCACAGCTGCATACATCTTTTTTCCCCACTCAAAATGCCCTTAATTTTTTTAACGTAGTTTACCATGTCACTCGAGAACAGAGCTTTAGAAAACCATCATTTCCCAAGACATAGATGATTTTAAGATCATATATCAAAATCTTCAAATTTCTTTTTAATTCGAATCATTCTGTACATTGTTTAAGTGACCTATTTCTTATTGCTCATCAATAATCAACTTGCAGATTCCTCTAGACTGGGTTAAAAAGCTTCAGATATCTCGTGAGGTTCTCCAAGCCGTAACCTTCATGCATGCCTGCAACATCTTACATCTTGATATTAAACCTGCCAATATTCTAGTAAGTACATGGGTGAAGCCATTTTAAAAGTTCAGAAAGTTTATTGATGAATTGAGTTCCATGGAACTCGCGTTAACTCGCTTGAAATTCAATAATTTGTACGATATTTGCATGATTGTGTTCAACGACGCAACATCGAGTTTCTTACGATGGATGTACGAGTGAACCGAGCGCATTACGAGTCACGCGAGCTCGGTATTAGTTGCGATGACCTGTGTGCGAGTTGTACCGATCTAACACCGAGGTATCAAGATCTTCTAAGGAGTGATAAGAGTTTTCTACGAGTGATATAAAATCAAGGGGTGGGAAATGCATCATGTTAGCCAGGGGCGGCCAAGCAACTTCCAAATTGGGGAATGGCAACAACACAACTTTCTAGAGAAAAAAGGGGCACCTTCAAAGAGAAATCTCAAAGCGTAAATATACATTTGTTTAGACATTGGTATATACCCCTATATTGCTTTAACATTATCAGGGATTATTTCAATATTTGTTTCACTTTGTACACAGTAAATTATATTGCTTAAGCATCATAATATGCAGTTGGGTGTGATAGTCTTAAAATAAATTTGCGAGGGAGGAAAGCGAGCGAAGAAACAATGTTAGCTTTATGAGGTCGCAGTGCGAAAAATTACATCTTATAAAGAGGAAAAACCCAATCCTGATGGAATTATAAGCACATTCTCATAATGGAAGACTGAAAAGACCTTTGATAAGTAACATAAGTATATCATCTATAAATGCGAGTGAGCATAGCGAGCAAGCTTTTGGGGGAGGGGCTCTTAGTTGCTTGAAATTAGGGGTGCGTTTAATGATTAGAGGAAAAAGAGACACTTGTCAGAAAAGAAAAGTAGCCCGTGTCCAAGTACAAAGAATAATTATCGGAGATGAAAATTGGGCACTTCTTACACCTTCAAAAAGAGGCACTTATTATAATAGGAAATGGGCATTTGTCAACTGACAAGGGGACCCAATTTGATTTATAAAGGGGCATTTATGAAAAGGGTATAAGTCCATTATTAAAAAGGAAGAGGGGCACGTTTCATTGTTAAAAGTGAAATTATTAGAGGTGAAAAGGAACACGTATCGCGTCCGAAAAGGGGCACTAACAATAGAGGAACATGTGGATTACTTGAAATAAAAGGGGTACCGACCAGATTTTAATAGGGGGTATTTATCGCAAGTGAATGGGGCACTTTTCGGTGCTCCATGGAAGAACAGAGCCATTAGGTTAATGGAAGTTCTAAACGTTTTATCGATGATTCTGTTATTGTTATGTAAATCTTTGATTTTGTTATATTATGTTATTGTTTTTATGATGATTTTCGGAAATAAAACAACAAGTGAAAAGGAATGATTTCTCATACCTGAGAAGAGTCACTTACCAGATATGAAAAGGGACATTTATGAGAAGGTGAATGGGCTATTTTTTGACAGGGGTACTTATCATTAGGAAGAGGGGCACTTAGAAAGGGAAATGGACACTTATTGCAAAGGAAAATGGGAACTTGTCGAAGGAAAAGGGGCACTTGTCAAAATAAAAGGGGCACTTATGCCAAGGAGGGGCAATATGCCAAGGATATTGGATTTGAAAAGATGGTCTTAATATATATGAATGTAAAGGGGCACTTATCAAAGGAATTTTTTTTTTTTTAGTTATTTATACAGGTATCATTTTCTAAGTAATAATACAAATACTTGCAATTTTAAACGTCGAAGATGTTATGAAAAGAATATTTTCATTTCTATTTTCATATTTGTATATTGTCTTAATAACTCTTTAAAAGTTCATGTATGCAATTTATATTTATGCATATACATGTACTTTTACATCTTCCTCTTTAATTATTTTCTTCATGTTTCTCCTTTCTGTTTTTTTAATTGATTTTATCTTCTGTTTTGTTATTTTTTACTGCCCAAGCGAACTTACCATATTATCTATACATATTTCAATATTGACAAATCAATTGTAACTGTATTTTGTGTTTGAAATGTGTAATGAGTCTTTTAATTGTACACATGACCAATTCAGCCATTGGGTTTCGACTCATGTTTTTAATAAACCTTGAATTAAATTGAAATTATAAGAGTTGAAAAGGGGAAGGGGCACTTTCCCTATGTAAAAAGGGGCACATGTGGGGTATTTGACAAAGTAGGGGATTCTCCAATTTTGAACGTATTACAAATTTGGCACCTGCGAGTTATTGCGAGTGCCTCTTCGAGGCAACTCACCACAACTCACCATAACTCGCTAGTACAACTCGGCTGAGTGGGAGCCCTGCTTAAGGCTTTTAAAGGGTGACTGTAAATTCATGCTGCATGGGTCTGCTAGGATCTGCATGTATTTCTTGATATGTTTTGTGTGCTGATGATACCGGGTAGGCTAATCTATGTAGGAAGAGAATAGACACATTCTTTCATACGTGTATGTGATACACGTGATACACACCATACAAGACTATACAAGAACAGAAGATACGTAACCCTTTATATTCATGTTGTATATATTAATCTTTAAAACCATGTGTCCTGTATTTTATCACAAGTTCAATTTTATCTAAGGGAATTTACCCATCATTACATATAACGGTTTTTATTCTGTTAGGTGGACTCTGCAACAATTCGTCCCTACATCTGTGACTTGGGTCTGGCCCACATCAAGAACCGCAACCTCATGTCCCAATCCTCAGTCAACATGAGAGGCACTCCGTGCTTCATGCCCCCAGAGGCACTTGGCGCAACAAAACCTGGTTACAGGCACTCCAACAAACATGACATCTGGTCGGTTGCAGGAACATTAGTAGAGCTGTACTCCATGAAGCGGTTGTGGGGAGACTCGATGAGTCCTCTGGTCCTGATGGCTCGTATTTTAACAGGCCAGATGGGTAAACCTGAGTCTTTGACAGCTATAGATTCTAAGGTTCAGAAGATCCTTGAACCATGCTTCAAACAGAAGCCAGAGGAGAGACCATCAGCTTCTGATATCCTGGATCAGCTCAATGACCTCACTTAATGGTAGTGTACAGAGTTTGTAAAAGGAAAAAAGTAATAGTACAGATTTTCTTTGTTTTGTAAATAATAATGATAATGATATTAGATATTGGTATAGCACACACATCCACCAAACATGGTGTTCAAGGCGTTCCAATATTATCCTGGTTGTACAGAGTACAGAAAATTGATTCCGGTACTCACAGTATTAAATAAATTCAAAGTTACCGGTCCCTGTTTGTACCTGGGTGGAGAGTGGAAAATGTAGATTAATGTCTTGCCAAAGGACATCAGTGCTGCACCGGGGTTTGAACCCACAACCTGCGCATCTCCAGGAAAATGTTGACTGCAGAATCATCAATAAAACTATACAGGAAAACACAGATCTTCATTAAACTTCACTTTTCAATGCCTGCTTGAAAAAAGGAAATGTGAAAAAGAGTTTTTGTAACAATCTATCATTTTTTGTTTGTAACAGCTGGTGGGATAATGAATATTTCAATGGTACATGTACAATCATTTTGAAATGTATTGTATTCTGAAGCATCTCAAAGTGATTTAGAACTTTCAAAGGAAGAAAACTGCAGTATTCATCTGATCATAAATATAACCATACTGTCTAGTGACTTGCTATCTCAAGAAGAACATCATGGGGTTTTTTAAACCTCAATATTTATTGTAAATAGGAAATGGTCAAATCAAGAGATTTAAAATAGAAACATATATAATAATAATAATAATAAAGACAATTACAATGTGCAACATATCCAACCAGAGGGTGCTTAAGGCACTTACAATGAGCTACATATAAACTATACTTATATAAAATTATGCCATTATACATTGTAAAAAAGATGATATTAGTTAAAGTTGGCCATTAGATAAGTCTTCAGACTGGCCTTGAAATGATCTACAGACCTTAAGTGTGTTAGGGAGATTGCTCCACAAGCGGAGAGCTGCTGAGGCAAATGCTCGATCTTCCCATGATCGTCTGGTCTTAGGGATGATCAGAGTTGATGTATTGGCAGAACGCAGACCAGAACGACCAGGCTTGCGAAAGTTGAGTAGAGAGGAGATGTACTGTGCCGAAGAGAACTTCAAGGCACGGTATGTGATCAGAAGGACTTTGTAGGTGAGACGATGATCAACAGGAAGCCAATGCAGGGATTTAAGGACTGGTGTGATGTGGGCGAACTTGCGTGTATGTGTTACTAGCTAGACGGGCAGCAGCATTCTGAACAAGTTGGAGCCCCTTATAACTTGAGACCTAGGGATGCCATAGAGTATGGGATGTTACAAATGCATGCACATGCTGCTCATCAGCCGTCTTTGTGGTGAGATACTTGCGAATAGCACGGAAATTGCGGAAACTGTGGATCACAAGTTTAACACTTGATGATACTTGCGACTCTATCATGGTCATATTGGAGTAAAAAATAACTCCAAGATTTAGAACTTTCTTTACTGGAGTCATTGATGACGAACCAATTTTGCATTCAATAGCTTTAAAAAATAAATCTACAATCTTTTCAAGGTCAAATCCCTACATATATATTTAATAGAAAGATATGTACTTCTCTATTTATATTTGTTTCAATAATGAGCAAAACAAACCAGATCAGGAGTGCTCTTATACATGTCAAAATGGAATGATTGAGGTAAAGGAACTACAACACATGTATGCATTTATAATTCCTGATTGTAATATACATGTATATAATTTTATATAGAATGCTTTACGCTTCATCTGGTAAAAAGTGAACCCAATTCAGGGCCTCTAGAAATGTCAAACATTCTATAATTTTTAGAATAAAATTAGACTTTTTGAAATGTAAGTGGTCATTTTGTAGCTATTAAAATGACCGCTCTATTGCATGCTGTTGTTCATAACAAAACAATAGTCATTGCAAAGGGTTATTTTTTTTGATTGACAGAACCTTATATAATTTTGGAAGCATTCATGTTTAAGTTTTTGTCTGCATGAACAGAAATATGTTTGTAATGGTTTCTAAATTCCCTGGCATGATTTGCCTATTCTATTTGTTTATGTCAAGTTTGTATGTATTTCTGTCTCAAATGTGAATTATATAAACATTTAAAATGAAATGTCTCTATTGCAACATAACGTTTTTGTATATCTTGTAAATCTGAAAATGATTATTTTATTTTATTCATCCCACTTCATTTGTACGAAAATGTTTTAGATATCTTGCTTTTAATCAAGTTTAATTATTTTACACTTTAAACAGACAACAAATAGCTCGAGAATCATGATGACCATTCAAAAAAAACATTCTTGATGCTGTAAATGATGTTAGTGTACATATTGTATCCCCAAAGTCATTATCTTTGTAATCGTGTATTCCTGTTTAATACTTCAGTTGAAAGGCGTGTAATTAGCAAAACACCATAGATGTACAGTGCGTCCCAGAAAAAACGAAACCGAGAATTATTGATGTTTTATCATAACTTAATCACATTTATAATTGATAAATGACACATATTTGGAAGCTTAGATTCTCTTCTTTCATTTAATGCAACTCATATAATACATATTTCACGCATGAGTGATTCAAATGAATTTGAAGAGAGGAAACCAAAAAGTCATTTGGCGGACGGTATCTGAGTTTCAAGGAGAAAATCACATTTTTAGAAAGTTGAGTTTCTGCCCTTTCATATGACACCTCAATCAGGAAAAATGAGCAAGGAATGACAAAGTTCTGTTTGTTTGAAGGAGTGCTTGCATTTCCATAATTGTATCAAACGAATTCGTTTTCACTGGGTGCCTGCCGTAGCAACAAACAGAGTTGACAAAAGACTTAACTCCATTTCGTTGACAATCAGCCGTAGACGAAAGACTTCATGCATGGCTGATTGTCAACGAAACGGAGCTAAGTTAAGTTAAGACAATAATTCTCGGTTTCGTTTTTTCTGGGACGCACTGTATAATGTAAATTTAAAGTTTCATACAGTGGCAGAATCTTTTGGAAGGGGGAGAGGGCACATATACATGTGCGCCCCCCCCCCCCCCCCTCGATACATTCTTGTGTGTTTTGCTTCCACTCCCACGAATGATGTGGTAATCGGTTTGAGGGCTTGGGGTCACAATACATCTTATACGAAGCATGCACATGGTTAAAATTGCAGTTAGACTATGCAATGAAATGATAAAACTTTATCTGCTCATACTACATAGAACTCGTTTATAGAAGAAAGAGTGGTATCATACAAGACAGAAATAAAAGTTTCCATTTGCCATGAAACCTCTTTGTACTTGCTATTTTCTATCATCAGAGTCTGTGTAACATGAGTCTTGCGTAACACAATTTATAATTCTTATCATCTGTGAGTAGTATTCTGTCTGTCTGATTTTGTTTATTCTATCTGGAGTTAAATTTGGCAAAATACTGGACCCATGGGTAGGGCATGGATTTAAAGATGTCGTGTAATTATGTTTGATGATTTTATCCAAGAAAACCAAAGTTTTATATGATTTAAATTTTGAAGAAAAAATTAAAGAAACTGATAATTTGCTATTAAAAGGTTTGTAGTATTAACAGGAGTTTGTCATTAGTTGGAAAATTTAAATAATCAATGCACTTTTGATTCCAAAGTTTGTATATTTATTTAGCAACACTTCTAACCCACCTGAAAAGTTCTTTGACATTCTTCAAAAAAGATTATTCAAATTTATTTGGAACAATAAAGGTGACCGAATAAAGAGAAGTGTTATGTATAATAATTTGAACGATGATGGATTAAAAATGACGCATTTAGAGAGTTTTTGTAAAGCCCTAAAAATTGCACGGGTAAAAAGAGTTTTGAACGAACAAAATATTTTGTTCATAAAACAAAGTATGAAGAAAAAAACTTTCATTTTTACGTTTGACAAAAGAGGTAGATTTCTTCAACTCGTAAAATAAATAATTGCATTCACAATAGGAAAACAAAATACACACAAACACAAGTGGAAACCTCTAATTTGATTTAATATTTAATTAATTCTTTTACATGTTTATTAGTTTCGTTTAGTCCCCACTTTTTCAAATACCCCCAAAAGTGCCCCTTCTTACATATATAGGAAAGGTGCCCCTTGTACTTTGACAAGTTCCCCCTTCATCACTGATAATTGCCCTATTCAAATCTGAGAGATGCCCTTTATACTTTCACAAGGGCCCCATTTCCTATGTAAGAATTGCCCATTCCCCTTTTTATAACTACCCCTTTTTAACTCTGATAAGCGAACCTTTTACTTTCACATGTGCCCATTTTTCCTTTCTAATAAGGGCCCCTTTCCCTTTTGATAAGAGCCCTGGTTTTAAAAAGAGCTCCTTCTCCTCATAAATGCCCCTTTCTCACCTATGAAAAGTGTCCCTTTCATTCTTCTAAGCGCTCCTTTCATCTCTGGTAAATGACCCTTTTCAGGTACGAGAAGTCACTCCTTTTCACTTCCGGTAAATGTCCTCTTCGCCTCCTATAACAACCGCTTATCAAACCTGAGAGATTCTTGTTTTACTTTGACAGATGCTCCAGATGAGTGCTCTTTTCAGTTCTGTTGAGTGCCCCTTTTCACCTTTAATTACTACCCCTTTTCCTTTCTAATAAAATCAATGCTCTTTTTCTTTTTAATACGACCCACTTCCCTCTTCTCATAGTAGCCCACTTTTATCAACTACACGTTTCCCTTTATTATAAGTACTCTTTTCCCATTCGCATCAGTGCCCTTTTTATCCCTGGTGATCAGTGCCACTTTTCAGGTGTAAGAAGTGCCCTATTTTCAACTTGATAATTACCCCCTTTTACTTTGGCACGTGCTCCTTTTCTATTCTGATAAGTGTCATCCCTTTTGCTCTCATCATTAAACGTGCCCGTAATTTAAAGCGACTTAAAGGAGTTTACCCCAAAGCTCGCTCACTACGCTCGCTCGCATTTAGGGAAAACGAGGCAAAGTGGACCAAAAAATTGGAACAACCAGAACGGGATTACAAAGCAAAGTAAATCAAAACATTTGGTTTATACTTTTACCTTAGGACAACCACTAACAAATGGCTTATGCCAAAAGGGTTGGTAGCGTCGCGTCGCGTTGACTTGAACGCGACCATTCGTCCAAAGCCCCCCCCCCCCCCCACCCGGTTTTCCCGAAAGGGTGCGTTGGGAGTGTCGCGTCGCGTTAACTGAAACTCGACCATTCGTCCTAAGCCCCCCCCCCCCAGGTTTGCCGAAAGGGTCCCAATAAACAAAACACTTAAAAGTAACCTCTTTTGGGAGTGTATTTTAAGTGATTTTAAAGTATGGTGCCTTTTGAACTAGATTTAAACGTTATCGAAACGTGCCTTCATTTAAACAAAAAAGGTACTCCTGTTCACGTTTTCATCTAACCTAAAAACCACCAATTTATCACGCGACTGGAGTAACGTGATTCCACTTACCTCTGTAAATCAAGTGTTTATGACCAAATAACCACTTGACCAAGCAACGAGTTTTTTGTCCGTTAACCGATGGTGGTGATAAATACGTAATTATTTGGTCTTGTAAGCACCTTTATCGATTCGTTTCACAGGTTATCCAAGGTTGATGGTAATAATCACGTTACTTACACCGGCTAATCGTCTTACTGTTCTGTCCGTGAATCTCTGGTTATATTAAATTAGTAATTCTGAGGTGTCTTACACACCTCTTTAAATGGTTTCAAAGTTACCATAAATTTCTTGGTTATGATCACGTGGCTCACGCTGATTACTAATCTAAGCTGTGAATACGTGATATTTAGGTGTGAAAATTAGTAATTATTAGGTGTCTTAAAACACCTTTTTAAATGGTAGTCAAAGTTGCCGTAAGTTCCGCGGTGATGATCTCGTGACTCAAACGGATTATTAATCTAAGCTGGGCACACGTGACTTTTAGGTGTGAAAAATTGGTTATTATTAGGTGTCTTAAAACACCTTTTTAAATGGTTTCAAAGTTACCATAACTTTCTTGGTGATGATCACGTAGCCAAAACTGATTACTAATCTAAGCTGTGAATCCGTGATATTTAGGTGTGAAAAATTAGTAATTATTAGGTGTCTTAAAACACCTATTTAAATGGTAGTCAAAGTTGCCAGCAGTTCCGCGGTGATGATCTCGTGACTCAAACGGATTATTAATCTAAGCTGGGCATACGTGTTTTCCAGGTTTGAAAATGAGTTATTATTGGGTGTCTTTATGGTTTCACAGTTACCATTTAAGTTCCGTGGTGATAATCCCGTGACTGTTGGCATATTTCCATGTTCACCAGCTCATAAATGACTGTTGGCCTATTTTCATTGCACCAGTTGATAACTGGAGTGTGCATATTATCAGTTGCACCAGTCGATGACTGACCGTTGGCATATTTCCAGTTGAACCAGCTGACACCAATTAATTTGCATATTGAATATGGGGTGCGTGCAGATCTATGTTTTTTAAACAATTTATCTGAATTTACAGCATATTTCTTAATTTCTGATGATTTAGTTATGTGCAATTCATTTCGAAAATACTACATTACCAGTTATTAGGACATTTCGCTACTTCGTATAAATTACATTTAGTTAAACATGAATAAGGGAAACATTAACCATGCACTAAATAATTTCAATAAAATACAAGTATATGACAACATTACGATTAATTAAATTATGTAAGTCTACTAATTACCAATGCCTTTACATTGGAGATACAGACGTACCAGTATTGAAGTGTTGTTGCTGTTCAACTGGTTGGAAGTTTTACCAAATGGTTCTAATGGCTCAGCTAGACCAGTTGAATTCTAACTGGCCTGGATCAACTGGATCATTTAGCCCATTTCAATTTCCAGGGTTACCAGTTGGCATTAACTGGTTCATCAACTGGACCAGTTGCAACTAGCTTTCTCTTCTGGCATTTTTTGCACCCCCCCCCCCCCCCCCCCCCCCCCAATCCCCTCTAATCCCAAACTGCTTCCGGCGCGCCTGAACGTAATTATGGAAGATCCAAGACACGATGTTCAGAAACGGGATGAGAACGTCATTATTTTGGTTTATTTATTGTGTAACATTTGCGTTATTATTGGGTTGAACGCGGGTTACAGTAACATATTAGATCGAAGGGAGACTAGGTCAAGAAGATATTTAGGGGCAAGGTTATGTGTTATTTTGTACGAAAGAAGTAGGATTTTGAAAGTAATGCGAGAATGGACCGGTAGCCAATGAAGTGAGCAAAGAACGGGTGATACATGGTCATATTTCCTACTTAATGTGATCAATCTAGCTGCTGAATTTTGGATGCGCTGGAGAGGAGATATATGAGAAATTGGGAGGCCGGCAAGGAGGGAGTTGCAATAGTCCAGATGGGAGGAGACGAAGGCGTGGACAAGTCTTTCAGTGGAGGCTTTGTCAAGCAGTCGCCTGATCTTTCCAATTTTGTAGATGCCCCAAGATGCAGATTTGCAGACGTTTTTGATGTGCTTTTGTAGAGTAAGGTGTTTGTCCAATGTGATGCCCAGGTCTCTAACATATTCAGAGGTCTTTAGTACACCCTCGTCGGTTGTCAGAACTGGTAGAGGCACTGTGCTCCTGAACTGTGAGGAAAAATGGATCAGTTCTGACTTGTTTTCATTAAGACGGAGTTTGTTATTGGCTGACCAGACCTTGATGTCTAAAAGACAATCTTTTAGGGAATTTACAGCATCGACTTTACCACGAGGTGACATAGTTAAATAAATTTGAGTATCATCTGCATACATAGCGTAGTTCACACCCTGATGACGAGTGATGGTTCTTGCGAGAGGACCAGTGTAAAGAAGAAACAGCAGAGGGTCGACGACGGAGCCTTGAGGAACTCCGCAGCTGAAAGCAAGTGGAGCTGAGCAGGTCCCGTTGATTATTACCTTCTGTGTACGGTCTTGTAGATACGACTTGATCCATGGCAGGGCAGTCCCTGAGATGGAGTAGTCGTTTTCAAGACGATGTAGCAGCACGGTGTGGTCAAGCGTGTCAAACGCTGCGGAATAGTCCAAAAGAAGTAGAACGGCCTCATCACCCTTGTCAACAGCAAGGAGTAGATCGTTGAGTACTTTCACCAATGCAGTTTCTGTTGAGTGGAGGCTGCGGTATGCGGACTGGTTTCCGGGGAGCAGATGGTGACTGTCCACGTAATACATGAGTTGGTTAGCCACGATTTTTTCCAAGACCTTGCTCACAAATGGCAAATTGGCAATTGGGCGGTAATTGCCAAGGACATTTGAGTCTAGGTTAGGCTTTTTCAACAGAGGGACAACGCGTGACGTTTTGAATGTCGGAGGAACCACACCCGATGACAATGATGTATTGATGATGTAGGTCAGGACCGGAAGCAGTTCATCAAGGCAATCTTTGAGCAGCAAAGTTGGAATAGGATCCAGACTGCAGGATTTCGGTGGAGTAGACTTGATTAGACGTCGAAGCTGGACTTCAGTCACTGGCATAAACCCACTCAGGCTGCAATTTAGCGAGATCTCAGGGGGTTGGACGTGTGACTGCATATAATTAACATTAGGTGCAAAGGAAGACACAATATCACTGATTTTCTTCTTGAAGTATTCACTGAACTGATTGGCAAGTTCAGCATCGGATAAGTGTTCGGGATAAATAGAAGACTGAATGGGAGTGGAGAGTTTCTTCACGATGTTGAACAGCTGTTTAGAGTCAGCATTGGCAATCTCATTCCTCAGGTATTGCGATTTAGCATCGGTGATGTGAAGGTAGTATGACTCACATTCTTGACGATACAGCTCCTTGTCAATCTGCAGGCCTGACTTTAACATGCGACGTTCGGCGCGACGCCTATGTCGCCTGGCCTCCCTAATCTCATCAGAGAACCAAGGGATATTAGGTCTGATAGTAACAGTCACAGTTTTCAGAGGGGCATGCTTGTCCATCAGTTTAACCAAACTGTCATTATAGAATGAAACTGCTTCAGAAGGACAAGAAGGACACGGAGAAGATGTCAATACCTGTTTGATGTCCTGACGAAAGGAGTAAGAGTCGATGTCGCGAAGCTTTCTGAAGCTCACCTTCCTTTTAGGGTTTTTAGGCCCTTTGAGATTAATGGTGGAAAGGATGGCAGAGTGATCAGATGGGAGAGATGACAAAAGAGTAATATGGGAAATAATATCTTCAGATTTTCTACTGAGAACTAGATCGAGTGTATGGCCTGCGTGGTGCGTGGGACCCTGGACATGCTGTTGGAGCCCAAGGGCTTCTATAGCATTAAGAAAAGATTGAGCGAACCTATCAGAAGAATCATCTACGTGTATATTAAAGTCGCCAAGGAGGATAAGAGGGTGATTATCTACTGCAGCACTCTCAAGAAAAGTTAAAAACTCTTCAAGGAAATCATTATTAGTAAAGGTGTGCCGTGAGGATTGGGGTGGGCGGTAGATACAATAAACTCTAACAGTAGATGAAGAAGTAAGATGGATCGTGAGGTCCAACAATTCAAATGACAGACAATTGTAACTGTCATTGACAATACAGGATAGAGTAGACCTAGAGGTCTAGATCTAGACCCTATTCTAGACCCTAGATTTAGAAATTGAAATGGAATAGATTCTAGGCCTAACGTTAGATCTAGATCTAACTTTTTAGACCCTAGACCTAGAAGTCTATACAAAAATTCAAAATAGTAGTCTAGATCTAGAACTAGGTTTAGACCTAGGCCGTAGGGTCTAACGGAAGTCACTAGACAAAACATGACAGGAATTGGCCCCTACGGCCTACGTTCTTATGGAGGTTCAGTGACATCATCTTTCCTAATTACCCAAGCAATACCAATAGTAATGAATCGACAATAGCACTCCTTTCTTTAATGCAATCAAAGTAGAGTCTAGGTCTAGACTAGATCTAGGCCTATCGTTACTATTTTGTTTAGAGTTTGCAAAAACTATTCAAAATCAGATTGTCTATAGACTAATACAAAGAATGCAAAACATGTAATAGATCTATCATAGGGTCTAGGATTTATTTGATAAACAATGAATAATATTTTTTCATTTCATGTTCTAATTTTAATTCACTTTTTTCTATTTTGTTGTGACAGAGACAGCATGGCTGAATATATTCACCATCTCCGCCGGCTTGACCGGAACAGAGAGTTGATAGGCAGACCTCAGAGAGGCCTTCGTGACCCATGAACCCTTTTGAAGTGTATGATCATTGATGATGAGTCATTTCGGACCAGGTCCTGGTTTTCCAAAGAGACAGCGCTCTACCTCATCAACTTGGTGGATGAAGGGCTGAGGAGGACGACAGACAGAAACAACCCAATAGTACCTAGAATCTATACAGGTAGTGACAGCACTTCGATTCTATGCTGTTGGTGAGGAATTTACCTTATTTAGTATGGGAATGTTATGTTAAAATTCTATTTAATCTGGGCTGAGCGAAAAAGTAAAAGGGTAAAATTGTGGTTACCATGTTTTGCGGGAGGTTTTTTCATAAACTGGGAGATTCTACATCAAAGCAGGAGGAAGGGCATGGTGGCGTGAGACTCCCTCTAAATGCAAGAGGGTTGACAGCCCTGATTTAATAAAAAATCTATTCTACAATTTTAAGGACATTAAACATTTCTCAGTTTGAGAATTTGATCTGGCCATGTAACTTGTAAGAAATTGTACTAGTTGATATTTCACTAAAAGAATTTTTTTTTACAGGGTCATTCCAAAAGATGCATGGTGATGAGGCACAGCTTTCACAGTCTTCTGTATGCAGAGTCATCAAAGACGTGTCAGAAGCGTTTGCGAGAAGGGAACAATTCATGAAGTTCCCAACATCAAGAGAAGAAGTAGAAGCAACACAGCAGCAGTTCTACCAGTACTGCAGGTTGCCAGGTTTTCTAGGTGCAATTGATGGGACTCATGTCTACATCAGGAGTCCTGGTGGAGATCAAGCCCTGTATTTTATTAATAGGAACAACAGATACTCTATTAATGAAATGAAAATTTTACCTTTTTTTGGAGATGCCCCCCCCCCCATTTACTTTTATTTCAATTAATTAAATAACCGATATGGAATTCAATTGGTTCACCCTTTAGTTACTCTGAACGAAACGTACACCCATGCAGTACTGTGGTCTGAAACAATTAGACCGTATGATTTGAAATCTAATGGTTGATATAGTTCCTCCCAAAAACATTTTTGCAAAAGGTACCAACCACTTTGAAATGGAAATGGTCATCATCTTCATCATCATCGACCTCATCACTGAAATCGTTATTTGACTGCTTCATCACCATCGCCACTGACAACATCGCTGTCATCATTATCATCACTAACATCATCATCAACTTCAACATTGTCTTCGTCAATAACCTTGAATACTTGTTTTGATTATCCATATTAAATCGTCAATATTTAAATATACATTTCTCTTGTTTGATGGTGTGGTTTTTCTCGTGAAATCATTCAATTAGGAGTTAAACGTTTTACAAGTGAATGACCTACTTTGTTTATCTTGTTTAATTATTAATATACCATTTGCTGTTATCTATTACTTATAATTACCCAGTACACACCATGAATTAAAATGGATTCAGTATGTTTCGCTAAATCCAAACACCCAGAGAGAGAGAGCAAAAGATAAAGAGAGAGATGAAGAAAGAAGGAGAAAGGGTATGTGTGAGAGAGGTGGAGGAAAAAAGAGAAAGAAAAAGGGTATGAGAGGGATTTAAAAAAAATGGAGTTCTAACAAAAAAAAAAGATTATTTGAGAGAGGTGGGGTAGAGAGCTGGTGAAAAAAGAGAAACAACAAACAAAAACAAGGAAGGTGCAAGAGTGAAAAATAGAGACGAAATTTACAAAAAAGTTTGACTTTTCTTATTGTTTAAATCACTATTCCCTTGAGAAATTAAATACAGCAGAAAAATTAAGAAAAAAATGAACGCCCCCCTAAGAAAAGAATCAATACAGCAAATAAACAAATTCAGAAAAAATTAATGCCCCCCCCCCTAAGAAAATAATTAGTGCCCCCTTCCCCCTAAGAAAAATTAAGAACAAAATTACCCCCCCCCCCCCCCTAAGAAAACAATTAATGTCCCCCCCCCCCCCCCGAATTAGGCCTAATAATTCTTTATCACTTATGTCAAGACTTCCTTGTTTTTGCTGTCCTCTTATTTTATATGACCAGTAAGCCCAGTTTTTGTCTCAATACATTTATGCATTTTATGCATTAATGCCAGTATTTTCCATCAGATAGTATTTATCGTAACCTTTCAGCCCTTTCTTTCTACATCATCAACACATTCTGGACTAAACGTCATCGATCTCTTTCGCTGCCTCTACGGAGTATACGCTATTATACAGTATAACACGAGTCTTACTTCGGATTGATTAATTGCTAAACTAAAGTGTACATGACCTACGCTCTAAAATCATCATAACAATCAACGAAAATGTGATCATATAGCTCTAAAATGAACACTACATCATAGATTTTACTCTGGTAAAAGGGTCGTTTACAGAAGGTTTTTTTGGACTCTTCCACGAAAAGTCTCCTGTCGATGTTTAGTGTGTGAGCAACAATGCGCTCTGGCGCGGCTGCCCAGCTGATCATAATTATGTCGGACGATTATAGGCCATAAATTACAACGATAATGAGGAATTATTGAGGTAATTTATGCGAAATGCGGAAATATTTTGAGGACATCTGTCAGAGAACTGTTTTAGTATGTGAATAGTGGTTTAAAGTCTTATCTCAACTTGGAATCGGTCGGTTTTCAGTCTCTACTTGTAGGCGAAGAGTATAGCCCAAATACAACTGAATCTGGACTTAGCAGACGACGGTTAACTAGGTGGAGTAACCAAGTGTACTGAGCGCGCATGCTCAGTTCAATGCTTCAATTTTGCGCATGCTCAGTTCATTTTTTTGCTCTCTTAGGCATGCTTAAACCGTGGGTTAAACCGTGGGTTAGATTTAGACCATGGGTTATTTAACCCTCGCTTTGTGAATACCGAGCGAGGTTTAAACCGTGGGTTAGATTTAGCCTGGGCTAAATAACCCAGGGTTAGATTTAGCCTGGGTTAAATCTAAACCTCCTTTGTGAATTCGGGCCATAGAGGACACAAATACCACCTCCTCTAGAAGACTTTCTTGGATGATTGATTATATCAAAATTAGGAAGGGAAAATTTCAACTCGGCTAGGGTAGGCTCATCTCTATGGTCACCGGAAAGCCACGACTCGGTAATGACTAATACATCAATGTTATTATCTATGATCAGAGAAGACACCACATCAGATTTATTATTCAAGGATCTTGCATTCCACAAACCAAACTGAGACCCACTGGAAGTCTCACTTAGGGTCTCACTTAGACTGTGACCCTTCGCCTGTGCCTCGGTGCGTACGACGCCGCCGGCAAATCCCAAGATCACATACCCTTCCCCTAAACAGTCAGTGGAAGCAGATTACTGGGCTTCATATTTATCTGATGGAGAGTATGTACATCATAATGAATACGATTTGATTGTGAACTATTGTAATAATCATTAGCATGTTGAGATACATCAACTTCGTAACATGGGCCTGGGTTCATTTGGATATCACCCGATAACAAGATGGCTAACTGGAAACAGGCACTAGTATTGTTATAATATGCAATAGGTTTACTACAGTATTTGACATGTCTGTATACAGGAAAGAGTAACCTTTGATTGGAGCTACAAGCATTCCAAGCATCAAGTGGCAGAATGAATACATGGTTGACATTCAAAAGAAATACAATCAGGGGTACACAAGAGAAGAGATGCCAGATTGTAAACCCCTCCATTGATGTGCAGGTACTACTAATAACTGCCATTGAAACATACAAAGTGAACTGATATAACAAAAGGCACTACGGTAGTGTAAGTAAATACAAAGTAATTATACAAAGTAAAGTGTACAAAGTAAATGTACAGTACTGAGCACTGAAAATGGCAGTGCAGAGCAAGGTACAGTATTGAGATCAGAGATGCAAAAATTAAACTTCTAAGTATGGAGCTAACTTACCAAAATATTGATTAAAAAATGTCTAGCAAGATCCTTGACACACACAGAATACACAACAAAATTGCCAAATTGCAGCAAAGACTTAACTAAAATAGCAACATAATCAGAGCCCTAAAATGAGAGAGGCTACCTATGGAGGCGCACACCAAAAAAAAAATGCTCTCTCTTTCTCTCTCTCTCTCTCTCTCTCTCTCTTTCTCTCTCTCCTCCCTTTGCCTCTCTGCAAGCGCGTAGTTTGGATTTTATTTTAGGGGGGCGGTAGTGCACCAGGCAAAGCGCGCGAAACAGTTATAGAGCGCGCAAACCGCGGAAGCTTTGACGTTCATTAAATTATTAGAGAAAGAAGACGATTCGTTGTAGCCTATCGTTCTCGACTCTTAATCCTTGTCTGAATTCAGTTTTCCACGTCCCGCGAGAAGCGCGGAGGGTTTGACGTTTCATTTAATTATTAGAGAAAGAAGACGTTTCGTTGTACCGTTCTCGACTCTCCATCCATCTCCAGCCTAACCGCTCACGATGGTGGTCTCCTGTGTTTAAAATTACCTCTCTAATTTATTGAAAAATATTTCATATTTTTTATCTTATTTGTATGCTTCGTACATGTTTATCGTATGATATAATTGTACATGATTTTCTATTTAATTACTTTTGTAAACTGTTATTCATTGTATTCATCTCAATCCTTGTCTGAATTTAGTTTCCCCCCTCTCGCGTGAAGAAAGCTTTGACGCTTCACAATTCATTAAGTTATTAGAGAAAGAAGACGATTCGTTGTACTGTTCACGACGCTTAATCCTTGTCTGAATTTAGTTTCCCCCCTCTCGCGTGAAGAAAGCTTTGACGTTTCATTAAGTCATTAGAGAAAGAAGACGATTCGTTGTACTGTTCACGACGCCTAATCCTTGTCTGAATTTAGTTTCCCCCTCTCGCGTGAAGAAAGCTTTGACGTTTCATTAAGTTATTAGAGAAAGAAGACGATTCGTTGTACTGTTCACGACGCTTAATCCTTGTCTGAATTTAGTTTTCCCCCTCTCGCGTGAAGAAAGCTTTGACGTTTCATTAAGTTATTAGAGAAAGAAGACGATTCGTTGTACTGTTCACGACGCTTAATCCTTGTCTGAATTTAGTTTCCCCCTCTCGCGTGAAGAAAGCTTTGACGTTTCATTAAGTTATTAGAGAAAGAAGACGATTCGTTGTACTGTTCACGACGCTTAATCCTTGTCTGAATTTAACAAAAATGTTTCTATGCCCGCTCCTTTTCCTTCCTACGTCCTCTGCCTTTTTCTTGTCTCTCTCCTTCATTTTTTGGCCGGCTTTTTTTGGCAACCGCTCCTCCCACCTTCGGCATCCCTCCCCCTGTTTCTCTCTTCTCTCTCTGTGACCCCCCTCCCCCTTCGAAAGGGGGGGGGGGGAGAAAGGGGGACCTCCTTTAAAAAGGTCAATATTATGAACTAGAATGAATACATATAAAATTAGGAAAAAGTGGGAATCGACCCATTAGCTCCGCAGTGTGAAGCGACCATTTTTTTTCTTCAAAAGACCAATCTGCCTCCCCCAGCCCCACTTTTCGCTTTAGCCCCTTTACCTTGATAATTAAGGTAGCCTGGCAAAACGTCACATGGCGCTATACGACCTTTTGCCGGGCGCGTTCGGGCTCTTTTGTTTCCAGCAAAACGTAGTGAAGCAAAAGAAAGGTATATTTGCAAATTAAGCACTTGAAGTAGTTGTTAAAACTTCAAAAGCGTTTTTCTCGGTCCCCCCCCCCTTTTTTTTTTTACCAGCGCCCACGCTACGCGACCTTTTACCGGGCAACTGACTAATATATCAAGATGGTTATGATATAACTGGACGAATCAGAAAAATATATATTTTGTTTTATATTGCTTTCCCGCCCAAATAATGGAATTAATTCCCGCCAAAATAGTTGAATACTATATGTGGATCGAGTTTCTCATGTGTATTTATTTATGGGGGATATTGAATCATCTTTGCTTGTGTCCTTCCAACTCACCCTCCGCTCCCCCCCCCCCCCTCTCTCTTTCTCTCTGTCTCTCCCTTCCCTCCCCCATTCCCTCCCCCTCTCTCTCTCTCTCTCTCTCTCAATTTCTCTCTCAATCTCTCTTTCCATATCTCTTGATCAATTCATATGAACATGTACGGACTATTCAAAACTAACACAAATTCTGTATCGTTCATGCGAAATATATTTATTTCGAGGAAAGGAATGTTGATTAATTAACGGAATCAACTTATGTATTACAAAAGGAAAATATACAACAAATATATAACAAAATATCCGCAACTCGGTGACTTAAGCTCACGCACACCAGCTATTCTCCACTCCTGACGACGGATAGTCAACCTGTTCGAAACGTCGAGCCACTCCCGCCACCCATCCTCTCCAAGAGCATGTATGTAACTTGCTTTAAACCTAAAAAGGCCGGGCTATTTGAGGTCTTAATAAGGCCGGGGGGATTATGCCCCCCCCCCCCCCCCTAAGATCCCGGCCGTGAAACGGCCGATCGCCGCGAAAATTTGCACGCTTGTCAAGTGAAGTGTATAGAATACTATGAAAAAAAAAAAATTTTTTAATTTACTCATTTGCATATTTATGGTAATTTATGCAAATATGGTCATAAAATTCACCTTTTTACCCATAAATCATATATTCTTTATATTTACTTTTTCACTACATGTATTTGTTAGACCATTTGAAACAACAATACAACAACAAAATTGGAAGAGCTAGGTTATTCCTTATTTTATCTCTTGTTTTGATAATTTCATATGTATTTCAATGTTTTTTTAACTTATGTATTTTATTGTTTTTGTTGTTTTATTTCATTTCTAACTACAATTCAACTATTTTGACTCCCAAAACAAACACCTAAACTTTAAACAAGACCCAATAACCAATGTTTTATCTCTTTTTAGGAAAACTAACATTTCCATATGTTTTGTACACAAATCACGAAAATGAGCGATTTTCGGGCTGACATGCAAAGACAAAAGGTCACGTGACTTTGTAACTGTACTTCCGATTTTCAAACAAATTGTTTTAAAAGATGCGCAAGACTCGAAAAGAAAAAAGTCCATGAGCAGCGGGGCGCCATCCGTTCCCGAACAATCAAACAAAAATCGCGGAGGGGGGGGGGGGGGGGGTCATAATTGCCCCGGCCTCCTAGGGACTCGATAATGAGGATTAATGGCATTAGTACAACAATAACTAAATATAACAACATTATAATTCATTGTTAAGTAATCATATACAGCAATTATGGTGCAAAATTGTATTAATATATTACAAGTAATAGACATATACAATTTCAACTAAAATTATAGATAACAAAGCATGAAAATAATTAATGTCAAGCATTCCGTTTTGACAAATATTACTCAACAGGTCAAGCAAGAGATATACAAATCAATACACTCCTGATCTGGTTTGTTATGCTCAGTATTGACAAAATATAAATAGAGAAGTACACTCAAAATATATTTTTCATTTCATTTCTATAAATGTATATGTAGGATGTTGACCTTAGAAAGATTGTAGGTGCTTTTTAAAAGCGATTAAATGCAAATATGTTTCTATTATAGGTCTCTCTTGAATTAACCATTCCGTTTTAACAATAAGTATTGACATTAGTTTAGACTTAATCATGCAAGCAGACAGATCACTGTGTCGCAAAGAAATATGATGTTCTTCTTGAGATGGCAAGCCTCTAGACATTCTGGTTATAAGTATGATCTGATGAATACTTGTTTTATGTACAGTTTTGTTCCTTTGGAAGTTCCAAATCACTTTGGGATGCTTCAGAATACAATACATTTCAAAACAATTGTACATGTACCATTGAAATATTCATTATCCCACCAGCTGTTACAAAAAAAATGAGAGCCATTGAATATCACAAAAATCTTTTTTTTTCACAGCAGGCATTGAAAAGTGATGTTTTTTTGAAGATCTGTGTTTTCCTGTATAGTTATATCTATGATTCTCCAGTCAACATTTGTCTGGAGGTGCCAAGGACATGTGTGAAGCACTGGTGTCCTTTTGCAAGACATTAGTATACATTTTCTACTCTCCACCCAGGCACAAATGGGGACCGGTAATATTCAATTTATTCAATGCTGTGAGTACCGGAATCGGTACTCACTACTCTGTACAGCAAGGATAATATTGGAACACCTTGAGCATCATGTTTGGTGGATATGTGCGCTATAACATTATCTAATATTTATTATATTTATTATTGTTCTTTACAAAGCAAAGACAATTATTACTTCTTTCCCTTTTATAAACTCTGTACACTACCATTAAGTGAGGTCATTGAACTGATCCAGGAGATCAGAAGCTGATGGCCTCTCCTCTGGCTTATGTTTAAAGCATGGTTCAAGGATCTTCCGAACCCTAGGATCTACAGCTGTCAAAGACTCAGGTTTATCTAACTTGCCTGTTGCAATAAGTACCATCAGGGCCAAAGGATTCATCGAGTCTCCCCACAGGCGCTTCATGGAGTACAGCTCCACTAATGTTCCTGCAACCGACCAGATGTCATGTTTGTTGGAGTGCCTGTAACCGGGTTCCAGTGCCTCTGGGGGCATGAAGCACGGTGTGCCTTTCATGTTGACTGTGGATTGGGACATGAGGTTCTTGATATGGGCCAGACCCAAGTCACAGATGTAGGGACGCATTGTTAGAGTGTCCACCTAACGGAATAAAAACCGCTATATTTCATGATGGGTGAATTCCCTAAGATAAGATTGAACTTGTGATATAATGTGATTTTAGAGACCAAATATATACAACATGAATATAAAAGGTTACATAATTTTATCTTCTTAGATGTTGCTTTTAAGTATCTGCTTGCATAGGCTTGCGGATTCACACAGGATTCACCATGTGAGAGAGAGGGAGGATTGAGGATTCATGAAAAGGACTTTCGGTAATCTTTCTTGAAATGGCGAGACAATTACTACCGGCGAGACAATTACTACCCGCAACTTCAAGGCGCAGCCATGGGATCGCCACTTTCACCGGTTATAGCCAACATCTTCACATCAACATCCGCCGAGCCCATCAACTCAGCGATGCCGACTATCTAGACCAGGAAATCAAGAATATCACCACAACAAATACCCAAGACATAAGATCAAGTCCAGGACTCCCGCCAGCAAGCCAGCAAGAGAACCAACCTGCAGCTACACCACCGAAACAAACTGTTGTTCTTCCCTATATCGGTCAAGCTTCTCACAAGATTCAACGTATCCTTCAAGCAGCAGACATCCAAGTTCGACACAGCTCCTCCAACAAACTCTATTCGATACTCAACTCCCACAAAGGCAAGCATCCAAACCACAAGAAAGCTGGAGTCTACAAAATGTGGAAAAGTCTACATTGGTGAAACAGGGAGAAATCTGGAAACAAGACTCAAGGAGCACAGAACCAGCTTCAGACTCAGCGATTGGGATAAGTCCGCCATCGTCAAACACGCCCAGCAACATGAACACACCATCGAATGGGATAACAGTCATCTCATTTCCATAATGAAGCACTGGCATACACGCCGAATCCGAGAAGCCATCAAAATACACAGCCACAACACCGTGCCCCAAGACTCAGACTTTATATACATCAACGACTTCTGGAAACCCCTCATCAACAAGTACCCGGTAACTCCTCCTCCATCACCGCATGTATAGTTCCCCCACGTCCGCACCCTGGTGACTAAGCTCACGCACGCCTGCTATTCTCCACTCCTGACGACGGATAGTCTACCTGTTTGAAACGTTGAGCCACTCCCGCCACCCATCCTCTCCAAGCGCTATAGTTCTCCTTAGAATATAAGCTAAGAAAGATAACCAACAGTCTTTTTCAAGACTACACCAACAGTCCTTTTCATTACTGAGAGTCCTTTTTACGACTTCTCAATCCCCCTCTCTCTCACCATGGTGCATCCGCAAGCCTACTGTATATATCTTCTGTTGTATAGTGTGTATCACACACATGCAAGAAAGAATTTGTCTATGTTCTTCCTACATAGATTTAGCCTACCAGGCGTCATCAGAACACAAAGCATATCAAGAAATACATGTAGATCATAGCAGACCAATTCAGCATGAATTTACAGTCACCCTTTAAAAGCCTAAAAAGTATGAAACTTGTGTGTGAGAAGTACATAAATTGTTTCTCCTTCCATGGAATTCAATGCATCAATGAACTTTCTGAACTTTTAAAATGGCTTCACCCACGTACTTACTAGAATATTAGCAGGCTTAATATCAAAATGCAAGATGTTACAGGCATGCATGAAGGTCACGGCTTGGAGAACCTCACGAGATATCTGAAGCTTTTTAGCCCAGCGTAGAGGAATCTGCAAGTTGATAATTGATAAGCTATAAGAAATTGGCCGTTTAAACGTATTCAACTTAAATGTACAAAATGATATACATATATTTGTACAAGACAAAGTCGGTGAGGAAAATTTTGATATGATTTCGACATCGTCTTTGTCTGGAAAAATGATGGTTTTTTAAGCCTCTGTTCTCACGTGATATTGTAAACTGCCTTAACAAGTCACTGTGGCAAAAGAACATCCTATTCAGGAAAAATGAATGAAATTTTGAGTAAAAACAAATCTATGCAGCTGTGGCCCCTTTATAATTTCTTGTGAGTTTAAAGATTTGAAGGGAACTAAGACATGTAATTTAATTGTGGCAGTTTTGTTTTTGAAAATTATCACGTCATATGTGAATGAGGCCGAAGTTGCATTTACAATCAAGGAACTGAATGATATCCAGTCTACCAAACATTCACTTAAATTGTTCTCTTTCCTGCTCCCAGCCCCCCCCCCCCCCCCCCCCCCCAATCACCCTCTCGCCTCCTCACTATCTTGCTTGGGAGGACCAAGACTGCACTTGGGCGTCCTGTAACTCTTGCAATATTCAATTCAATTCAGAACTTTATTTCAGACTCAGCTGCACAAGGCAGTGGTCCATAAAACATATGTTACATATAGATAGGGATAATAGCGGAGTATGAACATGATGAGTATAATAACAACAAATCGTACAAAGACTAAAGAATATAACAAACTAAAAACTATACTACGTATATACAATGTAACTGTAACATGTAACCTGTATCTGTAAAAATTGATAACAGAAGGCCTATAGCAATCTAACTCTAGTCTATGCTGTACCTGTAACTGCAATATTAAAATAAATATATGTATAACAAAGTGAAGTTGTAACTTAATTGTAACAATCTCTGCTCACTAACTAGAACAATTAATATACTAATAATAGATAACTAGATATTATAACAAGCAACAAGGACTATGGACTATACTGCAACCATAATAGGCTGGATAATCCTTGGTAACATCTTGCAAAATATGATCAATTCCGAGGTGTAAGCAGGCTTTTAAGCCAAAATTTCCAGAGGCCCGATGTGTACCTAAGACTACTATACGAGGGGTTCACTAACATCTTTAAAATACTATTCTCAGAGACATCCACTCTCTGGATGAACTTATACATAAGATTTCGTAATACAGCCGAACAGGCTGGAACATTCAACTCAGCAAACATTTGACTAGCACTAAAGTATCTAGGTACCCTAAGAAGCATTCTCATGGCATCATTATAGGCCACAGTAAGCCTGTGCAAACTGCTCTTCTTAAAATTACTCCACAGATGCGCAGTGTACAAAGGTGTACAGTATGCCCTAAATAATGCCACCTTCACGTCTGGAGAACACATATGAAATTTCCTAACGAGCATATTACCTTGAGCATATAATTTACGACACTGTCGGCTAATATCTTTATCATCACAAAGGTCCTCAGTAAAAAAATGACCAAGATACATGACCTCTGTACATACATTGAGTTTAGCTCCACATAAATAAAAATCCGGGAATACCAATCTACGGTGTTCCTTACATCTAATTATTATAACATGACTCTTTTTTGCATTATATTTGACATCATTATCATATCCATAATCAGAACAAATCTTGAGCAAACTCTGCAACCCAGCAGTTGACGGGCTAATAATAACGAGGTCATCTGCATACATTAAATGATTGACTACGATACTGCCAACTACACAGCCTTTTTTTACAAGCATTCAAATTGTCGGATAGACCATCCATGTACAGGTTAAAGAGAAAGGGAGAAAGAATACCTCCCTGTCTAACTCCATTACTGACATGGAATGGTTCAGACACACTACTTCCCCATCTAGCCATCATTGTTTGGTGGGTATACCAAAACACGAGTATCCTAATCAGGTACTTAGGAATACCTCTATCAGCCATTTTCGTAAACAGCTTTTCATGATTTACCCGATCAAAAGCTTTGGAAGCATCAAGAAAACAAAGAAACAAGGAAGAATTTCTGCTACGATAACTTGCAATAATTTCCTTCAGAGCAAATATACACATGTCAGTGCCATGTTTGGCTTTAAAACCGAACTGGTTATCTTTAGTAAGAATATACATCTCTAACCTACCAAGCAATATCTTTTCCAGCACTTTGGACAGGACACTAGCCAATGCTATAGGTCTATAGTTGTCCTTACTAGTAATGCGACCAGCTTTATTTTTAATGACCGGCACCAAAACAACGGAAATCATACTATCTGGTAAGATACCATGAATCAAAAATCCGGAAATGCACATTGCAAGCAAGGGCATGAGTTTCGGACTTGCAAACTTTGAATGTTCAGCTGTTATAGTATCAAGACCACATGACTTATTGTCATCTAATTTTCTAATAGCATCTTTAACCTCCTCAGGAGAGATAACCATATTTACATCAAAGTCAACATTAGTAACATCCTGCACCGTACTCTGTACACAATTAAACAAATCCTTATAATGGCTACACCACAATTCACTTATTTTTTCATCACCAGAGATACCTTCAATATTAGTTGGAAGAGGCGCTTTACTATTATTAACACATTTAATTTCTTTCCAAAATTCATAATAACTTTTACCCTGCAATTTACGAGCAACAGAGTCCGCCCGCATGACTTTCTCATTATTCTTAATAAAACGGAGAGCATACTTGAATCGTGCATTGGCCCTCTTTTTTAGCTCAAATAACCGTCCCTGTCTGTTTTTGCCAGCTTCAACCCAGAGTAGGTGAGCCTCACGAGCAGCAGAGTGGAGCTCTGACACATGCTCATTCCAGCCAGGCCTGGTATTATGAACCTTGTTTTTACAGTGATATAGAGATTCACTAGCATCACATAAGCATTTCACAATATCATCATATGTATTACATACATAATTAACATGGTCATTGTTCACACAATTGGAATCTCGACATAAAAAAGCATCGTGTGCATGTACATTAATTCCCTCAAGCAATAAATCAGTATCACGGCAATAATTATTCCTACGATTTATATCAATCTTAGTCCAATCTAGCCTGCCTTTATGTACAGTGTTAGCCATGCCTGAATCACGTTGCCCAGGCAAATTGTCAACATCAATTGATAAATTTATAGGAATATGATCAGTTGTAGCAAATCTATACATAATTTCCATCTTCTCTATAGAGGCATTAGCATCTGCTGTACATATACAATGATCCAACCATGACGTGGTATGCCATGCTTCACTAACATAAGTGTAACTATCTGCAGGTAAATAATGCAGACTTGATAACACAAAATTATTATCACAACAATATTGTCTCAAATGATTTCCAAATAAGGAACTATTGTCAGATATGTCTGCGTTCCAATCACCTACCACATAAACACTGGTAGTGTCTAACTCAGAAATAACCGCCGCAATAAATGCTATTTTCTCAAGATAATCACTTTCATTTTCAGGACACTCATAAGGAGTGTATATATTAATGATGACAAATTTCTTATCATCAATTTTAAATTCAATTCCTACAGCCCAATCAACATTTAATCTAACTTCACTAATTAAGTGTTCATATCTAGTGTGCCAGAGTATAGCCACCCCACCAGGTATACGACCCCGAACCAGACCATTTCTGAGATCTGTAGTGGATTCACCAATACCATGATATAACGAATGTAAAGAGTTAATTCCATTTAAATCTTGCTTAGCTAACCAAGTTTCTTGAAGACAGATGATGTCTACCTCATCCTGAAATAGTTTTTCAATGACAAGACGACGAGATTTCTCTGCACTGCTCTGCCCAAGACGCAGCCCACGACAATTATAACTAACACAATTGAACTTAATTTAAAAAGGGTAGCATAATCCAAGCTAGCTAGGGCTCTCTCTGGCTCTCTGGCTCTCTCTGGCTCTTCTCTTCGAGTAGTGTCACAGACCCCTGCTTCCGAGGCTCATAGTACCTCCTAACGAAAATACCATCTGGCCAGATATCAGGTGCATACAACTCATTGACTTCATTGCATAAAGCGGTAACCTGGAATGATGAGAAACGGGCATTCTCCTTTTCTATCTTTCGACACTTAACAGAGTCATTCAGCCTTTCTTTTAGGTACTCCTGCAGTATGGTAGAATCAAGATCAGGGTCGAACCGAGTAGCAAAGACATTGACCTTCTTAGTCTTGACAGCTTGTATTTTCCCTACAGTGGCTGTCCCCACTATACCCGGCTTCTTTTTGGGCTGTGACCTTTCCTGGGGTTGTTTTTGGGCCTGGCTAGAGTTGGGCTCAATATAAGGGGCCTTACGTTTCCCACCCCGACGTACCACCTGGGTCCAAAGATTCTCACTCCGGACTTCTTGTGGTACTGGTCATAATAATGATGCTCAAACTTATCCATTTAATCAGGAGGAAATTTGGTATTCATTACGAAACGCCCACAGCTTTGCCACCCCACCATCCCCTGCATCTTAAATAACAAAACCTTCCTACCCTTACCTTAATGTTACCCCTACCTAATTACACTTGCTCCTTCAATCATCTTCAAGCCATTAGCCTATTACCCCTGCTTTCTACTTCAACACCCCCTCCCTTCAGCCCCACATTTTCCTAGAAACTCTTGATTCAATTACCTTAATGTCATCCCTATCAGGAAAGATGATGGTGTATAAACTTGGTCCTTCAATGAACTGCATTACCAGGAAGGCCTCTTTTCCCTGGTATCCTAAGGCCATCATCTGAACGATGTTAGGATGAGATGCCCGTCTTAATGGAGAGAAGAATATGGAGGAGAAAGAATGTTTGATGATCATATCACATCTCAAATATATCCGGTGAACAAAGCTTAGTCCTGAGTATATATATACCCACTACCCTTCCAGGTTAAGCATGACATTTTGATAATAAAATTCTGGATTTATATTTAGCTTATTGAATACATCAATGGTTGTGTCCCAGCACTTCGTATATCTATAATGGTCAGCGAATTGAAACCCGCTTCCAAATAATGGATGTACATTCTGCGATTCCAGGGGAGCATAACAGACATGTGTAATGCTGACCACAACCACCCCGAATTTCTGATATTTCAAGATTGTAATACTTGGCTGGAGAGTAAGAAATTACATATCCACCAGTGTTTTGATCAAATAGTGAAAACAAAATTGAAATGTTAACACTCTAGATTTTCCTTTTCGAACTTTTATTGATTTTAAGATTATCTAAGATCATCTTGTGCCATTTCGTTGGTGGTGTGCCACATGACTGCGATTTCTTAGAAATAATTACTTAGACATGAGACCCTCTTAGCAAGACACGTGTGGTGGTAATATATCTGGATACCTGTGTATTGCGACTTCCTTCTCGATTTCATCTTTTTTGCTACCCATCATGGAGATCTTTTTGACTGCCACTGGAGTCCCCATCCAGGAGGCTCGATGGACCACTCCAAACTGCCCTTTCCCAACCACAGGACCCATGTCTAGGTCAGAGACTTCAATTTTGTGCACAAGATCGAAGACTGGAATGAGAATAAAATGAAAGAAATATTAAATCATACAAGTCAAGCTAATATTTAAATCAATATCAATATGAACAATCTAATCTTTTTTAGACGTAATAGTAACATTTATTGTACAGCAAATATCACATTATAATAATGTCTACATGCGCTTCCAAAGAAATTTGGATACCATTTCCTTAGCTTTGATCAACATTTGCCACACTCAACCCAGGTGATTTAAATGGGTACCTGGCAGGAATTAATTCCTTAAAATGCTAGAGCGCCGTAATGGCAGTCGTGCTAAAGCCAGGGTAATAATCGGGAGGGCCAGGAGTATCAAGTCTGAAAAATATGAGCGCTGTACAAAAACCCAATATTATTAGTATTATAGCAAAGCCATCAATGTAACTTGCACTCAATTTGATCATATATCCACTTACATCTGGGTATAAAGAGGCTTAGTGCTGGGCTGGGATTCGAACCCCAATTGTTTTTAGATCTATCGTCTGGTTATTTATCCACAAGACATTTACAACAGCCCTACAGTGCATATCAACATCCCTTTGCCCTTTTAATAGTGGTTTGAGAATTTCACTCTAGCTTTAGCTTTGGCAGCTTTTATTAGTGCACAGCCGATGAGTCTTATAGGCCCATTCACATACAAGACGGTAAACAGTTGGAATTGTTTGCTAAACGATTGGCAAGAGGGGATGAAAATAAATGTAGCTACATTCAACAATGGTTCTGCACATACATATACTCAAATGTGAAGCACGGTATGCTATAAACAAAGTGATAAACCGGTTTACAACATCATGTGTTAACATGTAGGCTTAAGCCCCACACACACTACACGATTTCCCTGCGATCCGATTTTCATAGAAAGGGCGGTTATTTTAGATATGGAAATCTAAACAACAACTTTCATCCCGATTTAGGTTCTAAATAATGATAAGAATATTAAAAACCGGAATATTAGTGCATTTATCTCTTCAAGTCAGTATAAAAACCGAATCACCTTCAAATTGCTTATGATTGCGGTCTCCTGCACTTTTCCAACAGAATAGTTAGGATAATACTTTAAATTTATGATAATATGTTATGGACATATTAAGTTTCGTTATTATATGTACATATATCATGTAAAAAAAACATTTCGACAAGAAGAAATTATTGTTTATGTTGTATTATACCTTACATTTATATGTTCTGTTGTTATTCAGTTATATTTTATTTGGAAAAAATGCAGAAATCAAATTAAATCAAATCAAAATCAAAGTGTAGACAGCTTCAAATTGTCGCACTACTGGTCTGACGTTACTACGATTCTGAGCCGATTTAGCTTTTTCCCTCCAAGGGAGTATGAAATCTCCTGAAATTTAGATTTCATTTATCACATGAATAGTCAGCTCCTAGCTTTGTCATTAAGATTTCACATGTTTAAACATTCATATAAAATGCAATCACAAGCTCTTCCAAAATCGGATCGTAGTCAGATGGTGTAGTATGCAATAGGCTTAACTTGTTTATTTCATATGTCGATGTTTACCTTCAATCTTTGGCTTGCCAGTTTTCTTCTGGTTTCCTGCTGGAAAATCAGCTCCACATTCACTCTCAGCTGAGTCCTGTCTTATCCGATTTGGAGAGCCTTTATCAGTGCCGCTCAGACCATCATTTCGCTTTACGATAATGTCATTGTCGACAACACTGATGGAGTTGCTCCTCAGGTGTCCCTTCTTCACATCTTCGTCTTCTCCGAGGTCCTCCCATGATGACATATCATCAGGTCTGAAAAAGATTTTGATCGAATTCATAATATCCTAGACATAATAACATTGCAATTAGTGAAGAAAATATAGTAGTAGTAGTTGTCGTAGTAGTGGTGGTTATTTTATCTGACTGCTAAGAAAGCATAATCGTAAGTACACTAGATTCATGAATGACTAGGGAAAAAGTTTCGTTTGTCATCCAACCTCTGAACAGTTGTCTTCATGAAGGCGTTTGATTTGGTTAATCACAAAATTGCAATTGAAAAACTTATTGGAATAGGTGTAGACGCCTCTATCTTGCCAACTGTGTACAGTTTTCTCAGCGATCGCTTTCAAACTGTGAGGTACCAAAGGAAAACTTGTGGCGTCCCCCAAGGGTCCGATCATTATCCCCCTTATGCGGCTATTACGACTGAGGATAGGTGGAAGTATGTGGATGACCTTGTATGTTGGAAGTTGTTCATAAATCACAAGAGAGTTTCCTGCAAACTCACATCGATGCGCTGAGTGAATGGTGTAATGTGAATGGTATGAAGCCCAAACCAGAGAAATGCAAAGAAATGCGGTTTAGTTTTGTTTATAAATTACCCACCAAAAGTACCGTTTTTCATCAACGGTAGTCGCTTAGAATGGGTCGACTCACTAGTTATTCTTGTAATCGCGATACAAGCAAATCTTAAATGGGATCGTCATGTCCAGACCATGGTCTCTCGTGCTGCACGTCGATTGTACATTCGAAACGTCTTGAAAAAGAATGGTGATAATTAAACGTGGAAGATTTACTGATTATTTATAAGTCCTATATTCGTCCATTGTTGAAGTTTGGATCACCAGTCTGGGGATCAAGTCTCACCAAGGCTCAGGTTGATGAACTTGAGCGGGTTCAAAAACATGTCCTTCGCTGCATAGCTTTCCCCCAACGTTATAGTGAGCAACTCATTTTGTATTTACTCACTTCCTTGGAACCAAGAGGGAATGACTTCTCCTTCGTTTTGGTGAAAGTTTGCTCCGGTCCGATCGTTATCATAACTTTTTGCCCCCACTAGGCAATCACAGTCCCGAAAGCGATTACAACTTCGAAACTCTCAAAGTCTTGACATCCATTTTGTACAACGCAGAGATATAGTCTATCAACTATTCCTTCTCTGTCAGTCATTTTGAATTCTTCATTATAATGCAGCTTTATCAACTACTTATTGTTCTTATCATTTCCCTCACTTTTTATGGCTGTGGTACTTTTTTGTGAGATTTCACTTAAATATGCAAGGATCTTAAATAATCTTTAATGCAATTCACTTTATTATGCAAATCTATTTATCGTATTCCATATTCTTTGATCTTATTTTTAACTTTTTTTATCCTCCCTTTATTCTTGTTCCCCCCCCCCTCTCTCTTCTTATATTCGTATCTTTTTCCTCTCTTTTGTTTATAAGATGCATGATTTCTCTATTCCTTGAATGTCAGTAGTGACATCACATTTATCCATTTTGTTTTCCTTCTTTTTTCTTATAAGCCAATAGTTTTACGGTGTATCATTATAAGTGTACATGCAAGTTTATTGCCTATTGGTGTATTGTCAAATCTTTACTTACTTGTAGATACCCTTTAATGCGTTGTTATCATATTGCACCTATCCTCTATAAATAGCTTTGATTTTGTTGATATTCAGTGTAATATACTCATGTTACTTTACCTGATGCAATATCTTTTTGATAATATTATCGTTGTACTTTTAGGATGTTACAATCCTTGCTATTTCATGTTACTCTTGCTTTTTGTGAATCCCCCTTTCCTTCCTCTTCTCTTTGGTTCTCATCTTTTTCTCTTTTATTTCTGTTTTCTTACAACTTTCCTCTGCCATTATCACCTTTTTTCTTCTTTCTTCACACGATACATAGTTTGCCAGTGTTACATGTACTTTGATGCTTTGTATAGTAATAGTGAATATGACATTTTTTAAATCTTCATATTGTCCTTTCGAGTTACAAAATAATTGGCATTAAACTTGGAAGTGTTGCGGGATTGGCATAGCTTTACTCTTTTGACTTTAACAAATTTTTAAAATGACGATAATATATATATTATGTATTCAAAGTGTTTATTTTCAATTTTTGTACGCATACTTCAACTTCAGGTGCACTTGGCAGAGACTTGCGTGTGTTGCCCAAAGCAAATTGAAACAAAGCAAAATTGCACGTGTGGCTACCAAGCGACTGTGCAGACAGGCAAAGAAGGCAACCAAAATGTTAAGGATATTAACATACATCTTTCCAAGAGCAATCTTCTTCAAAGTCTTCTTCAGCTCAGCATTCCTGATATAATATAGCGGTGTTCGACATTCGACATTCTTCAGGTCTATGGACGCTCCATTAAGAACCATGTAGCAGAGTGCTGCGGCAGCATTGTTATCGACTCCACAATCTCTAAAATGCTTGCGAATCTGGGAGAAAATACAGAGCATGAAGTAAATCAATCTTTGCACAAATGTGGAGTGATTTGGTATTTTGTATTAGAACACCAAGTTAGGATACCTGAAAATATGAAAATCAAGGACCCCTGGTTATCATTTGGGGTATGGTACCTATGGTACCTAAGTTGCTTAAGAAAATTTGTTTATCTAGTTTCCTCCAGATTAATGAGCACCAAAATCATGGAATCAAACTATAATCACATGATCTTTTATTTAATGACTAGATGTTGTCGGTTGCTATCAGTGAATGTATATTCAAACTGAATGATGTTTTGAACTCCTTCATTTTAATAGTGGCAGCGGTGGGATAGAAATCCTAGTATGAAAATGACTAGTGACTCATACTCTTTCATTCACATGGTGATAGAAGTAGGAAATTGACCCTAGCAATTAAAACTACTTGTATCAATGTAATTTTTCTCTGGAATATCACATTGATGTCATTCATCCATGTCTCTCCATTAGGGAAGTCATCTCACCAAAACTAGGCCATGGAAGTGACTGCTGGTGTCTGAAACTCCTTCAATAGCATTAGGTGCACTGTCTGGAATATTACACAGTACCAAATATAATTCCTCCTTATCGACCTCTCAATTAGGGCAGGCATCTTATAGACACAGCACATATCGGATGCCATCTTACATCAGCGCCTAACTAAAGTATCTAAATAAATTGCATTTATAATATGTTTTGTTCTCGATAGCTTATGGCATATACCGGTGGTTACTGTCATTGTCAACTATTATATCAATAACAATCAACAGCAACAAAACATTTGTGTACAATTACAACATGAATTAATACCTTAATAGCTTAAGTAAAATATCTTTGGTATGTTTTGGATAAAAAATGCACCCACGAATTGTGGTTTATTTCATAAAATATGTGACTCAATAAATTTAGATTTGGGGAATATAATCTCTGTATCAAATTCATCTTTATTATTGAACACCAGGCTCCTAATATGAGACACTTCTACTCTTATCACTTGGCACACACAAACGTAGACATACCTTCCTCAGTGTAGGAGTATCGTTAATATCACTTAGATCTTTCGCTCCAGTGCTGGCAAGGATGTGCAGGGCAGTGTGATCATCAAGATTTTGAAGATTGATATCAGCACCATGTGACACTAGAAACTCTATGATGTGGGATTGTCTTCTGAATGCAGCCATGTGTAGTGCTGTCCTTCCTTGCACGTTCTTAGCGTTTACATCCAACCCATGATTCTTCCATGAACACAAAATATACAACTTTCATTAATTTAGTCATTGTAATAGATAAACCAGTTCCATCCTCATTTAAATAAGAGCTTGATTTAGCTGAATTATGTATCATGTAATATCTGTGTTAACTGAGAAATTGAAGACTGTTCGACCTGCTTCACCCATTTCCTACAGGAATTGTGAGGCCCCTGTATTAGGCCTATATGGGAATTAGACAAATTATTTAGTAGTCATGTTAAAACAAGAGATTTACATTGCATAATGTGTCTCGTGTATTGATAACCTACATGTACACGTACAAGCTTGTACTAGACAAATACAGTTGACTTTCAGGAACATGTATCTTTACACAATCACCATACCATAACAAATATAGCTATTCACCTGTCATATATCTCATCAAATCCAATATATTTGTAAAATCAGAAGTACGTAAACATAGACATTTAAAATGAGCTGCATGCAGATGGGGGAGACAAAACAATTTGCTTTTATGTTTCACACTTGTCTGGTAGCTTACTTAGAGGAAGAGGTACGTGAAGTCATAACTGAAATGCAAACGCATAATTGTTGGAAATCGTAACTTTTTAGCAAAGGCAAGATCAATCTATACTGGTATTAAGTAGGTTGTCATGGAGGGTCATAAAGTGGGTAATTTTGTAAAGCCATCGTGTTGCACAAAGCAGTCCTTCAGTCAATTGGTGCTTACTGTTTTGTGCAAAATTGCTTGTATGGCAAAGTAGTGACCAGTTAAAGAGGGTACAAATAAAGCAACAGAAGTGTTAAATTCATCATTAACACCAACAATTGTGTCTTTTGCATTCCAGATGGGTCTTTATGTGCCTTAACATTTCGATAGGGTACTTGGGAGTCCAAGTAAATTACCTTTACAGCCAAAACAACCTTCATGACTTCTACATGCTTATAGGTTGCACCGATATGCAATATGGTCTGACCATCGCCCCTTGCAGCAACAATAGATCGGGGAAAGCTCCTTGCAATTAACTCAGCAGGTCTAAAAATGTATTATAAATGAAAATGAAAACATTTAAGATCAGACAGGAAATTATCATAATTATAAATTCAAGTTGATGGTTGTAATCTCTTTTCTAACGATCCTTGCTATACTTGAGTGACCACACCCTTCCTCTTGCCCCTTGCATGTAAATCGAGATAACTTGTCAAATGGATTTGCCTCCGTTCAGATAGAGTACAAATTGTACAACACATGTTTTGTCAACGATTATTCAGCAGTGAATGTATAATAATAACTGAATTTCTACATGTACAATGAGTAGACAAAAAAAGTATAATAATTCTATGACCTATGTAATAAATGAATAAATAATTCATCTTATATAATAATGAAGCTATGTAATCTTCTTTTGAATTGCAATCCCTTCACCATAAACGAGTCTACACATTTTCTATGGGAAAAGTGGCATATAATATTGACTCTTCACCAAATCACAGAAACTATCACCAAGTCTACGGGTCGCAGTTTCATTGATTGCTCTGGGCGCCATAATCCATATATACGCCATTGTTTATACAGAGCTGTGAATTGATTTCAAGATATTCAAGCCCAGGACAAATCAAAACCTTACTCTTGGTCACATCACAACCCTGGCTCAATCAGGAAGATGTAAATATGCCAGCCTGGCTATGCTTGACTGACACAATGGAAGTAATGCTTTACACGGAACAAGCATAAAGCATACTTACCGATGGTGTCATATCATATTCAAAGGTGAAACCTATAATAATTAGCAGAATGTAACATGGTCCTCTATTTTTCATACATTATACAACTTTTTCCAGTCATCTGACCCATTTTTGCATCAAAAAGGTTAGAACTGGGCTCTAAATGTAGCCACATTCGGGAGCTTATCGATTAAAAATTTACCAAAAGTACCTTATTTATTTTAAAACAGGTACAAACATATTCATATGCTTACAAACATTGTGAAAATATGACCCCCTTTTTATGAAATTTCTTGCTCTTTCCAAACAAAAAAAAACTTCCTCAACATTCTTTATTAATACACCCCTGAAAATCACCCCTTTTTTGCATGAAATGTTTAATGGTCATGCGTACAAATTCAAGGTCAGTATGAGGTAATACAACCAAGGGAGTACTTACTCTGGTTTGTCTAGGACAGCTGCATACTGTAGAGGTGTAAACCCTCTCTTGTTAACCAGAGTCACATCAAGGTCTGGAACTTTCACCAATAGTTCGATGACATCTACCCTGCTCTGGATTATAGCGACATGGAGGGGAGTATCTTTCTCTGTATCCTAATATCAAATTAAAGGAAGTTATGTAACATTAATGTCATATTTCCAATTCTTCTATGTTCGTAATTGATTGCCTTGTACGATAGGCATTCCAATCAATTTTGTTCATGATCAGGATGACTACTCCCATACAATTACCACCCCCCCCCCTTCCCTTCCATAAACAACATAATTTTGCCAATTTCTTTGAGTTTTGGAACATTAAAGCTTTATAAATCTTGTATCTTTTATTGTACTTTTTATGCTTCTAAATTTTATTTCACCTGCATGTACAGTTTTTAGCTCTATTTATTAATTCTTTGTATTAAACAAGGAACCTTTATAGGTTTTATGGTTTGGAAGTTACAATCCTCATCAATTTTAATGGGCTAGGGGCCTACTCCATCATTGTTTCAATAAACATGTAAATTATCAATTTTCAAATTTCTGACCTACTCAAAACAAATTTTGGTAAAGGTAAATGGTTCCAATTCATATTAACAATGAAACTTGTAAATCGCATGTAAATATTCATAATATTTTGTTCAACATGTTTGGATAAGTTATCAACGAACTTTTATCCAATGTACTTTTAACTCTGTAAATTAAACAACTTCAGCTCATAGCAGCATGTTCGATGATTTTCTTTTAAAGCTTAATAAACCCAAACAATAAACCGATACTACCCCAGAGGACAGTGATAACCTGCAGTGATTCCCAGGACAACTTTGCCCTCAACAACTACTTTTCTAGGAGAATCCCCCCCAACCAATTACTTGAAAGAAAAATAAGAACACTAGGACAACTGGAAAAAAATTCCAGTCGATTGTACACTATACTTTCAGATATCAAAGCTCCTTTCCTCCCCCACCCAATTCAAATATTTCTTTCTCAATTTCTGAAATAAATTTACTTTTAATTTGCATTACACTATTATTGTAATATTTGTAAGCATGTTTACGATATTGATATTTTGTATGGAAAATTTTGTATGTGCGCGGTTGTGCCTGGTTGTGGTCATCCAGTTAACAAAGTCTGTGACTATACACCTCTCATTTATCCACACATTACCTTTTTCTGGACATCCCAGTACACAGATAGCTATAATACCAACAGCCCATGACACCAATTACCCACATGAACGACAGCCCACAAGATTGACAATATCAATTTGGTAAACCCTCAACAAAGTTGTGGGCTGTCAGTCTCAATGGCCTTAAGGACCTCTTAGGTTCACTAGACTTGACATTGTGTGTCTCGTGAGCTGTTGGTCTCACATGCTGGCCGTCTTGTCTGTTGTCTATTTCGTGGGCTGCAGCCCCCTTTATTAGGTCACTCTCACATCTATAATAATAATAATAATGGACAAGTTCATAAATACCTGAACATTAACATCACATCCGTGACTAATCAAGACCCTCGCACAGTCAACAAACCCTCTGTAAGCTGCTTGATGGATCGCTCTCTGTCCGTTATCATTGACTCTGTTTATATCCGCTCCTTTACCAATCAAATACTTTGTGATAGCTGGTTGGTCCCTGTGGTATGTTTAAGAATAAAACACACATTTGCCTTCTATATACACCATTTACTGGACATTCCACATATACTACAACATATGAAATTCCCTGAAATGTGCCTTGAAAACTTTAACAAAATTATTATGCTCTGTGTGCTTGGGGTCCTATATGCTATTAGCAATTTTTAAATCATAAGCTAAAAATATTCCTGTAAAAAATATTATTTAAAAAAGCATAACATAATGATAACCTGTGTCTACAAAGCCAACTTTATCTATACAGCGGGTTCTATAATAATAATAATAATAATAACTAGAAATATCGCAATCCGGCAGTGGCAGCAATTTTGTGTCATACCTATATGTTCGTAGGAGGGACAAAAATCCCGCTTCCCCTCCCTGAAACAAAAGGATGAAGTAGAGATGGCCACTATAGTGGCTCAGACTATTATCAAGACTAGGAGCAGCATATGACCAAAACAATACGTGAGTAGATTAGAGTATAATGCATCTCTGTAGAAGATTTAAAAGATATCTAGCGTGAAATATGGCAGTTAGAGCGCACAAAAGACAGCCACCAAAATATGACCTTTGACCCTATAACAGACGGAACACAGGTGTCAGCATCACCATGTATAGATTGTACATATAAGACACACCTACATAAATCATTTGAAAGAAATCCGTCAAGAAATGTGGCAGTTAAAGTGCATAACAGACAAATGACCTTTGACCATATAAAAGACGGAACAATGAGGGCAGCATGGCCTCAAAGTGTAGATGTGCAAATTGTACCAATAAACATCTTCACTCAAAATTTGAAAGAAATCCGTCATGAAAAATGACCTGCAGAACGCACACTATAGACAACCACCAAAATATGACCTTTGGACCCTGTAAAACATGGGACACCTGTGGCAGCATCACCAGAAACTAGAGGTGCATAGATTTTACCAACATACACTTCCATGCTCAATTTGAAAGAAATCTGTCAAGAAATGATGCAGTTAGACAGCACACTAGAGTGCACACAAGACATCTATCAAAATATGACCTTTGACCCTATAAAATACTGAACACTGGAGGCAGCATTACCAAAATCTATAGGCTTGTAGATTATACCAATTAGATACACCTTCATTCAAACTATGAACAAAATCTCAATGTGGCCTATAGAGCGCACACAAATCATCCACAAAAAATATGACCTTTGACCCTATAAAAGACAAACCACTGGAGGTAGCATCACCAAAATATATAGGCTTGTAGATTATACAAAGATACACCTTCGTTTAAAATTTGAACAAAATCCCTTGAGAAGTGTGGCCTATAGAGCGCACACAAACCATCCATAAAAATATTAGGTGGTATTCTTATAAGCCGGGACTATAAGTCCAGACTAAACAAGAATTTTAGGTCACACTTCTATGGAATGCTTGGTTTCATCTTGCTCCTTCAATATTCATGACAAAGATAATCTACAAAAGACTTTGTTGAAATTCAGATCATACTCATCTCGATTTTTTCTTCCCATTTCATTGCAAAATTATTTTTTTGGACACTTTTCATTGAAGGATTAAATAATCTGTACAGGGTAAATGAGTTAGCAACAGGCACTCCATAAAAGTGTGGACTAACTTAGTACGCGATAACTTAGTATGCGTTAACTTAGTACGCGCTACCGGAATACCATCCATTGCCATTGCATCACCAAAAGTTATAGGTGTGGAGATAATACCAAGATACACCTCAATACAAAATTTGAAATAATTCCGTCAAGGAATGTGGCAGTTAGAGCGCACACAAGAATATGACGCTGCGGACGTGGCGGCGTAACGCTGCTGAATCCAAAGTAACCCACCGGCATACTGCCGGGGGATACAATAATAATAAGAAGAAAATAATAACAAAACTAACATTTATACAGCGCTCAATATGAATGTTTCTTATTGCTGTACTATTAATACCCTTGCATTAGCTGAGCTCCCCTGATAATTAAGGCTCTCTGGAATTCAAGGAAAATTTTCCTACCGGGTATATTTACATGACATAAATGGAGAGTAGAAAACATTTGTATGCTGCGGCAGGACTAAACCCATGTGATCTGCTATAATCCGACACCTCTACACAGATTTGGCTGCACATTTTATATCACATATATCATACATGTATCTGTAAAAATTGTTAGACACATTCTTCAATCTCTCTGCCGAGTAACTTCCTATAATAACTGAATTCCAAACTTCAACACTAGCTGGAACAAACACATTACCTAAACCTAGCCCTAACCTAAGCCTTACCTATAAAGCCAAACACAACCCTAACTTGGTAACAAGTCAGCGTTTTACGATGACGTGGAGTGCAATACGCCTCACATTTCTGTGTATTACATGTATAATAAAGAGCTCGTTGAATATGCATTACCGGTAATTATATACCTTCATTGCCCACATTTTCCATTCATCTACATGTATAAAAAAAAACTCAGCGTTTGTTTTCTTTGCGATGAGCCTTAACCCTTTACTTTCGACAAGAAATTTTCAGATCAGTTGTCACTATTAACGATTTTTGCTAGAGCAAATGTCAGATCACTGCCTGTCACATGTCCTACCCTTCGACAGAGTAAAGAAGCGGAGCGTTCCCGTCATCATCAGTGATATCGATCTCAGCCCCTGACTCAAGAAGTGCCTGGACTACCTCAAGATGACCTTGGACAGCTGCGCTGTGTAGGGCAGTCTTCCCACCAACTTTCGCATTTGCCTGTAATACAATAATCATGATAATACATATTCATTTACCTAGGGTAGCCTCATTAACATCAATATGGCACCGCTGAGGGCCCTAGCTTCAATTATTATTATCCAAGCATTACCCATTTAATTCACTTGGCTTATTGCGCAAAAAAAACATGTCCAAGGATGCAAGTATATTGAGCAAGGATCAAACATAGACCTTACCACGATGCTTGCCTTTGAAGGATATATTCCGTATCAATGAAGCAGCTTAGGACTATGTATTAAAGTTGCAATAATAAAACTCCTACTGGAAACTATATAATGTACATGTAGAAGTTCAACTCCGTATTAAAAGATATGTTGGAAAAGAAAAAAACTGTCAAGTGCATGAAACTATTACGCATTTCGTGAGTGGGCAAGACTCACAAAGTTTAATGTCTTGAAAATATAAAATTAGATAAAAAAAGACAATTTTTACCTTTCGTGAAACTTTCTTGCTACACAACTTCCAACATTATACTCATAAAAGTTTAATGTCTCAAGAGTGTATGGATTTTTAAGTTTTGGAAGTAGAACAGCTGGATTACCTTTTCTGGTGATGTGGATAGAATCTCCACAACACGTTCAACATTGCCTCTCTCAGCGGCCTTGATCAGTTGAGATTCTTCACCTCCTTCGCCTGAATCACTTTCTAATAAGCTGCCAGCTTCTGTCTTGAGTGGTGATAGCAAGGCTTTGACGATTTCGGTGTGTCCACTTCCATCTGGATCAGTAGTAGCTAGAAGATACAAATAATATCAATATTAACATTTGTATGGTACATACTTAATACTACATTCCTATGCACTTTACAATTATTATTATATACCAGAGTCATTGGATTCAGTTGCTAACCCTCACATCACATTGCACACACTCTGCTCCCTGGGGTGTATTTCGGCCAGGCACCATTTTGCAAGCTCACACATGCCAAGCCAACCACATTGACTTTCACATCCTACCGGGTATCCGTGTCACACCAGGATAGAGAGTGGCAAATGTAGATTAATATCTTGCCAAACGACATTGGTGTCGCGACAGGACTTGGATCATGAACCACGTGATCCATAATCTCATGACGTATTAAAGTAGACCATGACAGCTCTACAAAAGGCTTTAATTTATCCAGGGTCCTTGTTATCAGCAACAAGTGTCTAAATTCAATGATAGATTAGCTCAGAGCCTATAAAACGCAATAGTTCAGAAGTTTGTAACAATCATTGTAACTTGCCATTGATAACAGGTTTTATGAAACAGGGACAAATGTTTTCGCCAGATGATGATAGCCTCGGTGATTATATCAAACATGGGGGACTACAGCAAAAATTATATGATTGCAGGGCCTTCAGGGAGAACAGTATGAATACTGATGAGGCTACCCTGGTTAAACAAGACATATTATTATTATTATTATTATAAGGGCAAATTGTCTTTGAAAAACGTAGGAGCAAGGTTAGTAAATATGCCAATGCATACTTTCAGCCTGTCAAATTGTTCTGGTCTTCATAATTAATTGCTATTACAACCCACCTAGCTTGAGGCCTATAGATTCAGCACCCTGCTTGTCATCATCTGATGAGTTCTTCTTGACGAGGACCAAGCAGCAGGGATGCCATGACCACATCTTCTCCAAACCACTCACTCGTACCCATCTGTCGTACCGTGAATCGACGTTCATCACCGTCCCTTCCATTCCTAGACACTGACAATTAATAGACATGAAGTATTTTTTTATAATAATTTATATTGCATGTACGTGAATCACTTTTTAAAAGAACACTCTTACATCAAAATCCCAAGACTTCATCCTCTCTAAACCAATCAATCGCACCTTGCTGTTGTAATGTTCATCACTGTCCCTTCCATTCTTCGACACTAAAATGGAAATGAAGTATCGAGACTGAAACAGAAATGATGTAACGTTTAATATATAAACTAAGAATGTTAGAAAGTATCCAATTGGATGAGTAACTCTCACATGACACTCATAAGCACAAGGGTGCAATATATTTACCACTGTATTGAGAAAGGCTACAAATTATTAAATACAAACTTTGCCACCTGTCTTCCAAGAAAACCAAAGTTGAATATAATAGAACACTTATAAACATACTTTCATTAAAGGCCGGCTGTACTAGTTCATCCAGAAGGGAATAGACCACCCAGCTAGCCAGCGAGGTTACTGTGACAGGTGGCTATCTCATCAACTCAGCTCTCAATTAACAAAAGAAAACGAAGATCATGGGGGACCAACAGGCACCGATTGGGGAAGTTTTCTGTATAGAGGGAGTCAGTAGCTATAAGTAGGACAGGGTTGCTTTAAAAGAAGGTATGATACTGGTCCAACTCTTTGTATTATGTATTCTATCGCTCTTAATCCCTAGTGATACAGGATTCCATATACAAACGTAATCCTGGGTCCCAAAGAGTTTCCTAGAAAGACCACAAATCGACATTTAGAAATCTGGTAAGACCTTCCTATATTAAGTTTCAGTTTCAGTTTCAAGTTTTATTTCTGCATTTTCCATAAACAATAACAAAAATAACAATGAATACATTTTAGCAATATAATGATAAGTAATATATGTAGTAATTCATAAATAAATAAATATAAATAATCAATAGTACAATTAATCGTATTTGAAAAGAAAGGAAAGGGGGAGAATGCAGAAGACCGATATCGTAAGCAGAGCTTGAAATGATACCGGCCTTACAAAAGGAGGAGAGGAGACAGGAAGAAAGAGCGGGTGAAGAGAGTGATGTGCAAAATGAAGAGTGCACTGCGCGAGCTCCTCAATCTATCAAATAATTTCCTTTTTATATACAAATAAACAATGAATATTTATATTAAAACAAAGTACATGTAGTATATTATGACCAGAATCTAATTTTCATACCTTATCAATACATATTCTTTCATCTTCACTTTAAAGGAAACAAGTGTTGTACATAATTTTAATGTTATATTATAACAAGCAAGATGTTCCACACATCGGGTCCATTGTGTCTAATTGATTTTTGTGCCAAAACAATTTTAGGGTTAGTTAAATGAAAATCCATAGAGTTCCTCGTGGGGTACGAATGTACATTAACATTATGAATATAAAAATCATGAAAGGACTTAGGAAGTAAGTTGGAGACATATTTATACATAAAAATAGGTTTGTCGACAAACCTCCTTTGTCGGCTCAATTACTGGTACCAGATTTGGTACGGGCACATAAAGGGTTGACAAGTAATACACAACTTCATATTGTTTAGAAGTTTGTTTTGACTGACCTTTTCCATGCCATCCACCCATCCATTTGGACTGGTTTCTTGCAGATTCATCACAAACTTCAAGTCTTTATTGATCTGCACACGGTCTCCCTTTCCTAGCCTAGGAACCTGGAAATATATATAAATATATATATATATATATATATGTATATGTATATTTAATGAAGAAAGAGATGGAAATGATAACATAAGAGAGAGAGGAAAGAGAGAGAGAGAGAGAGAGAGAGAGATTGTGTAAGAGAGGGTGTGGGAAAGCATGTGTGTCTGAGTGGGAAAGCTGGAATTACATTTTCAAAAGTTGGAGCAGCTTAGGGTTAATTAAGATTTGTTAAAGTGTAACTCTATTTTGCGGCCTGGTTAATTGAATTATTTAGTATATTTTTCTTCAGTTGAGAATGTTAGCAGACATTCACTAAGTAGTGTGTGTGTGTGTGTGTGTGTGGTGTGTGTGTGTGGTGTATGTGCGCGTGTGTGTATGCGTTTGTGGTAAGGAGGGGAGGCATTGCACCAGTGAAATAACCTCCAATTTTTTTTAGGTTTTGTTTTAATACGTGAATAATGTGCAATTGACTTATAAATCATGTTTATGTTCTTTAAGTTTACTTTGTTACCAAGTTATATACTACAAATGAGTTATTGTTTAATTATGTTTATGTATAAGCAATTCATATCAATATGGAAAACGTTTATTTATTATATTCAATTGTATGTTTTTGCTTGTATTACACATTTGGAGAAATAAAACAAATTTGAAGAAAAAAGTGTGTGTGTGTGTGTGTGTGTTTGTGGGAGGGATGGGGGCAGGGTGGGGCAGGCATTGCACCAGTGAAATAACCTCCAAATTTGATTAGGTTTCTTTTTAATAAGTGAATCATGTGCAATTGACTTATAAATTATGTTTAGGTACTTTAAGTTTACTTTGTTGCCAAGTTATATACTGCTATTAAACGAGTTTTTTGATTAATTATGTTGATGTATAAGCAATTCATATCAATATGGAAAACGTTATTAATCATATTCAATTGTACGTTTTTGCTTGTATTACACATTTGGAGAAATAAATCAAAATTGAAAATAAAAAAGTGTGTGTGTGTGTGTGCATAACAGAGATATAAAGAAGGGGGTAAGCAAGAGAGGCCAATAGAGGCAGAGGGAGGGACAAACCATGGACAAACAGACAGAAAGAAAGAGACAGAGATGGAGAGTTACAGTGAGTAAACATTAATACTTGATAAAAAATAAAATCTCTACAGATGTGAAATTACATGTAGGAAGGTAAATAAAGTAAGGTTCAATATGAGCAACCATATATGTATAGAGCATGAACACCCCTGACTGAAAATGTTCTGTAACAGCTTTTATGAGTGCACAGGAACTTCAGGAACCTAAATTCAAGAAACATATCAATAATCATCATCAATGATATTTCACTTATTCAATAGGCAACTCTACACTACACTGCATGTTTCATACAATGTTTTCCATTGGTTTTTACTATTGACTTGATCTCCATGGCATTTCTTATCAATGTTCAGACAATGATGCCCCAACATTTTCTCTGGCAACTTTTGCATTGGGCTTTATTTCGTAAAAAATATAGAGTTACTTTTAGGGTTAGGGTTAGCAATAGTGTTGGGTCCAAGGTTGAAGTTAAAAATTACTGCAGAGCAATTGTCACAAGAGCAAGTGACGTACAACTTCAGACCATACCTTTTTTAGTACATCTAGATAGAAGGTGAAAGGTTTTTTTCTCTCAGGGTAAGTGACCTCTGCGTTCCCGCTTGAGATGATACCAGTAACCTTGGCAACTTTCCCATACAGCTGGAAGGGTAAAGAGTGTGAAAAAATTAGATCACTGGAATTAGAAAATATTCCAAGTGACAATGATCATTAAATATTTCATTTTATAACGACAACCCTATTCTACTAAGTATGTTACTATATATATACACATATCATACATATAAATCTAGTTATGTATTCATATATTTTTGGGTGTACTTTAAATTCATCAAAGCAATTAAAAACAACGAAGCTGCTGGACTTGATGACATCCTCTGCGAACAGATCAAACAACTTAGAACAATTTCCCTCAACTGACTCCTCAACATGTTCAACGAATGCTTGAGCACCAACAACATCCCAATCTCTGGAGGAAATCCAAAATTGTTGCCCTACTGAAGCCTAGCAAGGATCCAGCTAGTCCAAAGAGCTATGTACAGACCTATCTCACTACTGTGCCATACATATATGCTTTTTGAGCGGCTTATCCTCAACCGATGTGCATCGCCCCATTCGAGGATGAACATCTTATCCCGGAACAGGCAGGATTTAGGCCAACTCCTAAACCTCACTCAGTTCATTGAGGATGGCTATGAGGGTAAGCTAATCACCAGAGCTTCTTTCGTTGACACTGTGAACCACAGAATTCTCATTTCGAGCTGACAAAGGATGTGAGACTGACTGGACTCATCCTGACATTGCTGTCAACCGGCTATTTTTTGTGGTCCTCAGTGGCAATCACAGCAGATGGGGCAGACGGAAAAATGGCCTCCCACAAGGAAGTCATGCCGTTGTTCCAGTCAAGACCAATGTCTATGCGTTTACATTCTCATTAGCAGCTACAGTGAAAACCCTTTGCCTCGTTTAATATATACTCAAAGGAAATCACAAAAAAATCCAGGATGTCCTGGATATAAAGTGAATCTGATGCTCATCAGCATTCAAATATCTTGTCTTTTGGAGTTACTTGAATTTGATATACGCAATACTAAAAGGCCAATTAGACCGATGTCTATGTATTTGGGCCCTCATTAGCAGTTGCACAGACTGTATAGCTGACAAAACACAGCCTAAGTTCGATTTCGGAGTATGTAGGTCAAAGTTCATAGCTCATTAAATATGCGAATCTGGTTTCCATTCAATAACTTTAGTAATTTTTATAAATGTAATGCTTCCCTGGAGAAATTTCAATAGTTTAAAACATATTTGTGGCTTACACCCAGTAGGTTCAAATCCCGCTGGTTCCAAGATTTTTTCTGACTTGTTTTTTCAATTACAGATCGATCAATCAATCTTATTTACTGGGTGTAAGCGACAAATATGTTTAAACTTGAGAAATGTTTGACGAATTTTAATGAAATTTAATATGAAGGTACATGGTATCAAAATACATGTACAGCCTAAGTTCGATTTCTGAGTATGTAGGGCAAAGGTGAAAGGTCATAGCTCATTAAATATGCAAAAACACCTTATTATATATGTAAAAATGTGGTTAAATTCCTTGCCTAGTAATATAATAGTATAGTCCAATGGAGGTACTTGTTCTGACGTATATAGGCCATTTGTACCCTGCGAGGGGATGCTATGCTTAGCGTTGACTTGTTTGTATTTGTATCACGCTACTCACATTTCCCATTTCTGGTAACCACTCTCGCCCACCCATCTGTTGCATAATCTGCAATGTTTCACTGTCCAGAGTAATAGCTACCAGATCTCCAACCTTGAAGCCAACCTCTTTACCTGTTATCAAAACAACCACATAAATGAAATTGAATTTTTAAATTGATTGCCTTTGTCAAAAGAGCATGACATGCATCGCTGGTTGATATTGTCTGTTTTACCAAATAATAAAATAAAGTTAATTACATCAAAATAAATACAAAAAAAATTGAAAGTCACTTCAAAATACAAACGCAATATGGTAATGATAACATCATACAATACTTATTCATATATGATTTAAAATCTAGAACAGTGAAGATAAAATAACTATATCACAATAATTCAGATACTGTCCACTAGTATTAAAGAGTATAATATTCATTTGAGCAAATTCAGTAATAGAGTCAGCAGGCATAAAACAATGTCGCAAACTGAAATACCATTAAGAATCAGATATATATAAGGAATAACAAACATGTACGATGTTGTGTGCATGATAATACATGGGCCTAGTAGAAGAACCCTAACAAATATTTTTTTAAAGAAATACCTATACTAGAATGAGTCATTACTTTTGCAAAAATTGTAATAAACCACAGTGATAAGTTTTGCAAATGGGAGTATTTTTTCCCCAAAAGAGAAATACAAATCGTATGTAACACAGGGTGTCCCTGAAAAGAACGGAACCCAAGTATACCCGTAAACAACTTGATAATTTCAAATTATTTCTTGGTTAATGCATGTATGATTTGGGAAGCTCAATTCTTTCATCTTTCGTACGACACCAAAACCATGATCAATCATAATCAAGAAGTCATGCATAACTAATTTCAGACAGCTAATAGTGTCAGAAACTCAATTTTCTAAAATAATTGGATGGTCATTATGGTTTTGGAAAATAGTAAATGATGTTTAATTAGTAATTGTTATGTTCTTCTTTCATATGAAACCAGAATAATTATGAAAGGATCACGCATGAGTGAACAAGTAGCATAATTTGCAATTGGTTAGGCACCTGTCATATTGTTTAAGAGAATGAAATGACGCAGTTGAACGAATGCAATTTTGCATTACCCATTACACATTATTTTTGTTCGCTCCATTTATGATTCTTCCATTATGAACTTAAACCCTTACCGAAGATGAGATTAAGAGCTTTTAAATGATATGTTATTCTAATGATAAATCATTCCATATCATTTCCCTTCCTTAAAAAGCATAACGAACCAAATGTAGCAGCCATTTATTTACTTAATTTGGCCAATTTGTTTTTCAATACTTCTAATTCAGTGTGTCTGAAATTAATTATAGTTTTGGTGTGATATGAAAAAGGATAAAATGAGCTTTCCAATGATGTTCAAATAATAAAAACAAAATTAAAAACTTGAGTAAAAAACTAGGGTCTCCTGTTCCCCCGAACATTCTTTTCTAACAAATCACGACATGAACATGGTAAGGAATGAGATGATGAACCATAATTAAATGAAATAAAGGAGATTAACATGGATGATGACAGATAAAAGACAGGTCTTTAGGGGGAAATGTGATGATGATCATGATGATAATGCTGTTGATGATGAAGGTGATGAAGGTGATGAAGGTGATGAAGATGATGAAGATGATGAAGATGATGAAGATGATAATGGGGGTACTGCTGATACTTATGATTCTAATGATTATGACAGCTACTGATACCAATGCTTGTAGAGGTTAAGAAGAAAATATGTATCGAAAATAATATCGCTAGTGATATTCGTTTGTCTCGCAATGTGGTCAATAAGGAATCTAAAAGATCACGACGTTTCGTATGCTACTGCAATACTTCGTCAGGTGACGAAGTATTGCAGTAGCATACGAAACGTCGTGATCTTTTAGATTCCTTATTGACCACATTGCGAGACAAACGAATATCACTAGCGATATTATTTTCGATACTATATCCGCAATGAGTAATATATTTAGCATTAAGAAAATATGTGTTTAATTAAAAATTAAAGAGTGAATGAAAAAAAGGAGACATTAGGCAGCCAATATTGTGGAATAAAAGGACAAACTACTTGATACAATACCTAAAACGGGAAGATGTGTAGCGTAGTAACCCATCCCTGTTCCTGCTGTGGTGCATTTCAGATCCATTTTCCCATCAAATCCAACTCTATGAGTAGTGACCAGTTTAGACTGAGTCCAGCAAACAGTGACGCCTGATCGTGGCCTTTCAGAGAAGGGACATATCTCAAGAACAGTCCCATCGGCACCTTAATCATCAAGAGAATATTCAATCACTCCATTTTAGACAGAATATCTACAAAAGCCAATCAAAATGAAGTATTAGTAATCAATTACTAAATATTTACCAGACATAACAAAATACTAGCTATATAAATCAGAGTATTATTATTATTATACTACATGTACAGGCCAATTTTCTTACTGAATGTACGCCTTACCTTCTTATATTTATCAGCGGCATGTCTGTAGGGATATGTACACTTCATATTTTCATTTTGTTTAAATACTTACAGTGACTGCCAAACATTTAGCTGAATGATATAGACATGATAATTTTACATTTAAATCGCAGATTGCAAGAATACTCCAGTCATTTCCATGTTATTCCGAGGTAGTATTCTTGCCTTTAATAATGTGCACTGGCAATAGCTAAAACATTCGGCGTACTGCATTCTGTACTAGGTAAGAGTAGAAATCTACAAGTTCATTAACTCTTTATATACCACACAAACACCCCCCCCCCCCTTTGCTACGTTATATTCATCGTAGGATAAATATGCCAAAGGCTTTGAATTAAAAACTGTTTGGCAAGGTTGCAATATTTATCATGGAGCTAATTAAGATTGGAAATGGTTGATTTTGCAAAGCCATTACACAAAGCAATCCTTCCATCAATTGGTGTTTACTGTTTTATGAAAAATTGCACGAGTGGCAAACAAACAACCATGAAGAGATGAGAGAAAAAGAAACCAAATGGCCCATGGTTGGGACACCCATAAGAAAATGTAAATATTCAACCCAAAATTCTGTTACTGCTAAGCTTAAGCTCATGATGATTTATAATTATATTTTTTAAACAAGTTACTAAAATCACAAATTTACAGGCGTTACATTGGCAAATAGGCAATTCGTAAATGAAAGGAAAATAAAAGGAACAAGTGAGAAATATGTATTTCATACCATCTTCATCATCTCCTTGCCAATCCTTCCCTCTACAGACCTCTGCTCCTGGACACAGCCCTCTAGATAATGTCTTCGCTTCTCCAAATCGAGGTGTCACTTGTGTCCTGAAGAAACAAACAAATCTCTCTTTATACATTTCTTAAGAGACATGTATGAAGCTTTTAAAACAATCAGATTGTGTGGAGTAAACTTAATCAAATACATCAAAAGATTTAAATACATTTTGAGACAGTTCCAACTCAAATTTCATGAGCCAAAAGTTGCCTGCAGGGGGTAAAACAAGGCTTGTAAGTGATTTTCTCTATGACTAAAAAGGTCCTTTATAGTAAGGCTTAGAAAAAGACGTCACAATCTACACATGACCCAAATAGCCTGGATCTCGATCAACTCATGCACCCTTTGGGTGGGAGGGGGCTCATCTATTTATCTTTCATTTTGGAGGGGGCAACGCCCCCATTGCCCCGCTTCTTGAGTACATCCTGAATAGCATTAAGTTTTCCAGTTTGCTATCTCACTTTCATACAAAAGATGTATTGATATTTACAAAATAATTTGCATTTTAATGTAAAATACATAAAAGCAAAAACTCATAGTAAAAAAAATACTTTATTTTACATACCCTGTTTCATTCCGGCTGGTGGAGCGAGTGAATGTATGAGTCAGGTCATGTCTATCATTCATGTAGCATGGAGTACAAAGGTCATAATCAGGGCAGCTTTGATCAAAGCATTTCCAGCGTATGCCATTTGTAGGATACATCAAACAGCTATCACAAACTACACCAACTTGAATCACACCTGGAAAAAGAATTGAGGAAGATGGAAAATTAAGAAGTTGTTTAGCAGTATTGGTGTAGCTGTCAATATGAATTAAAAAGAAATCCCCTATAAGATACTTGAACTTAGAAAGGTTTTGTCACGGTAAAATACATAACCAATATTTAGTTATTGACCATTTCAACAAATCTGTTGATTAAAGTAATAGTTTTTATTTTTTATTTTAACATAAACAACCACACAAAATACAAGAATTAGTAAAGGAATAATTACCTGCGGGGGCACTGTCGAAGAGCGCAAGATCATATGACCCACTGGACCCGACCTGATAGTTGTTAACATTACCATTATCCCATCTGATCTTGGCCCAGCCTGTAGGAATGGGATCCTGAGGGTCTTGAACTTTTAGCTTGACCACTGTCCCAAGATGACCCTCACCGCCATCTTCATCTCCCGGTATCCAGGTGGCGCTCCGGACAACTCGCTGTCCGACCTTCACGGTTGCCATCCTGATTTAGATGCTCTGATCTGATTTACTTAGGCCTGTTCTAATATAAAATATACAACATTTTAATAGTAAATAATCCTTTTATAGTGAACCTTATACCTGCATTCAAATTCACCACCCACATCTCCCTTTCATTTTCTATTCTCTCTCTCTCTCTCTCCTTTTCTCTCTCTCTCTCTCTATCTCTTTCTCTCTACAGTTAACAACAAAATTATTCATGCTTACCAGGTTTTAGAACGTGACAGGTCAAAGGTGCAATGTAATAATAATACACATTTGTCTTTCAATACATAGTCACCTTTAAATACACAAATGTCTTTCAAATGCACAAAAGCTTGTTTTGCTTTATGGCTGCAGATTTAGGTCAACAAACATGGTGCCAAAGTAGCTGTTTAGAAGAAGAAAATAAATACAATGGACTATCTGCAGCAAAATGGATTCATAATCATAGTATGATTATTTCCTTGTCGCAGACACAAATATGAACATTAATGCTTGCTTCCCTATGAATTCAAAAGGCAATTTACATTAGCAGAGTTACTTTAAGGCTATATTTTAGTGGGGATAAAGCTTCTGAAGCATTACCCCCTCTCCCCCCCCCCAATCCCAGTCAAAGAACTGTTAATGTTAACCAGTAATTGTTAACAGTAGGCCTCTTGTTTACCTAGATTTGGAAATACTGACTTGGTTCCCTTATTTCATATTTATTTTCCTCTAGATACCAAAGTAGAATTTCAATAAACATGCAAAATATGTACGAGCCTGGTTGCAGGTGTACTGTATAACAATAATAACATTCTGTTCTCGCGCATATCACATTATATATATCGTCCCTATGCGCTACAAAAGAGCTTTGGCTACGTTTACACTATGTTCCCAGCAAACAAGGCAATCACGTTTTAGGCCACCGTGGACAAAACGGGATGGACGTGAGACAACGCGGCCGGCCGGGAACGGAATATGGGCAAATGTGACAGGCTGTGTCAAAAAATGAATGAGAAACCTAGTAGGCGTAGTAAAACGGGGTGAATGCAACGAAACGTTCGGAAATTACTCCAAATTGAAGAAAAAAACTAAAGATCCATCATTGTTCCTGAGGACTAGGGTATTATTCCTTGCAGTTTGTCAATTTGAACGTTGATCATGAAGAAAAATTCTCGAAAAATAAAGTGAAATCACAGAGCAAATTGTAGTTAAAAGTATAAAGGACACCTAGTTTTCTCAAAGTCACTAACAGTGAAACACCATTTACCATACAGACTCTACCATTGAAACACCATTCACCATCAGACGCCACCATTGAAACACCATTCACCATACAATTCCACCATTGAAACACCATTCACCATACAGACTCTACCATTGAAACACCATTCATCATACAAACTCTACCATTGGCACACCATTCGCCATACAATTCCACCATTGAAACACCATTCACCATACAAACTCCACCATTGGCACACCATTCACCATACAATTCCACCATTAAAACACCATTCGCCATACAGACGCCACCATTGAAACACCATTCACCATACAGACGCCACCATTGAAACACCATTCACCATACAGACTCTACCATTGAAACACCATTCACCATACAGACTCTACCATTGAAACACCATTCATCATACAACTCCACCATTGGCACACCATTCACCATACAATTCCACCATTGAAACACCATTCACCATACAAACTCCACCATTGGCACACCATTCACCATACAATTCCACCATTAAAACACCATTCACCATACAGACGCCACCATTGAAACACCATTCACCATACAGACGCCACCATTGAAACACCATTCACCATACAGACGCCACCATTGAAACACCATTCACCATACAGACTCTACCATTGAAACACCATTCACCATCATACACCACCATTGAAACACCATTCACCATACCATTGGCACACCATTGGCACACCATTCACCATACAATTCCACCATTGAAACATTATTCACCATACAGACTCTACCATTGAAACACCATTCATCATACAAACTCCACCATTGGCACACCATTCACCATACAGACGCCACCATTGAAACACCATTCACCATACAGACGCCACCATTGAAACACCATTCACCATACAGACGCCACCATTGAAACACCATTCACCATACAGACTCTACCATTGAAACACCATTCACCATCATACACCACCATTGAAACACCATTCACCATACATAATCCATCATTGGCACACCATTGAAATACCATTTACCATTAACGCTACCATTCAAACACCATTCATTTACCATTAGGTTTTTTTGTAAGGGGAGGAGCTGCTGTTTTGCGCCTGTGGTCCCATACTCATGATGTTGTTTCAACCCTTACAAAAAAATGTTCAATGGTATACCAATGGTATACCATTCGGAAGTACCACTGAAAATACCATACAGATACCATTCACAAACACTATTTAAATACCATTCGGATACCATTGAGATTACGCTCGCAAAGTACCATTTGGCACCATTCATCTACCAGTGAAATACCATACAACCTAATAATAATTTTTTGGACGCTCATTTGCATAATCACCAATGGTAGATATTTAAACCATTGACATTTGAAAATGAAATATGCAAATTTCTTACCATTAATCTACCATTCACCATCGGCCTACCATTCACCACCCACCATCGGCCTACCATTGACAATTCATTTACCATCCACCATTGGTCTTTCCATTGGTATACCACTCACCGAACACCATTGGCCTACCATTGGAGAATGGTGAATGTTATATATGCCAATGGTAAACGGTATACCATTTACTATTCTCTAATGGTAGGCCAATGGTGTTCGGTGAGTGGTGTACCAATGGTACACAATTGGTGGACAGTGAATGGTACACCAATGGAAAGACCCAAGGGTGGATGGTAAATGATTTGTCAATGGTAGGCCAATGGTGGGTGGTGAATGGTAGGCCAATGGTGAATAGTATGCCAATGGTGAATGGTAGATTAATGGTAAAAAAATGCATATTTTATATTCAAATTTCAATGATGTAAATAATATAATTAGTTTTATTAGTATTTGATATTAACTCATTGGATTTCAATCACATACTTAAATATATTAATTGAGTATTTACAAAAAGAAATAAAGTTGTAGGATCATGACCTTTACAAAATACACTGGTATCGTCTGCAAAGAAAATATAACGCAAATTAAGGGTTGAACATGGCATGTCATTAATATAAATCTAAAACAAAAGGGGGCCGAGAATAGATCCTTAGAAATTCTGCAACCTATCGTTTTAACTTGGGATTCAGCTACATTAATAATTATTAATTGTTTACGATCAGATAAATAACTTGATAAAAGTTTTAAAGGATGTGCCCCTAATACCGTAATATTTCAATTTTTGTAATAAAATAGAATGATTTATAAACTGCTTTTATACAATATCAGGCTGTTCAACTCTTCATGTAAGCAAAGGTATAATAATGTACATCACAGAGTTATATGAGTGGGATCACAGGCACAAAACAGCAGTTACTATCGGTAAAGAAACACATATCAGATCCAAAATTACTCCAAATTGAAGAAAAAAACTAGAGATCCATCATTGTTCCTGAGGACTAGGGTATTATTCCTTGCAGTTTGTCAATTTGAAACGTTGATCATGAAGAAAAATTCCCGAAAAATAAAGTGAAATCACAGAGCAAATTGTAGTTAAAAGTATAAAGGACACCTAGTTTTCTCAAAGTCACTAACAGTGAAACACCATTCACCATACAGACTCTACCATTGAAACACCATTCACCATTAGACGCCACCATTGAAACACCATCCACCATACAATTCCACTATTGAAACACCATTCACCATACAGACTCTACCATTGAAACACCATTCATCATACAAACTCTACCATTGGCACACCATTCACCATACAATTCCACCATTAAAACACCATTCACCATACAAACTCCACCATTGGCACACCATTCACCATACAATTCCACCATTAAAACACCATTCGCCATACAGACGCCACCATTGAAACACCATTCACCATACAGACGCCACCATTGAAACACCATTCACCATACAGACTCTACCATTGAAACACCATTCACCATACAGACTATACCATTGCAACACCATTCATCGTACAACTCCACCATTGGCACACCATTCACCATACAATTCAACCATTGAAACACCATTCACCATACAAACTCCACCATTGGCACACCATTCACCATACAATTCCACCATTAAAACACCATTCGCCATACAGACGCCACCATTGAAACACCATTCACCATACAGACGCCACCATTGAAACACCATTCACCATACAGACTCTACCATTGAAACACCATTCACCATACAGACTATACCATTGCAACACCATTCATCGTACAACTCCACCATTGGCACACCATTCACCATACAATTCAACCATTGAAACACCATTCACCATACAAACTCCACCATTGGCACACCATTCACCATACAATTCCACCATTAAAACACCATTCGCCATACAGACGCCACCATTGAAACACCATTCACCATACAGACGCCACCATTGAAACACCATTCACCATACAGACTCTACCATTGAAACACCATTCACCATACAGACTATACCATTGAAACACCATTCATCATACAACTCCACCATTGGCACACCATTCACCATACAATTCAACCATTGAAACACCATTCACCATACAAACTCCACCATTGGCACACCATTCACCATACAATTCCACCATTAAAACACCATTCACCATACAGACGCCACCATTGAAACACCATTCACCATACAGACGCCACCATTGAAACACCATTCACCATACAGACGCCACCATTGGAACACCATTCACCATACAGACTCTACCATTGGCACACCATTCACCATCATACACCACCATTGAAACACCATTCACCATACAGACGCCACCATTGAAACACCATTCACCATACAGACGCCACCATTGAAACACCATTCACCATACAGACTCTACCATTGAAACACCATTCACCATCATACACCACCATTGAAACACCATTCACCATACATAATCCACCATTGGCACACCATTGAAATACCATTTACCATTAACGCTACCATTCAAACACCATTCATTTATCATTAGGTCTTTGTCTTTGTAAGGGGAGGAGCTGCTGTTTTGTGCCTGTGGTCCCATACTCATGATGTTGTTTCAACCCTTACAAAAAAATGTTCAATATGGTATACCAATGGTATACCATTCGGAAGAACCACTGAAAATACCATACAGATACCATTCACAAACACCATTTAAATACCATTCGGATACCATTGAGATTACGCTTGTTACGCTTGAATGGGCACCGTTTATCTACCAGTGAAATACCATTCAACCTAATAATATTTTTTGGACGCTCATTTGCATAATCACCAATGGTAGATGAATGGTACTATTTACACAATTGAAATTTGAATATGAAATATGCAAATTTTGTAACATTAATCTACCATTCACCATTGGCATGGCAGATGTTGAATGGTAGGCCAATGGTGGATGGTGAATAGTAGGCCAATGGTGAATGGTGAATGGTAGGCCAACGCTGGATGTTGAATGGTAGGCCAATCTACCATTCACCATTGGCCTACCATTCACCATCCACCATTGGCCTACCATGCCAATGGTGAATGGTAGGTTAATGTTACAAAATTTGCATATTTCATATTTAAATTTCAATGGTGTAAATAGTACCATTCATCTACCATTGATGATTATGCAAATGAGTGTCCAAAAAATTATTATTAGGTTAAATGGTATTTTACTGGTAGATGAATGGTGCCCAATGGTACGTTGCGAGCGTAATCTCAATGGTATCCGAATGGTATTTAAATGTTATTTGTGAATGGTATCCGTATGGTATTTTCAGTGGTACTTCCGAATGGTATTTAAATGGTGTTTGTGAATGGTATCCGTATGGTATTTTCAGTGGTACTTCCAAATGAATTAGGCCCATTAGTATACCATTGAACATTTTTTTTTGTAAGGGCAGCTTCATTAATAATTGTTTATTGTTTACGATCAGATAAATAACTTGATAAAGGTGTGCCCCTAATACTGTAATATTTCAATTTTTTGTAATAAAATATAATGATTTATAGGCTGCTTTAATTAACCATAACAGATGTTCATATAAGCAAATGTATAATAATGTACATCACAGAGTTATATGAGTGGGACCACAGGCTCAAAACAGCAGTTACTCACGGTAAAGACACACATATCAGATCCAAAATTACTCCAAATTGAAGAAAAAACTAAAGATCCATCATTGTTCCTGAGGACTAGAGTATTATTCCTTGCAGTTTGTCAGCTTTGAAACGTACTTGATCATGAAGAAAAATTCGCGAAATATAAAGCGAAATCACAGAGCAAATTGTAGTTCAAAGTATAAGGACACCTAGTTTTCTCAAAGTCACTACCATTGAAACACCATTGACCATACAATTCCACCATTGAAACACCATTCACCATACAGACTCTACCATTGAAACACCATTGACCATACAATTCCACCATTGAAATATCTCAAGACTGAATAAAGCCATTATCATGAAACTTGCCATGATGATAGACCTTAGTCTAACTTAGAACTGCGTGACTTTTTAGAGAGTCAAAGTTATCGTGACGTCATCCAGGCGCCATTTTGTGAAAATCAACTGAAGATCATATCTTCATAACGGAAAGGAATTTATCATTCATAATTATCAGGATTAAGATCAATATCCGTCCGGTCAATTTCAGATCAATAAATGAGCGCAAAAATGCGCGTACGCGATTGTGCGCGCGTTAATGCGCGCGTAAATTTTTAAAATGTTCAAAATCGCCTCAAAATTTGTTTGCATACGTTTTAGGCCATTATAAGCATTTCATAAAAAATCGCGCAAAACACGCATTTTTGCACGTTTTCGTTCGTCACGGCCGAATGAAAAATAATTCCTCCGCAAAAACTTTTGACAGAATATTCCTCATATTTTTCCAAACAATTTGATACCATGTTAATCTCTTCATCACTATTAATAACGGAATGAGCATCCGTTCAAGATAACCGTCCGTACGCGCGATTTTTGCAATACATAGCATATATGGGCAAAAACAGGCCTATAAAAAGTCCATTGGGATGAATAAAGACTTTTCTCATATTTAGATAGAGTATGAGTCGGAGGTATGATTTCATATTTCATTTGGTCATTAAGTACATCTTGACGTCATCATAATGGCCTTGCAAGTCAAAATACAAAAATGCATATTATGACGTCATTATATTTATGGACAAATTAGTTTATTTCCCTCAATATTCATCAATTTTCTTCTATATTTTAAAATATTGTAGTTGGGGCAATTGTCTACAAGATCAATACACACAAAATTTCATTTTAATGACGTCATCATAGTACAAAATTCAATTAAAGGCCTCATGTCAGAATTTGCTCAATTTGCGTGTTATGTCTAAGGAAGGTGAATTTTGTTCACATCATGAGTCTACATGACATTCATCTTTGAGCACTATCTATCTTATTTGTGCTCTGTTTTCTCCCAAATTTGGTTATGTTATAGCAGAGACCATGGGCTATAAGAACGGTGTTTTAGCTTTTTGATCATTTTGATCAGATGATGAGATCATGTCACAATTTTCAGTTGAATGTTGAAATGATGAATATATCACGTATGTCCTATTTGTGAAACTTAAACGTTAGCAGTGTCCTCGTATTCAAATTATGTAAGGAAACCCTTTCACTTTCTAAACTTTACTGTCAGACACTATTGAGTGACTGACTGACATTTTTTTTTCTCTAGTAATAAAATACATAAAATGAGCGTTACATGGAACATGAGCATTTGGCTACATTAATAACCCACTCTGTTCTCATTGTTCATTTCCTATTCAAGACTTGAATAATTTGATTTGATTTTATTTATTCATCATCAATAACATCAGTGATTAAACATTTGAATACATCGTGAATGGTACATGTTCATAAATGAATATTATAGATCATATTAAAGAAAAACCTAACAAAGTATTGAAATGCTAGACATATGTCTTTTCTCATAGAATATAGAAGGTGATGAAAGGAGCCAAATAATAGCACATGTGCTAGTCGAGTCTGGCCCCTGTTCTTAGCACACACTTGGCAAAAATAAATATATCATTATCAAAAAATAAAACTTGACAGTAGAAGTATACATGTTGAGTAATACCGTAGCACAATTTCTACACTCCAAATATAATTATGAAGAGGATATACCAGGTTAAAAAGTCATAGATACATGTATCTACAGATTATTTATACAAAAAATTGCATTTTTTTGACAAAAAAAAAAACAACAAAAATGTAATATGGAGATTATTTACAATATATACATGTGTACTTGCATAATTCAATCACTTATTCATCAAGTAATCGTTGAGATGTTTACGAAAAGTGTTTCTAGACCCTTTGTTTTTGATTTCATCGGGAAGTTCATTCCATAATCGGGTTCCTACACAAGTTACTGAAAATTTGCCTTGTGTTGTTTTATACAGTGGTATACGTAGATGGCCCTTTTCTCTTTTTCTTGTATTGTATCTATGCTCAATTTTATCACAATAATCCGTCAAACAGTGAGGTAAATTATTATGTACTAGGTCATACATAAATGTACATAGAGACAACTCATAGAACTTGTTAATATCTAAGATTTTCAATTCGTAAAACAATGGTGCTGAACGACTCATAAAATGGCTAAATGTGATTGTCCGTATGGCCATCTTCTGTGTATACAGTATGCAATTTAAGTGAGACTTGTAAGTGCTCCCCCACACTTCAATTCCGTATGATATATGAGGTTGAATAAAGGTTTTATACAACAACACTAGGATATTTCTAGGCACAAAATGCCGTAAGCGGAAGAGGATTCCTACTTTTTGTCTGATGCATTTATTAACCATTTGTATGTGGGGTTTCCAAGTCAAGTGTTTATCAATCTTTATCCCAACAAAGAGCGAAGAATCAGCTTCTATTATTTCAGCTTCTGATATAGCCAGTTGCCCTTGAACATTAATCTGCCGTCTCTGGTTTCTTATTAGCATATAACTCGTCTTTTGTAAATTAATTGTCAGTTTATTAGCATTACACCAGTCTGAAACAATTTGAAGATTTGTGTTCACTTCAGTCATATCAATTTCTTTTTGCCCTTCAAGAAATGTATGGAATAAGTTTGAGTCATCCGCAAAGAGTCGAAAGTTAAAGTAACGTGTAGCAAATGGCATATCATTAATATAAAGTAGGAAAAGCGTTGGGCCTAGGACAGAGCCTTGCGGTACACCACATGTTAAAGGCAGCATGGGAGATGTTACATTTCCGTACTGTACAAATTGAAATCTTCTATAAAAATAGTCCTTAAACCACTGTAATGCTATTCCTCGTATTCCATAGTGTGAAAGTTTGCTGTATAAAATATCATGATTAATTGTATCAAATGCTTTCTTAAAGTCTACAAATATCCCAAGTGTGATTCTTCCCTCATCCATTGAATTCCTCAAAGTGTTAACTAAATTTATCATTGACAATTTTGTACTGTATTTTTTACGGAAGCCATACTGGTGCTCATATAATACATGGTTTTTTTCAAGAAAGTCAAGAAGCCTATTATTTACAATTTTTTCAAAAACCTTCCCAAGAACAGGTAATACTGAAATAGGTCTATAATTTCCTGCTTCATCTTTAGGTCCTTTCTTATAAACAGGTGTCACTTTTGCTATTTTAAAGGCATCTGGGAATTTACCAGAGGTGAAAGACAGATTGAAAATAAATGTAAGGGGAGAAGTTACATAGTGCACAGCATCTTTTATCAGCTTGATTGGCATATTATCATACCCACTAGCTTTCTTTACATTCAAGGCTATTAAATGGTTGTTAACCTCAGTCTCAGTAACTGGTTTCCAGAAGAAAGATTTGTCTACACCATCGTCTAAAACTTTCTCTGTATTACGATTTGTGTTTGGTATGGCATTCGCCAAATTTGGACCAACATTAACAAAGAAGTCATTAAATGCATTTGCAATATCTTGTTCATTACACAGGGTTTCATTAGTACCAGTATCATTCACACACAATTTATCCACCACTGTTGGCTTAAACGAATTGTTTCCACCACTTAAAATCTCGTTTACAGTCTTCCATGTTTTGCTAGTATCACCCTTATTTTCAAGGAATATCCTACTATAGTAATTTCTCTTTGAGTTTCTGATTATTGTAGTTAACATATTCCTGTACTTCTTGTATGTTGTTAAATAGACAGGATTGTGGTTGGTGGCAAGAACCTGTGAATACATTGTATGTTTCTTTTTTATGGAATTCATTATAGCTTTTGTAATCCAAGGTTTCTTAGGTTCGTTCTTTCTCCTTTTACCGTGTTGAGCTACAACTGGTACATGCTCATCACACACTTTTGTCATGATTTCACAAAAACGGGAGTATGCGAGATCAGCATCATCCGCTGCATAAACTGATTCCCATGTTATGTTGGCAAGCTCAGCATGGAATTTTGTAACATCATAGTTCTTGTAAGAACGAGACATTAATTTTCCTCGGCAAGACTTTTTCTTAAATTGTATATTAGACTTAAAAATGGTAAAGATCGGAAAGTGGTCTGTAACGTCAGATTCAATTATTCCTGCATGAATACTGGGAACATTCATATTGGTATATATATGATCAATCAAAGAGAAGCCATGTTGCGTTACTCTAGTAGGAAAATTAATCAATTGATGCATGCCGATACATTGCATGGAGGTGAGAAAGTTATCAGCTGCCATTTCATCGCCTAGAAGATTGATATTGAAGTCTCCAGTTAGCACACATTGACTTTTGTCTAATTTCAGATCATGTACAATACTTAACAGACTATCCTGAAACTCATGAATATCTGTATTTGGCTTGCGATAGATGACACCAATAATGATCTTCTTTTCATTAATTACTACTTCCAACCAAAGTGATTCAGCATGTGCTACTTCAAAATTTCCCAAAAGCCTGTATTTAAGGGAAGAGTGAATGTATGCACCAACACCTCCACCTCTTAAAGTATGATTGCGGCATTTCACCTCTAAAGTATAGCCTTGTATGCCCAAGATGGATGTGTCTGGTACGCTCCACACTTCAATGACGAACTTCATTCAATATTTGGTAGTAATACTACAGATACTTATACTGATATCAATGATTTAAACTATTTATCCGAAAAAGAATATGAGTTTCATTTCAGTAGGTTTCTGAACTGTAAATATTATATTGATGAGGATTTTACGACTGAATTCAGTAACATTGACTATCATTTTAGTATTTTACATTTTAATTCGCGTAGTTTAAACATACATTGTAATGCTTTATCAAATTTCATCTTTACTTTATGTATAGATTTCTCTGAAACTTAGATTAATGACAGTACGCCACTATTATTCAATGTGTCTGGTTATTCATCAGGTGGGCTGTATATCGTACAGACCACCTTATAATTTCGTTAGAATTGCCTTTATTATATATTTTTCTTATTTCTAACCACTTTTTTGTGAACAAAACAACTTGAAAATGGCTCAATGAAATGCCTTGAAATTTGGCACACATATGTATAGGCATATGTACGAACCACAGAAATTGTTTCAATCTTGACCTTGACTGATGACGTCATCTAGGCGTAAAATTTGTAAAATTTTACGAAAATCAACTCATGATCATATCTTCATAACCAAAAGGTATTTCTCATTCATATTTATCATGATCAAGGTCAATATCCGTCCGGTCAATTGCAGGTCAAATAACGCGCGCGTGCGCGTACGTCCGCGCGTCAATGTGCGCGTCAAATTTTGAAATGCTCAAATCGTCTCAAAATCATTTTGCATACGTTTTAGGCCATTCTAAGCATTTTATAAAAAATCGCGCTCACGCGCATGCGTGCGCGTTTTCGCGCGTAAAACTATTGCACAACAAAGAATCGCCATTTCTTTTCTTTCATAAAATTCCACATATTTTTACAAACAAATTGATAGCATGTTTATCTCTTTATAACTATTAATGACGGAATGATCGACCGTTAAACATAAATTTCCGTGCGCGCGAGCTCTTGTAATACATAGCATATATGGGCAAAAACATGCCTATGCAAAATCCATTGTAGCTCTTTAGGATGCAAGGTGACCCCAATTTTTTTTCATATTTTGATTGAGTATGAATCGGAGATATGATTTCATGTCTCATTTGACCCTCAATTAACTCATGACGTCATCATAATGGCCTCCGAACTCAAAATTTCAATTTGCATATTATGACGTCAGCATATTTTTGGAAAATTGATTGTATCTTTGTAAAAATTGATCGATTTTCTTCAAAATTTTGATACGTTCTAGCTGAGACAATTCTCTACAAATCCTGTGGTCACGATTTTTCATTTTGACAAAGGCATCATGGCGTATTTTTGCGATTAAAGGAGGCATGTCAATTTTTCACATTTTGCGTTTATTCTCTATGGGACATGACTTTTTCTCAAAACTGGATTGTACATCTTTTGCGAGCAATATCTACGTCGTTTTAGCTTCGTTTACGCTGAACTTCGAGTATGTTTTTGCTGAGACAATAAGCTTTCTCAAATGTGCCCTTTATTTTGTCTTAAATTTTAGTTGGACCAGCCCACCTATACTTGTTCCAAACAAGTATTACAAATCTAGTTTATACATTCTAATCGCCAAGTAGGAAAGCGTGGAAGTGTTGGTCTATTGGTCGCTGACAATTTTGAATATGAAATACGCAATGATATATTTATATTATACCCATCTTACAATTATGAATCACTGTTTATTGAAAGCAACTTGCCGAGACATAAGAATATTATTGTAGTTGTCATATATAGAAAAGCCCAATCTAATATCAATGATTTCATCCCTGTCTTTGAAAATGTTTTACAGAAAACTTATACTGAACATAAGCAGGTTTATATAATGGGAGATTTTAATATATTGATCGCGTGAAATTTACTGGCAATGCTGTATGTAATTTCTTGAGCGCAATACATTCAATTTTTTTGTATTCCTTTAATTGAAAAGCCTTCGAGAAAGACTGACAGATCAATATCCCTCTAATCCACATTCCTTATACAGCGACAGTAAATATCCATCCGATATTTAAAGACTTTATTTTCAAGCAACTAGCGAATCTCACGTCGACAACTCAAAATGATCGCTAATGTATTCCCACATTTATTTTGACATTTAATTTACGCTGGGACATCGTGACGTCATACACTATTCACTTTTAATTATTCAGGCATAAGCTCTTATTTATTAATAATTATATTTTCATTTCTTTGAATAAGATAAAATCGTCAAAATGCGTTCTTCATGATGTAAATTAGAGTCAAAGGTGTAACTGATTATTGCACAGAGTCAATGGTCATATATTGTCTCAATCTATCTTCCCTAGATCCATAATGATCAAGGGATCGACACAATTTAAACTTGACATATGGATAGATCATTATGGGAGGAGCATTTTATAAAATAATATGATATCGTGTAATGCATTCTTTGTTATGTAAACCAATATCATACGTATCACCTAATTCGTCTAAGTGACGATTTAAAGTCTAGTATCAATTGTGTTGCTCCAATGACACTATACGCCTGGCTCCACTGACCGCCTTTTCAACATACCATAAATTCAACATACCATAATTATTTCTGCAGGTACACATGCCTTGACTGGCACATTGACTCTCATGTTTCACGTTTGTGAGAAAAGTCAATACGAGTTTATCGAGATAAAAATTAATAAAACATTGCATGCATGAGAAAAGAAATCAAACTGGGAACTTACTTGATCTGCAGATCAGCCGAAAAGTCATACCCCGAAATATGGTTGGGGACAATGTTTACTGCTTTGATGATGACGTTGTATAAACACATTCACAGTGTCATTTGCCTTCTCGCCTGATGCTTCAGTCAATTAAGCACGAGAGCTCCCGTCGCTATAGTAACGAATAGCTATACAGAGAGAGCTGGCTGGGTGTGGAAATTCCCGTCGCATCTAAAAATGTACAATGGTAACCATGGTACTTTTGTCCAAATTACCATTCACCAGGCGCGTACGCAGGATTTTTTCAAGGGAGGGGGGGGGGGGGGGGTTAACATTTATAAATCGGGCCGAAAATTTCGCAACGACTCAGCCAGCCGCTGAATAAGCGGGGGGGGGGGGGGGGGAGGGGTAAGAGGTCACTATTTTTTTTTGGGGGGGGGGTCTCGAAATTTAAAAATTTGACATTTTGCTCCGTTGGGGGGGGGGTAAGGTCAGCTTAAGGTAAAAAAAAAATTACAAAAATAAAATCAAAAGGGAGGAGGGTTTTAGGGGGGTTATGGGGGGTTTTACACACAAAAAGATATCAAAAAGGGGGTTTAACCCCCCCCCCCCCTCCTGTGTACGCGTCTGCCATTCACCATGGAAACTATGGTACTTTTATCCAAATTACCACCCACCATGCTAACCATGGTTATCATGGTACCAAAACAATGAAATACATTGGGTAAAACAATGTATTTCATTGTTTTGGTACCATAACCATGGTTACCATGATGGATGGTATTTGGACAAGAGTACCATGGTTACCATGGTACATTTTTGTAAGAGATATGATAAACCGCGATTTTGGTCTCTGCTGGGCCGACATAACATGATTCTACGATCATATTATTCTTCTTTCTTTCTTAAAGGAAAACCTCCCACGTGACTCCCCGATAGTTGTTTTTGCAACATATCACCACCCCCCCCCCCCCCCCCAACAACAACCCCCACCAAAGGCCCCTATTTTTCCTCTTTGTTTTAGAAATCCATTTCGCTTTAGCTCCCTTAACTTTATTTCAACAATACAACTGGACTAATCAGAAGAAGAAAAAAATTGTTTGATATCGGGCTTTCCCGCCAAAATAGTTGAATTAATTGGTGGATTGAGTTTTCATGATACTTGACTTTAATTGATTTACAGTGTATATTGGATCCTCTTCGCTTGTCTCTTTCCTGCTCACTCTCTCTCTCTCTCTCTCCCTATATACCTCTCTTATTCTTCCCTCTTGCCTCTATGTGCCCCCTTTGGCATGCTCTCTCTCTCTCTCTCTCTTTAGGTACAGACTATCAAAAATTAGCACAAATTTTTCTGTTCAGTTCATGTGAAATACATTTATTTGGAGGAAAGGCATGGTGATTAAATAATGGCATCAATTTATGTGTTACAAAAGAGAATATATAAAACCAATATACAATTGTATAACAAATACAAAACATATTAAATGCATGATTAACAATATATATATATATATATATATATATATAATATGCGTACAATAAGTTTTAAGTATTCCATAGATCATGATAGCTTTGTTGTCACAAATATCCATCTTTTCTCAAATATCAGCTTTATCACAAAAGGCCATGATCAGATCGATACACATGTGAACAACTTCTAACAAGATTTTGCCTAAAGGACGTATATTTAGGTAGCTCTGCGAAATATGTTGGCATGAAAAGATGCGTCCGGAAACAAAAGTGCATTTATAGTGTTGAAACTTATAATGCTATCACAATCGCGTAGAATCACATCTTTAGTTTCGAGAACTGGTAAATATATGCACTTTCTTGATTAGGCTTGTCAATAGGCTGCCAATAGAAAAACTTTTGATAAGCAAACATCACCAACTATTCTGCCTTTTGCGTTACAGACACGTCTTTTGTTCCACTACATTTCGCAGATCCCCCTAAATATACTCCCTTCAGGCAAAACTTTGTTAGAAGTTGTTCACATGTGTATCTGACCATGGTCTATTGTGATCAAACTGATCTATGATATGCTACAAAGTACAAATCTGCCTGTTAATCTTCTGAATATCAAATTTGACATCTGGAAATCCTAAGCTTACGTAAGGATATTACACTGTCAGTAACTGATAAAGTAATTAGTCATGAGCTAGAAGGACATGTGTTCCCCCCCCCCCTTTCAGTCAGAGTCTGCCGCTGTATGTAAATGTAAAATGGTATGATGCTAATGACAAACATATTGATATTCATTAACCGGAATACACAACTTACAAACATTACAAATTTGGGAATATACACTAATAACATTTACTGCATCAACAAATATTTTTAAATGGTCTTCTTATGATGGTCATCAAAATTTGCAAATGACTTTCTAGCTCCTGTTTGTCTGCTCAAAGAAGTACAGTCACTGTAATCGTTTTTTTTTTGTACTTTAAAATAATGAGGTGGTTGAAAACAATATATTTAAAATATCTTCTTACATATCAAGTGGGATGAATAGAATAAATAATCATTATTAACATTTACAAGATATAAACAAAAAACATTATGTTGCAATAAAGACATTTCAGTTTTTAAAGTATTCATAAAATTCATATTTTGAAACAGCAATAAATACATAATTGACATAAATAAATATAATGGGCAAGTATTGCCTGGAAATTGGGGAACCATTAAAACAATCTTTCTGTTCATGCAGACTAAACTTTTCTGTTTTTTGTTTTTCTTAAATGAGACATCATGTACATATATTATACATAGTTACAAACATCGTTATGAAGAAACGATGTTTGATCACAAATACATGTAATAATGATCATTATTTTGATGTTGATATTCTTTAGGAATCTGGATTGCTATCTTGTGGAATGCTCTCACAGTTATCTAAGGTTCTACTAATTGAAAGAAAAAATAACCATTTGCAGTAACTTTCGTTTTGTTATGAACAACAGCATGCAAAAAAGCTATCATTTTGAATAGCTACAAAATGACCACTTACATTTCAAAAAGTCTAATTTTATGCTAAAGACTACAGAAGGTTTGATATATCTAGAGGCCCAGACTTGGGTTCACTTTGTACCGGTTGAAGTGAAAAGTAGTCTATAAATACATGTATATTAAAATCAGGAATCATAAATGCATACATATGTTGTAGATCCTTTACCTCAAGCATTCCATTTTTATATATATCATTCAATTGGTCAAACAAGAAATATACATATTAAATATCTGTTTTGTTATGCTCCTTATTGACAAAATGTAAAGAGAAGTACACTCAAAGTATATTTTCTATTACCGTAAATATATATGTAGGATTTTGACCTTGCAAAGAGTGTAGATTTTGTAATGCATATATGTTTCTATTTTAAATCCCTCCTGATTTGACCAGTTCCTATTTACAAATAGCATTTACATTAAATTAGACTAAATCATTCAAGCAGACAGATCACCGTGTTGCAACAAATCATGATGTTCTTCCTCCTCAGATGGCCAGCCTCTTATTAAAAAGTCTGGTTATATTTATGAACTGATGAATACTTGTTTTGTTCCTCTGGGAGTTCGAAATCACTTTGAGACACATCAGAATACAAAACACTTCAACACAATTGTACATGTATCATTGAGATATTCATTATCCCACCAGCTGTCACAAAAACATTTATCGTAGCCATTGCTTTGTACAAAAATATCTCTTTCACGCTTCATTTTTCCAGCAGGCATTAAAAAGTGATGTTTTCTAAAGATATGCGTTTTCCTGTATGGTGTTATCTATGATTCTCCAGTCAAAATTTATCCATAGATGCGATGGTTGTGTGTTTAGATTCCAGGGCAGTACTATAGGCAAGAGATGAATCTATATATATTTTTCACTCTCCACCCAGGTATTAAATAGGAACCAGTAATATGGAATTTATTCAATAATGTGAATACCGAAATTGGTATTATAACTACTCTGTACAACCAGGATAATATTGGAACGCCTTGAGAACCATGTTTGGTGGATATGTGTGCTATAAAAATGTATAACATCATTATCTTTATTAGTGTTATTTACAAAACAAAGACGATTATTACTTTTTGCCTTTTATAAACTCTGTACACTACCATTAAGTGAGGTCATTGAACTGATTCAGGAGATCAGAAGCTGATGGTCTCTTCTCTGGCTTCTGTTTGAAGCATGGTTCAAGGATCTTCTGAACCCTAGGATCTACAGCTGTCAAAGACTCAGGTTTACCCATCTGGCCTGTTAAAATACGAGCCATCAGGGCCAGAGGATGTATCGAGTCTCCCCACAGCCGCTTCATGGAGTACAGCTCCACTAATGTTCCTGCAACCGACCAGATGTCATGTTTGTTGGAGTGCCTGTAACCGGGTTCCGTTGCGCCAAGTGCCTCTGGAGGCATGAAACACGGTGTGCCTCTCATGTTGACTGAGGATTGAGACATGAGGTTGCGGTACTTGATGTGGGCCAGGCCCAAGTCACAGATGTAGGGACGAATTGTTGCAGAGTCCACCTAACAGAATAAAAACGGCTGTATGTCATAATGGGTAAATTCCCTTAGATAAAATTGAACTTGTGTTCAAATGTGGTTTTAGAGATCAATATATACAACATGAATTATAAAAGGGTACGTATCTTCTGTTCTTGTATAAGCCTTAATGGCGTGTATCGCACACACGTATGAAAGAATATATCTTCTTCCTGCATAGATTTAGCCTACCAGGCATCATCAGCACACAAAGCACATCACAAGTATTTATTAAACTTCATGTACATTAATATTCTGTTTATAAACATATAAATCAATTTACAATGTAATGTAACAAATCAATATTCTCTTTGTAAACATATATACATCATATAAATCAGTTTACAATGTAATGTAACAAATCAACATTCTGTTTGTAAACATATATGCTGTATAAATCAATTTACAATATGCACTGTTTATAGCAAAACAGAAGGAAAATTATATACAGCAGAATTAACACTCTTTTTTTTTATTTTTGTAATAACATGACATAATGCAGATCCTAGCAGAACCATTTAGTATGAATTTAACAGTTCCCCTTTAAAAGCCTAAGAAGAACAGTTGTGTGAGAAGTACATCAATTGTTTAATTCTCCATCCATGGAATTGCATCACTATACTTGATTTACTTTGAAAATGGCTCGCTGTACCCATGTACTTACTAAAATATTGGCAGGCTTAATATCAAGATGCAAGATGTTACAGGCATGCATGAAGGTTACGGCTTGGAGAACCTCACGAGATATCTGAAGCTTTTTAGCCCAGTCTAGAGGAATCTGTAAGTTGAGTATTGATAAGCAATAAGAAATAGGCTGCTTAAACAATGTACAAAACGATATGCACGTATTACATGACAAACTCTGTGATGAAAATCACATACAACTACCTTCAAAAAATGTCCACAAAAAAAACATCCATTTCAGGAAAAAGGAATGGAATTTTTAGTGAGGATGTATGAAGCTGTGGCCCATATTAATGTGCTAGTGAGTCAAACGATTTGAAGGGTACTGGGACATGTAATTTCATTGATGTAATTTTGTTTTTAAGAATTAGTCATATGTGAATGAGCCTGAACTTGCACTTACAATCAGGGAACTACAATATCGGTGAGCAGTCTACCAATCACCCACTTAAATGGTTCTCTTCCCTGCCCCATGGTAGTAGTAGTAGTCGCTCTATAGAGAGCGAATTTATTTTTCATTTCTTTTTACATAATATAAACAAGGACAGACAATGATAAACGTAATAATATAACATAAATGAGCATTTGACATTGTTTTTAGTCGTTGTAATGCAAAATTATTTTGTTACAGGAAATGAAAAAAACGAACCTACTTGAAAGCAATGCATGTTAGGTGTAGATTCGCACAATAATAATTTAACTTTATACATTTATAACTTAATTTTGAAAAAAATTACGGAATCAAAAAAACATGACAGACAATAAAGAAAGCAAGAAAATTAAAGAGACCAAAAAAAATCAGAAACAGTAGCAGAATGACAAGATGAGGATGATACATAAAGAAAATAAGAATGAGAGAGTGACAAACAGAAAAGGAGGAAAAACAGCAGAAAGAAAGGAAGAAGACAGAGAGATGGGGCAGAAGGAGAGATCGAGAGAGACAGACAGAGAGACAGAGAGACAGAGAAAGAGACAGAGAGAAAAGGAAATGGTGGCTATAGAGGAATCATTTCTAATTAGTAATATATGGATACAAATTATGTACAAGTCACAATTTGGATGTGAAAAAAGGCCAGTTTGACCAAATACAGAAAAAAAACGGGAACTACTTATTCTGATACATTTGCAACAAAAAGTACTCCAGCTCAAGATTGCCAAATAGCCAGCTATTTTTTATTTGGGTAATAATCCTGAAGTAACAAATCACGTCTTCATCAGCTCGAGACTTGACCTTGAAACTTGAAACTCAAGCTCAAGATATTTTGCTCAGCGCTTGCGCATAGTGCGAGTCTTTGGGCTGGTGAAGACGCACCAGACAAATAGAGGGATATTTGGCAAACTATATAGCCCAGGTTACTTGGGATGATTATCTCGACCAAATATCCCACTAATTGCAACTTCGGGCTGTTTGAAGATGCAAATTAAGTGGATAATTTGTGTTCGTGATAGTTCAAATAGCGGGAAATTTTACATTCTCGAGCTGATGAAAACAGGCCTGATAAGGGTTTTCTTTCAATCTGCCCTTCCAGGCATTCCAAAGTAAAAATGCTGCTGGAAAATATCATTCTTGCTTTTGGTAAGCATGCAGTCTACCAATCACCAACTGAAATAGTTCTCTTCCCTAATCCCAGCCCCACATCCTCCCATTCTCCTCCTCCGTATCTTGCTGGGGAGGACCAAGACTGCACTTGGGCATTCTTTAACTTTGGCAATAACAATGTTGCTCAAACTTATCCATTTAATCACGACGAAGTTTGGTATTCACTTTAAAAAACGCCCTCTGCTTTGCCACACCACCCCCTGCATCTTCACAGACACCTTCATATCATTACCGGTACCTCAACGTTACCCCTACCTGAGTAAACTTGCGCCTTCTATTAGGGAACAAATTGGTGATGAATTTTCTAGCCACTAGCCCATTACCCTGCTTCCTACTTTAAGACCCCCTTCCTTTAGCCCCACATTTTCCTAGAAACCCTTGATTTAATTACCTTAATGTCATCCCTATCAGGGAAGATGACTGTGTGTAAACTTGGTCCTTCAATGAACTGCATTACCAGGAAGGCCTCTTGTCCCTGGTATCCTAGAGCCATCATCTGAACGATGTTCGGATGACATGCCCGTCTTAATGGAGAGAAGAGTATGGAGGAGAAAGAATGTTTGATGATCATTTCTCATCCCAAATATCTCCAGTCAACAAAGCTAAGTCCTGAGTAAACACATACTTACTACTCTACCAGGTTAGGCATGATATTTCAATAATGATATTCTGGATTTAAATATAGCTTAATTACATCAACGATTGTGTCCCACTTTGCAGACACGTCTCTATCAGGGTCAGTGAATTGAAGCTTGCTTCCAATTAGTGGATGTGAATTCTGCGATTCCAGCAGAGCAAAGCACGTGTAATGCTGACCAACCACCATGACTTTCTGATCTTCAAGATAAATAAATGGCTGGATAGTAAGAAATTGCATAAAATCCACAAATGTTTGGATCAAATAATTAAAAATTAGATGGATCTTCGAAAATAGAGCAATTTTATAAACCAAAGAAGCAATTTATCAAATTCAAGTTTGAGTGTAATTGCTTAACAGGTTCTCATAATATCGTGTTTACAAGCTATTTTCCATATACACGTATGACCCTTTGATCTTTGACCTCATGACCCTAAAATCTAATCAGTTTATTGGCTTTGCAAGATACATACATGATCCAAGTTTGGCAGGAATCCATCAATCAGTTCTTGAGATAATGCGATCACAAGCTATTTTTACATACATAATGAGCCCTGTGACCTTCGACCTTTGACCTCATGACCCCAAAATCTAAATTGTTCATTGGTTTTGCAAGATACATACATGACCCAAATTTGGCGTGAGTCCATCAATTGGTTCAGGAGATAACGCGATCACAAAAAAACAAACATTAAGATGAACAGACAACCAAAAAAAACCAGAAAATAACAACACTCTAAGATTTCCTTTTGGAACTTTAACTGATTGTACGATTCATTTGTGCCATTTTGTTGGTGATGTGCATGACCCTTAATTTCTTGGAAAAATTGAATTAGACAGGAGACTATCCTAACAACACATGTGGAATGGTAATATATCTGGATACCTGTGTATTGCGACTTCCTTCTCGATTTCATCTTTTCTGCTACCCATGATGGAGATCTTTTTGACTGCCACTGGAGTTCCCCTCCAGGAGGCTCGATGGACCACTCCAAACTGCCCCTTCCCAACTACACGACCCATGTCTAGGTCAGATACTTCAATTTTGTGCACAAGATCGAAGACTGAAATGAGAATAAAATGAGAGAAATTGATATCATGCATGGGTATCTTGCAGGAACTATCTTGCAGGAACTTTGTTGCAGACTCACCGCATACCAGTATGCCACAGGAGCAGTCTGTGGCAGATCTGCTACAGAAAAGTGGGAAATTATGCAGTCTCCGACAAGACTATAGGCTGCCATTTTGTTCCTGATATCTGCGCCTCCAAACGCCATTTTCCCTCTGAAACAGATCTACAATAGTCCTATATGACTTTCATCCTTGTTGCCAATGTCATATTCCTAACACTATTATTCTGAGTCTCTAAGTCTTTATTCTATACTTGTCACTCCTGCTTGAAGAACATGTAACATGCATTACATTATTTCTCGATCACATTGTTTACAGGTATATCAATATCAATATCATCACATAATTCAGTTTAGGATTTCCTAAATATTGTAGTAGCAAACACACAAAAGCAAGGATGGCATTCTTCCAGAAGTAAATGAAGCATGTGTAAACGTGCATAGAAGGTACTGTACGTTTAATTTCCTGGTCCAACCTGGTTGACTCCGGGACACGTAGGTCTTCAAACATTTCCATTTAAAAAGCAATCCAACTCTTGTAATAAGTTCACTTGAATGTAAGCAGAAAAATAAGAGAAATGGAATTGCAAAAGTTTGCAATAAATCCTTTCAATAATAAAAAGAATTATGAATGTTTGAAATATTTGGTCCCTGGATTGTGACGTAAACATAGACAACTCCCCCGTTTGGACAAAAATATCACTTGTTTCTGTGTTCTCTCTTTCATAAATCATAATTTTCTCATTTTATTGTCCAATGTCATCCAAACTTTCACCGCTTTTCCCGCTTTCTGGGAGAGTTGTTTGCTACCAAGGTTGGATTTCCCTTTTAAGTGACTAGGTAACACTGTTGAAGGTGGATGAAAAAACTGTGTAATTTTTGTATGAAATGTTACTTATTGTATTACTTCTATTGTACTAACCCTTTAACATGCAACAGTCCTGCAAAAATTCTCAAACCACAAAGATATTATTTTGGTTTCTGTGAAGACGTCACTGTACAACACCCTCTCACAGTAAATTCTCCCAACCATTTTTGAATTTTCCCAACCGTTTTTCTATGAAAATAACACATAAAAAAGGCTTTTAAAAATCTGTCAACACTAAAATGTCTGGAATGGTATATAGAGCCAATGCATTGTCTTGTAACGAAATACATTCACCTAAAATGTAATTAAATTGCAATTATATAGTTGGGAGAATTAAGGAATCGATCAGACAACTTTTAGTGTGAAGCAGGCTTAACTTGTTTATTTCATATATAGATGTTTACCTTCAATTTTTGGCTTGCCTGAACTTTTACTCTCAGTCGAGTCCTGTCTTATCCGCTTTGGAGAGCCTTTATCAGTGCCGCTCAGACCATCGTTTCGCTTTACGATAATATCATCATCGTCAACACTGATGGAGTTACTGCTCAGGCGTCCCTTCGTCACATCCTCATCTTCCCCGAGGTCCTCCCATGATGACATATCATCAGATCTGAAAAAAGGTTTTGATAAAATGCATGATATCCTAGAAATATTAAATGACATTGCAATTAGTGAAGAAAATATAATTGTAAGTACACTAGTTTCATGAATGACAAGGATTCAAGTTATTTTGGTTAATAATGCAAGGTGACAGGAAAGAACTTTTATGTAACATCATTTGGATAAGAAATGAAGATGGGATATTTTAACAAAAACAAGAGTTCAAGAGTAGAGGAAAAGAAGAAAAGGTATAGAGTGAAATTCGAATATGGCATTAGTGAACTAAATGGAAAACAGAACAAGTGATTCAAAAATGTAATAGAAAAAAAAAAATATATGATGATGAGAAGTGTTAAGGACTTTGACTTACAACTTTTCACGAGCAATCTTCTTCAAAGTCTTCTTCAGCTCACCATCCCTAATGTAATATAGCGGTGTGCGACATTTGACATTCTCTAGGTCTATGGACGCTCCGTTAAGAACCATGTAGCAGAGTGCAGCGGCAGCACTGTTATCAACTCCACAATCTCTAAAACGACGGCGAATCTGGGAGAAAATACAGGGCATCAAGTCAATCAATCTGTGCACAAATGTGGAGTGATTTGGTATTTTTAATTAAAACACCAAGTTAGGATACCTGAAAATCTAAAAATCTAGGACCACTGGTAATTATTTTAGGGGAAGGTACAATTTGCCTCGGAAAAGATGTTTATGGAGATTCGTCCGAATTAATGAATATTTAAATCATGGAATCAAACTATAATCACATGATCTGTTATTTCATGACTAAATGGAGTCAGTTACTATCAGTGAATGTATATGAACCCTAGCAGTCAAACTGATTGTTGCTTTGAACTCCTTCATTGTAATGATGGCATAGGTGGGATAGCAATCCTAGTAATAAAAATGACTGGTGACTCATACTCCTCCAATCGCATGGTCATAGCAGATGTAAATTAACCCTAGCAATTAAAGTGATGCGTCTCAAAGTATTTTTGTCTGAAATATCACATCGATGTCAATCATCCATATGTCTCTCCATTAGGGCAATAATTGTATGGAAAGAGAAACATACTGAATACCATCTTACATCAGCGCCTAACTATGCTATCTAAATCAATTGCATTTATAGTATGTTTTATTCAAGCTTATGGCATAAGTACTGTCATTGGCAACTTTTATATAATTATATCAATAGCAACAAAATAATTTTAGACATAATTTGTGTACTAATTTAATACAACATTAATTAATACCTTGATAGCTTATGTAGATTATCTTTGGTATGCTTGTGGTATGCAAATTGTGGTTTATTGCTTAGAATACGTGACTCAATAATATCCCTTTTTGGGATTATAATCTCTGTATCAAATGTATCTCTATTATTGAACACCAGGGCTTCTACTATGAGACACTTACTCTTATCCCTTGGCACACACAGACGTGGACATACCTTCCTCAGTGTAGGAGTGTCTTTGATATCACTTGGATCTGTCCCCATCTTGTTGGCAAGGAGGTGCAGGGCAGTGTGATCATCATGACCATGAAGATTGATATCAGCACCCTGTGACAACAGAAACTCTATGCTATGGGATTGTCCTTTGCCTGCAGCCAGGTGTAGTGCTGTATCTGCTTTCACGTTCCTAGCGTTCACATCCAACCCATGATCCTTCCATGAGCACAAAATATACAACTTTCATTATTTGGTCATTGTAATAGATAAATCAGTTTCATCCTTGTCTATATAAGAACTTGATTTAGCTTAATTGGGTATCATATAATATCTGAGTTAACTGAGAAATTGAAGACTGTTCGACATGCTTCACCTAGTGCCTACATGAACTGTGAGGTCTATCTGTTAGGCCTATAGGAATTAGACAATTTAGTAGTTATCATGTTAAAACAATAGCTTTACATTGCATGATGTTTCTCTTGTATTGATAGCCTACATTTACATGTACAACCTTCTACTAGACAAATAAAGTTGACTTTCACGTGCATGTATCTTTACACATTCACCATACCATAACACATACAGATATTCAACTGTCATGAATCTAGTCCAATCCAATACATTTGTACAATCAGTACAAATATGTTTACAAAAACGAGCTTCATGCAGATGGGGAGTGTTTTTTTCAAAGACAATACTTGTCTAGTAGCTTACTAAGAGGAAGAGGTACATAGTACATAAAGTCATAACTGAAATGCAAAATTGTTGGAAATCATAACTTTTAAGAAAATGCTACAAAATTACATAACTGTTTCCAGTGCAAGATCAATCTATACTGGTATCATGTGGGTTGTTATGGAGCTATATAATCAAGACCCGAAATGGGTAGTTTTGTAAATCCCTTGTGTAATGATGGTGAAATCTCGTAGGCCATCCAAACACCCACAGGTAGTAGGGCTGTAATTCAAGATCCACACAGCAAAAACTCGGCAGTGGGAGAAAAGGCATGGAAATACATCCCCCCAAAACACAGTACAGACACAGAGAGTTGCACATATCAGTCAATTGGTGCCTACTGTTTTGTGCAAAATATGGCAAAGTAGTGACCATGCAGAGCAGGTACAAAGTAAGCAACAGAAGTCTTAAATTCAACATTACCATCAACATTTGCATTCCAGATGGGTGTGTTTGTGCCTTGAAATTTTGCTAGGATAATCAAGGAGTTTTAAGAGATGGAGTCGTATCTAGCTCATTCCCTTTGAACCATTGTGCTTAACTGGACCTTTATGCAGATACATATAGACGAAAATCCCTGCCTAGCTGCAAACTAACGTGCCATTTCAAAGAGAAATATATGCTTTTGTAATTACTTTTCGCTACCACTCGTCTGATAATGTACGAGCAGTACACAGTGCTTACCTTCACAGGAGGCAAGCGAAAGGAAATTGAGCAAAATTCCCTGAAATATTAATCAAAATTACTTGACTGGGCATGTGTGGGCACTACTCTGACATTTAACTTCATAAGAACTGTACTAGAATAAAGTCACTTTCTATTTTTCTTGAGCCGGAAGTAATCAAAAGAGTGTCAAATTGAAGGTTTTAGGATTGCAAAATCTTTGCTATTTTTCAATAATTAAAACTACTAATGTAAGCAAATTTCTTGACCCAATGAGGCTTTTGTATTCCCTTATTTAAGTCCCACCGCGGCACAAATGTTCTTTGGCAAGACATTGATCTACATTTGCCACTCTCCACCCATGTGTTAAATGGGTACCCGGTCGGATACGAAAGTTAATGTAGTTGGATTAGCAAGTGGCGCTTGTAAAACGGGGACTGGCTGGAATGCTCCCCAGGGAGTGGAAAATGTGCATACATTGTGTTGTGGGTAAGCCTGAATCCGAAGACTGGGGTAATAATATGTGCTGCGCTTAGAAACAAAGTATTAGGCACGTTATAAATGTGTTATTATTATTAGTAGTAGTTCAAATAAGTGCGGTGAAATATTAACAATATTTCTTTGTGAGAAAAATGTTGGCGGCTTCGAACCTCGGACATCAAAGGTAACAGCACACCTGTAGATTATATTGTGCAACCTTAGAAAGCCGCAGATACTTGAAATAATTTGTTGCCAGTTGGTACTCCAGCTCTTAAAACTCCTTGGGATAAATAAGAGGCCAAGTAAATTACCTTTACAGCCATAACAACCTTCATGACTTCTACATGATTATTGACTGCACCAATATGCAATATGGTGTGACCGTCAGCTGTTGCAGTAATAGATCGAGGGCAACTCTGTACAATTAACTCAGCAGGTCTAAAATGTCAAAATGAAAGAAAATGAAAATATTAAAGATCAGACAGGAAAATTTTATAATTACGCATTCATAATATGAAGGCCCCTTGCCTCTGTTCAGAAAGAGTACAATGCCTATTGTACAACACATGTTTTGGCAACAAATATCCAAAAGTCAATCAAAAAAAGTACCTTTTCTGAAAACAGGTACAAAAGTATTCATATGCTTGCGATCATTGTGAAAATAGCTCCCCTTTTCATGAAAAATCTTGCTCTTTCAAAAAACATACTGTTTTTCCCAACATTCTACACCCCTAAAAACCGCTCTTTTTCAAGATCAATATGAAGTGATATGACCAGAGGATTACTTACTCTGGTTTTCCAATGAAAGCTGCAAACTGTAGAGCTGTCAACTCTCTCTTGCTAGCCACAGTCACGTCAAGGTCTGGAACTTTCACCAATAGTTCAATAACATCTACCCTGCTCTTCATTATAGCGTCATGCAGGGGAGTATCTTTCTCTGTATCCTTTAAATGAAGTTATGTAGCATTAATGTCATATTCCCAATTCTTCTATGTTCGTAATTGATTGCCTTGTACGATAAGCATGATTCCAAACACTGAACTGCAATAGTATAAGGAGTATAAACACTTTCAGTTATCACCAAAGTGAATGAATTCATTGACATGCTAGTTATATTCTTAAAGAGATATACTAACTGTAGCGGGTCGAAATTTGCGATTTGTTTTTGTTTTGATAAAAAGTTTGTTTGCCTTCTCGCATTATTTACATTTCATAGCATTTTCAGTTGCCAGTTTTTCTGGGTCAGGCTGGCACGTTGGAATGTGAATGGGCGACAACGCAGTCATTTGTAACATTCCAAAAGATAATAGTTGTTTTGCTGGATATAATAGGCAGTTCAGCTGAGATGAATGCTTGTTCTCTTCCCAATTAATTCCAGTCTTGATATTTTCTGACTTGCCTACGTTTTTTGAACTTTAGGAAGAGCTAGAGCAGGTGAGAGTGTGAGTTAGGCGAGAGAGGAGTTTGGGTTGCGAGGGCGGAGTTAGAGGCGATATATGAGCAGAGAGAGAATGATGATAGAGAGCAGAATTAAGAGTGTGTGAGAGAGTGTGTCTAAAAGTGTAGAAGAGATGTGGCGGGCCAGAGAACTCGAGTTTGGAGATATAAATAGAAAATTAATTAAGTCCTATTTTAGAGTTGGGGCTTTTGGTCATGTTGGTTTCTTCGTTTGGAAGGTTTAAAAATGATAGGGTCTTGTACTGGTGTGAAGCCATTTTTTAGCAGTTCTTCATTTGACTGGTTCAGTTGCTGCTATTTTTTTTTGCATCATGTGTTACTAGAGAGCCCGAAAGAGACAGTCGCCCAGCCCAGTGATACCTTTTTGTTGTGTATTAAATTTATTTTGAAGTGTGCTTTAGATTTCAAGTAATAAATTCTTCTTAACCATATAAACTCCTGTCTGACTCTTCATTCATCATCGTCATATTCTTGGAGCGAGACGAAGCGAGAAGGTTGGTGACCACCAGCCCCCCCTCCCACCCCCTCGCTGGTGTGGCCCCGTTTCATTACTGCAAATTATTTCATGAACAGGATGACTACTCCCATACAATTACCCCCTCCCTTCCTCAATTATTTAATTTTGCCAATTTCTTTGAATTTTGGAACATCAACTTTTGTTAAACCTAATTTATCTTTTCATTAGCTGTAATCTTTTATCGTTTACTGTGCTTATCTTTTTATGCATCTAAATTTTATTTCACCAGCATGTACAGTTTTTAGCTCTATTTCTTAATTCTGATATTCCCCACTCTTGAAACAATTTGCTTATTTTAACAGAACATTAAAATACTTCTTACTCAATTTCTGAAATAAATTTCCTCTTAATTTGCATTACCCTATTATTGTAATATTTTTAATCATGTTTATGTAGCTGATATTTTGTATAGAGAATTTGTTACATGCATGTGTGGGGTCATCCAGTTAACAAAGTCTGTTTGGACTATATACCTCTCAATAATCCGCACAGTATACCTTTATCTTGAGATCCCAATAAAACCGATAGCCATGAGACCAACAGCCCATGGCACCAATGGCCAACAAGACCGACAATATCAACTTGGTCGACCCTCAAAAAAGTTGTGGGCTATAATTCTCAAGAGTCTTTCTTTAAATGGTTCACTAGACTTGACATTGTGAGTCTCGTGGGCTGACCGTCTTGTCAGTTGTTTATCATTTATCAGGTCACTCTAACACCTATAATAATGATGGACATGTTTATACATACCTGTAAATTAACGTCACATCCATGATTAATCAAGACCCTTGCACAGTCAACAAGCCCTTTGTGAGCTGCTTGATGAATCGCTCTTCGTCCGTTATCGTTACCTCTGTTTATATCTGCTCCTTTACCAATCAAATACTTTGTGATAGCGGGTTCATCCCTGTAGTAGGTTTAAGAGTAAAACACACATTTGCCTACTTTGTACACCATTTACTAGACATTCCACATATACTACAAAATATTGAAATGTGCTTTTAAATTTAGTTTGGCTGTATATGGTACCTGGCAGGAATTAATTCTTTGAAATGCTAGAGCACCATCATGGCAGCCGTGCTAAAGCCAGGGTAATAATCGGGAGCGCCAGGAGTGTCAAGTCTGACAGACATGAGCACTATACAAGAACCCACTATTATCAGGTGGGCTGTATCTAATACAGACCACCTTATATTTTTGTTAAAATTGCCTTTATTTATTTTTATTTATTTATTTTTCTTAATTCTCGCCACTTTTTTGTTAGCAAGATAACTTGAAATTGTCTAAATCAAATCACTTGAAATTTGGCACACAAATGTATAGGCATATGGACAAAACACAGTAACGTTTTCAACCTTGACCTTGATTGATGACGTCATCTAGGCGCCATTTTGTGAAATTTTCTGAAAATAAACTCTTGATCATATCTTCATAAACAAAAGGTATTTCTCATTCATATTTATTATGATCAAGGTCAATATCAGTCCAGTCAATTTCAGGTAAAAAAACGCGCGCGTGCGCGTACGTCCGCGCGTCAGTACGCGCGCAAAATTTTTAAATGCTCAAAATTGTCTCAAATTTATTTTGCATACGTTTCAGGTCATTTTAAGCATTTTATAAAAAATCGCGCGTACGAGCATGCGCGCGCGTTTTCGCGCGTAACACCATTACAAAACATAGAATCGCCATCTTTTTTTCTTTCATGATAATTCTCATATTTTTTCAAGGAATTTGATACAATTTTTATCTCTTTATGACCATTATTAACAAGATGAGCGTAAATTCAAGATAAATGTCAGTGCGCTCGAGCTCTTTTAATACATAGCATATATGGGCAAAAACATGCCTACACAAAATCCGTTATAGCCCTTTGGAATGCACCGGGATCCTCAATTTTTTTTTCATATTTAGATAGAGTATGAGTCGGAAATATGATTCCATGTCTCATTTGGCCATTAAGTGTATCGTGACATCATCACAATGGCCTTGGAACTCAAAATACGAATTTGCATATTATGACGTCAGCATATTTATGTAAAATTTATTGTATCTCTGTAAATATTGATCAATTTTCTTCAAAATTTCGATATGTTGTAGCTAAGACAATTCTCTACGAGCGCAGTTATAACTATTTTTCATTTTGATGACGTCATCATAGTGAAAATTTTGATTAAAGGCCTCATGTAAAAAACTTCATAATTTGCGTGTTATGCCTATAGAAGGTGAATTTAGTTCACGTTATGAATCTACATGATATTGTTTTTTAAGAATTTGTAAGCAGTATGTCGCTTATTTTTGCTCTATTTTGTCTCAAATTTTAGTTGACCAGCCCACCTATACTTGTTCCAAACAAGTATTATATGTCTAGTTATTATTATTATTATATTGTTTATCACATCATACATGTATCTGTCAAATTTGTAAAACACATCCTCCAATCTCTCTGCAGTAACTTCCTATACTAACTGAACTTGAACCCTGGAACAAACACTTAATAGCTAAGCCTTACCTAAAACCCAAACACAACCGTAACCCTAATGTCTCGTGCAGATATGACTTGGCAGCACTGCAACGTTTTTTTACGATGATGAGAATTGTAATACGTCTCACATTTCTGTGTCTAAAAAGTACAGTCTCGTTGAATTTGCACAGGACCATAATAGTTGCCCAAATTTTCCATTCATCTACATGTAAACAAAACCTCAATTTTTTTTCGGCAAGCCATATAACTTTACTTTCAACAAGAAATTGTCAGAGCATTTGTCACCATAGCGATGGTTGCTGGAGCAAATGTCAGATCACTACCTGTCTCGTGACTTACCCTTCAACAGAGTAATGGAGCGGAGTGCTCCCACCATCATCAGTGATATCTATCTCAGCCCCTGACTCCAGAAGTGCCTGGATTACTTCAAGATGACCATAGGCAGCTGCCATGTGTAGAGCAGTCTTTCCACCAACCTTTTCATTTGCCTTTAATACAATAATCATGATAATAGAGAGTTATTGACCTTTGGTAGCCTCATTAATATTGATATGGCTCTTCCCGATGGCCCCGCAATTATCATTACCCAAGCATTACGCATTTAATTCACTTGTCTTGAGGGGACAAATTTGGGAAAACACCATGTCCAAGGATTCAAGCATTGAGCAAGGATCGAACTGGGATTATTCAGATATGTATGATAGTCATGAGCCTTCAACAATATACCACAATGCTTGCCTTTGAGTTTGAGGAATTCCATGTGCAAAAAGATACATTTCATATCAATGAAGCAGCTTAGAACTGTATTCTAAAACTTCTACTGGGAACTGTGCAATGAATATGTAGAAGTTCAACCTCGTATTGAAAGACATTTTGGAAAGCAATTAAGAAACTGTCAAATGGATGACACTGTCATGCATTTCGTGAGTGGGCAAGATTCACAAAAGTTTCATGCCTTGAAATATTAAAATTACATAAAAACAGACAACATTTACCTTTCATGAAACTTTCTTGCAACAAAACTTCCAACAGTATACTCATTAAAGTTTAATGTCTCAAGAGTGTTTGGATTTTTAATTATTTGAAGTAAAATGGGGTTACCTTTTCTGGCGATGTGGATAGAATCTCCACGACACGTTCAACATTGCCTCTCTGAGCGGCTTTGATCAGTTGAGATTCTTCATCTCCTTCGCCTGAATCACTATCTAATAAGCTGCCAGCTTTTGTCTTGAGTAGTGATAGCAAGGCTTTGAGCATTTCAGCTTGTCCACTTCCATCTGGATCAGTGATAGAAGATAACAATAATAACAATGATAACATTTGTATGATACATAATACTATGTTCCTACGCATTCTACCTGGTAATTATTATACACCAGAGTCATTGGATTCAGTTGCTAACCCCACACACTCTGCTCCCTGGGGAGAATTTTGGCCAGGCACCATTTTGCAAGCTCACATATGCCAAGCTAACCACATTGACTTTAACATCCTACCAGGTACCCATTTAACACCAGGATGGAGAGTGGCAAATGTAGATTAATATCTTGCCAAAGGACATTGGTGTCGTGACAGGACTCGAACCGTTAACCGCTATTGTCTATCAAACAAAATAGTTTCAGAAGTTTACAAACAATTATTGTAACTGGGGCTAATTAATATCAAACATGGGGGACTACAGCAAAAATTGCCAAAGGGAAAATTTTCTGTGACAAGGGTATCGATCAGCAAGGTTATTAAATATGCAAATGCATACTTTTCAACTTTCAAATTGTTCTGGTCTTCTTAAATCATTGATATTCCAACCCACCTAGCTTGAGGCCTAGAGATTCAGCACTCTGCGTGTCATCATCTGATGAGTTCTTCTTGACGAGGACCAAGGAGCAGGGATGCCATGACCACATCTTCTCCAGACCAATCAATCGTACCCGGCTGTCGTACTTTGAATCGACGTTCATAACCGTCCCTTCCATACCTAGACACTGAAAATAGACATGAAGTATTTTTTGTTCATGATATATTGAGACATACTCTCATCCCAAGAAGGTATTATACTGGTTCAACTCTTTGTATTATGTATTCTATTGTTCTTGATTCCAAGTGATATAGGATTCAATATGAAAAGGTAATACTTGGTCCCAAGGAGTTTCCTAGAAAGACCACAAATCGACATTCAGAAATATGGTAGTTAGACCTTTCTTTGTTATAATCACCAGTGGCTCCCTGTAACCATACTTCCTCATGAAAAGCCAGTGGACATCTTGTTTCCCAATTTAAGAACTAAAGTTGAATATAATGCCAAATAAGTCTTTTTATTTTTGCCTAAAATAAATGATCAGCTTTGATTGATTACAATTATGATCATGACAGATTTTAAATGTTATGTGACATACTGATTGATCTTCTGTGTGCCCATGCCTTGAGCCATAATGCATGGCCGTCCAGAGAATTTTTTTATGTTGGGGACCGGGGTAGAATGCAATAAATTATTGAAAATTTATTGCTTTTTCTGTTTTTTTTTTAATTTATGGAAACTGCCCCCTACCATAGCCCCCGCTGCGTACAGTCATGGTTCAGTGACAAAGCAATGGCCTCGTAACTGTGAGGCCCCAGGATCAACACCGTGTCGATGTGCTATATCAGAGCCCTTTTGTGAGGCATTAATCCTCATTACTGTCCTTTATGACTTAAGGGCATAGGTCCCCTAGTTGATAAACATAGTAGCATAATATACATGCTTTAGCAGTCACGCAAAACACATATTGGCAAATTATTATTCAATAAAATCTGAGACTGTATACTATTATCTAGATCTAGTATTTTTAAATTATTTTTAAAATAATTCCATAAATTGGGATAAAAAAAAATATTCCACCGTTATGAGCAACAGTGTAATTATGAATGCAATAATAATTTAAACTATCATAACCTATAATGGTATGGTGGTATGGTATTTATTCATCAACATATGGCAGCCAATGGCTGAATTGCATGCATGATTTAAAGAGATTTTATTAAAAATATAAAAAAACATCATATTTACAATACGTTATTTAACAATCATTCAAAGACAAAAACCTTAATTAAACTCATAAAGGGGAGAAAGTAGTCAATCAAAAATGTGGAGCGGGGAGATAAGGAGAGAAGGAAAGGAATGTTGAGGGAGAGGGAGTGGAGAGAGAAGGGGAGAAGAGAAGAGAGTGTGAGGAAGAGAGAGAGAGAGAGAGAGAGAGAGTGAGAGAGATAGAGAGAGAGAGGGTGAAAGAAGAACAAAGAGAGAAAGGAACACAATCACAGAGCTGGTAATAAAATAAAACAAATAAAGCTATAACCTATAAACTTGGTACAATCATCAGATATTTTTAAAGTAATTTGTCGAATCAGTCGAATCAGTCCATGCGTTAATTGTTTTATTTGCGATTCATTTCATAATTAACATTTTCAAAACGAGGGAGGTTTTACATTTAGTTTTTTGATCTGGTTGATGCACAAAACAAGCACAGTGGGGCTCAATTACTGGTACCAGACATGGTACTCTATAAGGAGATAAATTGTTCAAAAGTAATATAGAACTTCATGTTATTTAGAACTTTGTTTTAACTGACCTTTTCCATGCCATCTATCCATCCATTTTGACTGTTTTCTTGAAGATTCTTCACAAACGTTAAGTCTTTATTGATCTGCACATGGTCTCCCTTACCTAGCCTAGGAACCTGGAAAAATAGATTTTATTTGTTTTGTTAATGGAGAAAGAGTTTAAGATGATAATAATAGAGAAAGAAGAAAATTTGAAAAGATTATAGAGATGGAGAGAAATAGATACAATGAGGGGAAGGAATAAAAGAAGAGATGAAGAGAAAGAGAGAGAGATTGTGTAAAAAAGAGGGTGTGGGAGTTGGAAGAGCATTTGTGTGTGTGTGAGTGTATAACAGAGAGAGAGAGAGATTGTCTAAGAGAGAGGGTGTGGAAGAGCGTACGTGTGCACGGGTAGGTGTGTGTAAATAAAAGAGAGAGAGGGTGTGGGAGAGTGTGTGTATGCGTTAAGAGAAAGAGAGATTGTGTGAGAGAGGGTGTGGGAGAGAGAGGGTGTGGGAGAGAGAGAGAGTGTGTTTGAGTGTGTGCATAAGAGAGAGAGAAGGGGTAAGGAAGAGAGGGCAAGTTGGGAGTGTGTGTGTGTGTGTGCATGCATAACAGAGAGAGTGAGAGATTGTGTAAGAGAGAGGGTGTGGGAGAGCGTTTTTGTGCATGGTTTGGTGTGTGTGCGTGTGTGTGTGTGTGTGTGAATAAAATTGAGAGAAAGGGTGTGGGAGAGTGTGTGTATGCATAATACAAAGAGAGAATGTGTGAGAGGGGGTGTGAGAGAGAGAGGGTGTGTTTTAGTCCCGCCCCCCCCCCCCCACTCTTATTTAGGGTACGCATATGCGTGTTCCCTCCTTTTGAAACATCCTTTAAGTCCGGTGTGTGAAGTCTTGTTTGTGTATGTACGAGCCGGCCTTTGGTGCGTGTAAAGTACCCCTTTACCGGACATTTTGGTAACACGCATGCGGTCATGCCGACCCCGGAGTGGGGGGGCGGGGTTTTAGTGTGTGCATATGAGAGAGAGAGAGATTGTGTAAGAGAGAGGGTGTGGGAGAACGTTTGTGTGCGTGGGTGGGTGTGTGTGTGCGTAGGTAAACGCCATCAACCGCGGACCACTCCATAGAAAACTACCGCAAACCGCGGACGTACCTGCAATGGGGGACCGTCCACGGTTGCGATCCTGGTTTTCGCCGTATAAAGTTTACGATGTAGGGGGGGTTTGAATATTAGATGTCACAGCGTGTAGCAAACATCGAGTGGATCAATCCTATGTGTATCGCGAAATGTCACAGCGCCCCCTTCGATGACTGCGCGAGAAAGGCGCGCTACCTGCTATCATCCCATAGCAGGTACGTCCGCGGTTTAATGTAGTTTTCTATGGAGTGGTCCGCGGTTGAAGGCAATTACCCATGCACACACACACAAGTACTAAACTTGGTCCTCGTTTGACGCCATAAACGTGTAGTGGTGTGTGTGAATAAAAGAGAGAGAGAGGGGGTGGGAGAGTGTGTGTATGCATAAGAGAAAGAGAGAATGTGTGAGAGAGGGTGTGTGTTTGAGTGTGTGCATAAGAGAGAGAGAGAGAGAGAAGGGAAGCAAGAGAGGGCAATAGAGGCAGAGGGAGGGGCAAACGGTAGACAGAGAGAAAGAGACGGGCCTCCAGTTACATTGAGTAAAAAAACATTCAAACTTGATACAAATAAAATCTCTAGCAGATGTGAAATTACATGTAGGAAAGAAAAGAAAGCAAAGTTCAATACGAACAGTCATGAAAACATATAGTATACGTATAGAGCATGAACATCACTGACTGAAAATGTTTCGTAACAGGTATAACAAGCGTAATAGAACTTCAGGAACCTCAAATAAAGAAACATACTAATAATCATCATCATTGCTATTTCACTTCTTTGTATAACTGTCAATGACCCCTCTACACTATACTGCATGTTTATTGCGATGTTTTACATCAGTTTTTACTTTTGCCTTTCTTCATGGCATATCTTATCGTTATGTTCAGACAATGGGGCTCCGACATTTTCCGTGGCAACTATTGCGTGGGGCTTTATTTCGTCAAAAGTATAGAGTTAATTTTAAGGTTAGGGTTAGCAATAGTGTTTGGTCGAGGTTGAAGTTAGGAATTCAATTACTGTAAGAAATCACTGCAGAGCAATTATCGCAAGAGCAAGTGACGTAGAACTTCAGACCATACCTTGTTCAGTACATCAGGATTGAAGGTAAAAGGTTGCTCTTTTCTCCCAGGGTAAGTGACCTCTGCATTCCCGCATGAGTCGATACCAGTAACCTTGGCAACCTTACCATACAGCTAGAAGGGAAAAGAGTGTGAAAAGAAGATCAAGTTCAATATCAAGATCAATATGTATTTAGATATTTTGGAGGGTACTTTACATGTACTTAATAAAGCTATTGGTGTTTGTTTTTGTGTATTATCTTTTGTGCCACATACAGGCTGTATACTGAGCTGACTTTACTAATGTTATTCAAAGCTCCTCTGTTAATACAAACAATGTGTTCTGCTGAAAATAGATAGTTTGTTTATATAAGTTGATAAACACTTGTTTTTACGTACTTTTCTTCGCATCTATTTATTTGGTTGTTGTTAGTTGTTTGTATTTGTTAACATTCCTTTACTTGAATTTACTTGTTATTTTTTTGGTAATGCATTGACAAATGAATTTGGCAACTTATCTTTGTTTGCATACATTTATTGTTTATTTGTTTGTTTTGGTTATATAATCATTTGTATTTGTATTACGTTACTCACATTTCCCATTTCTGGTAACCACTCTCGCCCACCCATCTGTTGCATGATATGCAATGTTTCACTGTCCAGAGTAATAGCTACCAGATCTCCAACCTTCAAACCAACCTCTTTACCTGTTATCAAAACAACCAAATCAACGGAATTAAGAGGTTGGACATTAGAAATAAACAGAATTTTAAAATTGAATGGTTTTGTCAACAGAAAATGACAGGCAACTCAAGTTTGATATTGTCTGTTTTATCAATTAATCAAAGAAAGTTGATTATAATAAACACAAAAATCGAAATTCACTTCGAAATACCAACACAATATGGTAACGATAAAATTATACAATACTTATTCATATAAGATTTAGAATTTAGTACAGATGAAGATAAATTAACTAATCGCATTATTTCAGATACTGTCCACTAGTATTCAAGAGTATACAAATCATCTATGCCTATTCAGGAAAAGATTTTATAGCAGAATAGCGTTGAAGGGAGCCATAACTTAAGCTTTTCGACTTGCACTCATCAGAGTAAAACGTAAGAATGAACAGAAAGTCAAAATCGATCAATATAAACGGAAATTAACTAAAAGGAACAAGGCGCGAATATAACAAACGCTGATTGGCTGTCAAAGGTAACAGTAAATTAGGCTTATGCCAGCCGCTTATACCGGGAAATCGCTAGAATAATACGAGAGTCCAAACAAACTCTTTCTGTCTGCATAGAAGCGGGTCGGTCAACTGAATGTATGTTGCTTCGAGCATGTGCAGATGAGTAAAGTTTCTCGCTTGGCAGAGAACTTTGAACCAAGATGAACAGTATTGTTCAGCGCAAGTGCTGAGCGATGGCGGAGTTGGCGTTGTCTGCCGTACGGATGTTTATAGTAAACAGGCATAAAACAAATACCATTAAGAATCAGATATACATAAAGAATAACAAATATGTATATTGTTGTTTCATGCATGACAATCAATAAGCCTAGAAGAACCTTGACAGTTATTTTTAAAAGATATCCCGACACTGGACTGAGTCATTACGTTTGAAAACAATCTAATAAACCACAGTGATAAGTTTTGCAAATGCAAGTATTTTTTCCCAAAAGAAAGAAACAAATCATATGTATTAAACACAGGATATCCCTGAAAAAAGGAAACCCAAGTTTACCTGTAAACAACTCGATAAGTTCAAATTATTTCTTGGTTGATGCATATATGACAGTGTCGGGATATCGTACTTTATATAGTTACCGTGGGCGCAACGGCAAACACAGGTAAGGTTATAACCGCTGCAAATTTTGCATTTTTTTACCGTGTTTTGCCGCGCCCGACCACAATTTTGTGCACTATATTGTCCGTTTGTCATCATTCATCATATTTACATGTCATAAGTGACCTTTTATTCAACGGAAGACCTAAACGGGATTCGAATCCTATTCAGAAGTTGGTCAGCCATACCACAGTGGAAATTGCCATCGGTATAGTCCAGTGCACGGCCCGAGACCTGACCCGCTATTTACAGCCAGTTGAAGCCTTGACCTCCCGCCCAAGTTAAGCGAGTGTCATTGTTACTGTCGTTACTATTGGCAACGCGAACACAATGAGCGGAGCCGGATCACTTCACATTCTTACATTAATCCTCTGCTTTGCCCAGGCCGGAGCGTTCACACGTTTCATCATCCCATCCTACACCACTGATGATTGGCATAGGGTCAACTCTGACTTAAAAGATCTCATCACACCTTTACATCATGATTTATGTCAACGTGACATCACTACTACAGAAGCAGCTGATCGCCTCAATAGTATCGTCTTCGATTACTACTCTGATCAGCCTGATTTCGTCGGCAACAGAAACTCCGCGCATGATCCGAAGACCCTTTCAGACGCAAGGAAAAAGAAAAATGCCCTCCGACGGAAAGCGTATGGGAAAAACGCCACCGAAGAAGATAGGAGGAACTTTAGGGACGCAGTAAAGGCAGTGTCTTTTCTGAAAAAGAAAAGTGATAGCAGAAAAGCAGAAAAGGATTCACAATACCAGGAAAAACGGTATCGTAGAGACTTCTGGAGCTTCTCGAAAGCGGTATGTAATGGAAGTCTGGACAAGGACTCTACGAAACCTTCTTTCACAAAAGAGACGGCAGACTTGTATTATCCTGGCAAGTACTCTCAGAAAGTTACATTGGACTTTAATCAGTTACACTGGTTTCCTTATGTATCCGTAAATGAACCCACTAAAAGTGAATTCAATCTAAATCCAATTACACCAAAGCAAGTTAAATCAGTTCTTCAGATGAAAAAAGCATCTTCGGCCCCTGGTCCAGATTGCTTAATGTATGGGTTGTTACGTAATGTACCTTGTATTCACCACTGTCTAGCTACTTTGTATTCTCGTATACTATTTGAAAGTAATGACCCACCCGATAATTGGTCTGTCTCTCGTGTTTCCCTTATACACAAAGACGGAGATACTTCCCTACCCGAAAATTTCAGAATGATCTCACTCACTTCATGCGTGAGCAAAGTATTTCACCAAATTTTGGCGAACCGGTTGGTTGAATACCTCGTAGAGAACAAGTTTGTTGATAAATCTGTTCAGAAGGCTTTCATTTACGGTATAAATGGGTGCATAGAACACAATCAAGTAGTGCAAGAGATTATTGCAGATAGCCGGTATAGAAAACGTACCGTCCACATAACCTTTTTTGATATAGCCGATGCCTTCGGTAGTGTTAGCCACGATATCATTTCACACTCGCTTAAACGATTTGATGTACCGCAAAATGTTTCATTGTATATTGAGAATTTATACAGCAAACTACAAGGTAGTATTGCCGGTTGTAATTGGTCATCAAACCCTTTCACGTTTAAGAGAGGTGTATTCCAGGGGGATCCCCTCTCGCCTGTTATTTTCCTCGCATGTTTCAACCCCCTACTTGAATATTTGGCCGAACTCAAGGATAAGTATGGATACAATCTAAATGGTACTAAGGTGATAACGACACCTTACGCTGATGATTTTAATCTCATTACATGCAATAAGTTACAACATCAGAAGATAATCAGTAAACTGCACCAATATAGTTCATCCATGGGCCTTATACTAAAACCGTCTAAATGCTGTAGTCTGTCAGTCAGCAGTGGTTCACCAAGAGAGATCCCATTTTACCTAGGCAATGAAACTAGTATTAGAACACTCAGAGAAAAACCTCATCGTTTCCTCGGGGCCCAAATTTGCTTCAGTGGTAAAACATCTGAAGTTTTCCAATACGTCCACAGTGAAATTAAAACAAAGCTAGAAAGAATAGATCGATCATTGGTAAGACCTGAATTTAAGGTGGCTATATATACTAGATATATGCAACCATCTGTTCGCTTTCTTCTAACAGTCCATTCCCTCCACAAGACCAACTTAGACGAACTCGACCTTCTATCTCGACGGTTCGTAAAAAAGTGGCTGGGAATCCCATCCCGTGGGGCAAATGTTGCCTTAGTACATATGACCCAAGGTATGAATATACCACAGATGTCCGATATATATTGGCAGAGCCACACTCTAGCACTCACACGATCTAGAGTCAAAGGGGACTCCTTGGTGAACCACGCACTGGATTGTACTCTCGAAAGAGAATCACGATGGTCACAGAAGACCTCGTCTATTGTTCAATGTCAACTAAATCTTAATAGAGTAGAGGATACGGTAGATGTTAATAATAGTTCATGGAAGTTAGTTAAGAAGAGTGTAAAAAATGTGTTAGAAGATGATGCATCAACGTACTGGGAAAAGGCCGTTGAACCACTGCTTTGCCAAGGTCAGTTTGTGAAACTACTGACTCTGGAAGACGAAAACCTCACATGGAAATCCATAATGTACAATCTACCTAAGAGAGTATTAAGCTTTGTAACCAACTCATGTATTGACTCTTTGCCATCATACGCAAATCTTTACAGGTGGGGGAAAAGACTGACAAACAAGTGTCCTTTCTGCCCACTTACCACTGGCACCCTTCACCACATTCTATCAAACTGTTCAACATTTCTTGATAGATACGAATGGAGGCACAACAATATTCTTAGGTATATTTATCGAACTGTGAAAGAGTCTCTCCCTCACGAACAAGTTTATGCCGATATTCAGGGTTTCACCGTTGCGGGCGGAACCATCCCATCCCATATTTACGTAACTTCTCAACGCCCAGATCTCGTCATTATTTGGGAATCAATGAAACAAATGCTAATGATCGAACTAACAGTGCCCTTTGAGACAAACACTAATGCTGCTCACACGAGAAAGCTCGACCGGTACAAAGAACTTGTGGCCGAAGTAAGAAACAATGGTTACAGTGTGACATACCATGCTATTGAGATAGGAGCAAGGGGGCAAATAAATAGGGACAACACAAATCGGCTAAAGTGGGTACTCAGGAAATGTTCAGTCCCTCTTCGCCCGAATAGTTTCTTTCAGACCATAAGTAGGTACGCAGTTGTGTCATCCTTTGTTATATTCAATGCAAGAAAAGAATCACAGTGGAAGGATGTGGAATACCTTGACCTCTAATTAACAGTCTATTCTCTTCAACGCTTCTCCTCTCTCTTCTTCCTCTTCCTCTTCTTCTTTGCCCTATTTCGTCTTCTTCTTCTTCTTTGTCCTCTTCTCCCCTCTTCTCTCTTTACCTCGGCCCCCTACTTTATCCTTTTCTTCCACTCCGTCCATTCCTATTGGAATGACTTATTTACACTCGTTTACACTTTATCTCCAACCTATAATGTACCCTCTACTTTCTCATCTCTTTCCCATTTTCTTACATCGTTTCCTACTCCGAGCCTTTACCCACATGCCCAAAAAATCATAATCCCCTTCATTTGTTTTCTTTAATTATTTTTTGTTGCCAAACCTACGCATGATTAATGCAGGCACGATTAATGATTGTTATTATACATGATTTATATATGAATGTAATGTATACGGATCAATGATTAATGTATGATTGTAACTATACATGATTAATATATAATTGTTATTATGCATGATTGATATTTATTTGTAACTGTAATGCATTATTGTTTGTATATGTTGTATATGTAGTGCGACCTGCCATGGTTTCGGAATGGGAACATGGACCTGGTATTCAATGTAAACATGTATTCCTTTTTATATGAAATAAAGGCATGATTCAACAAACAACCAAAATTATAACCAATCATGATTAAGTAGTCACACATGACTAATTTCAGACAGCCCATAGTCAGTGCCAGAAACTAAATTTTTCAAAATAAGTGGATGGCTGTTATATTTGGGTCATTATGGTTTTGGAAAAATAGTAAATGTTTTGTAATTAGCAATTGTTCAATATATACATCATTGAAAAACTCATATTTTGGAAAGTAGACAACGGGTAGAGCAGAAAATATATGTGTGTAATCCAAAATTAAAAAGTGAAAAGTGAATGGAGAAGAAAAAAATAAAGAATAGCTATTATTGTGGAAGAAAAGGACAGACTGATTGATACATTACCTAAAACAGGGAGATGTGTAGCGTAGTAACCTATCCCAGTTCCTGCTGTGGTGCATTTCAGATCCATTTTCCCATCAAATCCAACTCTATGAGTAGTAACCAGTTTAGACTGAGTCCAGCAAACAGTGACGCCTGATCGTGGCCTTTCAGAGAAGGGACATATCTCAACAACAGTCCCACCGGCACCTGAATCATCAAAAGAATATTCAATCACTCAATTTTTTAGACAAAATATTTGCAAAAGCAAAACAAAATCAATTATTATAAATAAATTACTCAATATTACCAGACATAACATGATACTACAGGAACGAGCCAACTTTCTGACGGAATGTAAGCCATACCTAATTCTTATATATTGTGATCAGGGGCATGTCTGTGGGGATATGTATACTCTATATTTTCCTTTTGTTCAAACGTTCACAGTGGCTACCACAAATTTAGTTGAATAATAAAGACATCATAATTTTACATTAAAATAGCAGGTTGCATGAATTCACCGTACTGCATTCTGTTATAGGTCAGAGTAGAAATCTACAAGTTTTATAAACCACACAAAAACTCTCATGGAGGCAACGGACTGGCAAATAGGCAAAATTGTAATGAAAGGAAAATAAAAGGAAGAAGTGAAAAATACATATTTCATACCATCTTCATCATCTCCTTGCCAATTCTTCCCTCTACAGACCTCTGCCCCTGGACACAGCCCTCTGGAAACTGTCTTCGCTTCCCCAAATCGAGGTGTCACTTGTGTCCTGAAGAAACAAACAAATCTCTTTTTCTTTATGTTTAAGAGACATGTATGAAGCTATTAGAACAATCAGATTGTGTGGAGATAACTCAATCAAATACATCAAAACACGTAAATACATGAGTTAAAAATTTTCCTGCAGGGGGTAAAACAAGGTTAGTAAGGGTATTGTTATAAGTGGTTTTTCTCTGTATGACTAAAAAGTTCCTTTAAAGTAAGGCTTAGAAAAATAGATACTTTGACATCACAATCTTCCCATGAATTATGACAATATCACCCAAATAGGCTGGATATCATCTCATGCCCCCCCCCCCCCTGGGGTGGAAGGGGGCCTGTCTATCTATTTTTCATTTTGGATGGGGGAACGTCTTCATTGCCTTGCTTCTTGAGTACATCCTGAACAACATTAAGTTTTTCAGCTCTGTATCCCACTTTCATACAAAGGATACATTCATATTCACAAAATATATTGCAAATATAAGGAAAAAACTCATAGTTACAAAAATACTTTTTTTCACATACCCTGTTTCTTTCCGGCTGGTATGGCGAGTGAATGTATGAGTCAAGTCATGTTTATCATTCATGTAGCATGGAGTACAAATGTTATAATCAGGGCAGCTTTGATCACTGCATTTCCAGCGTATGCCAGCTATAGGACTCATCAAACAGCTATCACAAACTATACCAACATGAATCACACCTGGAAAAAGAATTGAGGAAGATGAAAAATTAAGAAATTGTTAAGTAGTATTGGTGTTGCTGTCAGTATGAATTGAAAAGTACCCCCCCCCCCCCCCCATTATGATAAGATACTTTAAATTATCGTCGGCCTTATGCCAAAAGGGCCTTAACCCGATTTTGGGGGTTATTGAGTTAATAACATCACCTTGTAGATTTCATCATTCTCTTTAAAATGATGTGCTTCACTTGTTGAAATTCGATTTATTTAAGAAGATAATTATGAATTTTAAAAGGGCCTTAACGCGTATCTCATCTTTTTCCTTACGCCAAAAGGGCCTTAACCTACACGGATGATCCATTTGCGTTAGGAGGGCCTTTCTGGCAAACCGAAGGTGTTGCGAAACAAGAAAATTTCCTTATGCCAAAAGGGCGACAACTATGCGCGCGTATGCGCGCATAGTTACGCGTACGATAACGGCAGGTTAAGGCCCTTTTGGCATAACGCCGCATAGGTTACGCCCCTTTTGGCATAATGCCGAGTAGGTAACGGCCCTTCTGGCATAAATACGCTACATTCAAGCCTTGTGCCAAAAAGGCCCTAACATGTTTTTTGCACATAGCATGTACAATTCTGAATATTTTATAACAAATTTAACACATTTCATGTAAAACTTAATAACTTAACACATTTATCGAAATTGGCTTCAAAAGCAAAAAAATGACCACAAACTTTTGATTATTAGAGAGGCCAAAACCCTTAAACGCGATTATCTCGGAATGGCCAAAAGCAGTTAAGGCCCTTTTGGCATAAGGCCGACATTATAAAGCTTTTTTCATTGTAAAAAATATAAACAATATTTAGTTATTGACCATTTAAACAGAATCTGTTGATTCAAGTACTAGCTAGATACAATTTTAATTTTAAGATAAACTAAAAGAAAAATTGTTACGAGAATTAGTAAGGGAATAATTACCTGCCGGGGCATTGTCGAAGAGCACAAGATCATATGACCCACTGGACCCGACCTGATAGTTGTTACCATTACCATTATCCCATCTGATCTTGGCCCAGCCTGTAGGGATAGGTTCCTGAGGGTCATGATCTTTGAGCTTGACCACTGTCCCAAGATGACCATCACCGCCATCTTGATCTCGCCATGTCCAGGTGGGGCTTCGGACAACTCGCTGTCCAACCTCCACGGTTGCCATTCTGATTTAGATGATCTGATCTGATTTGATTTTGGGGGGCCTGTTTTAATATAAAAATATAACATGCTAAGAATATATAATGTACCTATATACCTGCATTTGAATTCACCACCATCTTCACCTCCTCCTTTCTCTTTTCTCTCTCTCTCTCTCTCTATCTCTTTCTCTCGATCTGTTTCTCTATTTTTTTTTATTATTTTTTTCCTCTCTTCCTGCATCCCCCCATAAAAGCAAAATCTCTCTCCCCGCAAGAAGCTGGCAACCAAAGCTGCCAGAAAAAAACTAGGCGTTGTGGCGCCTGTAATCCAGCTAACAGGGGTAGTTACAAACTGATTCAGCTGAGGACGCAGGTTCAAAACTGAGTCACGTCTTTCGGATGGTGACGTTTGAAGGTCGGTCCCCAGACTTAAATAATCATATACTATACCTTGATCCCCCTTATCCCCTCTCACTTTCTCTCCCCCTCTATCTTTCTCTCTCCCTCTCTCCCCTCCCCCTCTATCTCTCTCCCTCTCTCTCTCTCTCTCTCCCTCTCCCCTCCCCCTCTATCTCTCTCTCTCTCTCTCTCCCCCTCTCCCCCGGGATCAAATTCCTGAAATACCTGCTAGCTTTGAAAGCTCATTCAGGATTATTTCATTTTGAAAAGTAAAAACATTGGCCCCAGTTCCCCTCGATCGTCTATAGCTCACCTGAAATTGGGGGGGGGGGTGGTACATTGAGCAGTGTTCCGGATTTGGGGGGGGGTGTCTCCAAGGCAGGAAAAGCCAGTGAAAAGCCAGCGAAAAGCCGGCGAAAGGGGGATTCAGAAATGTTGGCAGTCCTGGGATGGGGGGGGGGGGGGTGCTTTCAAAGGGATGGAACAAGCATACGCATACCCTAAATAACACTGAGAGGGCAACTACTGTACATGATTGCACTTTTTAAGCGCTCGCGCGCTGGCGCACTTTACGTCTGGGCTATAATAATGCCTTGCAAAATAACGAAAAATTATTCTGAAGTTTATGAAGTGCTTGTTCGCGCACGTCGCGCAACTACTCTGATCGTGACATATATTGTATACGTGTAGGCTATACATACATAAAAAAACTAACTCATTTCTCATGCATTATGCTGAAATTGAAACAATCACTTTTTTTTCTTATTCTCCTTCTTCCTTTGTTTTCTCTCTTTTTTTTGGTAATCTTAGGGGGGATATTTGTACAGGCCATCCCCCCACCTTCAAGTCAGGGGGGATGCATCCCCCTCCCCCCCCCCCCCCCCCTCGGATTTACGCCCCTGGGTGAACTAAATACTGTATTACTAGTCTAAATCTTTTTCAAGTCTAATTTAATCTATGCTTGTCCTCAATCAAATGCAAATTTAACATATTCTCAATGGTGCTCATGGTGTTATAATGATCAGTCTAGTATGATTTAATGAATATTGGGGTCTGTTGACCTACATAATATATGGATTACTTTAAATAAAAGATGTATATAAGCTACACAGCTAAGATCATGATGCTGTTCCAAGTTTGAAAGCCATATCGCATACACCGTGTCCAATATATCCTGGCTGATAGCCTAGACCGAAATCTATCTCTTATATAATATCAACTGTTGTTCCAATGAGACGGTATACGCGTGGCTCCACTGACCGCCTTTTCCCCATGCACCCCCGGCCCGCCCATACCAGACAGCTATTCCTGTCTACGTACATTGACTCTCGCGTTTCACGTTTGTGAGAAAAGTCAATACGAGTTTATCGAGATAAAAATTAAGAAAACATTGCATGCATGAGAAAAGAAACCAAACTAGGAACTTACTTGATCTGCAGATCAGCAGGAAAAGTTATACCTCGAAGTAGGGTTTGCGACAATGTTTACTGCTGTGATGATGACGTAGTACCAACACATTCACATTCTCCTTGTCTCTCCCGTACCGCGTCGCTGTATAGCGAGCCGGTTGTGGGTATTCCCGTCGGGAAATCCCCTTTCGCAAGTTGCATTACCTCACCATCTACAAACGCGCATGCGCTATTTCTGCAGCTTGTTTTGGTCTCTGTTGACACAATGCTTCTATGATCATATTTATTTATCGAGTTATTTATTTATATAGGGTGGCACATTATCATATCACCAATTTATTCTTCTTCTTTCAATCTTAAGTAATATATCGACATCATTATAAGTTGGCTATTTATCTCAACAAAATCAAGTAGCCTATATACTCTAATCTCCTAACAATTTCTGTTTCTTTGTTTCATTATTAGTTGGCAATAAATGGGCCTATATCCCCTACACCCCCCCCCCCCCTTTCTCTCTCTCTCTCTCTCTCCCTCTCTCTCCCTCTCTCTCTCTCTATCTCTCTCTCTCTCTCTCTCTTTCTCTCTCCTGCCATCTCTATCTCTCTCTCCCTCTCTCTCCTTCATCTTGCCTCTCTGTGGCCCATTTGGCATATGCTCTCTCTCTCTCTCTCTCTCTCTCTCTCTCTCTCTCTCTTAATTTCTCTCAATCTCTTTCAATCAAAATTCCCACAAGTTTTTCTGTTCAGTTCATGTGAAATATATTTATTTTGAGGAAAGGCAAGATGATTAATTAATGACATCAACTTGTGTATTAAAAAAGGTAAAATATAAAACAAATATACAACTGTATAACAAATATGAGACATATTTTATGCATGATTAAAATCAAGACTAATATATATCATCAATATCCAGACATTCTAGATGGGAATTACTTTCATCATCATGAAACTTAGGATGAATAAATGAAAGGTTCAATTTGACCACTAAAGTTATGTCCTCAAATAAAACATGAGGTAAAAACAATTCATATTTCTTATACAAACTTCCAAAATAAAGAAGGGCCAATGTTATTTATATTCCATAGTTTTTTCAAAAGTTACATTTACATATAGCTGCAGCACATATAAGAATATTTGTATCAAAATTCTATAGGGCAAAATAAAAATATATAGTTTTTCCCTACAGAGATTGCAGGTATGTTTAACTAGAAACTTCTAACAAATTATTCCTTTGAATAAAAAGCATAGTAAAAAAAAACATACATGCACATACATGTAGTTCACTTGGGAATAACAGTGTATATGCATACACTATACATCATTTCTGAACTAAATTCTTAAATTCTATCAAAAGGAAAGACAGAAGTCAATCAAATAGACTATCCATTCAACTATGTATGAACAAAAAATATAATGAAACATCAAAGAAGGAAATATAATAGCTTTCAATTTGGAAGTGAAATACATCTTATTTTAAACGGTGAGAGTAAATACTATGCGTAAAATGATTTTTAAGTATCCCCTAAAGTATGATAGCTTTGTTGTCACAAATATAAATTTTCTTCTCATATATCAGTTTTATCACAATAGACCATGATCAGATACGCATGTGAACAACTTCTAACAAAATTTGTTGACAGGAAGCAGATTTAGGTAGCTCTGCGAAATGTGTTGGCACAAAAAGATGTGTCCGGCAAGTAAAATGCATTATTTTTTAAACTCATAATTTTATCACAATCAGGTAGAACCACATGATCTTTAGTTTCGAGAGCTGGTAAATATAGGCAGCATCTTGATTAGGCTTCTCAATAGAATGTCAATAGAGAATTTTTGATTGGTAAACACCAGTGACTATTCTTCCTTTTGCGTTCCAGACACATCTTTTTGTTCCACTACATTTCACTAATCTACCTTAAGTTAGTGCTGGTTCATTAGATGGTCTATGATATGCTACAAACCTGCCCATTAATTTACTGAATATCAAATCTGACAACATGTAAAAATCCTAAGCTTACACATTTTTTTCCTTCTCATTATTAAAATTTAGTTTCAATTTTACTATATTTTTTCAGGATGTTACATGGGAAAGGGGGAATAGAGAATGGAATTAATATTACTGTTATGCTCAGTATTTTTGTATGGCATTGCCAGTTCAAACTTAAAAGGACTTGGTAACATTGTTTAAATGAGAGAAATGGTGCTAAGGTAGTAACTTCAATGCTAGATGTACAATTAAAGATAATCTGAAAGTTTGAGTGGAAACAAACCATTATTAATGATACAAATTGGGGAAAACTGATTTGATCGATTCCTTAATTCTCCCAAATACATTATTACAATTTAATTACGTTTAAGGTGAATTTAAATCACCACAAAGCAATGAATTGGCTCTATATACCATTCCAGACATTTAAGTGTTGAAAGATTTGCCTGTTCCATGTCTTATTTTCATGGCAAAACAGTTGGGAAAATTCAAAAATGGTTGGGAGAATTTACTGTCGCTGTGCGACACCTTCAAAGAAAACCATAAATATTTGTGGTTAGAGAATTTTTATAAGATTTGTTTGCATGTTAGACGGTTAGTACAGTAGAAGGAAGATAATTTAACATTTCATACAAAAAATACAGTTTTTTCATCAACCTTCAACAATGTTACCGAGTCACTGTAACATATTTCAAGCTCAATTATTAGACCCCTTAGGTACATGAATCTGAATTTGAAATGGTGCATCAATGCTCATAGGAGAAATACAATATTGCACAGATTTTAACATTATTTCACCAGTGCCTGTTCATTATTTCAATTCACCAGCAAAATATATTCTGGAGCCTCTAGCAAGAATGTGAGGAGGGATGCCCATCACATCACAAGCTGGACTTTTAAAGCTTCTGAAGCTGTTCAAGTAATACCCAGCCTGCAATTGAAGAGGGATGCCTCAAACATCATGAGCTGGACTATTAGAGCTTCTGGAACTGATACCTTAATTAGCATGCAAGTGAAAAGGATGCCTCACACATCATGGGCTGGACTGTTGGAGCTTCTGGAATTGCTCAAGGAGTACCACTGCAGAGGGCCTTTTCAAGGGCTCCTTATCAAAGCACGGTTTGAGTATGGTACGCACCTCTGTCTTAACCTTCTCCAGAATCGGCGGCACGGAAGCTGGTTTCAGCAACGTTCTAAGCAACACCATGAATTCTGCACCTTCCCAGAGGCGTTGCTCCACGAACAACTCCAGGAAGGTGCAAGCAATCGACCAGATGTCGTTTCCCGGACCAGCCCAGGCCTTCCCTTCTCTTTGGACCATCTCTGGGGGCATGTGGGTGATGGTGCCACGTGGTCCACCCATTGATGTTGAGAGAGACATGGAACTACGGGTCTTGATGTGGGCAAGGCCAAGGTCACAGAGGTATGCCCGCCTTGATGCACGTTCAACCTACGGACGTAACAAAATAAATCCAAAGATGTTTTTAACAAGGCTATATCTAGAATTTCAGGAATTTACCTCTGCGACATTTGACCTTTGACTTATTGACTCAAAATCAAATCAGATTTTCTTCCTATGGTGGATACTTATTATCATCAAGTTTAAGCCTCACATCTCAAGTGATTATTGAGATATCGCATTAACAAGAAAGCAGGATGGATGGACAGACAACCCGAAAACAGGCATAAAAACAGACTCATTTCAGAAGGTTAAGCTATTTTAGTATTGTAATAGCGTTTTTAAAAGGTACAATGTATTTTCATTACTATAAGAGTCACTTATATTAATTTTGTCAAAACCTTTAACAACTGATAAATTTTAAAATCCACCCCCAATGAATTTTCGCCAATGAACTTGTCCCTAGACCTATACCTCAATTGTTCTTACCATAACGTTGGATGGTTTGATGTCTAGATGGAGTATCTTGGAAGCATGAAGGAAAGTGAGAGCTGACAAGAGACTAACTGTGATGCTCATTTTTAACTCCGGAGTCAGGGTAATACCATCCTTCTAATTGAATGATAAATTGTTGACATTGTCAAAATTAAGAAAATGTATTACTTGAATCTAAACCAAAGCAATAAATACATGTAGCTTCCAAAAGTTTGTGGTGGGGTCTATACTTCTTTATCTCTCCTTCTCTTTTCCCAACTTTTCTTTTAATTACTTTCTCATCCTTACAATTTTTCCTCCCTTATCTACTTCTCCCTTTTTCACAATTTCATTTTCTCTCTTTGTCCCTTTCTCCTCATTTCTCTTCTTCTTTCTTGGCCTCTTCTTCCTTCTTTTTTTCCTTCCTCTTTTTCTTCCCCCTTTTTATCTTCTGTCCTCTCTCTCTCATCCATTGTCAAGTCCTTCCTGATCTTGTTATTGTTTCTGTAATATAGATATTTTTTTCTTTATGAAATACCTTTTTCCGGAAGATGACATCATGGAGATCCATTCCATCGATGAACTCCATGACGATCAGGACCTGTCCAATTCGATGCCCAACAGCCATCAAAGAGACTATGTTCGGATGTCTAGCACGCCTGTTGAAGAAAAAAGAGACAACAAAATATATCTCTCCCTCACGCTCTAATGTCCTTTGGTGAGACATTAATCTACATTTGCCACTCTCCACCCAGGTGTTAAAAGGGTACCAGTACAAAGGAATACCTTGAATGCTGGGAGCGCCGATATCGGTAGCCTAGCAGAGCCAGGTTAGTATTTGAGCGCCTTGAGCACCTTACATGGTGGATATGTGCGCTATATAAATATTCAATATTGTTATTATTATTATCATTATTATTAGTGTTGTAAGCAAAGTGAACTTACTGTACTACATGCATTCATGTGGAGCCACGCGTAGTCTCATTGGAACAACAGTTGATATTATAAGAGAAAGATTTCACCCTTTTACTCTTCCTCTATCTCCCTCCCTCATTATATGTCACTTACTTATGAATAGAAACCTCTTTCTCCACCTCATCTTCCTTGCTACCAGCAGTGGAAATAATCTTGACAGCCACGCAGGTACCTCTCCAGATGGCTTTCTTCACCTCCCCGAAGCCGCCCTGCCCGATCGTTTTCCCTAACTTCAGCTCATCTGGGCTGATACGGTGCACTCCCTCAAAATCAGCTGCAATTGAAGGAGGAAATAAAGAGAGTTCTTATGTTCAGGTTTTGACTGATATCTTCACAAGCTGAATGGAATCCTGCAGTAGTTCAGAGATCAGACAGGTTTTTCCCTATTTAAACTTGCAAGCAAGAAGGATATTATCTGTGTCCTTGTGGAATAAATTAATGCCATTCTGGCTACTGATGAGCAGATGAGCATGTTTATCACTTCCTGAAGACTCTTGGGAAGAAATTTTAAAAAAATACATAATAGAGACAGAAAAGTACAGTGTATCACATATGAAACAGAGCTCATCATGACAAATGTGAACACATGAATCTTATACAACAATAAAACAAATTATTTCAAACTATATTGTATATGTTTCTGTCAATGATAGTTTTTCATATTTTTAAGTTCTTTACATCAAGATGGCACTATAACCATGAAAATGAATATGGACTTCAGTTCCTTAAAAAAAAGACATTTCATAAGAAATCTTGCACCTGCATACCTTGTTTCTTCTCTGGTTTGGGGGCTTTCTCAGCAGAGGGACTCCTTTCTTCCTTATCCTTCTTTGTATCCTCCTTCCTCGTCTTGTCTACGGCTTCATCAGCTGCTATTGGTATCTCATTCATTCTGAGACAGATGAAAAGAAAGAAACTTATTTTAAATAGAAATGATGAAGTCTGAAATAAGGTTTACTTCAACATCTTTTTACAATTCTATGAGATGAGTATTAAAATCCTAATGCACAATGCTATGCCACTTAAATTATTTTACTTTCCTCTAATTAACTGCCACTTTAGTTCCATACAAAATGTAATACAGTGAACTGCGTACTCTGACTAAGAATAGCTTCTCCTTCACCTTCTAAAACAGACATGGGTGCAAACATGTACATTGTAAAAGCTGTTCCTTCGCAGGTGCAATTTGTGGTGAAATTATAGTGCTGAGCAATGCACAGCAAACTATAATGACTTTCGCATCCTACCGGGTACCCATTTAACACCTGGGTGGAGAGTGGCAAAAGTGGATTAATATCTTGCTAGAGGACGTTGGTTCTGGGCTGGGATTTGAACCCTTGACCCTTGGATTGAGAGTTGAGTGTCTTGTGACACCTCTGCACATGGACAATTAAGAAAAAGAATTTGAATATCTGATGCACACCTGCACTGACTAGCTACATGTGAATCCTAGTTTGATGAAGAAAGTGCAATAATTGATTTGCCAGATGTTGTCATCTTTTTAATTAAAATCTGGGGTAACTTACTTGCCACTACCTTTCTCAATTCCTTAATTGTTTGTACAATGCTCTATCATGAACAGATATAAAATGAAGATCATCTTACGGAGTGATTCCGGCTACTCTCATCAAAGCATTCAATAGAACCGGTTCATTCTCCAACAAATTGAAAGGGGTGTGGCCATTGTTATTCTTGATTGTGACATCACTGCCGTGACGTATGAAGTATGCGATGATGGCATCTCTGGGCGTAGTGATAGCTGGATCGCCTATCTCCTTACACACCTACAAAAATAGCAATGATAATGGTCTTTAAAGAATCTTTTAAGCAATTTACTTGTATTTGCATGCAGTTTAGAGTATATACACTGTATCCATGGAATTCTACATGTTTAAACCATTCCAAAGGATAATAATAGTGGTAATAATACTCTGGATTTGAACCTTACTTAATACATCTACAATGTTTCAATGTCCTTACAGACAGAAAATGTAGAAACACCCCCCCCCCCCCCCCCCCTCAAAAAAGAATGTTGTTCTTATAAGCAAGTAATATACACTGCAGAACGAATAGGTAGTAAACAAGTAATAGGAAGAGAAATTGCTTGATTTCATAATTCACCAATATTCTTTAAATTTAGATACTACCGGTATACTTTATACATATCTCAAAGTAATCAGTAAGGGACCAGTAGCTTAAAGATAAACTTTAGTACTGGTAATGCGATTGCATTGTGAAAGAAAAAGTGTGGAAAGGATCAGAAACAGTTGATCATGTAGCATGTAAGTATTGGTGTGCACTACAAGGTTCTGGAGTCATCAAAATCATAATAAATTTGACCGAGTCTTGGTAAAGTAACAAGCACTGTACACAGAAAGCTATATGTGGGACAACACACATGGTGTCGGGGCTAGTACTACCTTGATTTCCTTTTCTTTCTATGCTCATTACTCAGCCAGTATCAGTGGCGGATCTAGGAATTTCTTACCGGGGGGGCACAAAATCGCATGGGGTGTAATATATGAAAAACGATGGAGCGGAGCGACCAAGCGGGGGGTGGGTCTGGGAGGGGGGTTTAGAACCCCCTCCCTGAGTAGGAAGCATTTTCAATTTTAGAACCACATTAGGTGCATTTTCAGGCACTTCCTAGAGTAATAATGACGTAAAATTGCTTTCTCCTACCCCCTTCAAGAGTAGGGATCCAGGGGCGGATGATGGGATCTGGCTTTTTGCTAAGGGGGGGGGGGGGTTGACCCAATGACGACATGGTGCATCGTCCACGAGCCGCGAAGCGGCGAGGCAATTTTTTTGTTGTTGCTATTTTTAACCCCCGTAAGGGATATTTTCCTGGCATCTACTGACACAATGGAGACCATAAAAAGCAGTGCATGATAATTACGTCTTTTTAAATCAAGTAACAGTTTAAGGGGGGTCGACCCAAAGACGATGCAGAGTATTGTCCACGAGCCGCGTAGTGGCGAGGCAATTTTTGGGGGTGCTATTATGAACCCCCGTAAGTGATGTTTTCCTGGCATATATATACTAACACAATGGAGACCATAAAAGCAGTGCATGATAACGTCTGTTTAAATCACTTAAGTAATAGTTAAAGGTGGGTTCCATACCCAATGACGATGCGGATACTGTGAGGGTCTGGACACATGATGGCGTTTTTCTATTCACATCACATTTTCACTTGGCAGCCCAAGGGGGGGGGGGGGGGTTAAACCCCCTAACCCCTCCCCCATCCCCCCACAGATCCGCCACTGGGATATTTTGCAAACTGAAAGCAATAAGCATTACATGTAGGCGATGGAAAAAAAGTGCCTGCGAAACGGATAGAAACTTCGCGGCCACAGGGATGACAAAAAATAATATGACAATGAAACCAGCAACTATGGCAGGATTAATGGCGGGGACAATCTGCATGCTGAAAGAGCACTTAGAATAGGTATATCGGAAAATTAATTCAAGACTAAGTTAGAAGTTAGAAGTTATAAAGGAAATAAAATCTTTGGTATTAGTCATGTTAGACTTAAAATTGCATCCCCCCCCCCCGCCCCTTACCCCGTAAAAAAAACCACCTTATTATAATATCATCCCCCTTTCTTTCTTTTCCCTTCTCATTATTCTCATTTTCCCCCTTTTCTCTCCTCCGTCTTTCCGCCTAATTTCTTCTTTTTCCGCCTTTTCTCTCCTCTTTCTTTCCCTTTCCCCTCCTTTTTCTCCTCTCCCCTTTTCTTTCCTCTTTTCTTCTTCTTTTTCTCTTCCTTTTTTTTCTCTTTCCTCTTCTTTTTCTTTTCCCCTTCTTTTTCTCCTTTTCTTTTTTTTTGGCCGGGGGGGCACGTGCCCCCTGTGCCCCCCCCCCCTGGATCCGCCACTGAGTATACATTTTCTTCCAAAATTGTTCGGCACATGTCATTTATTTGTAATCTTAAACATTCAGTGTAAGTTTCGTTTGATTCTGTAAGAATTAATTTTCTTTTTTTTACCAGAACTGGAGTTTATCTTTAAAGTTTGTGAGAAAACCTCCGGCACTCTGGCTCTGTCTAGAACTCGGGTCACCTTTTTCAAAGACCACTGCTCTACCCACGAAAAGCCACACATGTTCCCCTCAAAGATCTGGAATTAAGGGTAGGGAATTTAACAGAAGCGGGATAAATAAAGGGAAAGGAGAGGAAAAAACAGTCTTCAGGAGACAGTCAGAAACCTCACACATTCACATGTATCTATAACGTATATGACTTAAATACCTTTTGTAATGTTGGAGTGTCATGGACAAATTTCTTGCCGCTGACTCTCCTCTTGACAGTCAAATGCAGCATGGTGTCTCCATCCTTGTCCTTGACATTGACCTCTGCTCTGTGACTGACCAGAAGCTCAATGACCTCTGTGTAACCCTGCCAGGTGGCCAGATGAAGGGGTGTGGAGTGACCGTGACCGGCATTGATAGTTGTAAGGTCACAGTTGGGCTTTTTTCAGAGAAAGGTAAAAAGGAAGAAAAAATATTACAGCTGACATTACGTCTGTCGTCATTAACACAATACACGCAAGTGTGCATCATCCCCATTTTCTATGGTGTACCATTTCTCTCTCATCATCTACACATGTATTCTCATAGCTTTTGGGAAACGTACAAAGATGATAATGATGATAATGACGGTGGCTTCTAACTATCTGGCGCCAATACTTGTTCGTCACACTACATCGTTTCAACATTATTGCCCCGGTCATAGCCTATGGCCAATTAGGCAGTGCTCTGGCATATCGCAATCGGGTACCCATTTAGTAGAGAGTGGCAAATGTGGATTAATATATTGGCAAAGGACGTAGTGCTGGGCTGAGATTTGAACCTTGAACCCTTGGATTGAGAGTCTGTGAATGAACCACAACACACCTCCAAAGGACATTAGGACAATATCTTCTAGCCTAAATGTTACATGTTCTTTTTATGCTTGTACCAAAACAAATATTAGTCACATCATAGATGGTCATATAAGTAATTCTTCTGTTTTTTCAAGTAAATGAATGTACAATTGGCACATGTCCTATAGGAACCATTTAATAGAATCACCCTGTTTGAGACTATTTCAAACTAAATTATTATCTAAGTTAGGAGGCGCTATAGCTCAGTCGGTAGAGCAGTGGTCTCGTGATCCCGTGACCCGGGTTCGAAACCAAGTCGATGCGCTAGTGCCCTTTGGTAAGGCATTAATCCTCATTACCAGGTCCCTCGGAGAGGACCTAAAGCCGTCGGCTGTCTGGTTGCTTACTTATAAGCATTTATGCTTTCTTAGCAGTCAGGTAAAATAACCACCACCACATTCAAGTACTGATAATCTATATTTTTAAAGGAAAGTTTATACCCACCAGTTCAATCAGAACACGCACAATATCGATATGATTGTTAATAGCTGCAACATGAAGAGGTGTATAGCGATCATCCTTCTCAATGGTAGCAAGAGATGGGTCCTTAGCAACCAACAACTTCACCATCCTAGCAACGAGAGGAGTATTGATTTACATGATAGTTTCATATCAACAAAGTATTTGATTGAGTTATTGTACATGTTTTGAATGTGCAAATTTTCAGACTCAGTTGTTTTAATTCATGTTGAGATGCTTCCCTAGCATACCACAATTTTAGTGTGTTCTTTAATAAAAGGCAAAGTAATTATAATTGTATAACTTGTACATTATTCCTCAAATGCTTTGACACAAAAGAGAGAGAGAGATATATATATATATAGAGAGAGAGAGAGAGAGACAGAGACAGAGAGAGACAGAGAGAGAGAGACAGAGATATATATATATATATATATATATATCTATCTCTCTATATATATATATAGAGAGAGAGAGAGAGACAGAGACAGAGAGAGACAGAGAGAGAGAGACAGAGATATATATATATATATATATATAAGTACATACATAGAGAGAGAGAGAGAGAGAGAGAAAGAAAAAGAGAGAGATAGATAGAAAAAGAGAGAGAGAGGGAGATGTATATGTATATACAGAGAGATATATATATATAGAGAGAGAGAGAGAGAGAAAGAAAGAGAGACAGAGACAGAAAAAGAGAGAGAGGGGGAGAGAGAGAGATAGATGCAATTAGAATGCTTGCTTCATACAAAACAAATTCTTATAAAGTGTTAGTAGGAAGAAGAAGAATAAGCAGAGGAAAAAAAACAGACGTTTAACAGTTTAAAGAATATACAATCATATAGAAGCACTGTACGATACCATGAGACAAGAATCAACTCGTTTTGCACTAATTTTTGTGAGAAAAAAAGAAGAGGGCCGTAAGTGGCTCAGCATTACATCACATAGGCGCACATGCATGCATTTGGGTGTATTGGCGATAGCAGAATTAAAACATCCTTTTAATAAGATAAAGGTTAATTTAGAAATATATAAATACTATCTGCATATATTCGACATAATAATAGATAGATAAACACATGTACAGTACGTATAGAAAAATAGATTGGCAAAGAAACAGAGGAGGATAAAAAATATAAAAATAAACTTAAATTCTGAGAATCACATACTCAAGGCAATTCCTTTTGGCAGCATAATGAAGAGGAGGAAAGGCATCATTGTTTCTTAGTCTCAGATCAGCAGATTGATGGTCAATGAAGAGCGCCCCCAGGGACGTCGACTTCTGTTTAATTGCCAGGTGGATAGGGAGATTACCATCATTGTCCTGAGTAAAAGATTGAATATAAATGAGTATTTTTCTTCTATTGCTTGACACTTTTAGTGCCATACAGTTTTTTTATGGCCAAATGTTTCATATGACATGAACATTTTCGTATTTTTTTAAGAGGGCAAGCTGATCTATCATTTTACATTTCTAAATGTGTTCATGAATTGTGACATCACAAAATAGTGTTTGCATCAAAATAACACTAGATGCTCTGTGGTAGAAAACGAGAGAAGATTGGCCTATATATACCTGCATATTGACACTGCCGCCATGTTTGATAAGCACCTCAACACATGATTTATGATCTTTGTGTGCACTGATATGCATAGGAGTCCGTCTACGTTTGTTGGATGTATTCACGTAGGCCTTCCGTTCAATCAAAAACGCCGCAACTGATGGATTGTTGCTGGGGGAAAAGAGTGAGATATCAAAAATAAAATACAAATATACACTGTCTTGAAGGGTTCTGGCCCGGCCCCCCCACTCAGGTTTGGAAATGACCGCATGCGTGTTGCCAAAATGTCCGGTAAAGGGGTACTTTTCGTGCGACAAAGTCCGGCCCGAGAAATGTAAAAAAAAGGGGGTGTATTTGACTTTCACCCGGAGATTTCTTTAAAAAAGGGGTGTTTTTCTCTCATCTCTTTGTAATTAAAAAAGGGGGTTATAAAAAATCTTGAAGTTGAACATAGAAAAATTGATGAAATCCCGCGATCAGATTTCAGAAATTCCTGCTAGTTTTGAAAGCTCATTCAGGATTATTTCATTATGAAAAGTAAAAACATTGAGTCCCATGCACTCTCGTCCCAGTACAGGGGCAGTACGGACTTCTCAAAATCTGTGTGAGAGAGAGAGAGAGATAACAACAGAACGTATAGTCTGTACGGCGCGCTCATCATGCATATCGGGCTAGGCTCGGCATCAAGCCGGGGCGCCGGGCATCAAGATGGGCTATGAGGCGTGGGCCCTGCCAAAATTGTCATGATTGGGACGTCTTTGAGCAGGACCCACAGTCTCCTCGTTGTGGATATTGTGGCTGTCTACCTGTGGCTCACAGGGTGGCACATTCAGGTGAGTAGTTTGCCCTATAGTTTGATCGTAATAATAACACTTTCAAACTCATTTTCCTACACCCATGAAAATGAATATGTGGGACTTGAATCTAGACCTAGTATGTAGTTTTGTACTGTAGTGTAGGCTACCCTAATTCACACACCGCTGCATTAGTATTCCTGGCTGTGTATTAAAGGGATCGTTTAACAATGTTAAATCTGAGATGCAAGGCCCTTCATGTTATCAGTGTCTGTGATATGGTGTAATATTGAAGCCCTAAACAAAATTGTGCTTCAAAATGATCAAGAAGAAGAACTTGAACTTGAAGAAGTGCCAACCAGTAATGACAGCTTATCTGAGATGAGAGGGGGGGGGGTGTCTGCATGTCCTGAGATAGGGGGGTACATTGAGCAGCGTTCCGGATTTAGGGGGGTCTTCAAGGCAGGAAAAGCCCGTGAAAAGCCCGCGAAAAGCCCGCGAAAAGCCCGCGAAAGGGGGGTTCGGAAATGTTGGCAGTGCTCAGATAGGGGGTCTTTTCAAAAAGAGGGTACAAGCATACGCGTACCCTAAATAACACTGAGTGGGGGGGCCGGGGGTTCTGGTTAAAACTGTGTGCAAGAGGTGACTCCAATAGTACTATTTGCTGAGGGGCGCAGCCCAGAAGCAAATGGCACCAAGGCCCATAGTTTTAACCAGTACCTCAAAAAGAAGGCATGGTATATTTGTTTTATATCCTGCATCAACAATTTTTTATTTTTTTTAAATACCAAAGAAAAAAATTAAGAATAAAAAAATATCAATTTTTATCAATTTTTTTTTTTAAATATTAAGATTTGAAAGAAGAACAAAATATCAATTAAAAAAAAAAATCAGATTTTTTTTTTCAACTTCCAAATAGTACTCCCAAATAGTACTCTCATATATCGGTAGTACTTTTTCAGAGCAACTTCAAAATGGTTGAAATATTTCTGGTCACGTGACGAGCTCTAACCAATCAAAAGCCAATAATTTTTTGATGCATGATATAAAATGATCTATTATGCTATTACTAACACACTAGTATGCCGTTATAGCAGAGCTAATCCTACCAATATCAATTATACTTCTAGCAGCAGCTGACAGGGATTAGCATGTCAAGGCTCAAGGCTCAAGGGGGCTGGAATATACTACCCTTCACCCTAACATATCTTACTCGTACCACCAACACCACACCATCATGGAAACTCACCCGATGACTGCAAAGGTGAGAGCTGTGTCCCCGTCTCCATCTTTATGTTCAAGGGAGGCATGAGCATCTACCAAGAGTTGTACAATCGGTAAGGATCCCTCGTGGCATGCCACCTGAAGAGCAGATCGTGAGCTGTGGCTTGCATTCGCCTATTGCAAAAATGACATAAATATTTGACAGAGGAATGGGTCAATAATTCTATGGTACACTCCAGTAACATTTGCTCCAGGCTTTATCATGTAAAAGAAATATAGTAAGGGTTAAAGTTGCGTTTGGGTTTCAAGCAAGACTTATATAAGGTTATAGGATTAGAGAGAGGTATAGTGCTGGGACCTGTCATTGAGTGCTGCATCAACTTTCTTTGCACGGGATGTTCTTTCCCATACAGAGCAGGCATACTCTGCTGTAGAGTAGCAGTTGACCTCAGCGTGGAGGAATTGGCACCCCAAGAACAGTTTGCCAGTTTGCTTAGTATGTTGGTTTCTTGTCCCGACTATACCCTTCACATTTTGAAGGAGAGGACTCCATTAAGAGTAATTCCAAGGTAGACATGGTGACGGTTCTGTGACTTGCCCCAGTCTGTTCAAGATGAGGCGCTCAAAGAGCTTGAAGAGGTGGCACAAGAGGGAGATTGGTCTGTAGCTCTTTGCTTCGTTAAGGTCTTTCCCTGCATGGCTTGAGGATAGCAATCACACGGGCCTTCCGCCAGATTTTAGGAAGCTGGGAGAGGTTACGCAGTTGTTAAACAGAGAGAGTCACTCCTGTGTAGTGTGCCCAAAATATCTGATTTGTTGTGTACGGATGTCATCGAGACCAGCTGCCTTGCCATTCTAAAATTGCTGGAGAACAGAGCAGCAGGAAGATATCTGTGATGTACTCTTATACATGACTGTGTGCCTGGCTCTTGGTAGCCACGGCTCTCCAAACTACCTAGAAGAAGCTGACTCTGATTTTAAAATGTATCACCTAAGGATTACGCTGACATCGTCCCAGCTTGCTTGGCTATGTCAGTCAAACCTTGGGTGAAAAGGATGGGGTCGGTACTGCGCACATCATACTTCATCTTAAGCTTCACCGACTAAATTTAACATAGAATAAGTAGCACTTTAACTGCACCTACTACTACTATATGTACCTTCTCTATTATAGTTCTTTACTGTCATCCTGTTATACATAATTATTCGAATTAAATAATTCATTGATAGATACATGTAGCCTTTTTACCAGTTTAGGATTCTGCCTAAGAAGGTCCTTGACCTTCTCTAGATTTCCAGCTGCAACAGCTTTGACCATGTGCTTTTCTTCAGAGGTTGTAACTAAATCTGATACTCCGGCATCTTTCAGCTGCTCAGTCATCTTCTCCACTAAGCGATGCATAACATCTTTGTCAGCTGGACCGGCGGGTACAGGAATTGGCACTGGTTTGGATCCGACCTGCGGAGCTGGAAGGGGCAATATATTCATGATTGATTGATTGACTTGTTTCTGATCACTCTGAGTCCATGGCAATACATACATCCTCTTTTTATTGAACGTCGTGGTCCTCATCTTAGAAAGATTTTAATCAATTGCAACTCAAGTGGAGTTTAATATCATTTGAAACTCTGAATATAAGTATAAGATTCGATTCAGATCAATCGCAATTCTTGATAAGACAGAATATTTAGGTATCTATCCCCTCCCCCTGTCTTTAAGTGAATCCTGAATAAGCCCTTGCTGGTAATTCAGTTTGCACGATCATAACAAACATCTCTAAACCGATTACTACAACTGTATCTTCTCTGGGTGTCGAAGCTGTAGGAAAAATATCCATTAAAATTTGCAAAATCAACAATAAAAAGAACTTGTTCTTACCATTTGTGATGATGTTTTCATATTCTTCATCACTTTTCTTCTTTTTATCATCATGCCTCTTCTCCCCGTCTTCCTTCTCCTCCTCGTCCTTCTTAACCTCCATCTTCTCCTCCTCCTCCTCCTTGTTGTCCTTGTCATCGTCGATGTGCTCCTCCTCCTCCTTCTTATCCTCCACCTTCTCTTCTTCCTCTTCCTCTTCCTCTTCCTCTTCATCATCTCCATCTCGTTTTGGAAGCAGTATCAGGGCAGCGGGATGGTACTTTAGATTTTGACCTTTGACCTTTACTTTCACACTGCCACGGTCGTCAGTAGTCTCCAGGACTCTACCTTCCTGCCCTGCCTTTTTGCTCTGCAAGAAAAATCAAAACTAAACATCTAGATATAGTCAAACCATTCAGACCACCAAAGAGAAACAGAGAAAATGGCCGCTGTACTGACCGTCCTATACAGGTTTTACAACATACATTTATTCATTGAGCGAGAAAAATACATGGCCTCTATAGACATGCACATGACCTCAATAGAGACATGGCTACTAGGACAGGTTTTACTGTATTTGATTTCTATACACAGATATGACAGTGAAACCTCCACTTGTATAGAAAGACCACCTGTTTATAAATACCGGTACCAGTTTTTGTCACACTTTGTTACACCAAAAATGCAACTGAAACTTGAATTAAAGGAATATGTCCTTAAAGAGCATCTGAATACCAAATAAACTTTTCTTATCTCGCTTGAGTGATCTTTATATACAGGTTTCATTGTATATTGCCCCTCGATCCATGCTTCATTAAGCAATGATGAAGTAACCCAAAACAAAAAAACTTGTGACAAAACTTGTGCATAAATGAACAGCAAGGGGCAATATTTTGGAAACAAAGAGATGATTGGTACTACAAAAATTAAAGAATAGCAACAAAAATCTGTATTAAATGCTATTTTGGAAAATAAAACCAATCATAGGCACACCTAACAATACTTCCTATGTATTCATTGTTGGTGTAATACAAGATACAGAAAAGTAATACATGGCACATACCAACGTTAAATTTTCCACAGCATAGATCTTTACTTTCACATGGAATTCGATAGACTCTTGAGTCCTAATTTCTTCTCCCAATTTCATATTCTTAACAAATCTATCCTTTTTTATATATTACAAGTACTTTATAGAATCCTGCCATCATATCTTGCTTTAAAGAAACTTAAAGCAATACAGAACTTTTACTTACCAATTCAATGGCATCATTTCTCTCCTCGTTTTTGCGATGTAAATCTTTGACCATGTCAATGTTTGCACTGATGCGGACGCGATCTCCGGCTTTAAAATCCACCACCTATTACCACAACATACACACATGTAGCAGTCATAATATTGTTAAAAATAACTTTTTTGATTGTCATACTGATTTCATTCTTTAAGCTCATTTTTTTTCTTCAAATCTGATAGTTTTGAGATTTAGCTGCTCTTTGACTTCTAATTTACAAACATTTAAATATCTCATTATCAAAATTCCTAAATGCATGGTCATGAAAATTATCAACAGCTTCTAAATTAATAAACATGTAGATGAAGCTTTTAAGGCATTGGTCGACTGGATAAATGCTAGACTACTACAGTCTACTTCTATTACACTTATAATGGATATCTTACATATCCTATACAAAATGTGACAGTCTGGGCTTTTCATCCATAGCAGCTGAAGAGCTAAAGACTAGCTCCACGATTTTTTCTTTTTTTATACAAATATCTACTGTAGAACTGTATGCATAAACTTAATTTCCTTGTATTTTTTAAATATCTGATACGTCACCTTCTTCAGGGCAAAAGGTGGCATTGTCCATTTGGTCTTGTCATCGTACATCACTTGAACCCAACCCCTGTGGTCGACGGCCTCTACGCTACCAGATCTTCCAATTTTCTGAGATTGGAACACAATCGAGGGGGAAAAAATGAGAAGAATCTAGAAAAATACAGATGTCATAAATGATTGTATTTTAGATTTAGACAACCATTTGCAAAATACAAAAGATACAGAACTTCCTGCTTGCTATCTAGCACTTATTTTTGCTGTTTGGATGAACTACCATATTTCGAAAAGAAATTGGAAGACATGATTTATTTATATCCACAAAAATAAATATGACAGTAGTTCTCAAGACTATCACTTCAGTTTTCTGTTGTGGCGTGCACCTGTAATCCAGCTAACAATGGAAGTTACAAACTGATTCAGCCGAGAACGCAGGTTCGAAACTGAGTCACGTCTTTTGGATGGTGAAGTTAAAATTCGGTCCCCAGACGTAAATAATCAAATCTGATGATTGATACATGTCTAATAAAACCTAATTACACAATGTTTCCTGTGCATTACATTTCAGATGACAACATGGATTTTGTTTAGAAGCCAGGCAAAACTGGTAAATAGGACAATGTTAAAACACTGTAAAGCTGATCAAGCGCTTAGAGACATCATAAATTTATTAAGCGCTATATAAATATATTATTATTATTATACTGAGTAATAAACTCTGTTCCATGTCAGTAATATTGTGGTAGTTGTTTATACAGCATATATATGAAATGATTAATTAGAAACTTTACCTCTATAAGGCTGTTGTCCCAATTCGCTCCCGTTTCCTCTTGAAAAACGTTGAGCATCTCTGTATCCATGGCAATCATCACCTTTCCTCCCTTTTTCCATGTTTCTGTTTCTCCTTGGAATCAAAGAAGATCAGGAGAGAGACATAATTAAGATCATTATCTTCATCCTCATCATCATCAATGTTGTCATTATCACCACCACCATCATCATCATCCTCATCCTCATCATCATTCTCATCACTATCATCAATAGCAATATCACAATCAACACTAACATCATCCTTATCATCATCATTTTATCGAGATCATCATCCTCATCATCAATAGCAATATCATCATGGTCATTATCACCACCACCATTATCATCATCATCACTTTCATCATCATCATCAATACCAATGTTATCATCATCTTCATCAATGTCATTGTAAATATCATCAAAATCTGCATTATCATCAATATCATCATCATCATATCATCATCATCATCATCACCATCATCATCATCATTCTTATCATTACAATCATCATCTTCATCATCATCAATATAACAATAATCATCTTCACTGCCATCATCATCATTACAATCATCATCATTAGTTAAAAACAGGATGGGTGGTACAAGCTGTCTTGTGAAAAACTGTCTCATACTGGTAATGCAGTATACCAGGCAAATCTAACCTATTTTTATATTTTCTGATCAATCCCATCAATATTACACATTTATTCCATTAGATGATATAATGAATGAATATTGTGATAATTCTTTTTTAAATGAGATCAAAAGGGAAGTTAGAAAGTGTCTACCCGGTACCTATTAGTGGAAGATGATCTTCATAGAAGTCCAGTCCAGCCGCAGTCTCAACAGCTTTGAGCTCAACTCTCCCATCATGCCCCACTCGATATTTGACCAAACCACCTTCCTTCCATTGGACGGTGGCAGCACTCTTCTTGAAGCATTCCGACCAATCACAGACATCAGTCACTGTGCCTACACTCTTTCGCCCACCTGATAAGATGAACATTCATGGTTTATATTTAACCCCGTGAATAAAATGAATTTGTATTTACAGATTAAAGAGAAGGTTGAGTTCTGGGAAGAGGTGAAAAATAATTTGTGAGCATTACTCATTCTTATTATGCAAGTGTGGAAGAACATCAGTTAAGACATGTTCCCTGAAAAGCATGGCTCTTCAAATGCCTTCATATTCTAAATATGCATGTAACATCGTAAAAATCGGGGGGGGGGCCGGCTTTTTACGCCACGTGTTCGTGTAGCCCCATATACAGCTTTCTGTGCAAGTGTTTGTAACTTTACCAAGACTTGGTCAAATTTCTTATCATTTTGATGATTCCAGAACCTTGCAATACACACAAATTCTTATATGCTAGATGATCAACCTTTTCTGGTCGGTTCCACACCGTGTCTTTCACAATGCAATCGCATGACCAGAACTCAACTTCATCTTTAAGCTTGGGCCTATACAACATTTCAACATTACTTTGTTGAGAATGGTATAATAAAAATGGTCTGTAAAACTTCCAGAGGTCACTCCTGAGGCAAACAATGCCCTCATCCCATTAAATCTCATTTATTTACCTCACACCACTTGCAATCTTTGTGATAGGATGCATAGCATGTTGAAGACTACTAGCATAAGAATATTGAAGAAGAATGATATCAATTCAAAGTACACACTACAATGCATTTCCTCAAGTAACTTCCCACTACTAATATATATTTCAAGCCTGTAGACAACATAGAGCGCTATATTACATTGTTTATCGTTGTATTTTATTTGTTATAGCGCTTAGAGACTTTGGTGGTAAGCGCTTTATAAGCACTGTTTTTATTATTATTATTACATACCGTCTTGATTGCCTGAAGTCCCATCTGGTCTCCTACAGACTTTGGCACCAACAAATATACCATGAGAGGTCACACTCTTGCTCTCCTTTCTTGCTTTGACCACAACCCTGGAGTACGTATCAAACAGAGGATTAAGAAGAAAAGGAACTTATCAATGGAGAACAAAACTCTGAAACAAAGTAACATTTGCTGGGTAAAAACAATTACCCCTGCATCATATGTATCTTATCTTTAGAGCTGCCATATACCCCGTGTCCACACACAACACTTTCCGTGATTATACGACGTATAAAGAATCACGCCTAATCACGCCTAATCACGGAATGTGTTGTGTGTGGACGTAACTAGTATAACTAGTCGAACTAGAACAGTATAACTGGGCGGGGCTTAACATGACCTCACGCGAAAGGAGACCTGACCTCGCATTTCCGCTTCCATTTCATGACCGCAGTAGCAAACTGCGCACTTATACAACGTTTGCTGCAGAGTTTCGGGATTACTTTCTTGTGTGCGTGGATACCCTAGAATTTATATGATGATTCTTTAAACGACGTTTCTTATGTGTGGACACCATTGAATTTATATGATGATTCTTTATACGACGTTTTGTTATAGAGTTTCGGGATAAATTGACAGTTATGTTTATGGGTTCGTAGTAATTTCTTTCAAATTTAGGAGGCGAGATGGCTTAGTCAATAAAGCGTCTGCTTGTCGAACTAAAGATTGTGGGTTCAATTCCAACAAAGAAGGATGACTAAAGCCTGCATTTTGTGTTAACACGCCCTTTCCGTTACTTAGACGCAGGCTATGTTACAGTGGAAACAACATTCTGTCCCTCACATAGGATGTTAAATGGAGTTAGGTGAGTCACCACCTTTGCAGGTTAAAAAATCGCTACACTATACGTTTAAAAGTAGGGGGAAGAGACCCGAGAGTTACAGTCATACGGTTCACTTTTTGCCTCTCAGGCACAGGTGACGCAAACTACTTAATAATAACAATACCGGTAATCAAACTTCAGCAAATATAACTGCAATTAAATTGTGAAAAAGGTGGTAGATTATATAATACTATAGTGCTAGAAACTTGATGGAACAGGCAAACTTTGAGTACAAAACATCAGCTTTTACAGCCACAATACCTAAATGAGAATATAAAGGAGTAGGAACACACTGTAAGTTTGTTTAAATTACTTGTAACTAATTAGTTACAAGTATTGAAATCTAAAACAATTAATAGCTGATCTCTTTTGAAAACCACTTTCCAAATATATTGTACAATACTGCATGGAACTTTAGTACAAAAAGCAACCTCCTACCCAGGATCTTGAGGTCCATCTATGCGTAGAAACTCGTGCTCTGTATCGTGAGAGTCAGACATGTAGCACTCGGTGCAGAGGTTGCAGTGTATGCATAGAGTACATCTCCAACGGATTCCTGCAATGTTATCCAAAGCACATCCAATGCAACGAACAAACTTGTGGAGTACACCTACAAAAGAAAATGATATAAGAAATTGCCAGTATGAGTGGTGTAGCATGGTGTCTCCCGAGGGAGGGGGGGGGGGTCACTCCCAACATGACACACCCGCATCCAGAAAAAGCTTTGAACAGGTGTCTTTTTCAGCTACATGGTGTCATCAAGACAGATGCAGGAAGAGATCCCATCATCGTCCTTTCTTCTCCTTTCTCGATCCCTCTCCCTCTTTTTTTTTCTCTTTTTATATTTTGACATTGTAAATTACCGTATTTGCCGGCGTAAAGGCCGCAGTATTTTTGGAAGAGAAAATATCAAAAAGTTGGGGTGCGGCCTTTACGCCGAAAGAGTAAAAATCGCAAGTCAAAACAGCACGTCCATTATTTGTAGGCATGCAACTTCATACAAAAAAATATATTAACAAAATTGACTTTAAAACACATCGGACAAGATCTAGATCTAGTCTGAACCACATCAGCAGCAAATTTGAAGAAGTTATCTTTTTAATCGTACCGCAACCAAAGAAATAAGAAGAAAACTGACCAGATACTCGTACTAAAAATCATACTTGTAAAAATGTCCTTAAGACATTCGACAGCTGATAAGTAACGCGCACGGGTACGTAACCAAAACCATACCTCGCTCACACACTCCGTGGTGGGAAGCTAGGGGGCTGGGAGTTGCCAACGAAACCAACGCAACTTTGGAGATTCACAGCGCGCAATTTTACCGGGACTCGAAACGTTCGTCGTGGGAAGTTAGCGGGCTAGCGATCGAGATCATCGTTGGTGTTCTTAACTTTTCAGTAAGATAATTCTGAATTATAATTGAGACTATATAATTAATTAAAGCGACAAACTAACCTCGGTAGATCTCTAATAACAATACAAAAGCTTGTTTATTTTCTCCATTTGACGTTACGATAGGGGTAAGACCGGATAACATTATAAAAAAGATACATCCTTCCACCCTGCGATATCCATGGCCACAGCTTGGATATGGCAGGATTATATTAGTGCCGACTCACTGCATGCAAGCTAAAGATGGCCATTCAGGTTTCTGTATGCATGCGAAGCGCCCTCTAGTGTCCCATGAATGTGCTAATCTGCCTGCAATACAGTACAAGCTTAAAAATCGATGAAGATTTGCTAAATTACGTTCATTTTTTAGGTTACGGTACTACGGTAATAGTATAGCAGTTTCTTCAAAAGTTAAATAGGAAGACTACTTTTTGGATATTAAAGGGAGTGTATCATGGCCATCTACTTCTTCTTCTTTTGGACAACTGCACGTAAACGAATGGACTTGATTAACTGGGTCAGCGCGCGTTAGCGTTCGCGAAACAGACCGAAGTTCTCCTCATGCTTCGGTTTCGCGTATGTTGCATGCATGTGAATGCTGCGATGGCGTCGTCTGTACTCGTATTATACCCGATTTGCCCCAGGTAGGGCCACAGGAAAGACACATAGTCTCGTCATGATACACTCCCTTTAAATCAATTTAAAGCCATGTCCTTAATCCTGCCCAAAGCCTTCCTTACCCGTGGGTGAATTATCATACATCCGGAGGTCATACATCTGCTCGAACCCGACCCGGTAGTTGCCTTTCTTGCCACCGTCCCACATGACCTTGACCGCCCTTGGTGCCTCGTCACCGTTATCATTGTCAGGGTCGTTTGGGATGATGTCTGTGATGGTGCCAACATGGTTCTCTCCTCCGTCTTGATCACCCCATCTCCAATCTGGTCCCCGGATCACACGTGTTCCAACGACTCGCGACATATTCTCCACCACAAATAGATCAGCCTTGGGTTAACGCTCCTAGGATATAAACGATAAAAAAAAAATGGAATCGTTTAAAAATTAGGGGATCTAAGAGACATAGGCGTATGAAATATAAAAAGTCATGACTTTGTGAATTATTTACTCCATCTAGGATGTCACAAATTGCTTTATAGTACTTTTATAATCCAAACTAAAGTCTCTTGACAACACATTTTGTTTCCCCTTCTGGAAGTTCTGGTAATCTCAATTTTTATAACGTTAGTAGCCGAGATTTAATAAACTAAGAGTAGGCTAGTTTGTTATTGAATTTGATATTAGTTGTTTCACAATGGAAAAATTAATGAGTTCTATGCTTTAGCTTACCCTCGCCTCGGATTGAACCTGCCAATGATGTATAGCTAGACGGGCGGGTCCGGCGAGCAGCCTCTCGATGTCATGTCGTGAGCACTGAGCCCAATTAGAGTATACCAGTTACGCCTATTATATTGTTAATTCCGACAAGATTGAAAACGATCGGTATTAAGTATCACCAACTGATACTAAAATGGACTGAGACTCAGGAAAAAATGGAACGTGTCGCTGTCCAGAGAGCTCGAGAGTTCACATACATGTGCTGTGTGGTCTATTATATGTATGTACCGTGCGCATGCTATGTCCGAGTGAATATTACGGGAATTCCCCCAATTTGCCATGACGTGGAATTCCCCGGCCAATCGCGCTGGTAGCTTCTATATAGACGTGTTTGTTTTGTTTTTTTATGTCATATTGTAATGGACATGGAATTCTAGAAATCCATGACCGGGGGAGGGGGTCAGGGGCACAGCCTGAATATTCTCTAGTAATAATTTTTTTAAATAGGGGTATATGAATGTTGTTGTTGGTGGTGATTGTGGTGGTAATTGTGTGGTTGTGGTTGTTGTGTTCATTCACGGTGACGGTGACTGCATGTTCATCTTCTTGTTGTTCATGTCAGTGGGTTTTTTATAATTGCTGTTGTTGTTGTACATAATGGTTCTTGTTCTTGTTCTTATGTTTGTAATCGTTGTTGTCACCGTAGTTGTTGCTCCTATATACTACTGTTTTAGTGTAGCCTACATTATCCTCATGGATCTCCCTGCCTCTCTCTCTCTCTCTCTCTCTCTCTCTCTCTTCCTCCTCCTCCTCCTCCTCCTCCTCCTCGATCCTCCTCCTACTCCTCCTTCCTTTGTTTTCTTTCTTTTCAACTCCATTCCTTCCTCTCTCCATTTCCTTCTCTTGCTTGCCCCCACCCCCTCACTTCCCTCGTCAAGCTCTGTCTGTTTAAAAGACTAGTACCTTTCCCAAATTGTTTTTACTTCATATTTATTTTCACAATTATCCACAATCACGTTCATCACACAGTTTAAATCCATGAAAGTATATACACTGTTGGTCATAATGGTGGAATAATTATTTTTACCCCAATTTATTGAATGATTTTGACAATAATTTATTCCTAAGAGATCTAGATAATAGCATACATTCTCAGATTTATTGAATGACAATTGGGGAGCGTTTGTTTTGCGTGACTGCTAAAGCAAGTGTGTACTACTATGCTAATCAACTAGGGACCTACGCGTCCTAAGTCACAACTGACAGTAATGGGGATTAATGCCTCATAAAAGGGCACTAATATAGCACATCGACACGATTTTGATCCTGGGGGTTCACAGTAATGAGGCCATTGCTTAGCCAATGAATCATGATTGTACGCAGCGGGCGCTAGGGTACGTCGACGCCCCCACAAAAATAAAATAACAAAGAAAATGCAATAAATACACCACGGCTCACCCCGACAGAAAATATGATAGTTTTACTATTTATCACACACTCTCAAATATTGCACCATCAATATGGTGCAATCACAATGCCGTATATTGCCAGAGAGGGCGGCTCACAATTTAGAATAAGTTTGCTTTATTTATAAATTGTCCGTTGGAAACCAGGGAGATGTGAGTTTAACCATGATCCCTACGTCTCCCCCTTCCCCCTCTTCTATCTCTCTCTTTCTCTTTCTCTCCCCCTCTCTCTCTCTCTCTCTCTCTTTCTCTTTCTCTCTTTCTCGCTCTCTATCTCTCTCTCTCTCTCTCTCTTTCTCTCTCTCTCTCTCTCTCTCACTCATTCTACTTTTCCTTCTGTGCTATGCTTTATTTTAATTAACCCTTTCTTATATATACAACATTTAGAATAATTCTTCTTTCCCAAAATTGATGCAAACATTGTACTTAAAATTGAATTGAAATTGATCTTTATTTCATTCATCATAAAAACATCTGAAATACAAATCATAGTTTACAAAATATTTACAGTAGAATACAACAACAACAAACATCTTATATGAATGAAAAAACAGGTAAGAAAGTCAAAGGCTTTATTGGTGCTGCAATCGGGAAAAATTAGTATATCATATATACTTGTTTAAAAAGGTGATTAGATCAAACTAATGCCTAAATAGAGGAGGAACCCCCCCCCCCCCCCCCCAAAAAAAAAAAAAAAAAAAAAAAATCAAAACTTCATTAAATAACTGGAATTATCAGTTTTTGTAATGATCGAGTCATTCTCACAATTTCTCTATTACAAATACATGAATAGATAATAGACTAATAAAAAGTGCTCTAGTCCATTCTGAAACTTCACCATTATTCATGATGGAAAATTTCAAATTAAATTAGAGAAGAAAAAATTAAAAATATAAAAAACAAAAATAGGCAAAAAGGATGAGTATCGAATTCAGTGCAGTAGAAAACCCACCATTTTCATGGTATTGGGTTTAAGTCCGGTTGCTTCAGTCTCAAACGATATCCACTACACCACGGCTCACCCCGACAGAAAACATGATAGTTTTACTATTTATCACACACTCTCAAATATTGCACCATCAATATGATGCAATCATAATGCTGAATATTGCCAGAGAGGGCGGCTCACAATTTAGTTTGCTTGATTTCTTAAATCTCCATTGGAAACCAGGGAGATGTGAGTTTAACCATGATCCCTACGTCTCCCCTTCCCCCTCCTCTCTCTCTCTCTCTCTCTCTCTCTCTCTCTCTCTCTCTCTCTCTCTTTATTATGCTTTATTCTACCTATGCCTTTCTTTACATTTTATTGAATAATTCTCTCTCTCTCTCTCTCTCTCTCTCTCTATCTATCTCTCCCTCGCCCCCCAATCTCCCCCCCCCCCCTCTCCCCTCTCTCTCTCCTTCTCCCACTGTCTCTCCCTCTCCTTTTCTCTCTCTGTCTCTCTCTCTCTCTCTGTCTCTGTCTCTCGCTCTCTCTCTTTCACTCACTCTATATATCCCTCTGTGATATACTTTATTTTATCTTACCCTTTCTTAATCAAAATCTTGCATAAATCTCCTTTCCCAAAATTGATATAAAACTTGTACGCAGAGTGTGAACTTGAGTCTTTATTTCATTCGTCCTCAAAACATCTCAAGTACAAAACACAGTATACAAAACAACTACAATAGAATACAATAGCAACAATAATGTCATATGATTGTGTAGACAGCTAGCAAAGTCAAAAGCTTCATTGGTGCTGCCATCGAAACAAAAATACAGTATCATAGTGTTGTTTAAAAAGGCGATTGAATGAAACTACTGCCTAAATAGAGGGGGGGGGGGGGAGGAAACAAAACTTCTTTGATTAACTGGAATTATAAGTTCTTGTAATGACCGAGTCATTGTCCCAATTTCACTATAACAAATAAATGATAATAGACGATTAAAAGTGCTCTAGTTCATTCTGAAACCTTACCATCAATATGTATGATTGGCACTTTTCAAATTTACAAAAGAATTTACAAAGCAAAAAGGATGAGTATCGAATTCAGTGCAGTAGAAAACCCACCATTTTCATGGTATTGGGTTTAAGTCCGGTTGCTTCAGTCTCAAACGATATCCACTACACCACGGCTCACCCCGACAGAAAACATGATAGTTTTACTATTTATCACACACTCTCAAATATTGCACCATCAATATGGTGCAATCACAATGCCGTATATTGCCAGAGAGGGCGGCTCACAATTTAGAATAAGTTTGCTTGATTTATAAATTGTCCGTTGGCCCCATGGACCCTTCGTCTCCCCCTTCCCCCTCTTCTGTCTCACTCTCTCTCTCTCTCTCTCTCTCTCTCTCTCTCTCCCTCTCTCTCTCTCTCTCTCTCTCTCTCTCTTTCTCTTTATTATGCTTTATTCTACCTATGCCTTTCTTTACATTTTATTGAATAATTCTCTCTCTCTCTCTCTCTCTCTCTCTTTATTATGCTTTATTCTACCTATGCCTTTCTTTACATTTTATTGAATAATTCTCTCTCTCTCTCTCTCTCTCTCTCTCTCTCTCTCTCTCTCTCTATCTATCTCTCCCTCGGCCCCCAATCTCCCCCCCCCCCCCTCTCCCCCTCTCTCTCTCTCTCTCTCTCTTTCTTTCTCTCTCTCTCTCTCTCTCTTCTTATTTCACTCTCTACCTCTCACTATACATGTATCTGTATCTTCATTATATCCGCTCTCTCTCTCTCTCTCTCTCTCTCTCCCACTCTCTCCCCTACCCTTCTCTCTCTCTCTCTCTCTCTCTCTCTCTCTCTCCCTCTCCCCCTCTCTCTTTCTGTGTCTCTTTCTCTCACCCACTTTCCCCTCCCAGGCGCAGATCCAGAGGGACCTTGGCCCCCCGCCAAAAAATAAAGAGAGAAAGAGAAAGAAAAGAAAGAAGAAAAGAAAAGGGGGAGGTGCCGTAAGGGCCTTGCCTCCTAGGCTATTGCCTCAGCCTCCCCCCCCCCCCCCCCCAAAGCGAGAAAAAAAAAGGAAGGGAAGGGGAAAAAAAGAGGAAGAAGAAAAGAAAGAAGGGGGATATCACTTGCGATTTTCCCGCCAACAACGTGTGGTCCTTGCCTCCCCCCCCCCAGCAAACTTTTATTTTATTGATTTCAACCCTAACAAATAGGATTATTCTCAACTTTTTTTATACATTGGATAACGAATTTCAAAAATTTAGTGTAACATAGATAATTTAGTGTCAGAGTAAAAATAACGATAAGCAGGAAACTCTCTTCTGAGATAATATACAGGGTTGAAAATAGATTAGAGAGAAGGAAGGGAAGGGAAAGGGAAAGAGGAGTGAAAGATAACAAAAGAGGAATAAGAAGGATAAGGGAGATCAGTTGCGATTTTTCCCGCCAACAAAGTGTTGATGGGGGGGGGGGGGGCGAAAGGCCCTTGTACCCCCCCCCCCCCCCCCCTCCCAGCAAAAAACGAGAGAGAGATAGAAGTAAGGGAATGGAAAGGGAAAAGGAGAGAAAGGAAAAGGAAATAAAGAGGAAGAATAAAAGAAGGGAAGATCAGTTGCGATTTGTATCTTCTTCTATCATCATTGTACAAATGCATTTATTCATTTATTATGTTATTCCTGTTTGATAACAATGATATGAATATATAAACTCACAACAGCAACAAAACTAAATACAGAAGAAAAATATTTTGCAGGCAGAAAGAAACGCAAAATGAATGATCATACATTTGCATTAAAATTGTATCGTTAGAATTATTCATATTGTCTTGTGAAATTGAATTGAATTTGAATTAAATTTATTTATTCACGGTAAAACTCACATCAGCCTAAAAAAACTGCTTTTCAGCAAGTCCGTGTAAAAAAAACATAAAACAGATCATAAATACGTATACATGAATAAATATATAGGAAAAACTACTTAAAGATGACAAACATGTACTAAAATTTAGTACATGTTAACAAGCTAGCGCATCAATTAAAAATAACAAGCATACAGATATATGTTATAAAACGTTTCATATGAATAAATTAGGAAGAACAAAATTAAGTAAGAAGCTAATATTATAATATTAAATGAATAAAACGGACATAGATAGGTCTTATAAAAAGTGTGATTTTAAGCAATAGGCATAGGCAGTAGCGTTTTTTTTTTTTTAATGGGGGGGGGGGGTCATAAAAATCACACACATAAAAAAGAATTGAGGGGGATTCAACCCCTGACCCCCCCCCCCCCCCCCCCTCATACTCGAATATTCGTTTATTTTTGTTTAACCCAGTAATATATGTGCAAGCCCACCAATTTTGTTTTTAATAATGTCAACCACAACCTTTCTAAACCTGATCAAATATGTCCCAAACACTGCCAAGCACCAGTGTAGGAAATCTTCAAATATTAATCAGCTATATGACAAAATAACTTGTCTGTTGCCTTACGAGGCCTAAATTGAGTGGCAAAACATATTTGATGACATTCCAAATTTCCCAATAACCAATACGATTAGAGAGTGAGTAATCGTTTTTGTTCTTCTTCAAAACTGACTCAATAAAATAAGTATACTTTGGATAATAAGGATACTATGGCCCCTCAAGAAACGCAAGTAGGTGTCTCTTTCCATTTTCATGTTGTTGCTCTCAGTTCCACACTATTTTGTATGAGAGGGTGGAGTATCCACCCATACAACTTCAATCGTACAAAAACTACAAGTTGTCTAATTTCTTAGCATGTTTGTTCCAAAGAACCTGCAACGTATAAATTTGTAAATGTGATACAGTAAACAACCAGTCTTTTTCATTCTGGTTCTGAATGGTATAATACACAACTTGTAATTATATTATAGTTATCATATTACAGGTCAATAAAGTCTACTTTGAGAAACTTAATACCGAGCCCGACATCTTTATTGTATCACGTACGACACTGTTTTCACACAAACATATTTAGGCTGATCCCATTGAGAATGGTTTAATATTGATTGTATTGCAAAATAAAAATGATTATTGATTTACAGTATCTTGCCATCTCAGATACATAACTAGGCCTATTTGATATGATCGCTGAGTAATAAAAATTAACTCTTACGGCTCCTGCAAGAGCCGACGTCCAGGGCCGACGTATGCTAAAGTGATAAGGATTCACAAAACTCAGTGTTTAAGGCGGGTTTCGAGGGAGTGACACCTACAGAAACTTAACCTAATTCATTACCGAACAAAACATGAATTTAGAAACTTTAGCCATTATAATGCTATGTACGGACTTAAAAATCTCAGAAAGTTTTTCCGGCGGGATCGAGTGAAAGCCTGGGGAAAGTCCTCCTCTTTCCACGTTCTAAACAAAATGTGGGTTTTATGTTTCGATATATGATAAACATGGGAAATACTGTTGCGCCCCTCTCACCCCCCCCCCCCCCAAACGAGACCAAGCGCCAGATACACCCCTGGTCACCACTATATCGTACTGATGGCTGGGGGTGGGGGGGGGGGGGGGGCTTGGGGCAGTTTCCCCCGAATAAAATTCAAACGTGGTTTATTTTTAATTCGATACCAGTGAAATTACATAATTTTTCGGGATTTATACTCACTTCTTTGTAAATCAATCATTTGTATGCGTTTGTTGGAAAATGACAAATTCCCAAATCTACAGTCTAGGCAAAAAAAATACTTATTTCGATGGCTTTGAAAGTTTATGTATGCGCATGATGTTTACACTGTAGCACAAATGTGGTGCACACTTGAAAGTTTGTCAAAGTGGAGCAAGGAGTTCAATGTAGCTCCACCGAGATCCGCGCGAATAATTGGTTGGTGATCTATAATACTAATATCAATTTTCGGCAATCAGAGAACAGATCGATCCACGCCCCTTATTGTTAGCCTTGATCAAAATCCTAATTTAGTGTTTTATCTCTAAAGTTTTGTTTTTGTTTAAAGGGGGGGGGACATGCCCTATTGTGTCCCCCACCATGGGTGTCGATCTGTAACTGATACCTATTCATCAGGGGGGGGGTGATCTATTCATTCATCCCCCTGATGAATAGGTATTACGTAAGGATCGACACCCATGTCCCCCACCCTTAATATTTTTATTTTTTGTGGGGGGGGGGGGCTCGTCCACCTGACCACCCCCGGATTGACGCCTATGCTTGTTGCTACATGCATATCGGGCAAGCATCGGGCAAGCTTTCAGATTGTCAAGAATAACCTTTTTTTGGAACGTACGCATACGCATGGATTTGAATGTGTAAACCGGTCTATTTAACCCGTTGACTATACTGGATTTATTCATTGCCATAGGCCTAATACAGGGACCACCAGGTTCCAGTACGCAAGGGGTTAATTGTTGCTTGTTTTGTATAATAGCTATTTTCGTAGCCTATAATGTAATACATCAAACTAAATGCATACGACGGTCTTTAATAGGCCATTTTCGCAATGTAACCAAATTTAATGCATACGTCTTTGTCTGGGGTCTTTGTGAAGTGCCTCAATACAAATTATTTCATTCACCTGATAAGAATAATAGTATTCCAATTCGAACTGCATACATTAGTTGTTGCCAGGTAGGACAACATTATGGCTTGACCTACCTAGCAACACTTAATATATGCAGTTTGCATTCTGACTATTGAAATATCAGGTGAATGAAATAATTTGTATTGAGGCACTTCACAAAGTCTCTTATATGCATTAAATTTAGTTACATTACGAAAATGGCCTATTATGAAGCGCCTCGTTACGAATTATTTCATTCATCATTCTGTTCCCGGCATCTGTTACGAATAATTTTATTTCAAAAGTCAGAATGCGAATTGCAAACGTGTTTTTCGGTACTTGGCAAGCCCTAAGGCACTGTTTTTTTTAAAAAACTATGACCAAATAGCTTAATGACCCTTTGACAGCCTGAAACTTTACAAAGATAAAGAATTAGAAATCAGTTACAACTTTTTCTTGTAGCATGGACCTAGGTTAACCTCCCATAGCTTAACGAACAAATTTCAGCGTTGCTTTATGTGCATGAGGTATCCCTGAACAGCCAATTGTTTACGGAATTTTGTAACAAAATTGACATACCTTTTTGGTTGGAGCGGAAAGAAATATATACCCACAAGCAATATGTTTTTTTTTCTATTGATGATTAATGAGCATGGGTGGATCTTAAAGAAAGTTAACAGTAATCTGAATTAACTCCTGTATTTTGATGGAACAGTGCAATTGAAAATGGTGTTTCGGACGTTACATTTTCCGTAAACAATGTAGGCCCTCATTTAACCCACTAAAACAATCATTTAATGAGATTGTTTATGGTTTGAATAAGCTTATTAGTTACTCCAAGTCATTAAATTAAAAGAAAATATAATTTAATTGTAGTAGCGCTTATATTAGAAATATATTCAAAATTTGAAAAAAGTTGTCTCATTTTCCGTAAACAATTTTGTAACGTCCGAAACAACTTTCAATTTGAAGTAGCAGAAAATATATGAACTGCAGGACCTATCTTTCGTTACATTTGTTAAACATTTCATGGCGGCTACCCACCAAAAAAAGAAATTTGCAATACATCATTACAATACTATTTTATAGTTAAAACCAATTTTCCGTTAACAGTTGTAACGTCCGAAACAAATGTAACGTCCGAAACAAAAAATACCAAATAAATGATGATAATCCATATTTGAGGGTATCTGGAGTGAATAAATCATTATGAAATAAGTTATTATAAGTCTTAACACAAGTCAAAACACAAATCAGGTCTTTCAAATCCAATAATTTTGTGTAAACTCAAGAAGGGTGTTTCGGACGTTACACTATTTGATTGTTAACACATAGTTTGCAAATTTCAACTAATTTTCGATCATAATGTGCAAGTTACGATTTCACAATGCACACTCCTGTTAAAAACACTACTTTGATAATTTCATTTAGATCTAAATATAAAAATATGAAGAAATATGATGCAAAAAATCAAATTTTCCGTAAAATATCTAAATTTTCTACAAAATTGACTTATGAAACATAAATATTGAAGCCACACTTTGTGGTGCAAGGCATTGCAGGCTGCTTTAGTATATCCTTATTTGTAATTTATCAGAAAAAATCTCAATAAAAGTGACTCATACAAATTATTCAGCCATTTTAACAGCACTTTCTGGTATGCTGTTAGCACGTTTCGGATGTTACATTAAACTGTTAACAGACATTTTCATACATTAACTAGTTCAAATGAGGGACAAAGATAGATGTGAGAATAGCAAATTTCAATTTTTCAACCTCTCCTCTTGCTATTTACATTGCTGTGTGTTTGCAAATCATCACGTTTTCATTTTTACAGAGGTTGTTCCAAATTATGTCATATAACCAAAGATTGTATGGTCAATCTAAACTATTTGGTAGGTTACAAAAGCTCAAAATCACCCACTTAAGCAATACCCAGTGTACATGTACATGACACGGGTATGATACAGGTATATAAAGTTGATAAAATCAAGCAAATTAAAATGTTTTTCTAAAAATTTATGGGAAATATGGATTTTCATTTGAAAATACCTTTTAAAAAGGGCACTCAGTACACATAGCTAATCTGTGTAGAAAGTGCATACATGTATAAAAGAAAAGGGCATTACCAGTAATACCTTATTTAATGATCCTAAACATATACATGTAGTATCTTCCTCAAATGTATGCATACATACAAAATGTATAAGCTAGTGTAGGGATTTATTTTGAACTTCTGAAACTCCCCTTCATATCCCTGATTCATCCCTTTCATATTAATAGGTCATCCCTCATTCACATTCACCCTTTTCATCCACCATCCTTTCATCTGTCTATCTCTCTCTCTCTCATTGGTTTCAATGTTAACCTGATGCAGTCAAGCTTATATAGTATAATTTACATATACTATGAATATTCACTATATACCCTTTGTTTATGTTTGAATATTCAAGATACTTTGTCATGTTGATTTATACTTGTATGGGACTATATGAATATGTATTGATTTATTCTACTTTGCATGGAATGTATGTGGAATGCTACATAGAATGCTGTAATGCTTTTACACATTAAAACCTGGTCAGTTAGCCAGTAGTTATCAATCCTACAACATGTCTGCTGGACTGCCTCTGTGTTAACAGTGCTAGGAATTATCTGTTAGAAACGCAACCCTACACTAGTGTGAAATATAAATGGGCTGTCGGCCTTATCGCCGGCAAATACGGTACATGTTTAACCTACACTGTATATTGTTTGTCACCTGTGATATAGGCACAGCAAGAGTTAAGATCTATCAACCAACCAACCGACCAACCAATCAATCCATCCATTCATCAATCGGTCATCAATTAAATAAATAAATAAATACTTATTTAAGAGCATTAAAAAATGTTGTCGTTTGAAACAGCCTCCTAATACAAATAGTGGTAAAGGATGATTGTTATTACAGTAGTATATTATAACCTAAAACATACACAATTTTAAAATACATCTAAAATGTCTCATTCTCGAGATGTACATAAATTAGGATTCACTTATTTCTTATTACCGTACTTTTTTATAGTTTTATTTTTTAAAAGATTTGTCAATGTTTTGCTTACATACATGTATGTGTTAGTGATATTATTGAATGACACACTATATAGTTGAAGGCAAAGAACATTAGCAAGCTGATTAAACATCTATATTGTAGAGTTTGTAGAAATTGATGATCTCATTGAAATGTTAACATCGTGTAACATCCGAAACAAACCATAGTATACATTTCACACTGTTGTTCATAACATGCAATAAAGAGTATGTTTCTAAGTGAATTTTCTAAGGAGTTTTGATGACTACAATTGCTATTAGCTTCATATTTCACTCTGTTAGATCACATAAGCATTTTTAACTACCGGTACACGTTCTTGAAATGAATAATATACCTTACATAAATTGAGTGGTCGATGAAGACAAACTTGGTATACAATCATGTATGTGCTAAACTAATTAAAACTGCACAATTTTTTTCCATAAATGTTACAGAAGTATTTTTCTGCAAACAGTTAATGTAACTGAGGTCAATAATACCTAAAGAAAAGCAATTAACTTGAATAAAGTTATAATGTTAACAGTGTGTAACGTCCGAAACATCAGTGGTGTGTCATATGAAAATTATTAGGCAATGCACTGGTTCCCAATTTGTTTGCATGCATTTACCTTATATCATCAGTTGTTATAATAAAATAAGTTTGACCTAAGAAAAAAGCATTTTACCTATTGAAATAAAAACTTATTGTCAAAACCCTAATTTAGAGCTATTTTTCACTTTCAAGGGATACAAAATCTGTATTTTTCAAGATAGAAACTCAACAATTTGCATGAATAATCTCTGAAACATATTCTTAAAGTCCCAACATATTTAAAGGTGTAGTTAATAGCAAATGAGTTTTATATCACAGTTATTAGATATGCTATAGTTCACAATAAAATTGTAAAAACTCAAAGTATTCATATCTGGTGAATAAATAAGGAGATAGATTGAGGTCCAGAATTTGCATTTCTCAAAAATATAATTAGTCCTGATCCTAAAAATACAAGTTTGAAGTGAGTAAACATAATTTCAATTTGGACCCATTTGTGGACACATTTGGTATAAGTTAAAAAAACCAGTGCCCTAATGTAATTTGTCCTACCTATAGCAACAATTAATGTAGGCACTTCACAAAGACCAGGGACTTGATAGAGAAGGACTGGAATCAAGCCGGCGAAACTCTTGTAATTTATTCAACGCATTCGTGAGTTCTAAAGCGTAACAATGGGATGTGTATCATGTGTAACATCCACTTGGTTTTGAAGTTCCATGCTCCGAACCGCGCTTCCACTGCGGGGACTTTCGGAAGCCAGGCACCAGTTTTACATTTATTACAAAATATTAAATTACCGGCAAAATTTCAGTGTAAATCAAAAACTTTATATGGGGATTGTATTGGGAACAGTGCATCAACACATTTCCAAATTTAGACCTCCGTCCTTCCTATAATTTGTGTGCCAGAGTTGGTAAAAGAAAAATTACATCCTGACAAAAACTCAATAGTTTAGGATAATGCGCTAATTTGTGCATGTTTTAATGTCCCGTTATTTAATCCATGATTTACAATCTTCAATAACATTAAGTTTGCTAATGCGTGTTTTTGCTTGTTTTTTGTATTTTTGAAGTTTAAAAAAGGATGAAATTACACAAGTTTGTGTTAGCTTGTTCTACTCATTACACAATTGATTAGAAATCATTGAGAGGGCAGCGAACATTTGCTGTGATACCATTTTCTGATTTAGGAATTCTAAATCCTGAAATTCATGCGCTCTTTTATCTCACCACCTGGTCAGCATTTGCATATTAGCGCATAACTTTTCGGCGGCTTGGAGCATGGGGTCAAAGGAGAGCGGCTTGATTCCAGTCCTTCTCTATCATCATGTCCCTGCAAAGACGTATGTATGCATTAGATTTGGTTACATTACGAAAATGGTCAATTGCAGTAAAATGTCAAGGTCGAGTCTATGCCTTCAGACTATGGATGGGTTATATTAATTATTAAAGCCCTTATAACTCAATGCTAATTTCCCGTCGCCCGCCCGCGTAATGATTTACCGCCCGTGTTTGCGATCGAATCTTTTGTTTCCTTCTTTTTTCTTTAGACTTAAAAAACAAAAAAATACTTTTGTTGGTGCGACTTCTGTATTACCGCTGTGAATTGCCAATTTTTAATGTTACAAATGGACTTGTTTTTTTTTGGGAAAATTCCATAAAGCACTGTTTTTTTTAAATTCCATAAAGCACTGGTTTTTTTTAAATCCCACTTTCAGTATTACAAGAAGTGGGTTATTGATGTCGGCAAATGCTCATGTACCTTTACAGCTCAGTTTATGTAAAGTACGTTCCTGGTCTGACTGTGAAGTCTAGAAAGTAAACGGGTTTCCTTGCATAATTTGAATAATAAGACACTGCTAACGTTTAAATTCCACAGATAGGACATATTATATATGCATATGGCATATTCATAATTCCTGCAAAGTTCTACAGAATTTGATGTTGGCTGCAAATGGGACATAGTACTGTTCTATTTGGATTTATAGCATGTATATGTGTGGTTTATTTTTACAATATTGATATTTGTATTAATACAAATAACCAAGATATGCTAACAATGTGTATAATGCGATGTTCATAGATGCATTAATTAAGTTAACAAACTGGAAATACACAAGTTTAACCAACAAAGGTGAATTAAGTGTTCGTAAAAAGGAAATAATGAATAATGAATAAGTTGCCTCGTTAAGAGCTGAAAAAATGTGACGGGAAACTCGCAATCAAGTTTCATTGGCCAAATGGATGGGAGATAAGGTGTGCCTTGCGGCTGCTGGAGTAAGTTTGTTCGAGGGCACGTTGGGGAGGAGTCGTATAGCACACAGTGATGACCAGTCTGAAGAGTCTCCCTATGGCCTATGGTACCAAACCCAGATCCAGATTCATTGTCATCCAATATTAGTAATAGGAAACAACATAAAAACGTGAACGTTAAAGACGATTCCGAAGTGGATTCAGGTTATGATTGGGACGCTGACATGACGAGAGGAATTACATCATTTACAAGCATTGTTGGATGAAGGTAACAATTAATAATTTCAATATAGTCGATTGTGAAAAGTGATGTACTCGTGTTTGATCTTGAGTGTGTGCGAGATACCAGCAGGCTATTGTTTGTGCAGGAGGCCGGAGGGTGATGGTGATGGTGATGGTGGCATGGTGTACGTGCAGCTTTTGGCTCCAGTACATGAAGACACGTTTATATCGAATGCCGGATAGGAACCAAAAGTTTTGTTAAAGCCACACTGTACTACTTGTAGCTACTTGCTCCCTCTATAATATATAGAAAACTTCCCCAATCGGGGCCTGTTGGTCCACCATGATCCTCTTTTTCTTATGTTAATTGAGAGCTGAATTTTTAATGAGCTATATAGCCACCTGTCAGTGACCTCGCTGGGTGGTCTAATCCCTTCTGGCTGAACTAGTACAGCCAGCCTTTAAAAACAAGTAGGGGCCTACTAACGGCTTATTTTGCCATTGGTTGGTTTAAAACTTTGAAAGAATTTAAAACATAATTTGTTCATTTTTATTTATTTTATTTATTATTTATTGATGAAAATTAATTAAATATTTCATCTTCAGGGTTTCGCATATATTTCATGGCACGTTTGTTGCACAGAGGGATCCTGGATTAGCAACCCAAAGTTTTAGTGACAAATACTAACAAACCAAGTCCAAAAACAATTTGTTCATTTTTTAAATATTTATATTTTATTTTGATTGTGATTAATATTTACATTTCCTTTCACCAAGAGTAGGCCTAGATCTTCCATGCGGCCCTAATTTGATATTTGATAGAAGGACTTGGCATGGTTATTTGCCCCCGCAGCAAAATCCCTGCCATTCTGTCATACCTACACGTAACATACTATATACACAACAGAGCACTCTGATAAGTGCCCCCTTCACCTCTGATAATTGCCCTATTCAAATCTGAGAGGTGTCTATTTTGATTTGACAAGTGCCCCTTTTCCTTCGTATAAAGTGCCCCTTCCACTTTTAATAACTACTCCCTTTTTAACTCGGATAAGCGAACCTTATATTTTCACATGAGCCCCTTTTCCTTTCTAATAAGTGCCCCTTTTCCTGATAAATGCCCCCATTAAAAAAGAGCCCCTTTCCCATCTCATAAATGCCCCTTTTCATCTCTGGTAAATGACTCTTTTCAGGTACGAGAAGTTACTCCAGAGTCCATTTCACTTTGGATAAGTGCCCCCTTCACCTTCGATAAGTTCCCGTAATAAAATCTGATTGGTGCCCTTTTTCTTTCAACTAATGCACATTTTCCTTTATTATGCCCCTTTTTTATTCTCATAAGGGCCCCTTTTCATATCTGGTCATTGCCTCTTTTCAGGTGCGATAAGTGCCCCTTTTCACCTCTGATAATTTCCCTTTTAACAATGGTACATGCCCCTTTTCCTTTCTAAAAAGGGACCTATCCCCTTTTCATAAATGCCCCTTTTCACCTCTTATAACTGTTATAAGTGCCCCTATCAAAATCTGATGGGTGTCTCTTTTCTGTTGACAAATGCCCATTTCCTATTCTCGGTGCCTTTTTTCATCCCTATTCCCTAGTGAGCACCGCATTTTGAAGGTGTACGAAGTGCCCCATTTTCACCCCTAATAATTACTCTTTGTACTTCGACACATGCTTCTCTTTTTCTGATAAGTGTCATCTTTTCCTCTCACCATCAAATGTGCCCCTAATTTCAAGCGACTAAATGCAATTTCCCCAAAGCTCGCTCGCATTTATAAATGATATACTTTTAAAAATTCTTTTCAGTCTTCCGTTATGAGAATGTGCTTGTAACCCCATCAGGATTGAGTTTTTTCCTCTAAGTTATAAGATTTAAGATCAGTGTGAAAAAATTACCATTTCCCTTTGTAAGTGCCATTTTTTCTTGGTGCCCCCCCCCACTTCTGAAGGTGCTCAGCCGCCCCTGTACACAAAGAAATTTGTCACCTGATTGTAACCCCCCTCTCCTCCCCTCTCCTCCCCTCTCCTGTAGCAGCTTTAGCCAGCCCCCCCCCCCCACAAAAAAGCACCTGAAAAGTGTTCTAATTACCTTTTTGCTTCATCAGACAACTTGGATCAAGAATAATCACCTAGAAAGTAACATGTAGAAATGTGATCACCTTTTTCTTTGCTTGTCAAAGGTTTTACAAGCTTCACACTTGTCCCCCCCCCCCCTCCTTCCCCACTGAAAGAGAATCGTTGATTTGTTTGTGTGTATAGTTGCCCGATTAGAATCTGAGAATAATTGTTTTAATTTTAACTCCTAGGCTATAGCCTAGAAGTAATCAGTAAGTTGATAATAATGATACTAGTGATCAGTGGCGTACGCAGAATTTTGTCAAGGGGGGTGTTTAGAAATTGGATGGCATCATTAATGTGACCCCGCGAGGTAGCGAAGGAACTGAACAGGAGAGGGTGTTGGAGGGGGTTATTCACGTCTTCAATTTCGATATCCTAGCTTTAAAAAACCTCAGGTTTTTCTGCATATCAAGTTTTCATGTTTCTTTTTTTTTCTCCACATTTTACTGTAAAAAGAGACAGACATATGAAATAGATAATATAGGCACATTACAATGATACACAATTCACATGTCAGATTAGGTTAAATGTGAGGAACCTATTGAAAAGCGATGCTTGTAGATTATAGGTTCCTGATAAAATAGACATTGTAGATCAAAGGTGTAGGAAGCTTTTTTGAAGTGGGGGGGGGGGGGGCGGTAAAGCACTCGCTCTGAAAATCTAAATGTGCGCAAAGGCCTCCCAGGCCCCCCCCCCCCAGTCAGTGAGGTGCTCAAAATAGCCCAGTACAGTAAGGGTTAAGCATCATACTTTGCAGTTGAGTCTGATGGTCTGAATATTTAATTGAAGATTACATCTTATAGAGAGGGCGGAAAAAATCCTAATCATGAAAGACTTAAAAGATCTTTATATAAGAAACAAAATCATAATAACTTAAAATGCAAGCGTAGTGAGCGAGCTTTGGGTGAAATGAAAGAAAAAGATGCTCTTAGTCGCTTTAAATTAGGAGTATATTTTAGGGTGAGAAGAAAAGGGGGCACATATCCAAAGGGAAAAGGACACTTACTTAAACGAAATAAGGGGTTTTCAGCCATAACAAGTTTGGGAGGGGGGGGGGGAGGATATTCGTGTGCATGTTGATATCATCGGTCGATAACAGCACAGGAATCAACAGGTATTTTCTTTTGTCAAAGGCCCCCTCCCCTCCCTACCTACCTCAATTAACTCATTGCTTTATGAATTGATGTGAACATAGAGGGTGAATGTCGATGATGATGATGATGATGATGGTGACGACAAAAATGTTGAAGTTAATCATGATGAGGAAAGTTATGATAATAATCTTGATCAAATTAATATTATGATGATGCTGGTAACAAAGATAGAATTGGATGATTAATGATGATAATGAAGACAATTGATTGAGATTATAAAATGAGGACATTTTATTTGTAAGAGGAAGACTAGTTTGTAGGGATTTATTTTGAACTCTTAAACTCCCCTTCATATCCATGATTCATCCCTTTCATATTAATAGGTCATCCCTCATTCACATTCACCCTTTTCATCCACTATCCTTTCATATATCTATCTCTCTCTCTCTCTGATTGGTTCAATGTTCACCTGATGCAGTCAAGCTTAAAGTATAATTGACATATACTATGAATATTCAATATATACCCTTTGTTTATTGTTTGTTTGAATATTCAAGGTACTTTGTGATGTTGATTTATACTTGTATGTGACTTAGTGAATATTAATTTGTTTCTTCTACTTTGCATGGAATGTATGTGGAATGCTTTTATACATTAAAACCTGGTCAGTTAGCCAGTAGTTATCAATCCTACAACATATCTGCTGGGCTGCCTCTGTGTTAAGAGTGCTAGGAATTATCTGTTAGAACTGCAACCCTATTATTAAGCAGGTGAAGGGCTATGGAACCCTCATTTAGCCCCCTGAGCCCCTCCCATTCTTTGATTTTTGATTATGTCAAATAATCGATGATTTCTCAATGAAGGAGGGGGGGGGGGGAGACATTTCCTCATTCACTGCAATCTCCGGCCTTCCTACATACATAGGTCACAGGCCCGTAACAAATAGAATGTTACCGAGGGTGCAGACATTACATGAGGTGGATCAGAAAAGTTTAAAGATTTGTGAGATCACATTAAAGGCATCGTTTAAAAACGTTAAATCTGAGATGCATGGCCCTAGAGCATGGCCCGAACATTTACATCAAACAATGAAGAATTTTTTTTAGAAAGTTAAATATGTTGTGACTAAAAGGAATGCCTGTATGCAGAGATGCCAACCGTTACGGTTTCGCCGTATTTGTTACGGTTTTAATGCTCTTGTTACGGCGTTACGGTAAACAATCAAAAGGTTACGGGGAAACGATAAATAAAAGTACATTATAGCGAATGCCGCCTTATCACGTAGCCTCCGTACACAGTGCTGCATGTCGCACGCAATTACTCATAAGTTCACTGAATTTGACTACACTGGATAGGCACTTTCGCGCGCATGGTCCGTCCGCCGCCATCTTGTTTAATTCCGAAACAACATGGCCACCGTCATTACTGTTTTGATACTAGTATACTACGTGCGGTCGTGCATTTTGGGGGGAGCATGGTGGTGGATGATCGTGCGCTCGGCGCCCGCAATACCCATTCAAAGTATAGAAGCGAAGACTTCAGCGATTCAGCGGGCGCATTGCAAGTGCGTTATACGGTGTGTTGTTGTTCATGAACGCCGGGCCTAGCGGCCTGGGCTGGTGTGTCTGTGGTACTGGTGAACGTGTGCGTGTGTAGGATACGAGTTCTGCCATTTTGACTGTGGATTTGAATTTGCCGTTCGACGCTTGAACAAGGTGTTTTCTTCCTGAATATTATCATCGATTCACTCAAAAGAGCGAGTACCCAAGGAGGAGATCCTTTGACTGCAAACAGATTTTAAAAAACGTTTTTATGCACATGCGCATCTTTATTTTGGACTCAAAAATGGTAGGTTCGAAATGCAGTAAGAGTGATTGGGTGTTTGTGTACGTTTTCCGCGAAAATTATGCTGCGGTGTCTTGCGTTACGGAAAGACCCCCATTTGTTACGGACAAATGTGTTAAATGTTACTGACAGCCATCCTATAGGGTTGGCATCTCTGTGTATGTAGTAATCTAAATGTAAACATTATATTGAGGAACCGAATAACATTACAAGCATATATAGGGACACTGATTTTCAGCGATCACGGAAAACGGACGGAATTCACGGAATTGACCATTTGAAAGGGAAAATGCAATTTCGAACGGAAAATCGCGGAAACCCCTTTTACCTCAAAACTTTTCATTTTTCAAGAAGAAAATTGTATTATCGTAAAACTTACACTATTTTTGTGACTCGTTATGCAGTGAAAAAATATTGGGCCTCAAATCATGGTTAATAATTCCGAATATTTAGCGATATTCGTCAGATTCTTAGGAGACCGGGCGCTGCCATTTTGTTTCGCTGGAACAATAGAGATCGTGACACAAAACACGGTACAAATAGCAGCGAAACGATCCTATTATGCCAGCTAGGCGCCTAGTATTACGTAGACGTAATACTAGGCACACACACACGCCAGCAGCGGGCGCTACGTGCGGCGAGATTGTACACACGCTGTTGTACAGTTCGAAAAAGGGGCTGGCATGTGCGCCAAAAATCGATCGATCGCGGACATGACAGCCAAGTCTGAAATGTTTTCGTCGACGTCGGTACTACTCAGCCTTTCCGTCAGGATATGTCGTGTTCTGACACATTCCGCTGACTTTAGTCTGCTAGTCTAAGTTCGAATTTGAAGTTGGTAAATCTAAACATTTGATAATTTTTCGTAGGTCTAGCCTAGACTCTAGGGCCCGTAGGGTTCTATATTTTCACTAGTATTTTGCATCAAGTTTATCCAGTCCCGTCCGTATGTTTTTGAGTGGTTATCAGTGGCTTGTCAAAGGTGGCGGCTTTAATAGAACATTTGTACCCTACAAGTTCATGTTTTAATGAAAATCTTATGTAAACGAAATTTTAGTTTTTTCATGTGTACAAAGTCTATGGCAAAACGGAATTTCTGTTTTTCAGCCCATCTGAAACGGAATTCCAGATTTTCTGAAACGGAAAAGGCCATTTTTTTAAACGGAAAATCAGTGTCCCTACATATATCAATTAAAGAAATCTAGAACTTGCTCATTTAAGAATGTATCTATGCTACAATGATTATCTCATAAAAACAGTACAGGCCTAATAAGATTAATAAATGACCACTCGGTTTTTCTCTTCTCCTTGCAGCCTATTATGGAGTATCCACAAGACAACGGGCCGCCCGCCGCCGTAGGTCAATGTGAACGTGGGGCCGTGGGCGCTGGTAGCGCACCGGTGCCTGTGTAGAACGAGGGCCGGGGAAAGGTGTAAAAGAAAGACCAGACACCTCTCCCGCGTGTGCTACCAGCATCGAGATCTGTACATGCCGGAAGAGTGAGTACTCAAACAATAGGGTCGGACAAAACTATATAACCCAATAGGGGGTTTCTCAACAGCGATACAAGATTTTAAAAGTAGTCAACAGATCTTGATGGAAATTGTATGGAATTGTTGGTTGAATATATCCCCTAATCTTCATGTACATTTCAGAACTACAAGTTAAGATTGTTTTTTAAGGCTTTATTACAAACAACATCCAAGGAGAATAAGCATATCTGTCCCCTAAACATGTTGTGGCAAGTTGTCACAAGAATTCTCCTGCTTTACTAGAAGAAAAGGGGTCATATCAAATAAATTTAGGGCATGGGAACGGTCCATTCTATTTTAAGCGATAGATTTTCAGAATTATTTGTTTTCTTCAGAAAATCATAGAATTCATATTTAGTGTTTGTTGATTAAATCTTAATAATATATATTTGAACAGTTGAAAATGTAAAACATTATTTAGTAAAAAAATATAAAAAAATACTTGGTTTTGTTTCCTACATCAAAGCTTGCGTTATAAGAATGAAAACTTCCTAAGTTGATGAAGTAATTACAGTTTCATGAAAATCTTTTTGAATATTTATTTTAAAAAAATTAATTATTCATATGTTTTTGTTTTATCATACCGAAGGTGGCTTAGTCACTGTTATCCTTTAGGGCCCTGTGCATATAAATATGAAATTCAACACAATACATGAATGAGAAAATGAAACAACAACAAAATGTAACGTTTCCATAAAAAAACATTACAAAAGTATAATATAAGAGCAAGTAATATGTACCAACAACGTTTGCAAAGTTTGTCATATAAATGTATCAATAAAAGTATGGGAAGAAGGAATTTAAGTTGACTTAATAATTTTGTACTTAGAGCGAATGAGAGCGGTGTCAAATGATGTCATATGATCAACAGCACAAGGTGGAAGTTTATTATATAGCTCCCTCTCAAGGTCATGATATTAATTAAGCTATAAAACAATGTTTCTTGACTAAAATCGATTGATTAGCTATTTCCGTTTGGAAATTATATATCACAACTACATATTCTGAGATTTTCATGGTCGTAGCTATTGTACGGCCGTAGGCGCTATTTGAAATTTATCAAAATCTACCGGGAGCACCGGTAAATTTTTATATTTAATTTTTCTTGAAAGCGGAAATGTTTTAGGGGCTAAATTTTCTAGTGCTTATAATACATCCACAGAGGCATCCAAATATATCAAAATTGTAAAGAATCACTCTCCACCCACGTTTCTTATCAAGAGAGTTTTTCAGCCTATACATGTATTTTGAAATATTTTGAAATCTGAATGATCAGTTTAATAATTTCACAGACATGAAATATATTGGCTGCAAATGCACTTTCACCTCATTTGGTTTCTTTTATGTACATCATTTAGATTTTAGGAACAGAGTGTCAATTATTTCTTGATGCATAAGTCAAGATATCACAGGAATATGAATTACCAATGCAGTGATTACATAATGAACATATACCAAACAACCATTTAGCAAACTAATTAGAAATTGTTCAAAGAATTATTAAAGAGCAATTCCATATATTATATTTACCAGAAAGATATCATATGGTTTTTTTATAGGCACACTTTTGATAATAATATAACTTATTTTTGTATTTCGATATTTCATGTTATCATTGTGAACAGATTACTGAAATATAACTGAAATATTTTAATCATTCATTTGTCTTGATCATTTGAGTAAGTATATTAAGTGTATTAACTATATCTTACATGTATTTTTATCATACTAGGATACTCGAGATGGTGAACAGAAGGCGGCCTAGATGCCAGGCTATGACCCTTAAAGGGCTGCAGTGTAGCCGCGATGCTACAAGGGAGTATGTTATTCAATACTGCACCCAACACTGTAAGTATATTGCATAAAATGGAAGTAGAATCATTGCCAATAAGAAAGTTTGTATTTTGCACAACTTCAGTATATTCTGATGATCCAATTATTGACAACATACAATGGTATGCACTTCTTGACATTTCAAGTTTCAAGTTTTATTGGTCCACATTTTACAGAAAATATAGACATACATATGAAATAAAAAATTATACAATACAACTATAGTATAAATAACCACATCTCAATGATTCTCAATTCATATAGATTACGTAGAATATGAGGAACCTATTGAAGCATATATAGCTGAGGAATGGAAAGAGTCCCTCAGGAATAGCAAGAAGGCTAGGTGAGAAAGTGCGTCGTTATCGAAGGTAAGTGCTTATTTGAGAAGAGTAAGGACAAACATAATGACAAATCATGAAAAGTAGTAGTAAATGACATATCTATATCAGTGCATCAAAAATTGATTAGTTTTAGATTGGTTGAGAGCTCATCATGTGACCAGAAATATTTTAACCATTTTAAGGTTGCTCTGAAAAAGTACTAATTGGGAAATACTATTAGGGAGTTGAAATTTTTTGTTGTTGGTAATTTTTTAATTTTTAATTTAAACATTTCATTAAAAATGTTTACATTTCTAAACTTGTATAAATTTGTTTAAATAAAAAAAGAAGTTAAAATGTTAGAAATGATAATTTTAACAATTTTTCTTTTCTTCTTGAATACATTTTGTTGCTGTTTATACAGGATTTAAAAAAACAAAACTAATATACCCTAGCTGCCTTCTTTTCAAGGTACTGGTTAAAACTATGGGCCTCAGTGACTATTTTCTTTGGCCATAGTTTTAACCAGAACTTATCAGAACAGTGTATATTTGTATTATATCTATAATAGTGTCTGTCTATCTATCTAGCATTGCACAGTAATTCATCAAATATACATAAATCATATCGTGAGCATTGAGTAGTAACATTAATTAAGTAAATTTACACATTTTATATTCTAATAAGTTAAAATAATGAAAGGACATTGTTGAAGCGTAACAAAATCCTACTCTATGGTTAAATTATCATAATAAAGTTATAGCCATGTTCAGACAGGGGCTTCCTAGTCTGCGTAAGTTAATCCCTGCAGCAGTAAATATCCCATAAATATTTGACTTACACCATCAGTTGACCATATCCTCTTACTCGGACCAGCTTGCCATGATTAAGATAATACGACCTTCCACTGACCCAGTCTTACTCGGACCAGCTTGCCATGATTAAGATAATACGACCTTCCACTGACCCAGTCTTACTCGGACCAGCTTGCCATGATTAAGATAATACGACCTTCCACTGACCCAGTCTTACTCGGACCAGCTTGCCAAGAATAAGATAATACGACCTTCCACTGACCCAGTCTTACTCGGACCAGCTTGCCATGATTAAGATAATACGACCTTCCACTGACCCAGTCTTACTCGGACCAGCTTGCCACGAATAAGATAATACGACCTTCCACTGACCCAGTCTTACTCTGACCAGCTTGCCAAGAATAAGATAATACGACCTTCCACTGACCCAGTCTTACTCGGACCAGCTTGCCATGATTAAGATAATACGACCTTCCACTGACCCAGTCTTACTCGGACCAGCTTGCCAAGAATAAGATAATACGACCTTCCACTGACCCAGTCTTACTCGGACCAGCTTGCCATGATTAAGATAATACGACCTTCCACTGACCCAGTCTTACTCGGACCAGCTTGCCATGATTAAGATAATACGACCTTCCACTGACCCAGTCTTACTCGGACCAGCTTGCCAAGAATAAGATAATACGACCTTCCACTGACCCAGTCTTACTCGGACCAGCTTGCCATGATTAAGATAATACGACCTTCCACTGACCCAGTCTTACTCGGACCAGCTTGCCAAGAATAAGATAATACGACCTTCCACTGACCCAGTCTTACTCGGACCAGCTTGCCATGATTAAGATAATACGACCTTCCACTGACCCAGTCTTACTCGGACCAGCTTGCCATGATTAAGATAATACGACCTTCCACTGACCCAGTCTTACTCGGACCAGCTTGCCAAGAATAAGATAATACGACCTTCCACTGACCCAGTCTTACTCGGACCAGCTTGCCATGATTAAGATAATACGACCTTCCACTGACCCAGTCTTACTCGGACCAGCTTGCCATGATTAAGATAATACGACCTTCCACTGACCCAGTCTTACTCGGACCAGCTTGCCAAGAATAAGATAATACGACCTTCCACTGACCCAGTCTTACTCGGACCAGCTTGCCACGATTAAGATAATACGACCTTCCACTGACCCAGTCTTACTCAGCGTATCTTCTAGAAGTCAGGGGCGGATCCAGGATGTTCCAAAGAGGGGTGGGGGGAGGCGTGGCGTGAAATGTAGGAAGTTGCGAGCGATGAAGCCTTAGTTCCATGCAAATTTTTCTCTGTCAGGGGAAGAAAAAAAAATCTTTATTAAAGGGCAAGATAGATAGATAGATAGATAGATAAATGGTATTTATTGATTCATTTCCATGTATCACAGTTACAAGTAACTGAATTGTGCATGAATAAAACATTGATGGTGAAGACAATTATACATTTCAAGTGATATCACAGTAAAAAGTAACTGAATTGCACATGAGTAAATTGCTGGAAAAAAGCAAGTATACATTTCAAGATGTCACACTACAATCTACATAAGTATGAAGAGCGTGTATATACTATATACCATTAATCTTATACAATATTTCAATTTAGAAATTTGAGTTAAAAAGAAAGAGATGGGAAAGCAGGAGAGAAAGAGAGATGGGAAAGCAGGAGAGAGAGAAAAAAAGAGAGAAAGAGAGAGAGAAAGAGAAAGAGAGAGAGAGAGAGAGAGAGAGAGAGAGAGGGGAGAAAGGGGACAGATGGACAGAGAGGGAAAACAATTATGTACATGTTGATAAAATACAAAGATACATTGCAAGACAAATATGAATATTATAAGGTGAACATTAGAGATATTAAAATATAAATATAGATATGCATCGCATTCTTCATGTCATAAAAAATACATTGACTAACTTGGTAAAAAAAAAAAAAAAAAAAAAAAAAGACCTCAAATTTATGAATTAATTATATACTAAGGAATATGAAATTGTAATTTGTTTCAGAGTATATTAAATACAATCATAAAAAACTTTTGTTATACAAATGGATCAAATCTGGGATTGGGCTATTCTGCATACGTTTAGTTTTGCACGTGGGTTCAGGGATCTTGTTAGTTCTTTGCAACGTTCTATTGTGTGCTCTTTGGGGTATACATTGTTTGAACTGGTCTGTGCATGAAAGAGTTTTTTTAAAGAAGGTAACACATAAGTCATTTCGACGACTTTCCAATGTTTGTAATTTCGATTTTGTAAGAGCGTTTGCGTAACTATGATAATCCTTTCCCAAGATAATCCTCAATGCACGTTTTTGTAATCTTTCTATGCATTGTTTTTGTGCACTAGTGAGACCTCCGCTCCGAACTTGAGTAGCATATTCAAGGATTGGGCGAATATAGCCAATAAAAATAGTAATCAGATCCTTCTAGAGCCCAAATTGCCCAATGTGGTTATATACAGTGCCCTGTCATGGTCAAATTTGTTTTCTTCAATTCCAGCAAAGTGCCCCTCTGAAGCCAATATTGTGTTTTTTCAAGTTGCCTCGTTAGGGGTGACATATTCATAATCAAGGGGCAAAAGCGCTCTTTTAGAGCCAAAATTGCTCTTTTTGATTACTAAAAGGAAGGGTTGAGTTCTGGGAAGGGTAAGAAAGTTCTAATAATCTAATTGAGAAATTTGATTAAAGTATTATTACATAAAACAAACTTAGGTTGAATTGTTTTGAAGGGGTCTATCAAATAGAGTAATTTTTAGCCACATAATACGCTTTCAAGGTGGCCCACTATCAGTACACATTATACTATTATTTTTTTATTTTTTTATTGTGATAATACACAGCAGTAAATCACAATTTTTCCAAAAATTGATATTGATTAATCTTGTGTAATTACAAATAGGTTGGAAGATAAAATGGACAATTTCCTGACCCTTGCCAGAACTCAATACCTCCCCCCTAAAGGAAAGTAAATAAATTTTGTTGATGAACAAGGCTCACGCAAAGACCAAGGTCTTTGAACCCACATCGGTATGTGCAAACGCAGAATAACTTTGCGTCATGAAATAATTTCTTTTTATTTTCTTTTTTTAATACTAATTACCATTTTGCCTTTTGCATTTTAATTTTTTTCAGCGGGATTTCCAGGAATCTCTCTCTCTCTCTTAAGGGGGTGTTTATCCCCCAAAATACCCCCCCCCCCCCCCCCCCCCCCCCCCGTACGTGCATGCTTGCTAGCTTGGCTGGTGGATGTACCAAAATAAATACCTATAAAGTCACAGTTTTTATAATCATTGTAGGCTGTCATTCATCTCTCTATTACCCATCTCTCTCTCTCACTCTCTCTGTTTGACTGTCTCTCTATCTTTATCTCTCTCTCTCCCTCTCTCTGTTTGTCTGTCTCTCTATCTTTATCTCTCTCTCTCCCTCTCTCTGTTTGTCTGTCTCTCTATCTTTATCTCTCTCTTTCATTCTCTCTACCTTGCTCCATCTTTCTCCATCTTTCTCCTACTGTCTCCACCTCTCTTTCATCGATGGGTACCCACCAATTTTATTTGAAGATGTCTATTCATCTTCCTGGACATCTACTTGCAGATAACCTCCTCCTCCTCCTTACTGAGCAGTTCATCTCACAAGCAAACGACATTCAAGAGAAGCCCGCCAGCCAAACAGACTCATCATCACCGTTCAGCTCATCTCACAAGCAAACAACATTCCAGAGAAGCCCGCCAGCCAAACAAACTCATCATCACCGTTCAGCTCATGTCACAAGCAAAGGACATTCCAGAGAAGCCCGCCAGCCAAACAGACTCATCATCCCGTTCAGCTCATGTCACAAGCAAACAACATTCCAGAGAAGCCCGCCAGCCAAACAGACTCATCATCCATGTTCAGTTCATCTCACAAGCAAAGGACATTCAAGAGCCCGCCAGCCAAACAGACTCATCATCCCCGTTCAGCTCATCTCACAAGCAAAGGACATTCAAGAGAAGCCCGCCAGCCAAACAGACTCATCATCCCGTTTAGCTCATCTCACAAGCAAAGGACATTCCAGAGAAGCCCGCCAGCAAAACAGACTCATCATCCCCGTTCAGCTTATCTCACAAGCAAAGGACATTCCAGAGAAGCCCGCCAGCCAAACAGACTCATCATCTCTGTTCAGCTCATCTCACAAGCAAAGGACATTCAAGAGAAGCCCGCCAGCCAAACAGACTCATCATCCCTGTTCAGCTCATCTCACAAGCAAACGACATTCAAGAGAAGCCCGCCAGCCAAACAGACTCATCATCCCCGTTCAGTTCATCTCACAAGCAAAGGACATTCAAGAGAAGCCCGCCAGCCAAACAGACTCATCATCCCTGTTCAGTTCATCTCACAAGCAAACGACATTCAAGAGAAGCCCGCCAGCCAAACAGACTCATCATCCCTGTTCAGTTCATCTCACAAGCAAATGACATTCAAGAGAAGCCCGCCAGCCAAACAGACTCATCATCCCCGTTCAGTTCATCTCACAAGCAAACAACATTCAAGAGAAGCCCACCAGCCAAACAGACTCATCATTCCCGTTCAGTTCATCTCACAAGCAAACGACATTCAAGAGAAGCCCGTCAGCCAAACAGACTCATCATCCCCGTTCAGCTCATGTCACAAGGATACATCTGACAATGTGAGGACTGCATGCTATAGCTCCACTAAGTGGTTCAAGAAAAGCACATTTACCAAGGACATGACAGAGAGAAAAGCTGAGGAGAAGAAGGTAAGAACATCACACCATATTTGAAATAAGGAAACAATTTAAGCAACAAAACAAAACACAAAACAAAACAAAGCAATGAAGACACTTATTTTGTAATCAGTCTTCACTGCAATTTATTTTCATTTTTCGTTTACTTAACATTTCTCAAATGGACATGTAGCACTTTGTGATTACAATTAAGATTGCTGTCTTACAGAACTGTCACATTATTATTTTCACTTAGATATAAAGCTAATCTATCAGTTTTTCAAATAAGTGTTGTGGCATGGCCGGCATTTAAATCTGGACCACCATCGTCAGCATATGACCCCATGAGAGAGAATTTTGTTAGGCTGACAGACTTTTTAATATAATGTTACTTTGAACTCAAATAAGTATAATTATAAGTATATTATTTATTGTCTGCATCAGGAAATCTGATTTCCACTGGTTGGTACAAGTAATGCAATATAAACATACATGTAAAGAGACAAAATACATACATAACATACAAAATAACTGAAAAATACTGATGTTACAAGTACATGTAAATGCCTTTCATGATCAATACTGGTATATATGAAGTTAAACAGTTAATCCCCATGTTCCAACAATAACTTTGCTATGTCTATGAGCCTGGGAAATGATAACAAAGACTATATAGATTATAATTTTTAAATCATGCTGATGTTTCTGAGCGGGAAGGTTCATGGCACCAGAGCATCAATCGGTCTAAGGCTTGCACAGTCTATATGGTGGGGTTTTTTTTCTCAATTTGTTTAGAATGATGTTATAATTCCAACTGGCTTCTTGTATATGGCTCATGTCTGCTATGGAGTGGTCCTCCAATATTATTTTGGTTTTAATTAGGTTACAATTATAACCTAATTGCATAGTTTAGGGCTGAAACAGCCTTGTTTGAAGATAGACCATTGTAGTCTATTGTATCTATGCTATTAGCTTCTTATCTGCTATGTCAGTGATGCCTGTAGTCAGTCTGTAATGAGACTTATTTCTGCTATGTAGTGGTGCTTATATCCACAACATAGGCTGACCCATTGTCAGCTTTACTTTCATCAGCCTTGTAGTTGTGCATGTATCTGCTAGGTAACGGTACATATATCCGCCACATAGTGGTACCCTTTTTGCTACGGAGTGGTACATATATCCGCCACGTAGTGGGGCCCATTTATCCTGTGCACTGGTGCTGACATCTGCCATGCAGTTTAGATTATTTTCCCAATGAAGCGGTGCTGACATCAGCCATATTGTGAAACCATTTATTTCTGCCAAACTGTGGTGCCTAAATTTTATGCCAAATAGTAATTAGGTCCATATCTTGGCCCTTTTTAGATTCTGTTATACATATCATATAGACTGTACAGCTCAGACATTGATGCTATTTATATTTCATTGTAAGACTTATTTACCACAATTTACGAAGTTTGAACACTGATAACGGGCAGTCTATTTTCTCAACAATAAAGTCAAGTAAATGGCCTACCATGTAGCACCCCTCACCCAAACTTGTTTTCTCGTAAATAGCAAGCCTGGTTACTCAAGTCTTTGGCTATCATCTCCTTAGGCTCATAGTACACAGGCTCATACACTGCCTTAGAACATAGGGTTAATGTAACAGGCTTACTTCGAATCATTGGGTCATTGTGGCAGCGTTACCAGACCTTTGCCCCTTTATTCACAAAATGTCGGGAGTAATATGATTACAAAATCAACCACTCTCATCTTCAAATAGTCTTGTCCAATTTGCCAGACACTTTGTGAAAACCCTAAGGCAAATCTACGAAAGGTTGGATGATCTTCCGTTTTAGTTTCACAAAAGGTCGTGTAAAGCGACCACCCAACCGGACTTGATGATTTGAAGTAAGCTGACGTAACATGTAATTTGTATATCTCAGTCACAATGACAGACGAATTTGCCAAGAATTGTTTCATTTTGAGTCAGTTTGGTGATATGACAGAGTTATCATGTAATAACATCTTTTGTACCCTTTTCATTTGCCTAAGGATCATATAGTTTGACTTGAGGTAGAGACAGTAGTGTAGCATTGGCCCAGCAATTTAGGGGGCACTGGTATTATGGAAGAGGGTGGCACCTGTTTTAATAGGTGGATTGAATATGAATTCACAAGATGTGATTAGGGGGGTGATGTCAAGTGAATAATCATATTTTTTCTCACCTCCCTTTCCCCTCTCCCTTTCTTTATGTCTTTCTTCCTCTTTCATTTTGTCTTTTTACCACCATTCGCTTGAGAGACATTGTGTCCCCATGTCACTACACCACTGCTCAGGGAGATATAGTACCGGTATACACGTATTATACAGAGAGTGGAGCTCACTATGAGCACAAAATGGAAATATCAAAGTACTGAACCATCACATGTGTACATTTACCTCGGGTCAATTAATGCTTTTATTATACAGAAACATAGATTTTAGTCGATAACCAAGTGGTAATGGAGGACAGAAACTGAAAATAAAGGAGCGTCTCCGGTTTCTCAGTTCTCTTTATGGTAGACCAGACCCTTCAACACACTGAGCAATTCCTAATCAGTGCTCAACATAAATTAAATGTTGTAATACCAGCAGGGGAAGCCGCAGGTGCTTTATCCACTCCCTCAACCACCCGCGCCCCCCCCCCCCCCAATCTGCCTTTGAAATGCAGATGAAGTGACATGAACTTTCTTATAGATCTTTGGTTTCATTTAGGGTACGTTTATGCTCAATTTTGAAGGCAGAATGAGCGATTGAAACGCTCATCGTAAACGCTTATTGTAATCGCAGTTCCACGGTGTACTGTTTATGCTCACTTCTCTGGCTCCTCCAGGCATGATTCTGGCTCTGCAGCTGGATTCGCTTCCCCACAAACCGTCTCTTTGCAGAATCGCCGATCCAAAACGTACCTTTTTGTGAGTTTATGATCGGCAATTATGATCGCTGTTTTTCTGTGATTCTACAAAAATGAGAAAGGACGCAACCGTGTTTTGAACTAAACGCGTAAGAAATGCATTATTCTGGCCAGAAAAAGTTTAGCATAAACGTACCCTTAAATAAGCAAATATACATGTACAAAAATAGGCACAAATCATCTGATCATAATGAACCGATACAAATCAGGCTTATACATATTTGAGCGAGGTTTGCGGTTATATAACAATGTATTCTTTCAACAGGGTTTATATAGTATACAGATAAGCATGTGATATGAAAAATAAATGCATAGCAATAAGCTCTCCATGATAGGATGGTACATGTCTAAAGGGACTCCAGCTGCCCTGCAGCTAGTACTGTGTATAATAACACTTGATCACAAATCATATCCATTAATGAGCATAGAAGGCTTATCTAAGCTTGTCATGTGAAATATAAATGTATACAAAATAAACTCTCTTACATGGTAGAAGTGCATGTACTTTTAGAAAATACAGGGTTTTCAGCGACCCTACATTATACATACAATGTATCCCTGGTAAGAATGGCCTAGCTAGATCTTCATCTGACCAATATAACCTGAGAACATGACATAATATGTAAATGTATAAAAAATATCTCTCTTTTGCTGTATGTAATGTTTTCCTTTGTAACGTACCGGAAGTGACCAAGCGCGCCAAATTGCCAAATTGCTGTTGTAATGGGAATGAGATTCCCACATGAGCGCCTGAACGCTTGGAAAAACAAACCGACTGGCAAGGTATGCATTGCCATTGGAGCAGGTACGGTACAGTTCGCTTCCAAAAACGCTTGAACACATCCCCAGAAAATACAGGGTTTCCAGCTACCCTACATTACATACAAGGTATCCCTCGTGGAAAATAACACATGGGCATAGATCTTCATCTGACCAATATGACCCAAGAACATCACAAATATGAATAAATCTCTTTTCTTTACATCGTAGAGGAGTGCATACAATGTTTCATTTCAATAAATAACACACAGGCACAGATCATTCAACCTGCTGAATGAGGAAAGTATACAAATGAGGCAGATCAAGCGCCACATATAAAATGTAAAGTGGCGTATCCAAAATTAAGGTACAGATCGAGAACTGTAAAATCTATTGATATGAGTACCATGCACGCAAGAAATGAAGATTTCAGCCTCCCCTTAATATTTCACACAAGGAGCAAAACAGTACAAAAATGATAATCGCAAATAGTACTGCTCAGGTATGAAACAAAGATAGATAAATGTTATACAAAAAAATGATACCCATAGCTTCACTGATATACATTTTCAAAGTTGTTCAGTATAACAAAAAGCAGAGATGCCAACCGTTACGGTTTCGCCGTATTTGTTACGGTTTTAATGCTCTTGTTACGGCGTTGCGGTAAACAATCAAAAGGTTACGGGGAAACGATAAATAAAAGTACATTATAGCGAATGCCGCCTTATCACATAGCCTCCGTACACATTTGCCGTTCGACGCTTGAACGAGGTGTTTTCTTCCTGAATATTATCATGGATTCACTCAAAAGAGCGAGTACCCAAGGAGGAGATCCTTTGACTGCAAACAGATTTAAAAAAACGTTTTTATGCACATCTTTATTTTGGACTTAAAAATGGTAGGTTCGAAATGCAGTAAGAGTGATTGGGTGTTTGTGTACTTTTTTTCGCGAAAATTATGCTGCGGTGTCTTGCATTACGGAAAGACCCCCATTTGTTACGGACAAATGTGGTAAATGTTACTGACAGCCATCCTATAGGGTTGGCATCTCTGCAAAAAGTATGTAAAATAAAAAAAACAGGAGCCAAAGCTACTTGATCTTAGGGCTCACAGCCCCTACGGAAACAAGCTAGGGTGTCATCCCTGACGGGAGCCTGGCCGGCTAAAAATCTTCATCTTCATGGGCCTCTTATGAGTTCAACACCAAAAAAACAGTAACTCTTACCATAATCTCAATAGAATGTTGGTTAAAACACAGGAAATTTGTAACAAAATAAATATACATATTATCGTGTGTAGACACAATTATATCAGAAATAAATATTTGTTTACATAATAAACAGGAGATGTTAATTTGTAGGCCAAATAAAAAGGAAGAGAAGAGCTACCAATCCTTTCTCACGTTCACTTGGACATTCACCTTTTTTTATGAAGAAAAAAAATCCACAAAAAATAGATAAATACAAAAAATGTATGAAAAAAGTAATAAATATAAATGCAGGTAAATGGCCTGCCGTTCCCTTTTTTGTAAAAACACCTTTCTTTTTTTTACATTTTCTTTATTTTGATTTTTGTTTGTATTTTTTTGTCCGTTATTTCATGTGAGATAGATTAAGATATAAGTCTTCGTCAATATTGCACATATATTTAGTTGTACACAAATAATCTCACACAGGGTTTCCAGTTGCCCTGCTGTACATATACATATCATCGTGCGTAGACACAATAACATCAGAAATTAACATTTGTTTACATAATGAATAGATGAGATACAAAAGATATCCGTAGACATAGTTGTACACAAATAATCTCACAGCTGCCCTGCTGTACATATACATATCATCGTGCGTAGACACAATAACATCAAAAATAAACATTTGTTTACATAATGAATAGATGAGATACAAAAGATATCCGTAGACATAGTTGTACACAAATAATCTCACAGCTGCCCTGCTGTACATATACATATCATCGTGCGTAGACACAATAACATCAAAAATAAACACTTGTTTACATAATGAATAGATGAGATACAAAAGATATCCGTAGACATAGTTGTACACAAATAATCTCACACAGGGTTTCCAGCTGCCCTGCTGTACATATACATATCATCGTGTGTTGACACAATTACATCAAAAATAAACATTTGTTTACATAATGAATAGATGAGATACAAAAGATATCCGTAGACATAGTTGTACACAAATAATCTCACAGCTGCCCTGCTGTACATATACATATCATCGTGCGAAGACACAATAACATCAAAAATAAACATTTGTTTACATAATGAATAGATGAGATACAAAAGATATCCGTAGACATAGTTGTACACAAATAATCTCACAGCTGCCCTGCTGTACATATACACATCATCGTGCAAAGACACAATAACATCAAAAATAAACATTTGTTTACATAATGAATAGATGAGATACAAAAGATATCCGTAGACATAGTTGTACACAAATAATCTCACAGCTGCCCTGCTGTACATATACATATCATCGTGCGTAGACACAATAACATCAAAAATAAACATTTGTTTACATAATGAATAGATGAGATACAAAAGATATCCGTAGACATAGTTGTACACAAATAATCTCACAGCTGCCCTGCTGTACATATACATATCATCGTGTGTAGACACAATTACATCAAAAATAAACATTTGTTTACATAATGAATAGATGAGATACAAAAGATATCCGTAGACATAGTTGTACACAAATAATCTCACAGCTGCCCTGCTGTACATATACATATCATCGTGTGTAGACACAATTACATCAAAAATAAACATTTGTTTACATAATGAATAGATGAGATACAAAAGATATCCGTAGACATAGTTGTACACAAATAATCTCACAGCTGCCCTGCTGTACATATACATATCATCGTGCGAAGACACAATAACATCAAAAATAAACATTTGTTTACATAATGAATAGATGAGATACAAAAGATATCCGTAGACATAGTTGTACACAAATAATCTCACAGCTGCCCTGCTGTACATATACATATCATCGTGCAAAGACACAATAACATCAAAAATAAACATTTGTTTACATAATGAATAGATGAGAAACAAAAGATGTCCGTAGACATATACATGTAGTTGTAAACAAATAATCTCACAGCTGCCTTGCTGTACATATACATATCATCGTGCGTTGACACAATTACATCAAAAATATATATTTGTTTACATAATGAGATACAAAAGATATCCGTAGACATAGTTGTACACAAATAATCTCCCAGCTGCCCTGCTGTACATATACATATCATCGTGTGTAGACACAATTACATCAAAAATAAACATTTGTTTACATAATGAATAGATGAGATACAAAAGATATCCGTAGACATAGTTGTACACAAATAATCTCACAGCTGCCCTGCTGTACATATACATATCATCGTGTGTAGACACAATTACATCAAAAATATATATTTGTTTACATAATGAATAGATGAGAAACAAAAGATGTCCGTAGACATCTAGTTGTACACAAATAATCTCACAGCTGCCTTGCTGTACATATACATATCATCGTGCGTAGACACAATTACATCAAATATATATATTTGTTTACATAATGAATAGATGAGAAACAAAAGATGTCCGTAGACATATACATGTAGTTGTAAACAAATAATCTCACAGCTGCCTTGCTGTACATATATATATATCATCGTGCGTAGACACAATTACATCAAAAATATATATTTGTTTACATAATGAAAAGATGAGATACAAAAGATATCCGTAGACATAGTTGTACACAAATAATCTCACAGCTGCCCTGCTGTACATATACATATCATCGTGCAAAGACACAATAACATCAAAAATAAACATTTGTTTACATAATGAATAGATGAGATACAAAAGATATCCGTAGACATAGTTGTACACAAATAATCTCACACAGGGTTTCCAGCTGCCCTGCTGTACATATACATATCATCGTGTGTTGACACAATTACATCAAAAATAAACATTTGTTTACATAATGAATAGATGAGATACAAAAGATATCCGTAGACATAGTTGTACACAAATAATCTCACAGCTGCCCTGCTGTACATATACATATCATCGTGCGTAGACACAATAACATCAAAAATAAACATTTTTTTACATAATGAATAGATGAGATACAAAAGATATCCGTAGACATAGTTGTATACAAATAATCTCACAGCTGCCCTGCTGTACATATACATATCATCGTGCGTAGACACAATAACATCAAAAATAAACACTTGTTTACATAATGAATAGATGAGATACAAAAGATATCCGTAGACATAGTTGTACACAAATAATCTCACAGCTGCCCTGCTGTACATATACATATCATCGTGCAAAGACACAATAACATCAAAAATAAACATTTGTTTACATAATGAATAGATGAGATACAAAAGATATCCGTAGACATAGTTGTACACAAATAATCTCACAGCTGCCCTGCTGTACATATACATATCATCGTGCAAAGACACAATAACATCAAAAATAAACATTTGTTTACATAATGAATAGATGAGAAACAAAAGATGTCCGTAGACATATACATGTAGTTGTAAACAAATAATCTCACAGCTGCCTTGCTGTACATATACATATCATCGTGCGTAGACACAATTACATCAAAAATATATATTTGTTTACATAATGAATAGATGAGATACAAAAGATATCCGTAGACATAGTTGTACACAAATAATCTCACAGCTGCCCTGCTGTACATATACATATCATCGTGTGTAGACACAATTACATCAAAAATAAACATTTGTTTACATAATGAATAGATGAGATACAAAAGATATCCGTAGACATAGTTGTACGCAAATAATCTCCCAGCTGCCCTGCTGTACATATACATATCATCGTGTGTAGACACAATTACATCAAAAATAAACATTTGTTTACATAATGAATAGATGAGATACAAAAGATATCCGTAGACATAGTTGTACACAAATAATCTCACAGCTGCCCTGCTGTACATATACATATCATCGTGTGTAGACATAATTACATCAAAAATATATATTTGTTTACATAATGAATAGATGAGAAACAAAAGATGTCCGTAGACATCTAGTTGTACACAAATAATCTCACAGCTGCCTTGCTGTACATATACATATCATCGTGCGTAGACACAATTACATCAAATATATATATTTGTTTACATAATGAATAGATGAGAAACAAAAGATGTCCGTAGACATATACATGTAGTTGTAAACAAATAATCTCACAGCTGCCTTGCTGTACATATACATATCATCGTGCGTAGACACAATTACATCAAAAATATATATTTGTTTACATAATGAAAAGATGAGATACAAAAGATATCCGTAGACATAGTTGTACACAAATAATCTCACAGCTGCCCTGCTGTACATATACATATCATCGTGCAAAGACACAATAACATCAAAAATAAACATTTGTTTACATAATGAATAGATGAGATACAAAAGATATCCGTAGACATAGTTGTACACAAATAATCTCACACAGGGTTTCCAGCTGCCCTGCTGTACATGTACATATCATCGTGTGTTGACACAATTACATCAAAAATAAACATTTGTTTACATAATGAATAGATGAGATACAAAAGATATCCGTAGACATAGTTGTACACAAATAATCTCACAGCTGCCCTGCTGTACATATACATATCATCGTGCGAAGACACAATAACATCAAAAATAAACATTTGTTTACATAATGAATAGATGAGATACAAAAGATATCCGTAGACATAGTTGTACACAAATAATCTCACAGCTGCCCTGCTGTACATATACATATCATCGTGCAAAGACACAATAACATCAAAAATAAACATTTGTTTACATAATGAATAGATGAGAAACAAAAGATGTCCGTAGACATATACATGTAGTTGTAAACAAATAATCTCACAGCTGCCTTGCTGTACATATACATATCATCGTGCGTAGACACAATTACATCAAAAATATATATTTGTTTACATAATGAATAGATGAGATACAAAAGATATCCGTAGACATAGTTGTACACAAATAATCTCACAGCTGCCCTGCTGTACATATACATATCATCGTGTGTAGACACAATTACATCAAAAATAAACATTTGTTTACATAATGAATAGATGAGATACAAAAGATATCCGTAGACATAGTTGTACGCAAATAATCTCCCAGCTGCCCTGCTGTACATATACATATCATCGTGTGTAGACACAATTACATCAAAAATAAACATTTGTTTACATAATGAATAGATGAGATACAAAAGATATCCGTAGACATAGTTGTACACAAATAATCTCACAGCTGCCCTGCTGTACATATACATATCATCGTGTGTAGACACAATTACATCAAAAATATATATTTGTTTACATAATGAATAGATGAGAAACAAAAGATGTCCGTAGACATCTAGTTGTACACAAATAATCTCACAGCTGCCTTGCTGTACATATACATATCATCGTGAGTAGACACAATTACATCAAATATATATATTTGTTTACATAATGAATAGATGAGAAACAAAAGATGTCCGTAGACATATACATGTAGTTGTAAACAAATAATCTCACAGCTGCCTTGCTGTACATATACATATCATCGTGCGTAGACACAATTACATCAAAAATATATATTTGTTTACATAATGAAAAGATGAGATACAAAAGATATCCGTAGACATAGTTGTACACAAATAATCTCACAGCTGCCCTGCTGTACATATACATATCATCGTGTGTAGACACAATTACATCAAAAATATATATTTGTTTACATAATGAATAGATGAGAAACAAAAGATGTCCGTAGACACAAGTACTATACTGGAAGAAGAAGAAGAAGAAGAAGGAGAAGGAGAAGGAGAAAGAGAAGGAGAAGGAGAAGAAATAATAATCTCACAGCTGCCTTGCTGTGCATATACATGTCATTGTGCGTAGACACAATTACATCAAAAATATATATTTGTTTACATAATGAATAGATGAGATACTGGAGATGTACTTAGGCCAAATAAAAAGGAAGAGAAGAGAAGAGAAGAGAAGAGCTACCAATCCTTTCTCACGTTCACTTGGACACTCACTTTTTTGTGAAAAAAACCCCACAAAAAATAGATAAATACAAAAAATGTATGAAAAAAGTAATAAATATAAACGCAGGTAAATGGCCTGCTGTTCCCTTTATTGTAAAAACACCTTTCTTTTTTTTACTTTTTCTTTATTTTGATTTTTTTTGGTATTTTTGTTGTCCGTTATTTCATGTGAGATAGTTAGATTAAGATATAAGTCTTTGTCAATATTGCACATATATTTAGTTGTACAAAAATAATCTCGCACAGGGTTTCCAGCTGCCCTGCTGTACATATATACATATCATTGTGCGTAGACACAATTACATCATTTGTATTTTCTAGTCATATGCATATTTACGCCAGGGAGGTCCGTCGCCGAAGGCATTGAAGCCCCAATTCCTGAACTGGGAAATTATTTCGACAGCGGGTTTGGTCCTATTTTTTTGGAAATCTAAAAAAGTAGTTACCGGTATTTAAATGTAGGCTTACAATGTTGTTTTATTCCTCTGGGCATCCGGTCAACCATGAGTCGAAAAACATTGTAAGTCTAAATTTTAATTACAACTTTTTTAGATTTCACCCCAAAAAGGACCAAACCCGCTGTTTGAATCGTTTCCCGGTTTAGGATCTAGAGCTCCGACACCTTCGGCGGCGGAGCTCCCTGGAGTGAATGCATAATGAGATATAAATAACTGGAATGCATTCTTTGTATATACATGTATATATAAATTCATATTTAAGATAGATAATTATCTTTTCTTCCTTTTTATTTGGCCTATACCCATGGCAAGAGGTTCATTGTGTTGACAAAATGTTAAAGACATACTACCAGTTAGTAAACTGGTTTGCAAACTGGGCCCGTAATGGGTCGGTGACAACGAGTTCATAAACAAAATGAAAACGAAAGAAGCTCGGATATACAGTTGAAGTCCACTTAATTATCTATATAAAGTGAGCCGAAGCTCCAGTAGTTCAAACAAAGATTATTTATTTAAGGACATTTTAAAATAGCTGATCCTCTCAGAGGATGGGCGGCCCTATAGATTGAACGGAATGAAATAAACTGAGCTACAAAATACCTCACATGGCATTTACATACTCAGGCACCCGAGAAGGCTTAAAAATCACATGATCTTATTAGCTAATCAGGGGAACCCTTATGAAGACAGCCAATCACAAGATTGGATATATAAAATTACCTGACCTCTAGACCAGTTCAATTTACCAATTGAGAAAGGAGTTATAAATTTAATTAGATATAACCAATGACAAAGCACAATATATAGAGTGATTTGAACTAGGTACCGAAGAAAATGAGAGGAGCCTACAGCACCGCGAGAATGTCAAGTCCCCGAAAAAAAGTCTATTGTCTAACGTATTTATCGGAAATGAACACCTGTAGATCTAATGCCGGAATTCAAGTCCTGGGGTTGTTTACCCGTTCCTGGCATACTATCGGGAACAAAATTAATGCTGTTCAACAAATCTAAACTAACCTACAGCCTAAAACCTAAATTGCAATTGAAAGCCATGTCTTAATCCAATATCTCTGACAGAAAAAAGGAATTGAGCAAATGTCGCTTGGGCAGAAATTAAACATGACATAAATATATGTCATAAAAAAGCCAGGAGCCGAAGCCACTTGATCCTAGGGCTGAAACAGGGTTTCCCCCTTCACAGCCCATATGGATTCAAGCTAGGGTTGCATCCCGGAGGGAGCCTGGCCGGCTAAATTGAAGATTTTAGCCTCCCCTGAGTTTAACATCAACAAAAGATGTATGAATTAGAAAAAAAGGAACCTAAGACATTTGAAAAGGCTTAGGGCAAGCCAAGTCAAGCTCTGTTAAGGTGACCCACAAGACAAGGCACTGTGACCCATTTTTCTATCTATCTTTTTTAATCATGTGATTTTTAAATTGACCATGCCTATTAAACCCTTTTTGTCTCTTCTCTTCAGATTTTCACCGCCTACCCCCATCTCCCGGAGATGTTTAAATCAGAAAACGAGGAAATCTCAAACACCTGACACAGCACAGGGCAAGCCAAGCCTACAGGATAAGGTAGATATAATGGGCAAGTGAAGCATTTAGATATAGGCAAGGCAAGATCTGTTAGGGTGACCCACAAGTCAAGTCAGTGTGACCCATTTTCTATCTATCATTTCTATCATGTGATTTTTAAAACTGGCCCTGCCCAACCCATTTTGTCTCTCTTGCCTTGAGGCATTTTTGTTGGGGGTGGTTTTAAGAGTTGTAATATTATCCTCCCGTGAGTTTAATACAAACAAAAGATGTATTAATTAACAAATGAGGAATCTAAGACACTTGACACAGCACAGGGCAAGCCAAGCCTACAGGACAAAACAGATATTATGGGCAAGTGCTAACTTAAGCCTCTCCTGAGTTGATAACAAAGGTAGAAACTAGTAGAAGTCTCTTTGTAATTTTACTTTTTAGGCTTGTAGAAGGCTTGCTTTATAATCTTGAATGAGATCGGGAAATATATACGGGAAATAAAGTATACATATTTCCTTTATACAATTTAAAATGCAACAATTCAGATTCCATTTTTCTTTTTAAAGGTAATGAGTTTGAGTATTTAAAATATTTTGAAGGCCTACACTTTTTTCTCATATCATATGAAGCATGTTTCCCACTCATATTATGTGAAGCAAGTATTAGATTATTCTTATCGCATTAAAAAATATTTTGTTGCTTTGGGAGAACAATGGTGATTTTATGCATATATATATAGGTATGCTTTGTTAAACCACCTCGTGTATACCTGGCATTAAAACTATTCATTCTGAAGTGCATGAGATTTGCACAGAGTGCATAAAGAATTAAAAGTGGGAGCTCCCTATTCAAAAAAATTATGTCCTATCAATCATTATTTTTGAAGCACTTCAAAATGGGAAGTTTAAATGCCTTTTATTTTGCTCTCTTTCACCCTTGTAAGCATGTTTGATAATTGATGAATCAGCGATGTATTTGTTGCTGTCTATCAATGTAATATACCACAAATATAGCATTTTAATTCTCTAACACCTGCTTCTGAAACATGAAGTTACCTAGACATAGGTTAAAATAAAATATATTTATTTATCAATTAAGTGCGTTTCCCCCAAATTTATATGGATCTTGCGCAGAGTTTGATAGAGGTTATTGAATGTAAGTCACTCCATCAAATTAATTATGAGTGACGAAGGAGCCTTTCTATTGTTTTTTTTGTGATGCAAAAAGTGTTCAGTGACATCTAATTTTACAATCCGTTAACCCAACTTTGAATTTCATGAAGGAAGACAAACTTTTCGTTGTTCAAAAATATTAGATACAAACTTAAAACAGTGTAAACCACCCACAGTTCTTTAAGGTTTAATATATACTAAATTTAATATTATCTAGCAATTAAACTTTATATCAAACTATATTACTATTTACTACATTACACTACATGTTTAAGAACCTAAATTATATTAACAACTAATCTAACTGAATTACTAATCTACATTATTTTACCTTTAATTAGATCAAATTACTTACTCAAAATATTTCAACTACATCAAAATATACTAAACTACATGAAATTATATTAAACTATGTTAACATACTCAGAACTGTAGGTGGTTTATAGCACCACAAATTCTAATACTTTTGGACAAGGAAAAACTAATCTTACTTCCTGAATTCAAAGGGGTTCATGAAATGTAAAAATTAAACATGCGTGGAACACTATTAACATCACAATGAAAAGTGGAAAAAAAGAAGAATCTGATTGAAATATTTGATGACGAAGTGCAGTCTCTATTATATGCTTTGTAAATATGATGCCAAAGCATGATGTAAAAGCTATGTAATCCAAACCAAAGAAAATCAGTTGTTGAATAGAAAGAATTTAAATTCAAGTTTTACAAAATTGTTTCCAAGATTCATTAGGTATTCATTGTCCTAGGAATTGTAATCCTCATCACATTATTACTTTATCATAAAGCAAGCAAACGTACACTTGTAGAGTCAAGTGTGTGAAATGGTTATTATATAAGAGCAAATCTAGAAGGTTTTCTGTAGAGATTTGGTCAATTATGAGTATGCTATATTGAGTCATAGAAAATGTGATGAATTATCTGATTGATTCGATGGATTATTATGAGTACACTATCATATAACTGATTACTTTCTATCATTTCTATCATCTGATTCTTTTAAAATGACCCTGCCCAACCCTGTTTGTCTCTTCTCTTTGAACAAATTTTATATGGGTGGTGTGAAGTGTTGTGATTTTCATCGCTCCCCCCCCCCCCCCCTCCCCCCGAGTTTAACACCAACAAAAGATGTACAAGTTAAAAAACAAGAAACCTGAGGCACCTGAAACAGCACATGACAAGCCAAGTCTACATGAAAAGGCATTTATATTATGGGCAAGTAAAGCATTTACATATAGGCAAAGCAAGCTCTGTTAAGGGGACCCACAAGGTAAGGCTTGCGACCCATTTTCTTTCTATCTTTTCTTACTTGTGATTGTTAAAACTGAACCTGCCCAACCCTTTTTGTCTCTTCTCTTTGAGGAAATTTTATCTGGGTGGCTTAAAGAGTTGCAGTTGTACCCCCTGCCCCCGCCCCCATAAGTTTAACCCCTACAAAAGATGCATGAAAAAAATAAACTAAACCAAAGACACTTGACACATCACAGGGCAATGCATACTGGGCAAGTGATGCATTTATATATCAGCTGGGCAATATCTTTAAAAAAAGGTAAGGCATGGCAATGTTCATGGAAGCAATGCATGCGTTGATCATAAGCCGAAGCCACTTGATAACAGGGTTTCCCCCTTCACATCTACAAAAGATGTATGAATTAGAAAAAAAGGAACCATTAGACATTTGAAAGGGCTTTTGGCAAGCCAAGTCAAGCTATGTTAAGGTGACCCACAAAGCAAGGCAGTGTGGCCCATTTTCTATCCATCTTTTCTATCTTGTGATTGTTAAAACTGACCCTGCACAACCCTTTTTGTCTCTTCTTTTTGAGGGAATTTTATCTGGGTGGTTGGAAGAGTTGCAGTTGTACCCCCTGCCCCCGCCCCCATAAGTTTAACCCCTACAAAAGATGCATGAAAAAAAAAAACTAAACCAAAGACACTTGACACATCACAGGGCAATGCATACTGGGCAAGTGACGCATTTATTTATCAGCTGGGCAATATCTTTAAAAAAAGGTAAGGCATGGCAATGTTCATGGAAGCAATGCATGCGCTGATCATAAGCCGAAGCCACTTGATAACAGGGTTTCCCCCTTCACAGCCCATACGGTCGCAATCTAGGGTTGCATTCCGGAGGGAGCTGTGCCGGCTAAAATTAAGGATTTTAGCCTCCCCTGAGTTCAACATCTACAAAAGATGTATGAATTAGAAAAAAAGGAACTTCGGACATTTGAAAGGGCTTTTGGCAAGCCAAGTCAAGCTCTGTTAAGGTGACTCACAAAGCAAGGCAGTGTGGCCCATTTTCTATCCATCTTTTCTATCTTGTGATTGTTAAAACTGACCCTGCACAACCCTTTTTGTCTCTTCTTTTTGAGGGAATTTTATCTGGGTGGTTGGAAGAGTTGCAGTTGTACCCCCTGCCCCCGCCCCCATAAGTTTAACCCCTACAAAAGATGCATGAAAAAAATAAACTAAACCAAAGACACTTGACACATCACAGGGCAATGCATACTGGGCAAGTGACGCATTTATTTATCAGCTGGGCAATATCTTTAAAAAAAGGTAAGGCATGGCAATGTTCATGGAAGCAATGCATGCACTGATCATAAGCCGAAGTCACTTGATAACAGGGTTTCCCCCTTCACAGCCCATACGGTCGCAATCTAGGGTTGCATTCCGGAGGGAGCTGTGCCGGCTAAAATTAAGGATTTTAGCCTCCCCTGAGTTCAACATCTACAAAAGATGTATGAATTAGAAAAAAAGGAACTTCGGACATTTGAAAGGGCTTTTGGCAAGCCAAGTCAAGCTCTGTTAAGGTGACTCACAAAGCAAGGCAGTGTGGCCCATTTTCTATCCATCTTTTCTATCTTGTGATTGTTAAAACTGACCCTGCCCAACCCTTTTTGTCTCTTCTCTTTGAGGACATTTTATCTGGGTGGTTGGAAGAGTTGCAGTTGTATAGCCCCTGCCCCCGCCCCCATAAGTTTAACCCCTACAAAAGATGCATGAAAAAAATAAACTAAACCAAACACACTTGACACATCACAGGGCAATGCATAATAGGCAAGTGACGCATTTATATATCAGCTGGGCAATATCTTTAAAAAAAGGTAAGGCATGGCAATGTTTATGGAAGCAATGCATGCGCTGATCATAAGCCAAAGCCACTTGATAACAGGGTTTCCCCCTTCACATCTACAAAAGATGTATGAATTAGAAAAAAGGGAACCATTAGACATTTGAAAGGGCTTTGGGCAAGCCAAGTCAAGCTCTGTTAAGGTGACTCACAAAGCAAGGCAGTGTGGCCCATTTTCTATCCATCTTTTCTATCTTGTGATTGTTAAAACTGACCCTGCCCAACCCTTTTTGTCTCTTCTCTTTGAGGACATTTTATCTGGGTGGTTGGAAGACTTGCAGTTGTATAGCCCCTGCCCCCCCCCCCCATAAGTTTAACCCCTACAAAAGATGCATGAAAAAAATAAACTAAACCAAAGACACTTGACACATCACAGGGCAATGCATAATAGGCAAGTGATGCATTTACTTATCAGGTGGGCAATATCTAAATAAAGGTAAAGGATGGTTATGTTCATGGAAGCAATGTATGTGCTGATCATGAGCCGAAGCTACTTGATAACATGGTTTCCCCCTTCACAGCCCATACGGATGCAATCTAGGATTGCACCCAAGAGGGAGCCTGCATGGCCAGCTAAAATTAAGGATTTTAGCTCTCCCTGAATTTTACGTCAACAAAATATGTATGAATTAGAAATAAAGGAACCTAATTAAAACGACTAAGGGCAAGCCTGATCAAGCTTTGTTAAGGTGACCAACAAGGCATGGCAATTATTCATTGAAGCAATGTATGACCAGGAGCTGAAGCCACTTGATCCTCGAGCCAAAACAGGGTTTCCCCCTTCACGACCCATATGGATGCAAGCTAGGGTTGCATCCCGGAGGGAGCCTGGCCGGCTAAAATTGAGGATTTTAGCCTCCCCTGAGTTTAACATCAACAAAAGATGTATGAATTATAAAAAAAGGAACCATTAGACATTTGAAAGGGCTTTGGGCAAGCCAAGTCAAGCTCTGTTAAGGTGACCCACAAAGAAAGGCAGTGTGACCCATTTTCTATCCATCTTTTCTATCTTGTGATTGTTAAAACTGACCCTGCCCAACCCTTTTTGTCTCTTCTCTTTGAGGACATTTTATCTGGGTGGTTGGAAGAGTTGCAGTTGTATAGCCCCTGCCCCCCCCCCCCGTAAGTTTAACCCCTACAAAAGATGCATGAAAAAAATAAACTAAACCAAAGACACTTGACACAGCACAGGGCAATGCATAATAGGCAAGTGATGCATTTACTTATCAGGTGGGCAATATCTAAATAAAGGTAAAGGATGGTTATGTTCATGGAAGCAATGTATGTGCTGATCATGAGCCGAAGCTACTTGATAACATGGTTTCCCCCTTCACAGCCCATACGGATGCAATCTAGGATTGCACCCCAGAGGGAGCCTGCATGGCCAGCTAAAATTAAGGATTTTAGCTGTCCCTGAATTTTACGTCAACAAAATATGTATGAATTAGAAATAAAGGAACCTAATTAAAACGACTAAGGGCAAGCCTGATCAAGCTTTGTTAAGGTGACCAACAAGGCATGGCAATTATTCATTGAAGCAATGTATGACCAGGAGCTGAAGCCACTTGATCCTCGAGCCAAAACAGGGTTTTCCCCTTCACGACCCATATGGATGCAAGCTAGGGTTGCATCCCAGAGGGAGCCTGGCCGGCTAAAATTGAGGATTTTAGCCTCCCCTGAGTTTAACATCAACAAAAGATGTATGAATTAGAAAAAAAGGAACCATTAGACATTTGAAAGGGCTTTGGGCAAGCCAAGTCAAGCTCTGTTAAGGTGACCCACAAAGAAAGGCAGTGTGACCCATTTTCTATCCATCTTTTCTATCTTGTGATTGTTAAAACTGACCCTGCCAAACTCTTTTCGTCTCTTCTCTTTGAGGGAATTTTATCTGGGTGGTTTGAAAAGTTGCAGTTGTATAGCCCCTGCCCCCCATGAGTTTAACCCCTACAAAAGATGCATGAAAAAAAATAAACTAAACCAAAGACACTTGACACATCACAGGGCAATGCATACTGGGCAAGTGACGCATTTATTTATCAGCTGGGCAATATCTTTAAAAAAAGGTAAGGCATGGCAATGTTCATGGAAGCAATGCATGCGTTGATCATAAGCCGAAGCCACTTGATAACAGGGTTTCCCCCTTCACAGCCCATACGGATGCAATCTAGGATTGCACCCCAGAGGGAGCCTGCATGGCCAGCTAAAATTAAGGATTTTAGCTCTCCCTGAATTTTACGTCAACAAAATATGTATGAATTAGAAATAAAGGAACCTAATTAAAACGACTAAGGGCAAGCCTGATCAAGCTTTGTTAAGGTGACCAACAAGGCATGGCAATTATTCATTGAAGCAATGTATGACCAGGAGCTGAAGCCACTTGATCCTCGAGCCAAAACAGGGTTTCCCCCTTCACAGCCCATACGGTCGCAATCTAGGGTTGCATTCCGGAGGGAGCCGAGCCGGCTAAAATTAAGGATTTTAGCCTCCCCTGAGTTCAACATCTACAAAAGATGTATGAATTAGAAAAAAAGGAACCTCAGACATTTGAAAGGGCTTTTGGCAAGCCAAGTCAAGCTCTGTTAAGGTGACCCATAAAGCAAGGCAGTGTGGCCCATTTTCTATCCATCTTTTCTATCTTGTGATTGTTATAACTGACCCTGCCAAACTCTTTTCGTCTCTTCTCTTTGAGGGAATTTTATCTGGGTGGTTTGAAAAGTTGCAGTTGTATAGCCCCTGCCCCCCCCCCCCCCCTGAGTTTAACCCCTACAAAAGATGCATGAAAAAAATAAACTAAACCAAGGACACTTGACACATCACAGGGCAATGCATACTGGGCAAGTGATGCATTTATATATCAGCTGGGCAATATCTTTAAAAAAAGGTAAGGCATGGCAATGTTCATGGAAGCAATGCATTCGCTGATCATAAGCCGAAGCCACTTGATAACAGGGTTTCCCCCTTCACAGCCCATACGGTCGCAATCTAGGGTTGCATTCCGGAGGGAGCCGAGCCGGCTAAAATTAAGGATTTTAGCCTCCCCTGAGTTCAACATCTACAAAAGATATATGAATTAGAAAAAAAGGAACCTCAGACATTTGAAAGGGCTTTTGGCAAGCCAAGTCAAGCTCTGTTAAGGTGACCCACAAAGCAAGGCAGTGTGGCCCATTTTCTATCCATCTTTTCTATCTTGTGATTGTTATAACTGACCCTGCCCAACCTATTTAGTCTCTTCTCTTTGAGGAAATTTTATCTGGGTTGTTTGAAGAGTTGCAGTTGTACCCCCTGCCCCCGCCCCCATAAGGTTAACCCCTACAAAAGATGCATGAAAAAAAAAAACTAAACCAAAGACACTTGACACATCACAGGGCAATGCATAATAGGCAAGTGACGCATTTATATATCAGCTGGGCAATATCTTTAAAAAAAGGTAAGGCATGGCAATGTTCATGGAAGCAATGCATTCGCTGATCATAAGCCGAAGCCACTTGATAACAGGGTTTCCCCCTTCACAGCCCATACGGTCGCAATCTAGGGTTGCATTCCGGAGGGAGCCGAGCCGGCTAAAATTAAGGATTTTAGCCTCCCCTGAGTTCAACATCTACAAAAGATATATGAATTAGAAAAAAAGGAACCTCAGACATTTGAAAGGGCTTTTGGCAAGCCAAGTCAAGCTCTGTTAAGGTGACCCATAAAGCAAGGCAGTGTGGTCCATTTTCTATCCATCTTTTCTATCTTGTGATTGTTATAACTGACCCTGCCAAACTCTTTTCGTCTCTTCTCTTTGAGGGAATTTTATCTGGGTGGTTTGAAAAGTTGCAGTTGTATAGCCCCTGCCCCCCCCCCCTGAGTTTAACCCCTACAAAAGATGCATGAAAAAAAAAAACTAAACCAAGGACACTTGACACATCACAGGGCAATGCATACTGGGCAAGTGATGCATTTATATATCAGCTGGGCAATATCTTTAAAAAAAGGTAAGGCATGGCAATGTTCTTGGAAGCAATGCATTCGCTGATCATAAGCCGAAGCCACTTGATAACAGGGTTTCCCCCTTCACAGCCCATACGGTCGCAATCTAGGGTTGCATTCCGGAGGGAGCCGAGCCGGCTAAAATTAAGGATTTTAGCCTCCCCTGAGTTCAACATCTACAAAAGATATATGAATTAGAAAAAAAGGAACCTCAGACATTTGAAAGGGCTTTTGGCAAGCCAAGTCAAGCTCTGTTAAGGTGACCCACAAAGCAAGGCAGTGTGGCCCATTTTCTATCCATCTTTTCTATCTTGTGATTGTTATAACTGACCCTGCCCAACCTATTTAGTCTCTTCTCTTTGAGGAAATTTTATCTGGGTTGTTTGAAGAGTTGCAGTTGTACCCCCTGCCCCCGCCCCCATAAGGTTAACCCCTACAAAAGATGCATGAAAAAAAAAAACTAAACCAAAGACACTTGACACATCACAGGGCAATGCATAATAGGCAAGTGACGCATTTATATATCAGCTGGGCAATATCTTTAAAAAAAGGTAAGGCATGGCAATGTTTATGGAAGCGATGCATGCGCTGATCATAAGCCGAAGCTACTTGATAACAGGGTTTCCCCCTTCACATCTACAAAAGATGTATGAATTAGAAAAAAAGGAACCATTAGACATTTGAAAGGGCTTTGGGCAAGCCAAGTCAAGCTCTGTTAAGGTGACTCACAAAGCAAGGCAGTGTGGCCCATTTTCTATCCATCTTTTCTATCTTGTGATTGTTAAAACTGACCCTGCCCAACCCTTTTTGTCTCTTCTCTTTGAGGACATTTTATCTGGGTGGTTGGAAGAGTTGCAGTTGTATAGCCCCTGCCCCCCCCCCATAAGTTTAACCCCTACAAAAGATGCATGAAAAAAATAAACTAAACCAAAAAAAACTTGACACAGCACAGGGCAATGCATAATAGGCAAGTGATGCATTTACTTATCAGGTGGGCAATATCTAAATAAAGGTAAAGGATGGTTATGTTCATGGAAGCAATGTATGTGCTGATCATGAGCCGAAGCTACTTGATAACATGGTTTCCCCCTTCACAGCCCATACGGATGCAATCTAGGATTGCACCCCAGAGGGAGCCCGCATGGCCAGCTAAAATTAAGGATTTTAGCTGTCCCTGAATTTTACGTCAACAAAATATGTATGAATTAGAAATAAAGGAACCTAATTAAAACGACTAAGGGCAAGCCTGATCAAGCTTTGTTAAGGTGACCAACAAGGCATGGCAATTATTCATTGAAGCAATGTATGACCAGGAGCTGAAGCCACTTGATCCTCGAGCCAAAACAGGGTTTCCCCCTTCACGACCCATATGGATGCAAGCTAGGGTTGCATCCCAGAGGGAGCCTGGCCGGCTAAAATTGAGGATTTTAGCCTCCCCTGAGTTTAACATCAACAAAAGATGTATGAATTAGAAAAAAAGGAACCATTAGACATTTGAAAGGGCTTTGGGCAAGCCAAGTCAAGCTCTGTTAAGGTGACCCACAAAGAAAGGCAGTGTGACCCATTTTCTATCCATCTTTTCTATCTTGTGATTGTTAAAACTGACCCTGCCAAACTCTTTTCGTCTCTTCTCTTTGAGGGAATTTTATCTGGGTGGTTTGAAAAGTTGCAGTTGTATAGCCCCTGCCCCCCATGAGTTTAACCCCTACAAAAGATGCATGAAAAAAATAAACTAAACCAAAGACACTTGACACATCACAGGGCAATGCATACTGGGCAAGTGACGCATTTATTTATCAGCTGGGCAATATCTTTAAAAAAAGGTAAGGCATGGCAATGTTCATGGAAGCAATGCATGCGTTGATCATAAGCCGAAGCCACTTGATAACAGGGTTTCCCCCTTCACAGCCCATACGGATGCAATCTAGGATTGCACCCCAGAGGGAGCCTGCATGGCCAGCTAAAATTAAGGATTTTAGCTCTCCCTGAATTTTACGTCAACAAAATATGTATGAATTAGAAATAAAGGAACCTAATTAAAACGACTAAGGGCAAGCCTGATCAAGCTTTGTTAAGGTGACCAACAAGGCATGGCAATTATTCATTGAAGCAATGTATGACCAGGAGCTGAAGCCACTTGATCCTCGAGCCAAAACAGGGTTTCCCCCTTCACGACCCATATGGATGCAAGCTAGGGTTGCATCCCGGAGGGAGCCTGGCCGGCTAAAATTGATGAATTTAGCCTTCCCTGAGTTTAACATCAACAAAAGATGTATGAATTAGAAAAAAAGGAACCATTAGACATTTTAAAGGGCTTTGGGCAAGCCAAGTCAAGCTCTGTTAAGGTGACCCACAAAGAAAGGCAGTGTGACCCATTTTCTATCCATCTTTTCTATCTTATGATTGTTAAAACTGACCCTGCCAAACTCTTTTCGTCTCTTCTCTTTGAGGGAATTTTATCTGGGTGGTTTGAAAAGTTGCAGTTGTATAGCCCCTGCCCCCCCCCCCCTGAGTTTAACCCCTACAAAAGATGCATGAAAAAAATAAACTAAACCAAGGACACTTGACACATCACAGGGCAATGCATACTGGGCAAGTGATGCATTTATATATCAGCTGGGCAATATCTTTAAAAAAAGGTAAGGCATGGCAATGTTCATGTAAGCAATGCATTCGCTGATCATAAGCCGAAGCCACTTGATAACAGGGTTTCCCCCTTCACAGCCCATACGGTCGCAATCTAGGGTTGCATTCCGGAGGGAGCCTAGCCGGCTAAAATTAAGGATTTTAGCCTCCCCTGAGTTCAACATCTACAAAAGATGTATGAATTAGAAAAAAAGGAACCTCAGACATTTGAAAGGGCTTTTGGCAAGCCAAGTCAAGCTCTGTTAAGGTGACCCATAAAGCAAGGCAGTGTGGCCCATTTTCTATCCATCTTTTCTATCTTGTGATTGTTATAACTGACCCTGCCAAACTCTTTTCGTCTCTTCTCTTTGAGGGAATTTTATCTGGGTGGTTTGAAAAGTTGCAGTTGTATAGCCCCTGCCCCCCCCCCCCCCCTGAGTTTAACCCCTACAAAAGATGCATGAAAAAAAAAACTAAACCAAGGACACTTGACACATCACAGGGCAATGCATACTGGGCAAGTGATGCATTTATATATCAGCTGGGCAATATCTTTAAAAAAAGGTAAGGCATGGCAATGTTCATGGAAGCAATGCATTCGCTGATCATAAGCCGAAGCCACTTGATAACAGGGTTTCCCCCTTCACAGCCCATACGGTCGCAATCTAGGGTTGCATTCCGGAGGGAGCCGAGCCGGCTAAAATTAAGGATTTTAGCCTCCCCTGAGTTCAACATCTACAAAAGATATATGAATTAGAAAAAAAGGAACCTCAGACATTTGAAAGGGCTTTTGGCAAGCCAAGTCAAGCTCTGTTAAGGTGACCCACAAAGCAAGGCAGTGTGGCCCATTTTCTATCCATCTTTTCTATCTTGTGATTGTTATAACTGACCCTGCCCAACCTATTTAGTCTCTTCTCTTTGAGGAAATTTTATCTGGGTTGTTTGAAGAGTTGCAGTTGTACCCCCTGCCCCCGCCCCCATAAGGTTAACCCCTACAAAAGATGCATGAAAAAAAAAAACTAAACCAAAGACACTTGACACATCACAGGGCAATGCATAATAGGCAAGTGACGCATTTATATATCAGCTGGGCAATATCTTTAAAAAAAGGTAAGGCATGGCAATGTTTATGGAAGCGATGCATGCGCTGATCATAAGCCGAAGCTACTTGATAACAGGGTTTCCCCCTTCACATCTACAAAAGATGTATGAATTAGAAAAAAAGGAACCATTAGACATTTGAAAGGGCTTTGGGCAAGCCAAGTCAAGCTCTGTTAAGGTGACTCACAAAGCAAGGCAGTGTGGCCCATTTTCTATCCATCTTTTCTATCTTGTGATTGTTAAAACTGACCCTGCCCAACCCTTTTTGTCTCTTCTCTTTGAGGACATTTTATCTGGGTGGTTGGAAGAGTTGCAGTTGTATAGCCCCTGCCCCCCCCCCCCCATAAGTTTAACCCCTACAAAAGATGCATGAAAAAAATAAACTAAACCAAAGACACTTGACACAGCACAGGGCAATGCATAATAGGCAAGTGATGCATTTACTTATCAGGTGGGCAATATCTAAATAAAGGTAAAGGATGGTTATGTTCATGGAAGCAATGTATGTGCTGATCATGAGCCGAAGCTACTTGATAACATGGTTTCCCCCTTCACAGCCCATACGGATGCAATCTAGGATTGCACCCCAGAGGGAGCCTGCATGGCCAGCTAAAATTAAGGATTTTAGCTGTCCCTGAATTTTACGTCAACAAAATATGTATGAATTAGAAATAAAGGAACCTAATTAAAACGACTAAGGGCAAGCCTGATCAAGCTTTGTTAAGGTGACCAACAAGGCATGGCAATTATTCATTGAAGCAATGTATGACCAGGAGCTGAAGCCACTTGATCCTCGAGCCAAAACAGGGTTTTCCCCTTCACGACCCATATGGATGCAAGCTAGGGTTGCATCCCAGAGGGAGCCTGGCCGGCTAAAATTGAGGATTTTAGCCTCCCCTGAGTTTAACATCAACAAAAGATGTATGAATTAGAAAAAAAGGAACCATTAGACATTTGAAAGGGCTTTGGGCAAGCCAAGTCAAGCTCTGTTAAGGTGACCCACAAAGAAAGGCAGTGTGACCCATTTTCTATCCATCTTTTCTATCTTGTGATTGTTAAAACTGACCCTGCCAAACTCTTTTCGTCTCTTTTCTTTGAGGGAATTTTATCTGGGTGGTTTGAAAAGTTGCAGTTGTATAGCCCCTGCCCCCCATGAGTTTAACCCCTACAAAAGATGCATGAAAAAAATAAACTAAACCAAAGACACTTGACACATCACAGGGCAATGCATACTGGGCAAGTGACGCATTTATTTATCAGCTGGGCAATATCTTTAAAAAAAGGTAAGGCATGGTAATGTTCATGGAAGCAATGCATTCGCTGATCATAAGCCGAAGCCACTTGATAACAGGGTTTCCCCCTTCACAGCCCATACGGTCGCAATCTAGGGTTGCATTCCGGAGGGAGCCGAGCCGGCTAAAATTAAGGATTTTAGCCTCCCCTGAGTTCAACATCTACAAAAGATGTATGAATTTAAAAAAAAAGGAACCTCAGACATTTCAAAGGGCTTCGGGCAAGCCAAGTCAAGCTCTGTTAAGGTGACCCACAAAGCAAGGCAGTGTGGCCCATTTTCTATCCATCTTTTCTATCTTGTGATTGTTATAACTGACCCTGCCCAACCTATTTAGTCTCTTCTCTTTGAGGAAATTTTATCTGGGTGGTTTGAAGAGTTGCAGTTGTACCCCCTGCCCCCGCCCCCATAAGTTTAACCCCAATAAAAGATGCATGAAAAAAATAAACTAAACCAAAGACACTTGACACATCACAGGGCAATGCATAATAGGCAAGTGACGCATTGATATATCAGCTGGGCAATATCTTTAAAAAAAGGTAAGGCATGGCAATGTTCATGGAAGCAATGCATGCGTTGATCATAAGCCGAAGCCACTTGATAACAGGGTTTCCCCCTTCACATCTACAAAAGATGTATGAATTAGAAAAAAAGGAACCATTAGACATTTGAAAGGTCTTTGGGCAAGCCAAGTCAAGCTCTGTTAAGGTGACCCATGAAGCAAGGCAGTGTGGCCCATTTTCTATCCATCTTTTCTATCTTGTGATTGTACAAACTTACCCTGCACAACCCTTTTTGTCTCTTCTCTTTGATGGAATTGTATCTGGGTGGTTTGAAGAGTTGCAGTTGTACCCCCTGCCCCCGCCCCCATAAGTTTAACCCCTACAAAAGATGCATGAAGAAAATAAACTAAACCAAGGACACTTGACACATCACAGGGCAATGCATACTGGGCAAGTGATGCATTTATATATCAGCTGGGCAATATCTTTAAAAAAAGGTAAGGCATGGCAATGTTCATGGAAGCAATGCATTCGCTGATCATAAACCGAAGCCACTTGATAACAGGGTTTCCCCCTTCACAGCCCATACGGTCGCAATCTAGGGTTGCATTCCGGAGGGAGCCGAGCCGGCTCAAATTAAGGATTTTAGCCTTCCCTGAGTTCAACATCTACAAAAGATGTATGAATTAGAAAAAAAGGAACCTCAGACATTTGAAAGGGCTTTTGGCAAGCCAAGTCAAGCTCTGTTAAGGTGACCCACAAAGCAAGGCAGTGTGGCCCATTTTCTATCCATCTTTTCTATCTTGTGATTGTTAAAACTGACCCTGCCCAACCTATTTAGTCTCTTCTCTTTGAGGAAATTTTATCTGGGTGGTTTGAAGAGTTGCAGTTGTACCCCCTGCCCCCGCCCCCATAAGTTTAACCCCTACAAAAGATGCATGAAAAAAATAAACTTAACCAAACACACTTGACACATCACAGGGCAATGCATAATAAGCAAGTGACGCATTTATATATCAGCTGGGCAATATCTTTAAAAAAAGGTAAGGCATGGCAATGTTTATGGAAGCAATGCATGCGCTGATCATAAGCCAAAGCCACTTGATAATAGGGTTTCCCCCTTCACATCTACAAAAGATGTATGAATTTGAAAAAAAGGAACCATTAGACATTTGAAAGGGCTTTGGGCAAGCCAAGTCAAGCTCTGTTAAGGTGACTCACAAAGCAAGGCAGTGTGGCCCATTTTCTATCCATCTTTTCTATCTTGTGATTGTTAAAACTGACCCTGCCCAACCCTTTTTGTCTCTTCTCTTTGAGGACATTTTATCTGGGTGGTTGGAAGAGTTGCAGTTGTATAGCCCCTGCCCCCCCCCCCCATAAGTTTAACCCCTACAAAAGATGCATGAAAAAAATAAACTAAACCAAAGACACTTGACACATCACAGGGCAATGCATAATAGGCAAGTGATGCATTTACTTATCAGGTGGGCAATATCTAAATAAAGGTAAAGGATGGTTATGTTCATGGAAGCAATGTATGTGCTGATCATGAGCCGAAGCTACTTGATAACATGGTTTCCCCCTTCACAGCCCATACGGATGCAATCTAGGATTGCACCCCAGAGGGAGCCTGCATGGCCAGCTAAAATTAAGGATTTTAGCTCTCCCTGAATTTTACGTCAACAAAATATGTATGAATTAGAAATAAAGGAACCTAATTAAAATGACTAAGGGCAAGCCTGATCAAGCTTTGTTAAGGTGACCAACAAGGCATGGCAATTATTCATTGAAGCAATGTATGACCAGGAGCTGAAGCCACTTGATCCTCGAGCCAAAACAGGGTTTCCCCCTTCACGACCCATATGGATGCAAGCTAGGGTTGCATCCCGGAGGGAGCCTGGCCGGCTAAAATTGAGGATTTTAGCCTCCCCTGAGTTTAACATCAACAAAAGATGTATGAATTAGAAAAAAAGGAACCATTAGACATTTGAAAGGGCTTTGGGCAAGCCAAGTCAAGCTCTGTTAAGGTGACCCACAAAGAAAGGCAGTCTGACCCATTTTCTATCCATCTTTTCTATCTTGTGATTGTTAAAACTGACCCTGCCAAACTCTTTTCGTCTCTTCTCTTTGAGGGAATTTTATCTGGGTGGTTTGAAAAGTTGCAGTTGTATAGCCCCTGCCCCCCCCCCCCTGAGTTTAACCCCTACAAAAGATGCATGAAAAAAATAAACTAAACCAAGGACACTTGACACATCACAGGGCAATGCATACTGGGCAAGTGATGCATTTATATATCAGCTGGGCAATATCTTTAAAAAAAGGTAAGGCATGGCAATGTTCATGGAAGCAATGCATTCGCTGATCATAAACCGAAGCCACTTGATAACAGGGTTTCCCCCTTCACAGCCCATACGGTCGCAATCTAGGGTTGCATTCCGGAGGGAGCCGAGCCGGCTAAAATTAAGGATTTTAGCCTCCCCTGAGTTCAACATCTACAAAAGATGTATGAATTAGAAAAAAAGGAACCTCAGACATTTGAAAGGGCTTTTGGCAAGCCAAGTCAAGCTCTGTTAAGGTGACCCACAAAGCAAGGCAGTGTGGCCCATTTTCTATCCATCTTTTCTATCTTGTGAATGTTAAAACTGACCCTGCCCAACCTATTTAGTCTCTTCTCTTTGAGGAAATTTTATCTGGGTGGTTTGAAGAGTTGCAGTTGTACCCCCTGCCCCCGCCCCCATAAGTTTAACCCCTACAAAAGATGCATGAAAAAAATAAACTAAACCAAAGACACTTGACACATCACAGGGCAATGCATAATAGGCAAGTGATGCATTTATATATCAGCTAGGCAATATATTTAAAAAAAGGTAAGGCATGGCAATGTTTATGGAAGCAATGCATGCGCTGATCATAAGCCAAAGCCACTTGATAACAGGGTTTCCCCCTTCACATCTACAAAAGATGTATGAATTAGAAAAAAAGGAACCATTAGACATTTGAAAGGGCTTTGGGCAAGCCAAGTCAAGCTCTGTTAAGGTGACTCACAAAGCAAGGCAGTGTGGCTCATTTTCTATCCATCTTTTCTATCTTGTGATTGTTAAAACTGACCCTGCCCAACCCTTTTTGTCTCTTCTCTTTGAGTACATTTTATCTGGGTGGTTGGAAGAGTTGCAGTTGTATAGCCCCTGCCCCCCCCCCCAATAAGTTTAACCCCTACAAAAGATGCATGAAAAAAATAAACTAAACCAAAGACACTTGACACATCACAGGGCAATGCATAATAGGCAAGTGATGCATTTATATATCAGCTAGGCAATATCTTTAAAAAAAGGTAAGGCATGGCAATGTTTATGGAAGCAATGCATGCGCTGATCATAAGCCAAAGCCACTTGATAACAGGGTTTCCCCCTTCACATCTACAAAAGATGTATGAATTAGAAAAAAAGGAACCATTAGACATTTGAAAGGGCTTTGGGCAAGCCAAGTCAAGCTCTGTTAAGGTGACTCACAAAGCAAGGCAGTGTGGCTCATTTTCTATCCATCTTTTCTATCTTGTGATTGTTAAAACTGACCCTGCCCAACCCTTTTTGTCTCTTCTCTTTGAGTACATTTTATCTGGGTGGTTGGAAGAGTTGCAGTTGTATAGCCCCTGCCCCCCCCCCATAAGTTTAACCCCTACAAAAGATGCATGAAAAAAATAAACTAAACCAAAGACACTTGACACATCACAGGGCAATGCATAATAGGCAAGTGATGCATTTACTTATGAGGTGGGCAATATCTAAATAAAGGTAAAGGATGGTTATGTTCATGGAAGCAATGTATGTGCTGATCATGAGCCGAAGCTACTTGATAATATGGTTTCCCCCTTCACAGCCCATACGGATGCAATCTAGGATTGCACCCCAGAGGGAGCCTGCATGGCCAGCTAAAATTAAGGATTTTAGCTCTCCCTGAATTTTACGTCAACAAAATATGTATGAATTAGAAATAAAGGAACCTAATTAAAACGACTAAGGGCAAGCCTGATCAAGCTTTGTTAAGGTGACCAACAAGGCATGGCAATTATTCATTGAAGCAATGTATGACCAGGAGCTGAAGCCACTTGATCCTCGAGCCGAAACAGGGTTTCCCCCTTCACGACCCATATGGATGCAAGCTAGGGTTGCATCCCGGAGGGAGCCTGGCTGGCTAAAATTGAGGATTTTAGCCTCCCCTGAGTTTAACATCAACAAAAGATGTATGAATTAGAAAAAAAGGAACCATTAGACATTTGAAAGGGCTTTGGGCAAGCCAAGTCAAGCTCTGTTAAGGTGACCCACAAAGAAAGGCAGTGTGACCCATTTTCTATCCATCTTTTCTATCTTGTGATTGTTAAAACTGACCCTGCCAAACTCTTTTCGTCTCTTCTCTTTGAGGGAATTTTATCTGGGTGGTTTGAAAAGTTGCAGTTGTATAGCCCCTGCCCCCCATGAGTTTAACCCCAACAAAAGATGCATGAAGAAAAAACCCAAAGACACTTGACACATCACAGGGTAATGGACAAGTGACGCATAAATATCAGCAAGGCAATATCTAAAAAGAGGTAAGGCAATGTATGCCCAGTAAGATCTGTTAAGGTGACCCTCAAGGCATGGCAATTGTTCATGGAAGCAATGTATGACCAGGAGCCGAAGCCACTTGATCCTAGGGATGTAACAGAGTTTCCCCCTTCACAGCCCATACGGATTCAAGCTAGGGTTGCATCCCAGAGGGAGCCTGGCCTGCTAAAATTGAGGATTTTAGCCTTCCCTGAGTTGAACATCAACAAAAGATGTATGAATTAGAAATAAAGGAATGTTGCATTTGAAACAACTAAGGGCAAGCCAGATAAAGCTCTGTTAAGGTGACTCACAAGGCAAGTCATTGTGACCCATCAATTTTCCATCTATCTTTATTAATCATGTGATTGTATATTGACCCTGCCTAACCCTTTTTGTCTCTTTTCTTTAAGGGAATTTTATCTGGGCGGTTTGAAGAGTTGTAGTTGTAGCCCTCCCCCCTGAGTTTAACCATAACAAGATATGCATAAATTACAAAACTAAGATTCGATGACAGCACAGCGCAAGCCAAGCATACAACATAAGGCGAAATATAACGGGCAATAGTATTTACATATAGGCAAGGCAAGCCCCTTTAAGGTGATTCACAAGGCAATTAATGGGACTTATTTTCTATGTTATCTTTAGTTTTCTTTCATTTTGATTTTAATACTGACCCTGCCTGTAGAAATGCATGAGCTACTTGATATACGCAGTGACGTAGCTGAGGTCATAATGCATACGTGTATAACTATACACGCTCATATTTGATCATGGTGGTCCCGGCCCAGCCAGTTGTTATGCCGGTGTTATTTTCACCCAATAAACCCACTACATTGATGTTGAACTATATAGCATCAAATTTTGCTTAGACTTATTAATGCTTGTTTGACATGGTGACAGTCAGATGCGGAACTGTGCTGTGACGATTTATGATCAAGAAATCTTGAACAGATATGGAACGAGTTTTCTACGTTCGGGCTGCAGCACAGTGAGTATCGACAGTAACTTGTCGTCTACCGGTTATCAAGCTCATCCAATTCGTTTTGTGTATGTGATCCAATTTTGAGTGATCGGACCGCTGAGAACTAACTGGGAGTACTTGGACTATACGTTTTGATGACGCTGTACGTTGTCTCAATCGAGTGAGCATGGTGACTGTATAGTTGGAAGTCCTGACCTGGCCCAGGAACGCTAGACCCTAGCCTAGAGGCTAATGCTGGTGAGCATGCAGGATCCAGATCTAACTCAGAACAAGATTTGAACGCTATGCTGAACATCGGATCAAGAAAGCAAGACTTGGCATATTGAACATGAATGCTAAATTTGAACTATTAACGACTAAATTTAGACCATAACAAGTCAGGATTAGTTGTTGCAGAGTAATATAACAGAACTGCTGTACGGATATTATGGACTATAATTTATAGTACAAAATAGTACTGGTATTAGTAGTAGTAGGCCTAGATCTATATGGACTTCATTTGACGAATTTAAATTCATTCATGCATGTGTAGCCTGTAGTTACTGTAAGTCTGTAGGCCTACGAGTATTAAAGACAAGAGTAAGACTGGTTTCAACAGTGTGATCTGACTCTGTGAAGTCATTTTCATGTCATGCTAGATAGGATCTAGATCCTGTCGAATATTGATATTTGTATCAATGTGGTTCTACTGTTGTATGGAAGTAACTTAGCCTACAGTAATTTTGTTGCATGAGCTAAATCATCATATTGAATCGAAATTTTAAAAGGTCTGTGAAAGTGCCATGTGAAAGTGTATACTGAATGACAAAAGTCTTGTTCACATATTGGCAAATGATTTTAACCTGTGAAGTTTGTATTTGAATATATATTATAAAAGCAATTGTTTGCACTGCTAATGTTTTTGTACTAAGGTTTCAATAACAGGTATTGCCATGGCTAGTGGAGCTATTCCAAGTCCCAAGATGGACTGGTCCAAGCCGGACCGTTCATAAGAATTGCGAGAGTTTAAACAAGTTGCCAACGTGTGGTTCAAAATAAAAGAGACTCCTGAAGAGGAACAGCATACCTATGTGATACTATGGACAGGAGTGGAAGGACTTGGGATGTTCAATACGTGGACGATGACAGAACAATTATAAACTGAACGACCCCCAAGAACGTTTGGAAAGCATTAATTCTCCACCCAGCTAGAGCCCCAGGAGAATTTTCGGATCCATAGATTGGAGTTCCATAGGTACAGACAGGGGGCATTAGAGATTATTCATGAATTTGTTCCAAGATGCCACACAAAAACTAGCAAAGTGTAAGACTGAAGAGTCTGTTGAGAGGATCATCAAAGTTTTGATTGCTGGGATCAAGCACCCAGAGGTACAAAAGATCCTACTTTCAGCAAGGATGAGCATCTCAAGCTAGATGAAGCTGCATCATTATATCCAGGACACATGAGGCTAGTGACTCAAACATGAGTCTTTTGAACAGTCTGGATAGAGCCTCAGTACATTATGTACATCAGTACCTGCAAGCATTGTGGATTGAGACATCCACCAAAGAATTGAACTGCATTCAAGTCACAGTGTCACAGATGTGGCATGAAAGGTCACTGGAAGAAACCATGCAGATCATCAGGTGACGGTAAACAGAGATCTCAGTCTATGTCCAGACAGACCAGACGAGACAAAGGAAATCGGAGGAACCAAAGTAAAAGCCGAACCCCTACCTCTGCCAAAAACATTGCATCCTACTGCCAGTACTGCAGATGATGATGATCTACAGAGGGAGTTGGATGATATCTCTATAGAGTCAATCTATGTTAGACATGTCCATATTGATGATGTTCCTATTGATGACAGCGATGAGCTTTTCGCAACTTTGAAGTTTTCCATGAGGAAACAAGCTGAGTAACCACATTTTGAGAGTAAAGGTGGACACAGGAGCACAGGGGAATGTGTTGCCTCGTCGGTGCTTCAGGAAAGTTTTTCCAGAGCTCCTAGATGACCAGGAATATCCTCTTAAGTCAGCTGTAATACTGTGACATGTCAGATTGTATGCTTACAATGAGACAGCAATACAACAATATGGTTGTTTGATATTCCCTGCCAGTACAAAGATGGGAAGTGGTTCCGCAACAACTTCTTCAAGAAAGATTACCGGAGTCCTTTTCAGGACTCCTCAATTCTCTCTCTCACATGGTGCACCCGCAAGCCTACTGTATAACTTCTTCATTGTAGATACACTGCCATCCTCGGATTGCAGAGTTCAGTCAGGATGCATCTAGTTCTAGTGAACTGTGAGTAGCATCAGAGATGCAGACCAAACATGATCAAGAGTACACAGGATCTGGTAGATAAGTACCCAGATCGGTTCCGAGGTATCGGGAGATTCCCAGGCGAATACCACATCACTCTTGAAGATAATACAGAACCTGTTGTTTCCCATCCATCTTCGAGATGATTTGAGGGAAGAGCTGGATAGGATGGAATCGAATGAGGTCATAGAGAAGGTGACCAAGCCTACTGATTGGGTTTCCTTGTTTGCTTTCAGCAGGAAAAGCTATGTACAGTTACGAGCTTACCTTGACCCAAAGGCCCTCAATAAGGCATGTAAGCGGACATATCACAAGGCCTCAACACTCAAGGAGATCACTCATAAGCTACATGATGCTCAAGTGTTCTCAAAGCGAGATGCCAGACATGTTTATTGGAGCTTCAGAAGGTACAGATTCATTTGGGATAAGAGAGGTTCAAGACATATTTCAGGAGAAGATGGATCAGATCCTTGAGCAATGCCCAGGCATGATTGGCATTGCAAATGATATAGTGGTCTATGGAAAGACTGAAGCAGAGCATGACAAAGCTCTACATAACCTCATGGCTGTGGGACGAGAGTATGGACTTGTCTTCAATGCAGACAAATGTGACGTGAAGACCCCACAGGTGAAGTTCTTTGGCTGTCTCTACGACAAAGAAGGTGTGCATCCAGATCCTGCAAAGATTGCAGATTCTGTCTTCCAATGTCAGGCTGCTTAATTAGAGAGTTACAGCAATTTCTAGGGATGGTACAGTACATGTCTCCCTTCATCTCAAATCTGGCTGACAATGCAGAAACCCTACGTGAGTTAACTAGGAAGGACAGTGAGTGGCAGTGGACTCCATCGATCACACCAGAAGGAATTTGAACACTTGAAATCAGTGATGTCATCCATGTGCACTCAACAAACTTTAACTCCTCAAATCACTCAACTTAATTGAGTCCACAAGAGGACTAGGAGCCACACTACAGGAGGGGAAACCAGTCGCATTCACGATTTAAGCATTGACAGAGACAGAAAGCCGATATGCAAATATTAAATGAGAAATGTTGGCGGTATTGTTTGGCTGTACAAGGTTTGACAGGTATGTGTATAGAGCAAAATTCACAGTGGAATTCGACCATAAGCCGCTGGCAAGCATCCATAGGAAAAACCTAGCCAACACTCTGCCCAGACTGCAATGGATGCTTCTCCGTTTGCAACCATACGACTTTGAGCTTGTATACAAGCCAGAAAGAGATGGTTTGTCGAGGATCAACCCAAAGAAGCAACCTACCATGGAATTTGACAAAACCATCCATGCAATCTACATGTCTCCCAGCAAGCTAAGACAGCTACAAGAAGAGACAGAAGCTAGCAGAAGCTTGAGAGTGCTTAAGTAGGTAATCCTAACTGGCTGGCCTGAAGACGTGAAGTTCCCAAAGAACTGCATCACTACTGGTCGTGCAGAAATTCCTTGGAAGTAGAAAATGGTCTCATTATGAAGGGGGAAAGAATCTTCATACCCAAGCCTATGCAGCAGGAAGTGACATCGAGTCTTCATGCAGGTCTTCAAGAAATGACATAGACACAACTCAAGGCAAGAAGATGTGTTTACTGGGATGGATTGTCCAAAGTAATTAGACAGATAGTGAGCTCTTGCTAAGCATGCAATGAGTTACAGAACGCCCAGTCGAAGGAGCCATTACTTCAGCTTGAAGTACCCCATCCATGGGAAACAGTTGGAACAGACTTGTTCCACTTTGAAGGTGACAAGTATCTCATCGTCATAGACTACCGGTCTAAGTTTACCTTCGTGAGGAAGGTCAGAAGTGGTTGCACCAGCTCGACTATTGTGCGAATTCAGTGAGCAAGGCATACCCTTGAAGATAGTTAGCGAAAATGGACCACAATTCTCCTGTCGAGAATACAAGAGTTTCACAGAGAATTGGAATATTCAGTATGTGACATCAAGTCCTCATTATCCACAGAGCAAAGGACTTGTAGAGAGGGCAATCTAGACAGTCAAAGCAATTCTAAAGAAAGTGAAGATGTTTGAGAACTACCCCGATTGACAGTAGTTTACCATCACCAGCTGAACTACTACAGGGGAGAAAGTTCAGAAGTAACCTACCCATGAAGGTGAATCACTCACCACACCGTGATGAGGTCTATGAGAAATTCCAACGATTCCAAGAAGGAAGTATTTCATGTAAGAGGAGCTAGAGATCTACCCCCACTGACTTTGGGTCAGAAAGTGACAATGCTAGATCAGGAAACCAGCAACTGTTATCGGACAGTGCCAAGAACCCAGATCATACATGATACAGGCACCCAATGGAAGTCTTTGAGGGAATTTTATCTGTATAGTGTGAAGTTTTGCATCAAACCATTGTTTGCTAGAAACTATTTCACATTATGGCAACCTGTTTGCTCTGACTTGAGGAGGTTCTAAAACTGACTTGTTTCTATCAAACTAAAAAGTTAAATCATTGCAAGAGAAGTCACCTATCATTCACCTTAAGAAGCTATAGACTTCCCTTAAGTACACCAGGAGGTAATCAATTTAACCTGCACTAGCTGTTTACATTTCCCCTGAAATTAAGAGGAATTACTCCTAAAACCAAGGAAGAGAAATTACACTATACTTATAAATTGTGTTTACCGGTTATGTGTACATGTAGTTTTTTCATTGCCACAGATCTTATATATTTTAGTTACATCGATTTTGCACTTCATTCAGAGAAGACAAGAAGGTCTTATTCCTTTGAAAACCTGGTAAGGACTCTTATGCTTACCGAGACATATCAATATTCTTCCATGGAAGCGAATGGGATCTTTTTCTGGCTCCCTCAAACAAATCAGGCATTTCCTAGTGAGTCTGTTTAATTTACATCATTAAGATAGTTTCCTAATTCATTTTATTTAATATTATTTTGGGGTAGAGATTGTGCACCCCAAAATGGTTTAGGGTTCAACAAATTTCAACTCCCTCTTTGGGCTGATATTTTTCAGTTTTGAATTTTTTCTTATAAAAAAAAAAAAAAAAAAAAAAAAAAAACCTTCAAAAAGCCGACCGTTGATTTCAACATTTTTGGGTCGGTCGCAAAGGGCAATACAACATCTTTAAAAAAAAAAGGCCTAATAGAGGTTGGGGTTGGGGCAATTAATTGAAATTTATGCATCCCAAGATGGAAAGGGGCAAATTAAACCCCTGCATCCCAAAATGAATGGAATCTTTGTAACCCCAAAAGTGGCTGGGGTGAGGGTGGAATGAATGCACCCAAAGATTGATAGAGGATTGAACTTGTGCATTCAAAAATGGTTGGGGGATTGAAATTATGGTTAGCATTGATTAGAGGAGGATTGAAGTTTATCCATACCGAGATGTACTTGGGGAAGGGGTGATTTGAACTGGTGTAGTCCAAGATTGAAAGGGGGAAGCTGTTTCAAGACCATTGTGGTGGGGGAAAATGACAACATGGGATGTTGTAGCTGTTGTAGATTCACATAGTTGGCATTCATTTGTAAGAAGAATTTCGATATCCCTCTTTACACCATATTCCTGGTACACAGGAATTATTCAGAATGAGCATTTTTGTTTTCAGAAATATTTTCCTTCTAAAATGAATGATCCAATTGATGCTTATCATAATGAGCAGTTACCCTTCTGCTTCATATAAAACTACTGTGTGCTCTGAGAATATTTAGTAGAGACATTTATGATATGGATATCCTACTAGCAGTAATCCAGAATTGACTTTCTAGTTGGGTAGTCGTTGTCTCGTTGTTGTCTCATCCTTTCCAGGACCAACATCACTTCATGATCAGTTGATGAGCATTATTGACTTTTAGCTTTAATAGTCATTTTGCTTGATGCTACTTTTAGCTTTCATTGTTCAATCACAGTAATTTCCCACCAGATAATGTTATAATTCAGCAGTTCAAGGCTGCATTATTTTGGAGCCTTTCAATAATTTTCTATAGTGATAGGGAGTATATAATAGACCTATCTTTGTATGGGAAACAGATCTGCTAACAATGATTATCTATGCGTCATTTGCGTTTTTTTAACATTGCAAGAGCTCAAACTTGAAGGTGAATCACCCCACACACCGTGATGAAGTCTATGAGATACTCTAACAATGCCAAGAAAGGCAGAAGGAAGTATTCGATGCAAGAGGAGTTAGAGATCTACCCCCACTGCCTTTGGGTCAGAAAGTGACAGTGCTAGATCAGGAAACCAGCAACTGTTATCGAACAGTGCCAAGAACCCATATCATACATGATACAGACACCCAATGGAAGTCTTTGAGGGAATTTTATCTGTATAGTGTGAAGAGTTACATCAAACCATTGTTTGCTAGAAACTATTTCACATTATGGCAACCTGTTTGCTCTGACTTGAGGAGGTTCTAAAACTGACTTGTTTCTATCAAACTAAAATTGAAATCATTGCAAGAGAAGTCACCTATCATTCACCTTAAGAAGCTACCTATCATTCACCTTAAGAAGCTATAGACTTCCCTTAAGTACACCAGGAGGTAATCAATTAAACTTGCACTAGCTGTTTACATTTCCCCTGAAATTGAGAGGAATTACTCCTAAAACCAAAGGAAGAGAAATTACACTGATTTTAAACCGTGTTTACGGGTAGCCGTATTAGGGCAAAGAGAGTGTTATGTCTACATGTAGTTTTTTTTTCTTCGTTGCCACAGATCTCATTTATTTTAGTTACATCAATTTTGCACTTCATTCAGAGAAGACAAGAACGTCTTATTACTTTGAAAACCTGGTAAGGACTCTTATGTTTACCGAGACATATCAATGTTCTTCCATGGAAGCGAATGGGATCTTTTTCTGGCTCCTGGATGTAGCTTGTGGTAATTATTTCATCACCCACAAACAAATCAGGCATTTCCTAGTGAGTCTCCGTAATTTACATCATTAAGATAGTTTCCTGATTCATTTTATTAAATTTTATTTTGGGGTGGAGATTGTGCACCCCAAAATGGTTTAGGGTTCAAAAAATTTCAACCCAAGCTGGATATAGGGGATCTACATCCAGAGATTGATGGCAGATGGGAGGGGATTGAAGACTTTGCATCCTCAAACCGATTTTGAGAGGGAAATTGACATTTATGCATCACAAGATGGAAAGGGGTAAATTAAACTTCTGCATCCCAAAATGAATGGAATCTTTGTAACCCCAAAAGTGGCTGGGGTGAGGGTGGAATGAATGCATCCAAAAATTGATAGAGGATTGAACTTGTGCATTTAAAAATGGTTGGGGGATTGAAATTATGCACCTTAACATTAGCATTGATTAGAGGAGGATTGAAGTTTATTCATACCGAGATGGACTTGGGGAAGGGGTGATTGTAACTTGTGTAGTCCAAGATTGAAAGGGGGGAGCTGTTTAAAGGGATCGTTTAACAATGTTAATTCTGAGATACACGGCCCTACTTGTTATCAGTGTCTGTGATATGGTGTAATATTGAAGCCCTAAAAAAGTTGCGCTTCAAAATGATCAAGAAGTGCCTCAAAAAAGTAAAAATCTTTGAGTGACCAGTTTTACCTTACTTGTTTTCCCCAATAGACTGTAGTGGTATGAAAACCGTTTGGCAAACGGTTTTCAAAATTTGTTATTTCAATCATAAATATCTTAATAATCAGACAGGCGATCGGCTTGTAAAATCCATGGAGTTCCTGACTGACCTAAAAGTTTATAATTATCATTGCAGCATGAGCTAAATCCAGAATTTTGTTTCAGAATCTGAGACAAAGTTCCGGATCCCTTTACAGACCATTGTGGTGGGGGGAAATGACAACATGGGATATTGTAGCTGTTGTAGATTCACATAGTTGGCATTCATTTGCAAGAAGAATTTCTATATCCTTCTTTGCACCATATTCCTTGTACACAGGAATTATTCAGAATGAGCATTTTTGTTTTCAGAAATATTTTCCTTCTAAAATGAATGATTAAATTAATGCTTATCATAATGAGCAGTTACACTTCTGCTTCATATAAAACTACTGTGTGCTCTTAGAATATTTAGTAGAGACATTTATGATATGGAGATCCCACTAGCAGTAATCTAGAATTGACTTTCTAGTTGGGTAGTCGTTGTCTCATCCTTTCCAGGACCAACATCACTTCATGATCAATTGATGAGCTTTAACGTTCGTTTTGCTTGATGCTACTTTTAGCTATCATTGTTCAATCACAGTAATTTCCCACCAGATAATGCTATAATTCAGCAGTATAAGGCTGCATTATTGTGGAGCCTTTCAATAATTTTCTATATTAATAGGGAGTATATAATAGAGCTACCTTTGTAGGGGAAACAGATCTGCTAACAATGATTATCTATGCGTTATTTGCGTTATTTTAACATTGCAAGAGCTCAAACTTTTAGTGATAATTTAGAAGGAGGTTAATAATTCCTTAGTCCTATTGTATGGGGAGAGGTAATTACACATGTTACATACTCCCTCTTCTTTGGAAATCATGTGATTGAGATGGAGTAATTTCTCCATCAGAGATCTACAGTTAACCAGAGATAAACAGGGAAAAGCCTAAAGTATCAGACTATGTGTTTAACTTGTTAACAACATATGACAGCAACAAGCAGCATTGTGATTTACATGTACATGCATATGAGCACTGAAATGCACCACACTTGACCTGATCAAAACGTTTCTTGACATAATTTTTTCTGACACATGTAGGAATTGACTTGTCTAGATTTACATGTCACTCTACTCAATCTTGACAGAGTGGCCACATAATGGACAGATTCAAGGAAAGTGAATGGGGGAAGAGGGTTTAAGGTAAGGAAATGAATGGGAGAAAACAAGAAGAACAGAAAAGCAAAGGACAAGAGAAAGGAGAAGAAAGGAAACAAGGGAGGAAAAAAATGAAAAATATTAAGAGGTAGGATATCCTAAGTAAAGGCCAAGAAGAAACCAAACTCTTTTAAGAGGTATCTGAGAATCACTCACCCATGTTCTCCTTGATGTTTTGCTTCATGGTTGACTTTCCCAAGTGTGGTCCATGATCTGATGATGCAGAAAGAAGCTTTTGTCTGAATTCACTGACTTCTCTCCTGGAAGCTGGATGGCACCTAAATTACTCTGACTCATCAAACAAAAGGTTAGGTACTGAACAGATGGTACAAGTTTCTAAGAGCCAGCACGATAAGAACCATGTTTTAGCATCTGCCTGTATATTCACAAAAATAATTTTGCTCCCATCCCTATAATATTGTAGAAGATAGTTATACTTACCTGATCAGCCCCAGGCCCTCCCTCTCCTTAACCCTCTATCTCGCTATCTCTCTCCCCTCTCTCTTCTCTCTCTCTCTCTCTCTCTCTCTCTTTCTCTCTCTCTCTCCTCTTTCTCTCTCTCTCCTCTTTCTCTCTCTCCTCTTTCTCCCCTCTCCTCTTTCTCCCCTCTCTCTCTCCTCTCCCTCTCTCTCTCCCTCTTATTTTCCCCTTTCTCCCCTCTCCCAAATACTCTATATGCCGGCCCTCTCCCTAACTCTATATTTCTCGATCTCATTCTCTCTCTCTCTCCCTCCCTCTCTCTTCTCATTCCACCCAACCCCGCCTCCTCTCCTTCTCACAAAGCTCTCTATATCTGCCCTACTTCACCTAAGCCTTGCTCGATTGTCTCTCTCATTATTAGAGAATGATATAAAAGGATGACTCAATATACTTTATATATATATCATTCCTAGAGGAATAAAAGGGACATATGAGCTGTTATCTGTTATGCATAGTGAATGAAGAGATGGCCTTATGCTTTATAAAGACATTGTTGGAGAATCTTCGTCCACGCAAGTCCTGTCCAAGTGCAGGATGCAGGATCGAGCATTGGTAGAACCCTTCCAGGTATTTGAAAGTACATGGTTCTGATAGGAGGGGGCAGACCAAAATGTCTTTGTTCCTATAAAATGAAGAGAAAGAATAACTGAATTCTCTATCAGTTGAAGAGATGGCTCCCAAATGCTATATCATTAAACCAATTCTGTAACACATTCAGATTTCCTTGTTGAATGAGACTATTGTCTACAGTGATGGCAGGCTTCATCAGATGACTGGTGGTGATGAATAGCTGTAGCTGCAAGAATGGCAGTCGGAGAGGATGGGCGAATGGGAATATACAAAGAAAATAGTTACTGTTCTTTCACGTCATGAATCCAGTCATGTTCTGATTCCATTTGTATACAGCCTCTTTAATCCAGTGAGTTGGTTTGTCATCCACGATACTATTCTTCCAAGTGATTATTCCAGTAGACATGGTCGCTGATGACATATTTTTATGTGGCATCATCTTCCGGAATCCTGCTAAAATTTCTGCTTTCTTTTGATGTTATGAATTCTCACTAAAGCTCTTATTATTATTATTATTGATATTATTATTATTATTAATTGCTGGGCTTTTGATTTTGTACCTCCTTGTGTCGCTCCTGAAAAGGAATGTGATACATCACTCTAGCTTGTAGAGTCTGCTTATCCCTAGGTCAGATCAGTAATCCACATATTTTGATGAGAGGAAGCTTGGAAGAGAGGAAGCGAGGAAGCTTGGAAGCTGATATGTTGTATTTCTTGTAGTCTCTAATTCTGTAGATGATAACTTTATCATGTGGCCTGTTGTTAAATAACTCATGTGGTGATGTGTTCTTGAAAATGTTGATGAGAACATGAAGACTTTAAGAAGAAGATAAATCCTTGATGTAGTTATCCAAGTGAGCTCAAAGATTTCCTTTCCTTGTTTTGCAACAAAATCCTCCCCTCAGTTCTCTTTATTGGATTCTTCAGGTCCAGCCTGACTGGAACATTCCTAATGTTTACACCATAAGTCGAACATGTGATCTTTTTGATGTCAAAACACATTCCTAGTCACTCCATTTTGTTTCCTTGAAGAAGATTATCCTCTTTGTACATTCCCATTATGTCGACCGGTTAGGACTGCCACTCTCCCAGCTATGGCTAAGCTTCACTACCACTCATCTGACAAGCCTGCTGTCTTTTGAAGCAATAGGTCTCACAAGAAAATATATTTGAAAATGTAGTCAGAAATTTTTGGCTAATCAACTCAATGAACCTTTTCAAGGATGCTTTGACATTCAGTCAGAATGAATTTAAAGATGTGGCAAAATGTGCTCTACCATTCTTAAAGAATGATTTGAAAGGATGGCCTGATATGATCTACCATTCTCAGTGCTTAGGAGGGGACAAAACAACTTAATCCCTATATCTCTCTTTCCTCCCTGTCTTAACTTCTCAGGTTGTGCAGGTGCAACACTTCCCCTGACTTCCTGGTTTCATGTACAGGTGGTGGCTCTCACATGACACCTCCGATTAACATCCTATCTGGAGGATTGTTACCTAGGCTGAGTGTATAGAACAAGGGAGGGTTTTAGTAATAGCTGACTAATTCAGTCATCTGCCGGAGTTGGATTGGAATCCATGACCTTTAGTTTGACAGGCAGACGCTCTTCTGACCGGGGGAACTTGGTTACTGGCATGTTGATTTCATGAGGACCTGTTGCAGTTCCAATGGGCCATAGAGCATTTAGAATACTTTTTGCAGGACTTCTGAGGTAGTGTCAGTAGTGTACAGTGATGATGTGCAAATGAACACTATCGTCCCGCAATAGTTTGCAGATAAGGCTTTTTTTCTGCATTTGTCTTTCTTGTCCCTGGTTTAATTGGCAGGCTCCTTGGTAAGTGTGCTCATAAACAGCGATATATTTTAGGTGTCGCTAGAAAGGATCATCATGGGAATTATAAGTGGATATCCAAGGGCAGAGTAAGCTATATTACTCAACTACAAAAACGTATATAATGGGGTAGCATATGCAGAGATAAGCTGCAGGGGAAACCACCAAACGCTGCTTTGGTTATAGGTTCTAGTGAGTCATTTTATCTGCATTCTGAATACTTCAAGGTCTATTAAATTGGTCGTTCACACCTAACTGTTGCAGATGTCTGCCAAACCTCAGACTGAAGAGGACTTTCACAAAGCTAGTGAATCAGTTACATCTATATATACTGATCATATCTTAGTTTAACACATCCAGGTTCATTAGATCGTTGATAATCACAAGTGTCTTTCAAGCCTTAGACTCGTGAGGAGTTTCACAAAGCCAGTGAGCCAGTGAATGAATTTTAGTTTATACTGACCACATTTCAAGGTATTACGTTTGCATGCTGATTATCATAGGTGTCTTGTAAGCCTCATACTTACTAGGACAATTAATCCACAATACAAGTCAGTTTTTATTTGCTGTTATTTTAGGATGACATAAACACATGTCACGGTATTGGATAGTTGAGCTACATTGTAAGCCTCAGAGTCATGAGGACTTTCACAAATCATCACACTTGACTTATTAGATTTGCATGCTTACAATCATCAGTGTGTCCTCAAACTTTTGAAGATTTCCACAATACTAGTAAATCAATTATTCTGACCATATCTGATATAAAATCAGATGTGCATGGTAAAAGTCATCAGTGTCCTCATACTTTTAAGGACTTCCACAATACTAGTGAATGCAATATTCAAAGCTAGTGAATCAGTTACATCTATATATACTGATCATATCTTAGTATAACACATCCAGGTTCATTAGATCGTTGATAATCACAAGTGTCTTTCAAGCCTTAGACTCGTGAGGAGTTTCACAAAGCCAGTGAGCCAGTGAATCAATTCTATCTTTATACTGATCACATTTCAAAGTATTACGTTTGCATGCTGATTATCAGTGTCTTGTAAGCCTCGATTACTAGGACAATTAATCCACAATGCTAGTTAATTTTTATTTGCTGTCATTTTACAATGACAACATGTCACAGTATTGGATACTTGAGCTACATTGTAAGCCTCAGAGTCATGAGGACCTTCACAAATCATCACAATTGACTTAGATTTTCATGCTTACAATCATCAGTGTGTCCTCAAACTTTTTGAAGATTTCCACAATACTAGTAAATCAATTATTCTGACCATATCTGATGTTCATGGTAAAAGTCATCAGTGTCCACAATACCAGTGAATGAAATATTGAGCACATCTGATTTCTAAGATGTGTATGCTGATAATCATCAGTGTCTTGCAAGCCTCTTAGTTACTAGGACATTTATTGCGTTAGATCTTCTGATAATCATTTCTAAGTCTCGGACTCGTGAGGACTTGTTGGAAAGTTGGAAAATATCAGTTTTATCTGCATCACCAGTAAATGAAGGTGTAAAACACGCTGATAAACATAGGTGTACCGGTATCTTAATTCTTGTCCTAATATAAAGAGACAAGATTGGAGCTCATTCTCTCAGACTATTTGAATAGATGCAAATACAGTTTACAGTCATACTTGTAGTGCTAATATTTGCTCATATTTTGTGGTTAAAAATGCAATGAAATTCAACTGCATTAGTAATTGGCTTTGATGTTGAACATGTATCTCAGAGCTGTCTAATATTACTTTGTAGGAGTGAGATACCGTGCACATTGAACTATCATAATATAGCCTTCACTTCTGTTCAAGCATGCCATGTCTGGCTTAGAAGACAGATAGTTGTCTTTTAACAGGGAAATACCAGCTCATTTCTTGAAGAGTATTGGATATTTACAAAAAATATGGATCACTTTCATCAGACATCCAAAACATATAAGGCATATCTTATTGTTAAAAAATCCATAGAGTTGATGAATGTGGATTGTTTTTTTTTAATCTTATGCAAAATATATATTTTCACTCATTCTATTTCACAATCAAATTAGTGGCTGGCAAATATTACAATAAGCCTCTGGATAAAGAACAGAATGGTAGTTAGTAAGGGAGGAAAGAAGAGAAAGTAAAGAGAGACCAACAAAAATATACATACTTACCATGATGCAGGCATAAGTAGAATACTTTTTCGTGTTTTGGGCTTTCCCTACCCCCAAACTTGGCCAAATAAGTATATAAAGATGTGCAGAAAACATTGGTGTTGTATTCTACATACTTCCAAGACCTCTACATTAATTCCTGCAAGCAAATGTATATTTTGGACAGGCAAAACAATGCTAATTAACATGCTCATCTTACCATACTGACTCCATGAAACTTGCTTCTCATCTGTCCAGTGTCAAACCAGATGCCTGGGTCTTCATAATTCAAGTGTCAAACAGTTTCCATGAGAGTTGTCAGTGATTCCAAACAAAAGCTTCTTTCAACATCATCGTCACATGGATCACACTGTGGAAGAGACAACCTTGAAAACCAGAACAAAAAGGAGGACATGGGTTCGAGTGCCCAGATCTCTGAAAAGAGGTTAGTAACTGCTTGGTCTTTAAGTAGGATATGGAAGTGGAAAGAGATAGAGATAGAAAGAAAGAGTGAGAAAGGAAGAAATAATGAAAGAGTGAGAAAGAAGGATATTTATAGAGAGAGAAATGAAGACAGAATGAGAAAGTAAGACAAGAAATAGGTATATATAGAAGGATCTTGGGTGGTTGTGTCTGCAACAGGGAAAGCCACCTGCCCAGTAAATATGCTTTATAAATACTTGAATAGTGCAGGTATTGTTGATTTGTTGATGGATGAGTTCATTTTTCAACGGTTGTCTTTCTGTAATTTCTTGAATTCATTCAAGCTTACAGACAGTAGCTAGGCTATCATATACAAGATGCAGGGAGATTTTCAAGGACTCTCTAGAAGCGATTGGAGTGGATTCGGAGTTGTTTGGTCTTCACAGTCTCAGAGCAGGAGGTGTTAGTGTTACCGCAGCAGCAGTGATTCGTGACCCGGACAGATTATTAAAGAGAGATGGAAGATGGGTTTCTGATTCTTCCAAGAATAGGTATGTGAAATAAAGGAACACTTTTAAATAAGATGCTTGTTTCGCTTAATTTGGGAATTAAATTGTACCTGAATGGAACTAAACATATATGTGACATGTGGTAATTAATCTTGAAAAGATTTATTTACGCTTGAGTTTGGGAATTAGGTAATAATCACATACTGCCGGGCAGAGATATTGAAGCTTTTTTTGATGTCTTGCACGACACTAGCAATTAACATAGATTATTCTAATTTTCTTTCCTATTATCAGTCATTACTTGGGTTGCCAATTTGTTACATTTTATTATCCCAACCAACCACTCCAGAGTATGACCGAAACGTTGAGAAGTGTTTAGTTGCTTCGTTGCTGGAAAACTTCCCTTTGTACCTCCTAGCCCATCTATTTCCCCTGATTACATGCCTGAACCGCCTGTTTTGTTTAAGCATCCATCATAACTACTGGAGGCAGCGCATGAAATTGTTTTGTTGAAGACCTCGTCGACGGTTCACATGTTTTTTTTCTTTCGCCATGTAGGCTTTGCTTGTTAACCCGTATAATACGGGTCTAGTAGTTATGTGGCTAGTCAGAATTGTTTAATGTTTAATTTTAATTTGGAGTTAATATTGTTATTTTTTGTCGTGTTGTGATTTGAGATAGAATAAATAAATAGGCAGGCATACATGGGGACCGGGTAGTCTTGATTAAGAATTAAGCCCGCAAGTGACAGAAGGAGAGTTAAAAGAATTTTTTGAAGAAGTAGGAAAGGTGGTGGTTACTAAGTTTGGGCGGGATTCAGTAACAGCAGAACTACAAGGTCAGCATACTGTGTCTTTCCCAATCGAGACCAAACCTGGGAGGCTTCAAAGAAAAATGGATCCCGAGCTAGTTGCTAGATAGTCCAGTAGAGGTGTGAGTAGTCATCTTCGCAGCCCTAAACTTGAAATTAGAAGAGGATGTGGTTGAACAAAAACCCCACCTATTGTCCTTTTTCAGTGGGGACCTAAGACTAAAAGGGGGCAAGGTAGGTTTTGAGGGGTGGAAATATGAAGTCGACCGTTTGTCAAAAGATTATAGTCATGCTCCTCGGATGCCCTAGATAAGATGGTACGGAGATCATTGAGGGGGGAGGCTGGGCAGATTGCTTTTAGCATCTCTACCAAGGATATCAGCCATATAAACTAGAGGGTTCTACGGAACTGTGGAAAGCCGGGCCACACTATTACAGCACTTGCATTGCACCCGGCAGACAGTGGGGGAACTAATAGCAATGTTCAGTACCCGGCTACAATTGCTGGTAGAATGGGTAGAGCGCAGTGGTGGAGTTTCAGGAGGATGCAAAAGATGAGACATCTGATGAACAACAACGATGAAGGGGGCAATTAGGGATCGATAGATACAAAAGTGTGCATGATTTTGATGGGGTGGTGCGGATTGCCCGGGCCATGGAACAGGCGATAGAACATAAGATTTCCACGGCCAACATCCAACACGCACAAAGGCGCAAAATCTCACCACCACGACCGAACCAAATACTGCTGCCCCTTCCAAAACTACCCAGATACAAGTAGATGGCAAAGAACAGCAGGAATAAGAGTTGACCTACGTCAAAGGGGCCTTTGTTTGCCAAATAAAAATGTCAGAGTTAAAAATGTCAAACGTTAAAATGTCAGGGGTAAAAATGTCAGAGGTAAAAATGTCAGAGGTTAAAATGTCAGATGTAAAAATGTCAGAGGTAAAAATGTCAGAGGAAAAGATGTCAGAGGTAAAAATGTCAGAGGTAAAAATGTCAGAGGTTAAAATGTCAGAGGTTAAAATATCAGCGGTAAAAATGTCATTTTGGGTCGTTTTAGGTGTGGGGGCGAGGGACATTTTGTCTGGGAGTGTGCATTACCACCTCAACCATGCAGGCCCCCCCAACCCAGAATCTACCCCCACATACACCCCCAGCCGATCCCCATCCTGCAAGTTATGGCAAAATCAGGGAGAGTAATGCCTCTAAAACAGGGGCCACCGCACTTGGGCAAGCAGTAGGTTCCAACTCGATGTTCCTCCCCCAAAAAAAACCCTGGAGCTCCCCCAAAAGAGATTTTAAACGGGTTGGTAGGGAGAGCCAATGAAAGTAAAGCTATAACACAAGGTTGAAGGTGCCATCTGCTTGTTAGATACCAGGTCCCGGGTGTCTACACTGTCAAAAAGCTTATATATCCGTAGCTTCTTTCCTGTCCCCCTTAGAGATATTGGAAATCTTTGTTTCCTTACTCCCCAATAAACTATAACGTAGTTGTAGTACCCAAAGCGATTACACTCCCAGAAGGACTTTTTGAACCCAGAATTGTGACGGTAGATATAAGGCCCGACAAGATGGCCAGACCATACCTATTTTGATACAAAACGCCACGAAATCACCCCTGTAGGTGTCTCACCATGCCAAATTTGGGGAAGTGTATTTATGCCAACCGTTAGAATCCGTCCAGATGCAAGAGACCACCACCACCATGAGGCCAACCAGGCAGAACAAGAAGATGCATGGTGATTGAATGGGCGATCAACTAGATTTTTCAGGCTCTCCTGCCCCGGAAGGATTCATTGATAAGAGTTAAGTCGGTAGTCTCAGAATATCCACATGTATTCAGCGCTTTCTCCGTTGAGAACATAATAAAATCATAAAGCACTGCATTCCTGTCACGATCCCCAGCCAATTAGGGAGCGATATAGGCGTATCACCCCTTCCCAGTACGAAGAGGTACGCAACCATATACAGGAGATGTAAAAAGGTTAGGGAAGGTTATTAGTCGGCTAGCCATCCATGGTTTCAAGTTAAAGCCATCAAATTGCTACAAGTGCCAAAAGGGCACTATCTAGGACATATCCTTTTGAAATAGGCGATAGCAACTGACCCCAGTAAGATGGCAGCTATTGCGAATAGGCCCACACCGCGAACAAAGAAGTACGTGCATTGTTAGGGTTAGCTAATTATTACAGGAAGCTCGTCCCCATTTTTGCCCGGTCGCTGTGCCCCCTGCATGAGTTATTTGGAGGACCTTGTAAGGGTAAAAGAAGGAAAGACTGTCTACCCCTCTGCTCATTATCATGCCCCTGCACAAGTTATTTGGAGGACCTCGTAAGGGTAAAAGAAGGAGAGGACCTTCTATCCGTCTGCTCATTATCATGCCCCTGCACAAGTTATTTGGAGGACCTCGTGAGGGTAAGAAAAGGAAAGACCATCTACCCCTCTGCTCATTATCATGCCCCTGCACAAGTTATTTTGAGGACCTCGTGAGGGTAAAAGAAGAAAAGACTACCCCTCTGCTCATTATCATGCCCCTGCACAAGTTATTTTGAGGACCTCGTAAGGGTAAAAGATGGAAAGACCATCTACCCCTCTCCCCATTATCATGCCCCTGCACAAGTTATTTGGAGGACCTCGTAAGGGTAAAAGAAGGAAAGACCATCTACCCCTCTGCTCATTATCATGCCCCTGCACAAGTTATTTGGAGGACCTCGTAAGGGTAAAAGAAGGAAAGACCATCTACCCCTCTGCTCATTATCATGCCCCTGCACAAGTTATTTGGAGGACCTCGGAAGGGTAAAAGAAGGAAAGACCATCTACCCCTCTGCTCATTATCATGCCCCTGCACAAGTTATTTGGAGGACCTCGTAAGGGTAGAAAAGGAAAGACCATCTACCCTCTGCTCATTATCATGCCCCTGCACAAGTTATTTGGAGGACCTCGTAAGGGTAAAAGAAGGAAAGACCATCTACCCCTCTGCTCATTATTATGCCCCTGCACAAGTTATTTGGAGGACCTCGTAAGGGTAAAAGACCGTCTACCCCTCTGCTCATTATCATGCCCCTGCACAAGTTATTTGGAGGACCTCGTAAGGGTAAAAGAAGGAAAGACCGTCTACCCCTCTGCTCATTGTCATGCCCCTGCACAAGTTATTTGGAGGACCTCGTAAGGGTAAAAGAAGGAAAGACAATCTACCCCTCTGCTCATTATCATGCCCCTGCACAAGTTATTTGGAGGACCTCGGAAGGGTAAAAGAAGGAAAGACCATCTACCCCTCTGCTCATTATCATGCCCCTGCACAAGTTATTTGGAGGACCTCGTAAGGGTAAAAGATGGAAAGACCATCTACCCCTCTCCCCATTATCATGCCCCTGCACAAGTTATTTGGAGGACCTCGTAAGGGTAAAAGAAGGAGAGGACCTTCTATCCCTCTGCTCATTATCATGCCCCTGCACAAGTTATTTGGAGGACCTCGTAAGGGTAAAAGAAGGAAAGACCGTCTACCCCTCTGCTCATTATCATGCCCCTGCACAAGTTATTTGGAGGACCTCGTAAGGGTAAAAGAAGGAAAGAGCATCTACCCCTCTGCTCATTGTCATGCCCCTGCACAAGTTATTTTGAGGACCTCGTAAGGGTAAAAGAAGGAGAGGACCTTCTATCCCTCTGCTCATTATCATGCCCCTGCACAAATTATTTTGAGGACCTCGTAAGGGTAAAAGATGGAAAGACCATCTACCCCTCTCCCCATTATCATGCCCCTGCACAAGTTATTTGGAGGACCTCGTAAGGGTAAAAGAAGGAAAGACCATCTACCCCTCTGCTCATTATCATGCCCCTGCACAAGTTATTTGGAGGACCTCGTAAGGGTAAAAGAAGGAAAGACCATCTACCCCTCTGCTCATTATCATGCCCCTGCACAAGTTATTTGGAGGACCTCGGAAGGGTAAAAGAAGGAAAGACCATCTACCCCTCTGCTCATTATCATGCCCCTGCACAAGTTATTTGGAGGACCTCGTAAGGGTAGAAAAGGAAAGACCATCTACCCTCTGCTCATTATCATGCCCCTGCACAAGTTATTTGGAGGACCTCGTAAGGGTAAAAGAAGGAAAGACCATCTACCCCTCTGCTCATTATTATGCCCCTGCACAAGTTATTTGGAGGACCTCGTAAGGGTAAAAGACCGTCTACCCCTCTGCTCATTATCATGCCCCTGCACAAGTTATTTGGAGGACCTCGTAAGGGTAAAAGAAGGAAAGACCGTCTACCCCTCTGCTCATTGTCATGCCCCTGCACAAGTTATTTGGAGGACCTCGTAAGGGTAAAAGAAGGAAAGACAATCTACCCCTCTGCTCATTATCATGCCCCTGCACAAGTTATTTGGAGGACCTCGGAAGGGTAAAAGAAGGAAAGACCATCTACCCCTCTGCTCATTATCATGCCCCTGCACAAGTTATTTGGAGGACCTCGTAAGGGTAAAAGATGGAAAGACCATCTACCCCACTCCCCATTATCATGCCCCTGCACAAGTTATTTGGAGGACCTCGTAAGGGTAAAAGAAGGAAAGACCATCTACCCCTCTGCTCATTCTCATGCCCCTGCACAAGTTATTTTGAGGACCTCGTAAGGGTAAAAGAAGGAAAGACCATCTACCCCTCTGCTCATTATCATGCCCCTGCACAAGTTATTTTGAGGACCTCGTAAGGGTAAAAGAAGGAGAGGACCTTCTATCCCTCTGCTCATTATCATGCCCCTGTACAAGTTATTTGGAGGACCTCGTAAGGGTAAAAGAAGGAAAGACCGTCTACCCCTCTCCCCATTATCATGCCCCTGCACAAGTTATTTGGAGGACCTCGTAAGGGTAAAAGAAGGAAAGACCGTCTACCCCTCTGCTCATTATCATGCCCCTGCACAAGTTATTTTGAGGACCTTGTAAGGGTAAAAGAAGGAAAGACCATCTACCCCTCTGCTCATTATTATGCCCCTGCACAAGTTATTTGGAGGACCTCGTAAGGGTAAAAGAAGGAAAGACCGTCTACCCCTCTGCTCATTATCATGCCCCTGCACAAGTTATTTGGAGGACCTAGTAAGGGTAAAAGAAGGAAAGACCGTCTACCCCTCTGCTCATTATGATGCCCCTGCACAAGTTATTTTGAGGACCTTGTAAGGGTAAAAGAAGGAAAGACCATCTACCCCTCTGCTCATTATTATGCCCCTGCACAAGTTATTTGGAGGACCTCGTAATGGTAAAAGAAGGAAAGACCGTCTACCCCTCTGCTCATTATCATGCCCCTGCACAAGTTATTTGGAGGACCTAGTAAGGGTAAAAGAAGGAAAGACCGTCTACCCCTCTGCTCATTATCATGCCCCTGCACAAGTTATTTGGAGGACCTCGTAAGGGTAAAAGAAGGAAAGACCGTCTACCCCTCTGCTCATTATCATGCCCCTGCACAAGTTATTTGGAGGACCTCGTAAGGGTAAAAGAAGGAAAGACCATCTACCCCTCTGCTCATTATCATGCCCCGCACAAGTTATTTGGAGGACCTCGTGAGGGTAAAAGAAGAAAAGACTACCCCTCTGCTCATTATCATGCCCCTGCACAAGTTATTTTGAGGACCTCGTAAGGGTAAAAGATGGAAAGACCATCTACCCCTCTCCCCATTATCATGCCCCTGCACAAGTTATTTGGAGGACCTCGTAAGGGTAAAAGAAGGAAAGACCATCTACCCCTCTGCTCATTATCATGCCCCTGCACAAGTTATTTGGAGGACCTCGTAAGGGTAAAAGAAGGAAAGACCATCTACCCCTCTGCTCATTATCATGCCCCTGCACAAGTTATTTGGAGGACCTCGGAAGGGTAAAAGAAGGAAAGACCATCTACCCCTCTGCTCATTATCATGCCCCTGCACAAGTTATTTGGAGGACCTCGTAACGGTAAAAGAAGGAAAGACCGTCTACCCCTCTGCTCATTATCATGCCCCTGCACAAGTTATTTTGAGGACCTCGTAAGGGTAAAAGAAGGAAAGACCGTCTACCCCTCTGCTCATTATCATGCCCCTGCACAAGTTATTTGGAGGACCTAGTAAGGGTAAAAGAAGGAAAGACCGTCTACCCCTCTGCTCATTATGATGCCCCTGCACAAGTTATTTTGAGGACCTTGTAAGGGTAAAAGAAGGAAAGACCATCTACCCCTCTGCTCATTATTATGCCCCTGCACAAGTTATTTGGAGGACCTCGTAAGGGTAAAAGAAGGAAAGACCGTCTACCCCTCTGCTCATTATCATGCCCCTGCACAAGTTATTTGGAGGACCTAGTAAGGGTAAAAGAAGGAAAGACCGTCTACCCCTCTGCTCATTATCATGCCCCTGCACAAGTTATTTGGAGGACCTCGTAAGGGTAAAAGAAGGAAAGACCGTCTACCCCTCTGCTCATTATCATGCCCCTGCACAAGTTATTTGGAGGACCTCGTAAGGGTAAAAGAAGGAAAGACCATCTACCCCTCTGCTCATTATCATGCCCCTGCACAAGTTATTTGGAGGACCTCGTGAGGGTAAAAGAAGAAAAGACTACCCCTCTGCTCATTATCATGCCCCTGCACAAGTTATTTTGAGGACCTCGTAAGGGTAAAAGATGGAAAGACCATCTACCCCTCTCCCCATTATCATGCCCCTGCACAAGTTATTTGGAGGACCTCGTAAGGGTAAAAGAAGGAAAGACCATCTACCCCTCTGCTCATTATCATGCCCCTGCACAAGTTATTTGGAGGACCTCGTAAGGGTAAAAGAAGGAAAGACCATCTACCCCTCTGCTCATTATCATGCCCCTGCACAAGTTATTTGGAGGACCTCGGAAGGGTAAAAGAAGGAAAGACCATCTACCCCTCTGCTCATTATCATGCCCCTGCACAAGTTATTTGGAGGACCTCGTAAGGGTAAAAGAAGGAAAGACCGTCTACCCCTCTGCTCATTATCATGCCCCTGCACAAGTTATTTTGAGGACCTCGTAAGGGTAAAAGATGGAAAGACCATCTACCCCTCTCCCCATTATCATGCCCCTGCACAAGTTATTTGGAGGACCTCGTAAGGGTAAAAGAAGGAAAGACCATCTACCCCTCTGCTCATTATCATGCCCCTGCACAAGTTATTTTGAGGACCTCGTAAGGGTAAAAGAAGGAAAGACCATCTACCCCTCTGCTCATTATCATGCCCCTGCACAAGTTATTTTGAGGACCTCGTAAGGGTAAAAGAAGGAGAGGACCTTCTATCCCTCTGCTCATTATCATGCCCCTGCACAAGTTATTTGGAGGACCTCGTAAGGGTAAAAGAAGGAAAGACCATCTACCCCTCTCCCCATTATCATGCCCCTGCACAAGTTATTTGGAGGACCTCGTAAGGGTAAAAGAAGGAAAGACCGTCTACCCCTCTGCTCATTATCATGCCCCTGCACAAGTTATTTTGAGGACCTTGTAAGGGTAAAAGAAGGAAAGACCATCTACCCCTCTGCTCATTATTATGCCCCTGCACAAGTTATTTGGAGGACCTCGTAAGGGTAAAAGAAGGAAAGACCGTCTACCCCTCTGCTCATTATCATGCCCCTGCACAAGTTATTTGGAGGACCTAGTAAGGGTAAAAGAAGGAAAGACCGTCTACCCCTCTGCTCATTATGATGCCCCTGCACAAGTTATTTTGAGGACCTTGTAAGGGTAAAAGAAGGAAAGACCATCTACCCCTCTGCTCATTATTATGCCCCTGCACAAGTTATTTGGAGGACCTCGTAAGGGTAAAAGAAGGAAAGACCGTCTACCCCTCTGCTCATTATCATGCCCCTGCACAAGTTATTTGGAGGACCTAGTAAGGGTAAAAGAAGGAAAGACCGTCTACCCCTCTGCTCATTATGATGCCCCTGCACAAGTTATTTGGAGGACCTCGTAAGGGTAAAAGAAGGAAAGACCGTCTACCCCTCTGCTCATTATCATGCCCCTGCACAAGTTATTTGGAGGACCTCGTAAGGGTAAAAGACGGAAAGACCATCTACCCCTCTCCCCATTATCATGCCCCTGCACAAGTTATTTGGAGGACCTCGTAAGGGTAAAAGAAGGAGAGGACCTTCTATCCCTCTGCTCATTATCATGCCCCTGCACAAGTTATTTGGAGGACCTCGTAAGGGTAAAAGAAGGAAAGACCGTCTACCCCTCTGCTCATTATCATGCCCCTGCACAAGTTATTTGGAGGACCTCGTAAGGGTAAAAGAAGGAAAGACCATCTACCCCTCTGCTCATTGTCATGCCCCTGCACAAGTTATTTTGAGGACCTCGTAAGGGTAAAAGAAGGAGAGGACCTTCTATCCCTCTGCTCATTATCATGCCCCTGCACAAGTTATTTTGAGGACCTCGTAAGGGTAAAAGATGGAAAGACCATCTACCCCTCTCCCCATTATCATGCCCCTGCACAAGTTATTTGGAGGACCTCGTAAGGGTAAAAGAAGGAAAGACCATCTACCCCTCTGCTCATTATCATGCCCCTGCACAAGTTATTTGGAGGACCTCGTAAGGGTAAAAGAAGGAAAGACCATCTACCCCTCTCCCCATTATCATGCCCCTGCACAAGTTATTTGGAGGACCTCGTAAGGGTAAAAGAAGGAAAGACCGTCTACCCCTCTGCTCATTATCATGCCCCTGCACAAGTTATTTTGAGGACCTTGTAAGGGTAAAAGAAGGAAAGACCATCTACCCCTCTGCTCATTATTATGCCCCTGCACAAGTTATTTGGAGGACCTCGTAAGGGTAAAAGAAGGAAAGACCGTCTACCCCTCTGCTCATTATCATGCCCCTGCACAAGTTATTTGGAGGACCTAGTAAGGGTAAAAGAAGGAAAGACCGTCTACCCCTCTGCTCATTATGATGCCCCTGCACAAGTTATTTTGAGGACCTTGTAAGGGTAAAAGAAGGAAAGACCATCTACCCCTCTGCTCATTATTATGCCCCTGCACAAGTTATTTGGAGGACCTCGTAAGGGTAAAAGAAGGAAAGACCGTCTACCCCTCTGCTCATTATCATGCCCCTGCACAAGTTATTTGGAGGACCTAGTAAGGGTAAAAGAAGGAAAGACCGTCTACCCCTCTGCTCATTATGATGCCCCTGCACAAGTTATTTGGAGGACCTCGTAAGGGTAAAAGAAGGAAAGACCGTCTACCCCTCTGCTCATTATCATGCCCCTGCACAAGTTATTTGGAGGACCTCGTAAGGGTAAAAGACGGAAAGACCATCTACCCCTCTCCCCATTATCATGCCCCTGCACAAGTTATTTGGAGGACCTCGTAAGGGTAAAAGAAGGAGAGGACCTTCTATCCCTCTGCTCATTATCATGCCCCTGCACAAGTTATTTGGAGGACCTCGTAAGGGTAAAAGAAGGAAAGACCGTCTACCCCTCTGCTCATTATCATGCCCCTGCACAAGTTATTTGGAGGACCTCGTAAGGGTAAAAGAAGGAAAGACCATCTACCCCTCTGCTCATTGTCATGCCCCTGCACAAGTTATTTTGAGGACCTCGTAAGGGTAAAAGAAGGAGAGGACCTTCTATCCCTCTGCTCATTATCATGCCCCTGCACAAGTTATTTTGAGGACCTCGTAAGGGTAAAAGATGGAAAGACCATCTACCCCTCTCCCCATTATCATGCCCCTGCACAAGTTATTTGGAGGACCTCGTAAGGGTAAAAGAAGGAAAGACCATCTACCCCTCTGCTCATTATCATGCCCCTGCACAAGTTATTTGGAGGACCTCGTAAGGGTAAAAGAAGGAAAGACCATCTACCCCTCTGCTCATTATCATGCCCCTGCACAAGTTATTTGGAGGACCTCGGAAGGGTAAAAGAAGGAAAGACCATCTACCCCTCTGCTCATTATCATGCCCCTGCACAAGTTATTTGGAGGACCTCGTAAGGGTAGAAAAGGAAAGACCATCTACCCTCTGCTCATTATCATGCCCCTGCACAAGTTATTTGGAGGACCTCGTAAGGGTAAAAGAAGGAAAGACCATCTACCCCTCTGCTCATTATTATGCCCCTGCACAAGTTATTTGGAGGACCTCGTAAGGGTAAAAGAAGGAAAGACCGTCTACCCCTCTGCTCATTATCATGCCCCTGCACAAGTTATTTGGAGGACCTAGTAAGGGTAAAAGAAGGAAAGACCGTCTACCCCTCTGCTCATTATGATGCCCCTGCACAAGTTATTTTGAGGACCTTGTAAGGGTAAAAGAAGGAAAGACCATCTACCCCTCTGCTCATTATTATGCCCCTGCACAAGTTATTTGGAGGACCTCGTAAGGGTAAAAGAAGGAAAGACCGTCTACCCCTCTGCTCATTATCATGCCCCTGCACAAGTTATTTGGAGGACCTAGTAAGGGTAAAAGAAGGAAAGACCGTCTACCCCTCTGCTCATTATGATGCCCCTGCACAAGTTATTTGGAGGACCTCGTAAGGGTAAAAGAAGGAAAGACCGTCTACCCCTCTGCTCATTATCATGCCCCTGCACAAGTTATTTGGAGGACCTCGTAAGGGTAAAAGACGGAAAGACCATCTACCCCTCTCCCCATTATCATGCCCCTGCACAAGTTATTTGGAGGACCTCGTAAGGGTAAAAGAAGGAGAGGACCTTCTATCCCTCTGCTCATTATCATGCCCCTGCACAAGTTATTTGGAGGACCTCGTAAGGGTAAAAGAAGGAAAGACCGTCTACCCCTCTGCTCATTATCATGCCCCTGCACAAGTTATTTGGAGGACCTCGTAAGGGTAAAAGAAGGAAAGACCATCTACCCCTCTGCTCATTGTCATGCCCCTGCACAAGTTATTTTGAGGACCTCGTAAGGGTAAAAGAAGGAGAGGACCTTCTATCCCTCTGCTCATTATCATGCCCCTGCACAAGTTATTTTGAGGACCTCGTAAGGGTAAAAGATGGAAAGACCATCTACCCCTCTCCCCATTATCATGCCCCTGCACAAGTTATTTGGAGGACCTCGTAAGGGTAAAAGAAGGAAAGACCATCTACCCCTCTGCTCATTATCATGCCCCTGCACAAGTTATTTGGAGGACCTCGTAAGGGTAAAAGAAGGAAAGACCATCTACCCCTCTCCCCATTATCATGCCCCTGCACAAGTTATTTGGAGGACCTCGTAAGGGTAAAAGAAGGAAAGACCGTCTACCCCTCTGCTCATTATCATGCCCCTGCACAAGTTATTTTGAGGACCTTGTAAGGGTAAAAGAAGGAAAGACCATCTACCCCTCTGCTCATTATTATGCCCCTGCACAAGTTATTTGGAGGACCTCGTAAGGGTAAAAGAAGGAAAGACCGTCTACCCCTCTGCTCATTATCATGCCCCTGCACAAGTTATTTGGAGGACCTAGTAAGGGTAAAAGAAGGAAAGACCGTCTACCCCTCTGCTCATTATGATGCCCCTGCACAAGTTATTTTGAGGACCTTGTAAGGGTAAAAGAAGGAAAGACCATCTACCCCTCTGCTCATTATTATGCCCCTGCACAAGTTATTTGGAGGACCTCGTAAGGGTAAAAGAAGGAAAGACCGTCTACCCCTCTGCTCATTATCATGCCCCTGCACAAGTTATTTGGAGGACCTAGTAAGGGTAAAAGAAGGAAAGACCGTCTACCCCTCTGCTCATTATGATGCCCCTGCACAAGTTATTTGGAGGACCTCGTAAGGGTAAAAGAAGGAAAGACCGTCTACCCCTCTGCTCATTATCATGCCCCTGCACAAGTTATTTGGAGGACCTCGTAAGGGTAAAAGACGGAAAGACCATCTACCCCTCTCCCCATTATCATGCCCCTGCACAAGTTATTTGGAGGACCTCGTAAGGGTAAAAGAAGGAGAGGACCTTCTATCCCTCTGCTCATTATCATGCCCCTGCACAAGTTATTTGGAGGACCTCGTAAGGGTAAAAGAAGGAAAGACCGTCTACCCCTCTGCTCATTATCATGCCCCTGCACAAGTTATTTGGAGGACCTCGTAAGGGTAAAAGAAGGAAAGACCATCTACCCCTCTGCTCATTGTCATGCCCCTGCACAAGTTATTTTGAGGACCTCGTAAGGGTAAAAGAAGGAGAGGACCTTCTATCCCTCTGCTCATTATCATGCCCCTGCACAAGTTATTTTGAGGACCTCGTAAGGGTAAAAGATGGAAAGACCATCTACCCCTCTCCCCATTATCATGCCCCTGCACAAGTTATTTGGAGGACCTCGTAAGGGTAAAAGAAGGAAAGACCATCTACCCCTCTGCTCATTATCATGCCCCTGCACAAGTTATTTGGAGGACCTCGTAAGGGTAAAAGAAGGAAAGACCATCTACCCCTCTGCTCATTATCATGCCCCTGCACAAGTTATTTGGAGGACCTCGGAAGGGTAAAAGAAGGAAAGACCATCTACCCCTCTGCTCATTATCATGCCCCTGCACAAGTTATTTGGAGGACCTCGTAAGGGTAGAAAAGGAAAGACCATCTACCCTCTGCTCATTATCATGCCCCTGCACAAGTTATTTGGAGGACCTCGTAAGGGTAAAAGAAGGAAAGACCATCTACCCCTCTGCTCATTATTATGCCCCTGCACAAGTTATTTGGAGGACCTCGTAAGGGTAAAAGACCGTCTACCCCTCTGCTCATTATCATGCCCCTGCACAAGTTATTTGGAGGACCTCGTAAGGGTAAAAGAAGGAAAGACCGTCTACCCCTCTGCTCATTTTCATGCCCCTGCACAAGTTATTTGGAGGACCTCGTAAGGGTAAAAGAAGGAAAGACAATCTACCCCTCTGCTCATTATCATGCCCCTGCACAAGTTATTTGGAGGACCTCGTAAGGGTAAAAGAAGGAAAGACCATCTACCCCTCTGCTCATTATTATGCCCCTGCACAAGTTATTTGGAGGACCTCGTAAGGGTAAAAGACCGTCTACCCCTCTGCTCATTATCATGCCCCTGCACAAGTTATTTGGAGGACCTCGTAAGGGTAAAAGAAGGAAAGACCGTCTACCCCTCTGCTCATTGTCATGCCCCTGCACAAGTTATTTGGAGGACCTCGTAAGGGTAAAAGAAGGAAAGACAATCTACCCCTCTGCTCATTATCATGCCCCTGCACAAGTTATTTGGAGGACCTCGGAAGGGTAAATGAAGGAAAGACCATCTACCCCTCTGCTCATTATCATGCCCCTGCACAAGTTATTCGGAGGACCTCGTAAGGGTAAAAGATGGAAAGACCATCTACCCCTCTCCCCATTATCATGCCCCTGCACAAGTTATTTGGAGGACCTCGTAAGGGTAAAAGAAGGAAAGACCATCTACCCCTCTGCTCATTCTCATGCCCCTGCACAAGTTATTTGGAGGACCTCGTAAGGGTAAAAGAAGGAAAGACCGTCTACCCCTCTGCTCATTATCATGCCCCTGCACAAGTTATTTGGAGGACCTAGTAAGGGTAAAAGAAGGAAAGACCGTCTACCCCTCTGCTCATTATGATGCCCCTGCACAAGTTATTTGGAGGACCTCGTAAGGGTAAAAGAAGGAAAGACCGTCTACCCCTCTGCTCATTATCATGCCCCTGCACAAGTTATTTGGAGGACCTCGTAAGGGTAAAAGAAGGAAAGACCATCTACCCCTCTGCTCATTATCATGCCCCTGCACAAGTTATTTGGAGGACCTCGTAAGGGTAAAAGAAGGAAAGACCATCTACCCCTCTGCTCATTATCATGCCCCTGCACAAGTTATTTGGAGGACCTCGTAAGGGTAAAAGAAGGAAAGACCGTCTACCCCTCTGCTCATTATCATGCCCCTGCACAAGTTATTTGGAGGACCTCGTAAGGGTAAAAGAAGGAAAGACCATCTACCCCTCTGCTCATTGTCATGCCCCTGCACAAGTTATTTGGAGGACCTCGTAAGGGTAAAAGAAGGAGAGGACCTTCTATCCCTCTGCTCATTATCATGCCCCTGCACAAGTTATTTGGAGGACCTCGTAAGGGTAAAAGAAGGAAAGACCGTCTACCCCTCTGCTCATTATCATGCCCCTGCACAAGTTATTTGGAGGACCTCGTAAGGGTAAAAGAAGGAAAGACCATCTACCCCTCTCCCCATTATCATGCCCCTGCACAAGTTATTTGGAGGACCTCGTAAGGGTAAAAGAAGGAAAGACCGTCTACCCCTCTGCTCATTATCATGCCCCTGCACAAGTTATTTTGAGGACCTTGTAAGGGTAAAAGAAGGAAAGACCATCTACCCCTCTGCTCATTATTATGCCCCTGCACAAGTTATTTGGAGGACCTCGTAAGGGTAAAAGAAGGAAAGACCGTCTACCCCTCTGCTCATTATCATGCCCCTGCACAAGTTATTTGGAGGACCTAGTAAGGGTAAAAGAAGGAAAGACCGTCTACCCCTCTGCTCATTATGATGCCCCTGCACAAGTTATTTTGAGGACCTTGTAAGGGTAAAAGAAGGAAAGACCATCTACCCCTCTGCTCATTATTATGCCCCTGCACAAGTTATTTGGAGGACCTCGTAAGGGTAAAAGAAGGAAAGACTGTCTACCCCTCTGCTCATTATCATGCCCCTGCACAAGTTATTTGGAGGACCTAGTAAGGGTAAAAGAAGGAAAGACCGTCTACCCCTCTGCTCATTATGATGCCCCTGCACAAGTTATTTGGAGGACCTCGTAAGGGTAAAAGAAGGAAAGACCATCTACCCCTCTGCTCATTATCATGCCCCTGCACAAGTTATTTGGAGGACCTCGTAAGGGTAAAAGAAGGAAAGACCGTCTACCCCTCTGCTCATTATCATGCCCCTGCACAAGTTATTTGGAGGACCTCGTAAGGGTAAAAGAAGGAAAGACCATCTACCCCTCTGCTCATTGTCATGCCCCTGCACAAGTTATTTGGAGGACCTCGTAAGGGTAAAAGAAGGAGAGGACCTTCTATCCCTCTGCTCATTATCATGCCCCTGCACAAGTTATTTGTAGGACCTCGTAAGGGTAAAAGAAGGAAAGACCGTCTACCCCTCTGCTCATTATCATGCCCCTGCACAAGTTATTTGGAGGACCTCGTAAGGGTAAAAGAAGGAAAGACCATCTACCCCTCTGCTCATTGTCATGCCCCTGCACAAGTTATTTTGAGGACCTCGTAAGGGTAAAAGAAGGAGAGGACCTTCTATCCCTCTGCTCATTATCATGCCCCTGCACAAGTTATTTGGAGGACCTCGTGAGGGTAAAAGAAGGAAAGACCATCTACCCCTCTGCTCATTCTCATGCCCCTGCACAAGTTATTTTGAGGACCTCGTAAGGGTAAAAGAAGGAAAGACCATCTACCCCTCTGCTCATTATCATGCCCCTGCACAAGTTATTTTGAGGACCTCGTAAGGGTAAAAGAAGGAGAGGACCTTCTATCCCTCTGCTCATTATCATGCCCCTGCACAAGTTATTTGGAGGACCTCGTAAGGGTAAAAGAAGGAGAGGACCTTCTATCCCTCTGCTCATTATCATGCCCCTGCACAAGTTATTTGGAGGACCTCGTAAGGGTAAAAGAAGGAAAGACCGTCTACCCCTCTGCTCATTATGATGCCCCTGCACAAGTTATTTTGAGGACCTTGTAAGGGTAAAAGAAGGAAAGACCATCTACCCCTCTGCTCATTATTATGCCCCTGCACAAGTTATTTGGAGGACCTCGTAAGGGTAAAAGAAGGAAAGACCGTCTACCCCTCTGCTCATTATCATGCCCCTGCACAAGTTATTTGGAGGACCTAGTAAGGGTAAAAGAAGGAAAGACCGTCTACCCCTCTGCTCATTATGATGCCCCTGCACAAGTTATTTGGAGGACCTCGTAAGGGTAAAAGAAGGAAAGACCGTCTACCCCTCTGCTCATTATCATGCCCCTGCACAAGTTATTTGGAGGACCTCGTAAGGGTAAAAGAAGGAAAGACCATCTACCCCTCTGCTCATTATCATGCCCCTGCACAAGTTATTTGGAGGACCTCGTAAGGGTAAAAGAAGGAAAGACCATCTACCCCTCTGCTCATTATCATGCCCCTGCACAAGTTATTTGGAGGACCTCGTAAGGGTAAAAGAAGGAAAGACCGTCTACCCCTCTGCTCATTATCATGCCCCTGCACAAGTTATTTGGAGGACCTCGTAAGGGTAAAAGAAGGAAAGACCATCTACCCCTCTGCTCATTGTCATGCCCCTGCACAAGTTATTGGAGGACCTCGTAAGGGTAAAAGAAGGAGAGGACCTTCTATCCCTCTGCTCATTATCATGCCCCTGCACAAGTTATTTGGAGGACCTCGTAAGGGTAAAAGAAGGAAAGACCGTCTACCCCTCTGCTCATTATCATGCCCCTGCACAAGTTATTTGGAGGACCTCGTAAGGGTAAAAGAAGGAAAGACCATCTACCCCTCTCCCCATTATCATGCCCCTGCACAAGTTATTTGGAGGACCTCGTAAGGGTAAAAGAAGGAAAGACCGTCTACCCCTCTGCTCATTATCATGCCCCTGCACAAGTTATTTTGAGGACCTTGTAAGGGTAAAAGAAGGAAAGACCATCTACCCCTCTGCTCATTATTATGCCCCTGCACAAGTTATTTGGAGGACCTCGTAAGGGTAAAAGAAGGAAAGACCGTCTACCCCTCTGCTCATTATCATGCCCCTGCACAAGTTATTTGGAGGACCTAGTAAGGGTAAAAGAAGGAAAGACCGTCTACCCCTCTGCTCATTATGATGCCCCTGCACAAGTTATTTTGAGGACCTTGTAAGGGTAAAAGAAGGAAAGACCATCTACCCCTCTGCTCATTATTATGCCCCTGCACAAGTTATTTGGAGGACCTCGTAAGGGTAAAAGAAGGAAAGACCGTCTACCCCTCTGCTCATTATCATGCCCCTGCACAAGTTATTTGGAGGACCTAGTAAGGGTAAAAGAAGGAAAGACCGTCTACCCCTCTGCTCATTATGATGCCCCTGCACAAGTTATTTGGAGGACCTCGTAAGGGTAAAAGAAGGAAAGACCGTCTACCCCTCTGCTCATTATCATGCCCCTGCACAAGTTATTTGGAGGACCTCGTAAGGGTAAAAGAAGGAAAGACCATCTACCCCTCTGCTCATTATCATGCCCCTGCACAAGTTATTTGGAGGACCTCGTAAGGGTAAAAGAAGGAAAGACCATCTACCCCTCTGCTCATTATCATGCCCCTGCACAAGTTATTTGGAGGACCTCGTAAGGGTAAAAGAAGGAAAGACCGTCTACCCCTCTGCTCATTATCATGCCCCTGCACAAGTTATTTGGAGGACCTCGTAAGGGTAAAAGAAGGAAAGACCATCTACCCCTCTGCTCATTGTCATGCCCCTGCACAAGTTATTTGGAGGACCTCGTAAGGGTAAAAGAAGGAGAGGACCTTCTATCCCTCTGCTCATTATCATGCCCCTGCACAAGTTATTTGGAGGACCTCGTAAGGGTAAAAGAAGGAAAGACCGTCTACCCCTCTGCTCATTATCATGCCCCTGCACAAGTTATTTGGAGGACCTCGTAAGGGTAAAAGAAGGAAAGACCATCTACCCCTCTGCTCATTGTCATGCCCCTGCACAAGTTATTTTGAGGACCTCGTAAGGGTAAAAGAAGGAGAGGACCTTCTATCCCTCTGCTCATTATCATGCCCCTGCACAAGTTATTTGGAGGACCTCGTGAGGGTAAAAGAAGGAAAGACCATCTACCCCTCTGCTCATTATCATGCCCCTGCACAAGTTATTTTGAGGACCTCGTAAGGGTAAAAGAAGGAGAGGACCTTCTATCCCTCTGCTCATTATCATGCCCCTGCACAAGTTATTTGGAGGACCTCGTAAGGGTAAAAGAAGGAGAGGACCTTCTATCCCTCTGCTCATTATCATGCCCCTGCACAAGTTATTTGGAGGACCTCGTAAGGGTAAAAGAAGGAAAGACCGTCTACCCCTCTGCTCATTATCATGCCCCTTCACAAGTTATTTTGAGGACCTTGTAAGGGTAAAAGAAGGAAAGACCATCTACCCCTCTGCTCATTATTATGCCCTTGCACAAGTTATTGGAGGACCTCGTAAGGGTAAAAGAAGGAAAGACCGTCTACCCCTCTGCTCATTATCATGCCCCTGCACAAGTTATTTGGAGGACCTAGTAAGGGTAAAAGAAGGAAAGACCGTCTACCCCTCTGCTCATTATGATGCCCCTGCACAAGTTATTTTGAGGACCTTGTAAGGGTAAAAGAAGGAAAGACCATCTACCCCTCTGCTCATTATTATGCCCCTGCACAAGTTATTTGGAGGACCTCGTAAGGGTAAAAGAAGGAAAGACCGTCTACCCCTCTGCTCATTATCATGCCCCTGCACAAGTTATTTGGAGGACCTAGTAAGGGTAAAAGAAGGAAAGACCGTCTACCCCTCTGCTCATTATGATGCCCCTGCACAAGTTATTTGGAGGACCTCGTAAGGGTAAAAGAAGGAAAGACCGTCTACCCCTCTGCTCATTATCATGCCCCTGCACAAGTTATTTGGAGGACCTCGTAAGGGTAAAAGAAGGAAAGACCATCTACCCCTCTGCTCATTATCATGCCCCTGCACAAGTTATTTGGAGGACCTCGTAAGGGTAAAAGAAGGAAAGACCATCTACCCCTCTGCTCATTATCATGCCCCTGCACAAGTTATTTGGAGGACCTCGTAAGGGTAAAAGAAGGAAAGACCGTCTACCCCTCTGCTCATTATCATGCCCCTGCACAAGTTATTTGGAGGACCTCGTAAGGGTAAAAGAAGGAAAGACCATCTACCCCTCTGCTCATTGTCATGCCCCTGCACAAGTTATTTGGAGGACCTCGTAAGGGTAAAAGAAGGAGAGGACCTTCTATCCCTCTGCTCATTATCATGCCCCTGCACAAGTTATTTGGAGGACCTCGTAAGGGTAAAAGAAGGAAAGACCGTCTACCCCTCTGCTCATTATCATGCCCCTGCACAAGTTATTTGGAGGACCTCGTAAGGGTAAAAGAAGGAAAGACCATCTACCCCTCTCCCCATTATCATGCCCCTGCACAAGTTATTTGGAGGACCTCGTAAGAGTAAAAGAAGGAAAGACCGTCTACCCCTCTGCTCATTATCATGCCCCTGCACAAGTTATTTTGAGGACCTTGTAAGGGTAAAAGAAGGAAAGACCATCTACCCCTCTGCTCATTATTATGCCCCTGCACAAGTTATTTGGAGGACCTCGTAAGGGTAAAAGAAGGAAAGACCGTCTACCCCTCTGCTCATTATCATGCCCCTGCACAAGTTATTTGGAGGACCTAGTAAGGGTAAAAGAAGGAAAGACCGTCTACCCCTCTGCTCATTATGATGCCCCTGCACAAGTTATTTTGAGGACCTTGTAAGGGTAAAAGAAGGAAAGACCATCTACCCCTCTGCTCATTATTATGCCCCTGCACAAGTTATTTGGAGGACCTCGTAAGGGTAAAAGAAGGAAAGACCGTCTACCCCTCTGCTCATTATCATGCCCCTGCACAAGTTATTTGGAGGACCTAGTAAGGGTAAAAGAAGGAAAGACCGTCTACCCCTCTGCTCATTATGATGCCCCTGCACAAGTTATTTGGAGGACCTCGTAAGGGTAAAAGAAGGAAAGACCGTCTACCCCTCTGCTCATTATCATGCCCCTGCACAAGTTATTTGGAGGACCTCGTAAGGGTAAAAGAAGGAAAGACCATCTACCCCTCTGCTCATTATCATGCCCCTGCACAAGTTATTTGGAGGACCTCGTAAGGGTAAAAGAAGGAAAGACCATCTACCCCTCTGCTCATTATCATGCCCCTGCACAAGTTATTTGGAGGACCTCGTAAGGGTAAAAGAAGGAAAGACCGTCTACCCCTCTGCTCATTATCATGCCCCTGCACAAGTTATTTGGAGGACCTCGTAAGGGTAAAAGAAGGAAAGACCATCTACCCCTCTGCTCATTGTCATGCCCCTGCACAAGTTATTTGGAGGACCTCGTAAGGGTAAAAGAAGGAGAGGACCTTCTATCCCTCTGCATATTATCATGCCCCTGCACAAGTTATTTGGAGGACCTCGTAAGGGTAAAAGAAGGAAAGACCGTCTACCCCTCTGCTCATTATCATGCCCCTGCACAAGTTATTTGGAGGACCTCGTAAGGGTAAAAGAAGGAAAGACCATCTACCCCTCTGCTCATTGTCATGCCCCTGCACAAGTTATTTTGAGGACCTCGTAAGGGTAAAAGAAGGAGAGGACCTTCTATCCCTCTGCTCATTATCATGCCCCTGCACAAGTTATTTTGAGGACCTCGTAAGGGTAAAAGAAGGAAAGACCATCTACCCCTCTGCTCATTATCATGCCCCTGCACAAGTTATTTTGAGGACCTCGTAAGGGTAAAAGAAGGAGAGGACCTTCTATCCCTCTGCTCATTATCATGCCCCTGCACAAGTTATTTGGAGGACCTCGTAAGGGTAAAAGAAGGAAAGACCATCTACCCCTCTCCCCATTATCATGCCCCTGCACAAGTTATTTGGAGGACCTCGTAAGGGTAAAAGAAGGAAAGACCGTCTACCCCTCTGCTCATTATCATGCCCCTGCACAAGTTATTTTGAGGACCTTGTAAGGGTAAAAGAAGGAAAGACCATCTACCCCTCTGCTCATTATTATGCCCCTGCACAAGTTATTTGGAGGACCTCGTAAGGGTAAAAGAAGGAAAGACCGTCTACCCCTCTGCTCATTATCATGCCCCTGCACAAGTTATTTGGAGGACCTAGTAAGGGTAAAAGAAGGAAAGACCGTCTACCCCTCTGCTCATTATGATGCCCCTGCACAAGTTATTTTGAGGACCTTGTAAGGGTAAAAGAAGGAAAGACCATCTACCCCTCTGCTCATTATTATGCCCCTGCACAAGTTATTTGGAGGACCTCGTAAGGGTAAAAGAAGGAAAGACCGTCTACCCCTCTGCTCATTATCATGCCCCTGCACAAGTTATTTGGAGGACCTAGTAAGGGTAAAAGAAGGAAAGACCGTCTACCCCTCTGCTCATTATGATGCCCCTGCACAAGTTATTTGGAGGACCTCGTAAGGGTAAAAGAAGGAAAGACCGTCTACCCCTCTGCTCATTATCATGCCCCTGCACAAGTTATTTGGAGGACCTCGTAAGGGTAAAAGAAGGAAAGACCATCTACCCCTCTGCTCATTATCATGCCCCTGCACAAGTTATTTGGAGGACCTCGTAAGGGTAAAAGAAGGAAAGACCATCTACCCCTCTGCTCATTATCATGCCCCTGCACAAGTTATTTGGAGGACCTCGTAAGGGTAAAAGAAGGAAAGACCGTCTACCCCTCTGCTCATTATCATGCCCCTGCACAAGTTATTTGGAGGACCTCGTAAGGGTAAAAGAAGGAAAGACCATCTACCCCTCTGCTCATTGTCATGCCCCTGCACAAGTTATTTGGAGGACCTCGTAAGGGTAAAAGAAGGAGAGGACCTTCTATCCCTCTGCTCATTATCATGCCCCTGCACAAGTTATTTGGAGGACCTCGTAAGGGTAAAAGAAGGAAAGACCGTCTACCCCTCTGCTCATTATCATGCCCCTGCACAAGTTATTTGGAGGACCTCGTAAGGGTAAAAGAAGGAAAGACCATCTACCCCTCTGCTCATTGTCATGCCCCTGCACAAGTTATTTTGAGGACCTCGTAAGGGTAAAAGAAGGAGAGGACCTTCTATCCCTCTGCTCATTATCATGCCCCTGCACAAGTTATTTGGAGGACCTCGTGAGGGTAAAAGAAGGAAAGACCATCTACCCCTCTGCTCATTCTCATGCCCCTGCACAAGTTATTTTGAGGACCTCGTAAGGGTAAAAGAAGGAAAGACCATCTACCCCTCTGCTCATTATCATGCCCCTGCACAAGTTATTTTGAGGACCTCGTAAGGGTAAAAGAAGGAGAGGACCTTCTATCCCTCTGCTCATTATCATGCCCCTGCACAAGTTATTTGGAGGACCTCGTAAGGGTAAAAGAAGGAGAGGACCTTCTATCCCTCTGCTCATTATCATGCCCCTGCACAAGTTATTTGGAGGACCTCGTAAGGGTAAAAGAAGGAAAGACCGTCTACCCCTCTGCTCATTATGATGCCCCTGCACAAGTTATTTTGAGGACCTTGTAAGGGTAAAAGAAGGAAAGACCATCTACCCCTCTGCTCATTATTATGCCCCTGCACAAGTTATTTGGAGGACCTCGTAAGGGTAAAAGAAGGAAAGACCGTCTACCCCTCTGCTCATTATCATGCCCCTGCACAAGTTATTTGGAGGACCTAGTAAGGGTAAAAGAAGGAAAGACCGTCTACCCCTCTGCTCATTATGATGCCCCTGCACAAGTTATTTGGAGGACCTCGTAAGGGTAAAAGAAGGAAAGACCGTCTACCCCTCTGCTCATTATCATGCCCCTGCACAAGTTATTTGGAGGACCTCGTAAGGGTAAAAGAAGGAAAGACCATCTACCCCTCTGCTCATTATCATGCCCCTGCACAAGTTATTTGGAGGACCTCGTAAGGGTAAAAGAAGGAAAGACCATCTACCCCTCTGCTCATTATCATGCCCCTGCACAAGTTATTTGGAGGACCTCGTAAGGGTAAAAGAAGGAAAGACCGTCTACCCCTCTGCTCATTATCATGCCCCTGCACAAGTTATTTGGAGGACCTCGTAAGGGTAAAAGAAGGAAAGACCATCTACCCCTCTGCTCATTGTCATGCCCCTGCACAAGTTATTTGGAGGACCTCGTAAGGGTAAAAGAAGGAGAGGACCTTCTATCCCTCTGCTCATTATCATGCCCCTGCACAAGTTATTTGGAGGACCTCGTAAGGGTAAAAGAAGGAAAGACCGTCTACCCCTCTGCTCATTATCATGCCCCTGCACAAGTTATTTGGAGGACCTCGTAAGGGTAAAAGAAGGAAAGACCATCTACCCCTCTCCCCATTATCATGCCCCTGCACAAGTTATTTGGAGGACCTCGTAAGGGTAAAAGAAGGAAAGACCGTCTACCCCTCTGCTCATTATCATGCCCCTGCACAAGTTATTTTGAGGACCTTGTAAGGGTAAAAGAAGGAAAGACCATCTACCCCTCTGCTCATTATTATGCCCCTGCACAAGTTATTTGGAGGACCTCGTAAGGGTAAAAGAAGGAAAGACCGTCTACCCCTCTGCTCATTATCATGCCCCTGCACAAGTTATTTGGAGGACCTAGTAAGGGTAAAAGAAGGAAAGACCGTCTACCCCTCTGCTCATTATGATGCCCCTGCACAAGTTATTTTGAGGACCTTGTAAGGGTAAAAGAAGGAAAGACCATCTACCCCTCTGCTCATTATTATGCCCCTGCACAAGTTATTTGGAGGACCTCGTAAGGGTAAAAGAAGGAAAGACCGTCTACCCCTCTGCTCATTATCATGCCCCTGCACAAGTTATTTGGAGGACCTAGTAAGGGTAAAAGAAGGAAAGACCGTCTACCCCTCTGCTCATTATGATGCCCCTGCACAAGTTATTTGGAGGACCTCGTAAGGGTAAAAGAAGGAAAGACCGTCTACCCCTCTGCTCATTATCATGCCCCTGCACAAGTTATTTGGAGGACCTCGTAAGGGTAAAAGAAGGAAAGACCATCTACCCCTCTGCTCATTATCATGCCCCTGCACAAGTTATTTGGAGGACCTCGTAAGGGTAAAAGAAGGAAAGACCATCTACCCCTCTGCTCATTATCATGCCCCTGCACAAGTTATTTGGAGGACCTCGTAAGGGTAAAAGAAGGAAAGACCGTCTACCCCTCTGCTCATTATCATGCCCCTGCACAAGTTATTTGGAGGACCTCGTAAGGGTAAAAGAAGGAAAGACCATCTACCCCTCTGCTCATTGTCATGCCCCTGCACAAGTTATTTGGAGGACCTCGTAAGGGTAAAAGAAGGAGAGGACCTTCTATCCCTCTGCTCATTATCATGCCCCTGCACAAGTTATTTGGAGGACCTCGTAAGGGTAAAAGAAGGAAAGACCGTCTACCCCTCTGCTCATTATCATGCCCCTGCACAAGTTATTTGGAGGACCTCGTAAGGGTAAAAGAAGGAAAGACCATCTACCCCTCTGCTCATTGTCATGCCCCTGCACAAGTTATTTTGAGGACCTCGTAAGGGTAAAAGAAGGAGAGGACCTTCTATCCCTCTGCTCATTATCATGCCCCTGCACAAGTTATTTGGAGGACCTCGTGAGGGTAAAAGAAGGAAAGACCATCTACCCCTCTGCTCATTATCATGCCCCTGCACAAGTTATTTTGAGGACCTCGTAAGGGTAAAAGAAGGAGAGGACCTTCTATCCCTCTGCTCATTATCATGCCCCTGCACAAGTTATTTGGAGGACCTCGTAAGGGTAAAAGAAGGAGAGGACCTTCTATCCCTCTGCTCATTATCATGCCCCTGCACAAGTTATTTGGAGGACCTCGTAAGGGTAAAAGAAGGAAAGACCGTCTACCCCTCTGCTCATTATCATGCCCCTTCACAAGTTATTTTGAGGACCTTGTAAGGGTAAAAGAAGGAAAGACCATCTACCCCTCTGCTCATTATTATGCCCTTGCACAAGTTATTGGAGGACCTCGTAAGGGTAAAAGAAGGAAAGACCGTCTACCCCTCTGCTCATTATCATGCCCCTGCACAAGTTATTTGGAGGACCTAGTAAGGGTAAAAGAAGGAAAGACCGTCTACCCCTCTGCTCATTATGATGCCCCTGCACAAGTTATTTTGAGGACCTTGTAAGGGTAAAAGAAGGAAAGACCATCTACCCCTCTGCTCATTATTATGCCCCTGCACAAGTTATTTGGAGGACCTCGTAAGGGTAAAAGAAGGAAAGACCGTCTACCCCTCTGCTCATTATCATGCCCCTGCACAAGTTATTTGGAGGACCTAGTAAGGGTAAAAGAAGGAAAGACCGTCTACCCCTCTGCTCATTATGATGCCCCTGCACAAGTTATTTGGAGGACCTCGTAAGGGTAAAAGAAGGAAAGACCGTCTACCCCTCTGCTCATTATCATGCCCCTGCACAAGTTATTTGGAGGACCTCGTAAGGGTAAAAGAAGGAAAGACCATCTACCCCTCTGCTCATTATCATGCCCCTGCACAAGTTATTTGGAGGACCTCGTAAGGGTAAAAGAAGGAAAGACCATCTACCCCTCTGCTCATTATCATGCCCCTGCACAAGTTATTTGGAGGACCTCGTAAGGGTAAAAGAAGGAAAGACCGTCTACCCCTCTGCTCATTATCATGCCCCTGCACAAGTTATTTGGAGGACCTCGTAAGGGTAAAAGAAGGAAAGACCATCTACCCCTCTGCTCATTGTCATGCCCCTGCACAAGTTATTTGGAGGACCTCGTAAGGGTAAAAGAAGGAGAGGACCTTCTATCCCTCTGCTCATTATCATGCCCCTGCACAAGTTATTTGGAGGACCTCGTAAGGGTAAAAGAAGGAAAGACCGTCTACCCCTCTGCTCATTATCATGCCCCTGCACAAGTTATTTGGAGGACCTCGTAAGGGTAAAAGAAGGAAAGACCATCTACCCCTCTCCCCATTATCATGCCCCTGCACAAGTTATTTGGAGGACCTCGTAAGGGTAAAAGAAGGAAAGACCGTCTACCCCTCTGCTCATTATCATGCCCCTGCACAAGTTATTTTGAGGACCTTGTAAGGGTAAAAGAAGGAAAGACCATCTACCCCTCTGCTCATTATTATGCCCCTGCACAAGTTATTTGGAGGACCTCGTAAGGGTAAAAGAAGGAAAGACCGTCTACCCCTCTGCTCATTATCATGCCCCTGCACAAGTTATTTGGAGGACCTAGTAAGGGTAAAAGAAGGAAAGACCGTCTACCCCTCTGCTCATTATGATGCCCCTGCACAAGTTATTTTGAGGACCTTGTAAGGGTAAAAGAAGGAAAGACCATCTACCCCTCTGCTCATTATTATGCCCCTGCACAAGTTATTTGGAGGACCTCGTAAGGGTAAAAGAAGGAAAGACCGTCTACCCCTCTGCTCATTATCATGCCCCTGCACAAGTTATTTGGAGGACCTAGTAAGGGTAAAAGAAGGAAAGACCGTCTACCCCTCTGCTCATTATGATGCCCCTGCACAAGTTATTTGGAGGACCTCGTAAGGGTAAAAGAAGGAAAGACCGTCTACCCCTCTGCTCATTATCATGCCCCTGCACAAGTTATTTGGAGGACCTCGTAAGGGTAAAAGAAGGAAAGACCATCTACCCCTCTGCTCATTATCATGCCCCTGCACAAGTTATTTGGAGGACCTCGTAAGGGTAAAAGAAGGAAAGACCATCTACCCCTCTGCTCATTATCATGCCCCTGCACAAGTTATTTGGAGGACCTCGTAAGGGTAAAAGAAGGAAAGACCGTCTACCCCTCTGCTCATTATCATGCCCCTGCACAAGTTATTTGGAGGACCTCGTAAGGGTAAAAGAAGGAAAGACCATCTACCCCTCTGCTCATTGTCATGCCCCTGCACAAGTTATTTGGAGGACCTCGTAAGGGTAAAAGAAGGAGAGGACCTTCTATCCCTCTGCATATTATCATGCCCCTGCACAAGTTATTTGGAGGACCTCGTAAGGGTAAAAGAAGGAAAGACCGTCTACCCCTCTGCTCATTATCATGCCCCTGCACAAGTTATTTGGAGGACCTCGTAAGGGTAAAAGAAGGAAAGACCATCTACCCCTCTGCTCATTGTCATGCCCCTGCACAAGTTATTTTGAGGACCTCGTAAGGGTAAAAGAAGGAGAGGACCTTCTATCCCTCTGCTCATTATCATGCCCCTGCACAAGTTATTTTGAGGACCTCGTAAGGGTAAAAGAAGGAAAGACCATCTACCCCTCTGCTCATTATCATGCCCCTGCACAAGTTATTTTGAGGACCTCGTAAGGGTAAAAGAAGGAGAGGACCTTCTATCCCTCTGCTCATTATCATGCCCCTGCACAAGTTATTTGGAGGACCTCGTAAGGGTAAAAGAAGGAAAGACCATCTACCCCTCTCCCCATTATCATGCCCCTGCACAAGTTATTTGGAGGGCCTCGTAAGGGTAAAAGAAGGAAAGACCGTCTACCCCTCTGCTCATTATCATGCCCCTGCACAAGTTATTTTGAGGACCTTGTAAGGGTAAAAGAAGGAAAGACCATCTACCCCTCTGCTCATTATGATGCCCCTGCACAAGTTATTTGGAGGACCTCGTAAGGGTAAAAGAAGGAAAGACCGTCTACCCCTCTGCTCATTATCATGCCCCTGCACAAGTTATTTGGAGGACCTCGTAAGGGTAAAAGAAGGAAAGACCATCTACCCCTCTGCTCATTATCATGCCCCTGCACAAGTTATTTGGAGGACCTCGTAAGGGTAAAAGAAGGAAAGACCATCTACCCCTCTGCTCATTATCATGCCCCTGCACAAGTTATTTGGAGGACCTCGTAAGGGTAAAAGAAGGAAAGACCGTCTACCCCTCTGCTCATTATCATGCCCCTGCACAAGTTATTTGGAGGACCTCGTAAGGGTAAAAGAAGGAAAGACCATCTACCCCTCTGCTCATTGTCATGCCCCTGCACAAGTTATTTGGAGGACCTCGTAAGGGTAAAAGAAGGAGAGGACCTTCTATCCCTCTGCATATTATCATGCCCCTGCACAAGTTATTTGGAGGACCTCGTAAGGGTAAAAGAAGGAAAGACCGTCTACCCCTCTGCTCATTATCATGCCCCTGCACAAGTTATTTGGAGGACCTCGTAAGGGTAAAAGAAGGAAAGACCATCTACCCCTCTGCTCATTGTCATGCCCCTGCACAAGTTATTTTGAGGACCTCGTAAGGGTAAAAGAAGGAGAGGACCTTCTATCCCTCTGCTCATTATCATGCCCCTGCACAAGTTATTTTGAGGACCTCGTAAGGGTAAAAGAAGGAAAGACCATCTACCCCTCTGCTCATTATCATGCCCCTGCACAAGTTATTTTGAGGACCTCGTAAGGGTAAAAGAAGGAGAGGACCTTCTATCCCTCTGCTCATTATCATGCCCCTGCACAAGTTATTTGGAGGACCTCGTAAGGGTAAAAGAAGGAAAGACCATCTACCCCTCTCCCCATTATCATGCCCCTGCACAAGTTATTTGGAGGGCCTCGTAAGGGTAAAAGAAGGAAAGACCGTCTACCCCTCTGCTCATTATCATGCCCCTGCACAAGTTATTTTGAGGACCTTGTAAGGGTAAAAGAAGGAAAGACCATCTACCCCTCTGCTCATTATTATGCCCCTGCACAAGTTATTTGGAGGACCTCGTAAGGGTAAAAGAAGGAAAGACCGTCTACCCCTCTGCTCATTATCATGCCCCTGCACAAGTTATTTGGAGGACCTAGTAAGGGTAAAAGAAGGAAAGACCGTCTACCCCTCTGCTCATTATGATGCCCCTGCACAAGTTATTTTGAGGACCTTGTAAGGGTAAAAGAAGGAAAGACCATCTACCCCTCTGCTCATTATTATGCCCCTGCACAAGTTATTTGGAGGACCTCGTAAGGGTAAAAGAAGGAAAGACCGTCTACCCCTCTGCTCATTATCATGCCCCTGCACAAGTTATTTGGAGGACCTAGTAAGGGTAAAAGAAGGAAAGACCGTCTACCCCTCTGCTCATTATGATGCCCCTGCACAAGTTATTTGGAGGACCTCGTAAGGGTAAAAGAAGGAAAGACCGTCTACCCCTCTGCTCATTATCATGCCCCTGCACAAGTTATTTGGAGGACCTCGTAAGGGTAAAAGAAGGAAAGACCATCTACCCCTCTGCTCATTATCATGCCCCTGCACAAGTTATTTGGAGGACCTCGTAAGGGTAAAAGTAGGAAAGACCATCTACCCCTCTGCTCATTATCATGCCCCTGCACAAGTTATTTGGAGGACCTCGTAAGGGTAAAAGAAGGAAAGACCATCTACCCCTCTGCTCATTATCATGCCCCTGCACAAGTTATTTGGAGGACCTCGGAAGGGTAAAAGAAGGAAAGACCATCTACCCCTCTGCTCATTATCATGCCCCTGCACAAGTTATTTGGAGGACCTCGTAAGGGTAAAAGAAGGAAAGACCGTCTACCCCTCTGCTCATTATCATGCCCCTGCACAAGTTATTTGGAGGACCTCGTAAGGGTAAAAGAAGGAAAGACCATCTACCCCTCTGCTCATTGTCATGCCCCTGCACAAGTTATTTGGAGGACCTCGTAAGGGTAAAAGAAGGAGAGGACCTTCTATCCCTCTGCTCATTATCATGCCCCTGCACAAGTTATTTGGAGGACCTCGTAAGGGTAAAAGAAGGAAAGACCGTCTACCCCTCTGCTCATTATCATGCCCCTGCACAAGTTATTTGGAGGACCTCGTAAGGGTAAAAGAAGGAAAGACCATCTACCCCTCTGCTCATTGTCATGCCCCTGCACAAGTTATTTTGAGGACCTCGTAAGGGTAAAAGAAGGAGAGGACCTTCTATCCCTCTGCTCATTATCATGCCCCTGCACAAGTTATTTTGAGGACCTCGTAAGGGTAAAAGAAGGAAAGACCGTCTACCCCTCTGCTCATTATCATGCCCCTGCACAAGTTATTTGGAGGACCTCGTAAGGGTAAAAGAAGGAAAGACCATCTACCCCTCTGCTCATTGTCATGCCCCTGCACAAGTTATTTTGAGGACCTCGTAAGGGTAAAAAAAGGAGAGGACCTTCTATCCCTCTGCTCATTATCATGCCCCTGCACAAGTTATTTTGAGGACCTCGTAAGGGTAAAAGAAGGAAAGACCATCTACCCCTCTCCCCATTATCATGCCCCTGCACAAGTTATTTGGAGGACCTCGTAAGGGTAAAAGAAGGAAAGACCGTCTACCCCTCTGCTCATCATCATGCCCCTGCACAAGTTATTTGGAGGACCTAGTAAGGGTAAAAGAAGGAAAGACCGTCTACCCCTCTGCTCATTATCATGCCCCTGCACAAGTTATTTGGAAGACCTCGTGAGGGTAAAACAAGAAAAGACTACCCCTCTGCTCATTATCATGCCCCTGCACAAGTTATTTGGAGGACCTCGGAAGGGTAAAAGAAGGAAAGACCATCTACCCCTCTGCTCATTATCATGCCCCTGCACAAGTTATTTGGAGGACCTCGTAAGGGTAAAAGAAGGAAAGACAATCTACCCCTCTGCTCATTATCATGCCCCTGCACAAGTTATTTGGAGGACCTCGTAAGGGTAAAAGAAGGAAAGACCATCTACCCCTCTGCTCATTATCATGCCCCTGCACAAGTTATTTGGAGGACCTAGTAAGGGTAAAAGAAGGAAAGACCGTCTACCCCTCTGCTCATTATCATGCCCCTGCACAAGTTATTTGGAGGACCTCGTGAGGGTAAAAGAAGAAAAGACTACCCCTCTGCTCATTATCATGCCCCTGCACAAGTTATTTGGAGGACCTCGGAAGGGTAAAAGAAGGAAAGACCATCTACCCCTCTGCTCATTATCATGCCCCTGCACAAGTTATTTGGAGGACCTCGTAAGGGTAAAAGAAGGAAAGACCATCTACCCCTCTGCTCATTGTCATGCCCCTGCACAAGTTATTTGGAGGACCTCGTAAGGGTAAAAGAAGGAGAGGACCTTCTATCCCTCTGCTCATTATCATGCCCCTGCACAAGTTAGTTGGAGGACCTCGTAAGTGTAAAAGAAGGAAAGACCGTCTACCCCTCTGCTCATTATCATGCCCCTGCACAAGTTATTTGGAGGACCTCGTAAGGGTAAAAGAAGGAAAGACCATCTACCCCTCTGCTCATTGTCGTGCCCCTGCACAAGTTATTTGGAGGACCTCGTAAGGGTAAAAGAAGGAAAGACCATCTACCCCTCTGCTCATTGTCATGCCCCTGCACAAGTTATTTGGAGGACCTCGTAAGGGTAAAAGAAGGAAAGACCATCTACCCCTCTGCTCATTATCATGCCCCTGCACAAGTTATTTGGAGGACCTCGGAAGGGTAAAAGAAGGAAAGACCATCTACCCCTCTGCTCATTATCATGCCCCTGCACAAGTTATTTGGAGGACCTCGTAAGGGTAAAAGAAGGAGAGGACCTTCTATCCCTCTGCTCATTATCATGCCCCTGCACAAGTTATTTGGAGGACCTCGTAAGGGTAAAAGAAGGAAAGACCATCTACCCCTCTCCCCATTATCATGCCCCTGCACAAGTTATTTGGAGGGCCTCGTAAGGGTAAAAGAAGGAAAGACCGTCTACCCCTCTGCTCATTATCATGCCCCTGCACAAGTTATTTTGAGGACCTTGTAAGGGTAAAAGAAGGAAAGACCATCTACCCCTCTGCTCATTATTATGCCCCTGCACAAGTTATTTGGAGCACCTCGTAAGGGTAAAAGAAGGAAAGACCGTCTACCCCTCTGCTCATTATCATGCCCCTGCACAAGTTATTTGGAGGACCTAGTAAGGGTAAAAGAAGGAAAGACCGTCTACCCCTCTGCTCATTATGATGCCCCTGCACAAGTTATTTTGAGGACCTTGTAAGGGTAAAAGAAGGAAAGACCATCTACCCCTCTGCTCATTATTATGCCCCTGCACAAGTTATTTGGAGGACCTCGTAAGGGTAAAAGAAGGAAAGACCGTCTACCCCTCTGCTCATTATCATGCCCCTGCACAAGTTATTTGGAGGACCTAGTAAGGGTAAAAGAAGGAAAGACCGTCTACCCCTCTGCTCATTATGATGCCCCTGCACAAGTTATTTGGAGGACCTCGTAAGGGTAAAAGAAGGAAAGACCGTCTACCCCTCTGCTCATTATCATGCCCCTGCACAAGTTATTTGGAGGACCTCGTAAGGGTAAAAGAAGGAAAGACCATCTACCCCTCTGCTCATTATCATGCCCCTGCACAAGTTATTTGGAGGACCTCGTAAGGGTAAAAGAAGGAAAGACCATCTACCCCTCTGCTCATTATCATGCCCCTGCACAAGTTATTTGGAGGACCTCGTAAGGGTAAAAGAAGGAAAGACCGTCTACCCCTCTGCTCATTATCATGCCCCTGCACAAGTTATTTGGAGGACCTCGTAAGGGTAAAAGAAGGAAAGACCATCTACCCCTCTGCTCATTGTCATGCCCCTGCACAAGTTATTTGGAGGACCTCGTAAGGGTAAAAGAAGGAGAGGACCTTCTATCCCTCTGCATATTATCATGCCCCTGCACAAGTTATTTGGAGGACCTCGTAAGGGTAAAAGAAGGAAAGACCGTCTACCCCTCTGCTCATTATCATGCCCCTGCACAAGTTATTTGGAGGACCTCGTAAGGGTAAAAGAAGGAAAGACCATCTACCCCTCTGCTCATTGTCATGCCCCTGCACAAGTTATTTTGAGGACCTCGTAAGGGTAAAAGAAGGAGAGGACCTTCTATCCCTCTGCTCATTATCATGCCCCTGCACAAGTTATTTTGAGGACCTCGTAAGGGTAAAAGAAGGAAAGACCATCTACCCCTCTGCTCATTATCATGCCCCTGCACAAGTTATTTTGAGGACCTCGTAAGGGTAAAAGAAGGAGAGGACCTTCTATCCCTCTGCTCATTATCATGCCCCTGCACAAGTTATTTGGAGGACCTCGTAAGGGTAAAAGAAGGAAAGACCATCTACCCCTCTCCCCATTATCATGCCCCTGCACAAGTTATTTGGAGGGCCTCGTAAGGGTAAAAGAAGGAAAGACCGTCTACCCCTCTGCTCATTATCATGCCCCTGCACAAGTTATTTTGAGGACCTTGTAAGGGTAAAAGAAGGAAAGACCATCTACCCCTCTGCTCATTATGATGCCCCTGCACAAGTTATTTGGAGGACCTCGTAAGGGTAAAAGAAGGAAAGACCGTCTACCCCTCTGCTCATTATCATGCCCCTGCACAAGTTATTTGGAGGACCTCGTAAGGGTAAAAGAAGGAAAGACCATCTACCCCTCTGCTCATTATCATGCCCCTGCACAAGTTATTTGGAGGACCTCGTAAGGGTAAAAGAAGGAAAGACCATCTACCCCTCTGCTCATTATCATGCCCCTGCACAAGTTATTTGGAGGACCTCGTAAGGGTAAAAGAAGGAAAGACCGTCTACCCCTCTGCTCATTATCATGCCCCTGCACAAGTTATTTGGAGGACCTCGTAAGGGTAAAAGAAGGAAAGACCATCTACCCCTCTGCTCATTGTCATGCCCCTGCACAAGTTATTTGGAGGACCTCGTAAGGGTAAAAGAAGGAGAGGACCTTCTATCCCTCTGCATATTATCATGCCCCTGCACAAGTTATTTGGAGGACCTCGTAAGGGTAAAAGAAGGAAAGACCGTCTACCCCTCTGCTCATTATCATGCCCCTGCACAAGTTATTTGGAGGACCTCGTAAGGGTAAAAGAAGGAAAGACCATCTACCCCTCTGCTCATTGTCATGCCCCTGCACAAGTTATTTTGAGGACCTCGTAAGGGTAAAAGAAGGAGAGGACCTTCTATCCCTCTGCTCATTATCATGCCCCTGCACAAGTTATTTTGAGGACCTCGTAAGGGTAAAAGAAGGAAAGACCATCTACCCCTCTGCTCATTATCATGCCCCTGCACAAGTTATTTTGAGGACCTCGTAAGGGTAAAAGAAGGAGAGGACCTTCTATCCCTCTGCTCATTATCATGCCCCTGCACAAGTTATTTGGAGGACCTCGTAAGGGTAAAAGAAGGAAAGACCATCTACCCCTCTCCCCATTATCATGCCCCTGCACAAGTTATTTGGAGGGCCTCGTAAGGGTAAAAGAAGGAAAGACCGTCTACCCCTCTGCTCATTATCATGCCCCTGCACAAGTTATTTTGAGGACCTTGTAAGGGTAAAAGAAGGAAAGACCATCTACCCCTCTGCTCATTATTATGCCCCTGCACAAGTTATTTGGAGGACCTCGTAAGGGTAAAAGAAGGAAAGACCGTCTACCCCTCTGCTCATTATCATGCCCCTGCACAAGTTATTTGGAGGACCTAGTAAGGGTAAAAGAAGGAAAGACCGTCTACCCCTCTGCTCATTATGATGCCCCTGCACAAGTTATTTTGAGGACCTTGTAAGGGTAAAAGAAGGAAAGACCATCTACCCCTCTGCTCATTATTATGCCCCTGCACAAGTTATTTGGAGGACCTCGTAAGGGTAAAAGAAGGAAAGACCGTCTACCCCTCTGCTCATTATCATGCCCCTGCACAAGTTATTTGGAGGACCTAGTAAGGGTAAAAGAAGGAAAGACCGTCTACCCCTCTGCTCATTATGATGCCCCTGCACAAGTTATTTGGAGGACCTCGTAAGGGTAAAAGAAGGAAAGACCGTCTACCCCTCTGCTCATTATCATGCCCCTGCACAAGTTATTTGGAGGACCTCGTAAGGGTAAAAGAAGGAAAGACCATCTACCCCTCTGCTCATTATCATGCCCCTGCACAAGTTATTTGGAGGACCTCGTAAGGGTAAAAGTAGGAAAGACCATCTACCCCTCTGCTCATTATCATGCCCCTGCACAAGTTATTTGGAGGACCTCGTAAGGGTAAAAGAAGGAAAGACCATCTACCCCTCTGCTCATTATCATGCCCCTGCACAAGTTATTTGGAGGACCTCGGAAGGGTAAAAGAAGGAAAGACCATCTACCCCTCTGCTCATTATCATGCCCCTGCACAAGTTATTTGGAGGACCTCGTAAGGGTAAAAGAAGGAAAGACCGTCTACCCCTCTGCTCATTATCATGCCCCTGCACAAGTTATTTGGAGGACCTCGTAAGGGTAAAAGAAGGAAAGACCATCTACCCCTCTGCTCATTGTCATGCCCCTGCACAAGTTATTTGGAGGACCTCGTAAGGGTAAAAGAAGGAGAGGACCTTCTATCCCTCTGCTCATTATCATGCCCCTGCACAAGTTATTTGGAGGACCTCGTAAGGGTAAAAGAAGGAAAGACCGTCTACCCCTCTGCTCATTATCATGCCCCTGCACAAGTTATTTGGAGGACCTCGTAAGGGTAAAAGAAGGAAAGACCATCTACCCCTCTGCTCATTGTCATGCCCCTGCACAAGTTATTTTGAGGACCTCGTAAGGGTAAAAGAAGGAGAGGACCTTCTATCCCTCTGCTCATTATCATGCCCCTGCACAAGTTATTTTGAGGACCTCGTAAGGGTAAAAGAAGGAAAGACCGTCTACCCCTCTGCTCATTATCATGCCCCTGCACAAGTTATTTGGAGGACCTCGTAAGGGTAAAAGAAGGAAAGACCATCTACCCCTCTGCTCATTGTCATGCCCCTGCACAAGTTATTTTGAGGACCTCGTAAGGGTAAAAAAAGGAGAGGACCTTCTATCCCTCTGCTCATTATCATGCCCCTGCACAAGTTATTTTGAGGACCTCGTAAGGGTAAAAGAAGGAAAGACCATCTACCCCTCTCCCCATTATCATGCCCCTGCACAAGTTATTTGGAGGACCTCGTAAGGGTAAAAGAAGGAAAGACCGTCTACCCCTCTGCTCATCATCATGCCCCTGCACAAGTTATTTGGAGGACCTAGTAAGGGTAAAAGAAGGAAAGACCGTCTACCCCTCTGCTCATTATCATGCCCCTGCACAAGTTATTTGGAAGACCTCGTGAGGGTAAAACAAGAAAAGACTACCCCTCTGCTCATTATCATGCCCCTGCACAAGTTATTTGGAGGACCTCGGAAGGGTAAAAGAAGGAAAGACCATCTACCCCTCTGCTCATTATCATGCCCCTGCACAAGTTATTTGGAGGACCTCGTAAGGGTAAAAGAAGGAAAGACAATCTACCCCTCTGCTCATTATCATGCCCCTGCACAAGTTATTTGGAGGACCTCGTAAGGGTAAAAGAAGGAAAGACCATCTACCCCTCTGCTCATTATCATGCCCCTGCACAAGTTATTTGGAGGACCTAGTAAGGGTAAAAGAAGGAAAGACCGTCTACCCCTCTGCTCATTATCATGCCCCTGCACAAGTTATTTGGAGGACCTCGTGAGGGTAAAAGAAGAAAAGACTACCCCTCTGCTCATTATCATGCCCCTGCACAAGTTATTTGGAGGACCTCGGAAGGGTAAAAGAAGGAAAGACCATCTACCCCTCTGCTCATTATCATGCCCCTGCACAAGTTATTTGGAGGACCTCGTAAGGGTAAAAGAAGGAAAGACCATCTACCCCTCTGCTCATTGTCATGCCCCTGCACAAGTTATTTGGAGGACCTCGTAAGGGTAAAAGAAGGAGAGGACCTTCTATCCCTCTGCTCATTATCATGCCCCTGCACAAGTTAGTTGGAGGACCTCGTAAGTGTAAAAGAAGGAAAGACCGTCTACCCCTCTGCTCATTATCATGCCCCTGCACAAGTTATTTGGAGGACCTCGTAAGGGTAAAAGAAGGAAAGACCATCTACCCCTCTGCTCATTGTCGTGCCCCTGCACAAGTTATTTGGAGGACCTCGTAAGGGTAAAAGAAGGAAAGACCATCTACCCCTCTGCTCATTGTCATGCCCCTGCACAAGTTATTTGGAGGACCTCGTAAGGGTAAAAGAAGGAAAGACCATCTACCCCTCTGCTCATTATCATGCCCCTGCACAAGTTATTTGGAGGACCTCGGAAGGGTAAAAGAAGGAAAGACCATCTACCCCTCTGCTCATTATCATGCCCCTGCACAAGTTATTTGGAGGACCTCGTAAGGGTAAAAGAAGGAGAGGACCTTCTATCCCTCTGCTCATTATCATGCCCCTGCACAAGTTATTTGGAGGACCTCGTAAGGGTAAAAGAAGGAAAGACCATCTACCCCTCTCCCCATTATCATGCCCCTGCACAAGTTATTTGGAGGGCCTCGTAAGGGTAAAAGAAGGAAAGACCGTCTACCCCTCTGCTCATTATCATGCCCCTGCACAAGTTATTTTGAGGACCTTGTAAGGGTAAAAGAAGGAAAGACCATCTACCCCTCTGCTCATTATTATGCCCCTGCACAAGTTATTTGGAGCACCTCGTAAGGGTAAAAGAAGGAAAGACCGTCTACCCCTCTGCTCATTATCATGCCCCTGCACAAGTTATTTGGAGGACCTAGTAAGGGTAAAAGAAGGAAAGACCGTCTACCCCTCTGCTCATTATGATGCCCCTGCACAAGTTATTTTGAGGACCTTGTAAGGGTAAAAGAAGGAAAGACCATCTACCCCTCTGCTCATTATTATGCCCCTGCACAAGTTATTTGGAGGACCTCGTAAGGGTAAAAGAAGGAAAGACCGTCTACCCCTCTGCTCATTATCATGCCCCTGCACAAGTTATTTGGAGGACCTAGTAAGGGTAAAAGAAGGAAAGACCGTCTACCCCTCTGCTCATTATGATGCCCCTGCACAAGTTATTTGGAGGACCTCGTAAGGGTAAAAGAAGGAAAGACCGTCTACCCCTCTGCTCATTATCATGCCCCTGCACAAGTTATTTGGAGGACCTCGTAAGGGTAAAAGAAGGAAAGACCATCTACCCCTCTGCTCATTATCATGCCCCTGCACAAGTTATTTGGAGGACCTCGTAAGGGTAAAAGAAGGAAAGACCATCTACCCCTCTGCTCATTGTCATGCCCCTGCACAAGTTATTTGGAGGACCTCGTGAGGGTAAAAGAAGAAAAGACTACCCCTCTGCTCATTATCATGCCCCTGCACAAGTTATTTGGAGGACCTCGTAAGGGTAAAAGAAGGAAAGACCGTCTACCCCTCTGCTCATTATCATGCCCCTGCACAAGTTATTTGGAGGACCTAGTAAGGGTAAAAGAAGGAAAGACCGTCTACCCCTCTGCTCATTATGATGCCCCTGCACAAGTTATTTGGAGGACCTCGTAAGGGTAAAAGAAGGAAAGACCGTCTACCCCTCTGCTCATTATCATGCCCCTGCACAAGTTATTTGGAGGACCTCGTAAGGGTAAAAGAAGGAGAGGACCTTCTACCCCTCTGCTCATTATCATGCCCCTGCACAAGTTATTTGGAGGACCTCGTAAGGGTAAAAGAAGGAAAGACCATCTACCCCTCTGCTCATTGTCATGCCCCTGCACAAGTTATTTTGAGGACCTCGTAAGGGTAAAAGAAGGAGAGGACCTTCTATCCCTCTGCTCATTATCATGCCCCTGCACAAGTTATTTGGAGGACCTCGTAAGGGTAAAAGAAGGAAAGACCATCTACCCCTCTCCCCATTATCATGCCCCTGCACAAGTTATTTGGAGGACCTCGTAAGGGTAAAAGAAGGAAAGACCGTCTACCCCTCTGCTCATCATCATGCCCCTGCACAAGTTATTTGGAGGACCTAGTAAGGGTAAAAGAAGGAAAGACCGTCTACCCCTCTGCTCATTATCATGCCCCTGCACAAGTTATTTGGAAGACCTCGTGAGGGTAAAACAAGAAAAGACTACCCCTCTGCTCATTATCATGCCCCTGCACAAGTTATTTGGAGGACCTCGGAAGGGTAAAAGAAGGAAAGACCATCTACCCCTCTGCTCATTATCATGCCCCTGCACAAGTTATTTGGAGGACCTCGTAAGGGTAAAAGAAGGAAAGACAATCTACCCCTCTGCTCATTATCATGCCCCTGCACAAGTTATTTGGAGGACCTCGTAAGGGTAAAAGAAGGAAAGACCATCTACCCCTCTGCTCATTATCATGCCCCTGCACAAGTTATTTGGAGGACCTAGTAAGGGTAAAAGAAGGAAAGACCGTCTACCCCTCTGCTCATTATCATGCCCCTGCACAAGTTATTTGGAGGACCTCGTGAGGGTAAAAGAAGAAAAGACTACCCCTCTGCTCATTATCATGCCCCTGCACAAGTTATTTGGAGGACCTCGGAAGGGTAAAAGAAGGAAAGACCATCTACCCCTCTGCTCATTATCATGCCCCTGCACAAGTTATTTGGAGGACCTCGTAAGGGTAAAAGAAGGAAAGACCATCTACCCCTCTGCTCATTGTCATGCCCCTGCACAAGTTATTTGGAGGACCTCGTAAGGGTAAAAGAAGGAGAGGACCTTCTATCCCTCTGCTCATTATCATGCCCCTGCACAAGTTAGTTGGAGGACCTCGTAAGTGTAAAAGAAGGAAAGACCGTCTACCCCTCTGCTCATTATCATGCCCCTGCACAAGTTATTTGGAGGACCTCGTAAGGGTAAAAGAAGGAAAGACCATCTACCCCTCTGCTCATTGTCGTGCCCCTGCACAAGTTATTTGGAGGACCTCGTAAGGGTAAAAGAAGGAAAGACCATCTACCCCTCTGCTCATTGTCATGCCCCTGCACAAGTTATTTGGAGGACCTCGTAAGGGTAAAAGAAGGAAAGACCATCTACCCCTCTGCTCATTATCATGCCCCTGCACAAGTTATTTGGAGGACCTCGGAAGGGTAAAAGAAGGAAAGACCATCTACCCCTCTGCTCATTATCATGCCCCTGCACAAGTTATTTGGAGGACCTCGTAAGGGTAAAAGAAGGAAAGACCGTCTACCCCTCTGCTCATTATCATGCCCCTGCACAAGTTATTTGGAGGACCTCGTAAGGGTAAAAGAAGGAAAGACCATCTACCCCTCTGCTCATTGTCATGCCCCTGCACAAGTTATTTGGAGGACCTCGTAAGGGTAAAAGAAGGAGAGGACCTTCTATCCCTCTGCTCATTATCATGCCCCTGCACAAGTTATTTGGAGGACCTCGTAAGGGTAAAAGAAGGAAAGACCGTCTACCCCTCTGCTCATTATCATGCCCCTGCACAAGTTATTTGGAGGACCTCGTAAGGGTAAAAGAAGGAAAGACCATCTACCCCTCTGCTCATTGTCATGCCCCTGCACAAGTTATTTTGAGGACCTCGTAAGGGTAAAAGAAGGAGAGGACCTTCTATCCCTCTGCTCATTATCATGCCCCTGCACAAGTTATTTTGAGGACCTCGTAAGGGTAAAAGAAGGAAAGACCGTCTACCCCTCTGCTCATTATCATGCCCCTGCACAAGTTATTTGGAGGACCTCGTAAGGGTAAAAGAAGGAAAGACCATCTACCCCTCTGCTCATTGTCATGCCCCTGCACAAGTTATTTTGAGGACCTCGTAAGGGTAAAAGAAGGAGAGGACCTTCTATCCCTCTGCTCATTATCATGCCCCTGCACAAGTTATTTGGAGGACCTCGTAAGGGTAAAAGAAGGAAAGACCATCTACCCCTCTCCCCATTATCATGCCCCTGCACAAGTTATTTGGAGGACCTCGTAAGGGTAAAAGAAGGAAAGACCGTCTACCCCTCTGCTCATCATCATGCCCCTGCACAAGTTATTTGGAGGACCTAGTAAGGGTAAAAGAAGGAAAGACCGTCTACCCCTCTGCTCATTATCATGCCCCTGCACAAGTTATTTGGAAGACCTCGTGAGGGTAAAACAAGAAAAGACTACCCCTCTGCTCATTATCATGCCCCTGCACAAGTTATTTGGAGGACCTCGGAAGGGTAAAAGAAGGAAAGACCATCTACCCCTCTGCTCATTATCATGCCCCTGCACAAGTTATTTGGAGGACCTCGTAAGGGTAAAAGAAGGAAAGACCATCTACCCCTCTGCTCATTATCATGCCCCTGCACAAGTTATTTGGAGGACCTAGTAAGGGTAAAAGAAGGAAAGACCGTCTACCCCTCTGCTCATTATCATGCCCCTGCACAAGTTATTTGGAGGACCTCGTGAGGGTAAAAGAAGAAAAGACTACCCCTCTGCTCATTATCATGCCCCTGCACAAGTTATTTGGAGGACCTCGGAAGGGTAAAAGAAGGAAAGACCATCTACCCCTCTGCTCATTATCATGCCCCTGCACAAGTTATTTGGAGGACCTCGTAAGGGTAAAAGAAGGAAAGACCATCTACCCCTCTGCTCATTGTCATGCCCCTGCACAAGTTATTTGGAGGACCTCGTAAGGGTAAAAGAAGGAGAGGACCTTCTATCCCTCTGCTCATTATCATGCCCCTGCACAAGTTAGTTGGAGGACCTCGTAAGTGTAAAAGAAGGAAAGACCGTCTACCCCTCTGCTCATTATCATGCCCCTGCACAAGTTATTTGGAGGACCTCGTAAGGGTAAAAGAAGGAAAGACCATCTACCCCTCTGCTCATTGTCGTGCCCCTGCACAAGTTATTTGGAGGACCTCGTAAGGGTAAAAGAAGGAAAGACCATCTACCCCTCTGCTCATTGTCATGCCCCTGCACAAGTTATTTGGAGGACCTCGTAAGGGTAAAAGAAGGAAAGACCATCTACCCCTCTGCTCGTTATCATGACTGCTTGGTGCCAAATCTAAATATTTCCTTTCCGGCAACAACTGTACAGACTCCCAACAGCTACCACTGCTAACCAATGTTGTTAACCCTGTCAGCTACTGACATCTCAATATTTCCTTTCCGGCATCAACTGTACAGACTCCCAACAGCTACCACTGCTAACCAATGTAGTTTACCCTGTCAGCTACTGACATCTCAATATTTCCTTTCCGGCATCAACTGTACAGACTCCCAACAGCTACCACTGCTAACCAATGTTGTTTAACCCTGTCAGCTACTGACATCTCAATATTTTCTTTCCGGCAGCAACTGTACAGACTCCCAACAGCTACCACTGCTAACCAATGTTGTTGAACCCTGTCAGCTACTGACATCTCAATATTTCCTTTCCGGCATCAACTGTACAGACTTCCAACAGCTAGCTACCACTGCTAACCAATGTAGTTTACCCTGTCAGCTACTGACATCTCAATATTTCCTTTCCGGCATCAACTGTACAGACTCCCAACAGCTACCACTGCTAACCAATGTTGTTTAACCCTGTCAGCTACTGACATCTCAATATTTCCTTTCCGGCATCAACTGTACAGACTCCCAACAGCTACTACTGCTAACCAATGTAGTTTACCCTGTCAGCTACTGACATCTCAATATTTTCTTTCCGGCATCATCTGTACAGACTTCCAACAGCTGCCACTGCTAACCAATGTTGTTTACCCTGTCAGCTACTGACATCTACATATTTCCTTTCCGGCATCAATTGTACAGACTTTCAACAGCTAACACTGCTAACCAATGTTGTTTAACCCTGTCAGCTACTGACATCTCAATATTTTCTTTCCGGCATCAACTGTACAAACTTCCAACAGCTAACACTGCTAACCAATGTTGTTTAACCCTGTCAGCTACTGACATCTAGATGTTTAGGTTTTACACGGCATTGTGTATTTTGAATTATAAGAAAGGATAGGGACATAATGTAGAATTGACAATAGCAAATATCAATAAATTTCTTGCCCAAAGACATTATTGCTTTGTTAGGTCATGAAACAAAACACTTTACATACCCCAGGTCAATTCTTTTAGCTAAAGAATGGCATGTATTTACTTAATCAGAGACGTAAAAAGGGATATAATTAAAATTATGAAATTGAAAATGGGAAATATATAGATTAATGTCTTGCCCAAGGACATAGCTGCTTTGCTGAACCATGAACCTAGACACTTCACAACCGAGGGTCAATTGTTTATACTAAAGAATGGCATTTTTATATGAAGAAATATCATTCTTAATTAGGGACTTAGAAAGTGATATGAATAAAAATTATGAAAACGACTTTGGGAAATATATAGATCAATGTCTCGCCCAAGGACATAAATGCTTTGCTTGACCATGAACTTGGTCATTTCACAACCCCGGGTCAATTGTTTTTACCAAATAATGGCATGTGTATGAGAACAAATTCTTAATCAGAGACTTAGAAAGGGATATAATTTAAAATAATGAAATTGACAATGGGAAATATATAGATTAATGTCTTGCCCAAGGACATAACTGCTTTGCTGGACCATGAACCCAGACACTTTACAACCCCAGGTCAATTGTTTATACCAAAGAACGGCATGTTTATGCTTAATCAGAGACGTAAAAAGGGATATAATTTGAAATAAAGTAACTGACGATGGGAAATATATAAATTAATGTCTTGCCAAAGAACATAAATACTTTGCTGGACCATGAACCCAGACATTTTCACAATCCCGGGTCAATTGTTTATACCAAAGAATGGCATGTTTATGAGAACAAATTCTAAATCGGAGACTTAGAAAGGGATATAATTTAAAATAATGAAATTGACAATGGGAAATATATAGATTAATGTCTTGCCCAAGGACATAACTGCTTTGCTGGACCATGAACCCAGACACTTTACAACCCCAGGTCAATTGTTTATACCAAAGAATGGCATGTTTATACCCAATCAGAGACGTAAAAAGGGATATAGTTTGAAATAAAGTAACTGACGATGGGAAATATATAGATTAATGTCTTGCCCAAGGACATAAATGCTTTGCTGGACCATGAACCCAGATATATCACAACCCCGGGTCAATTCTTTTACCTATTGAATAGCATGTTCATTAATCAGAGACTTAGAAAGGGATATGAATTAACATTATGAAATTGACAATGGGAAATATATAGATTAATGTCTTGCCCAAGGACATAAATGCTTTGCTGGACCATGAACTTGGTCATTTCACAATCCCAGCCTAATTCTTTATACCAAATAATGGAATGTTTTACAGAAAAATATATACTTAATCAGAGATATAGTAGAAAGGGATATGAATTTGAATTTATGAAATTGACAATGGGAAATATATAGATTAATGTCTTGCAACTGCTTTGCTGGACCATGAACCTAGACACTTCACAACCTCAGGTTAATTGTTTATACCAAAGTATGGCATGTTTATGAGAACAAATTCTTAATCAGAGACTTAGAAAGGGATATAATTAATATTATGAAATTGAAAATGGGAAATATATAGATTAATGTCTTGCCCAAGGACATAACTGCTTTGCTGGACCATGAACCTAGACTTCACAGCCCAAGTTGCATTCTTTTAGCTATAGAATGGCATGTTTCTAAATCAGAGATGTAGAAAGGGATATAATTTAAAATACTGAAATTGACAATGGAAAATATATAGATTAATGTCTTGCCCAAGAACATTAATGCTTTGCTTGCCTATGAACCTAGACACTTCACAACCCAAGGTCAATATTTTTAGCCATAGAATGGCATTCTTATATGAAAAAAAAATATATATATGTAAACTGAATTGGAGACTAGGGAAGTGACATTCCGCGGCATTGTGGAACTAGGAAACCACATCATGTAAAACATTGGAATATAAACGTAATGTGATATAGAAGTAGGTAATGGGAAAAAGGCAAGAATGTGAATATAGGTCATAAGGACCATTTTAGGAAGACAAATGGAACATTTCTTGTTCAATGTTAACCATCCATACATAAAATTTTGTCAACAATGAACCTCTTGCCATGGGAAGCAACACTATAGAATCCACGTAAAATAAGAGCTATACAAGGACATCAAATAATAATGGTACAAATGATGGAAACTAATAAGTGAATAGACTGTCAAGAAATGGTACCTGTTGGGAAGGCAGACGAAGTGGTGAATCTGGTGTGAATGGGGCGGGAAAGGCAGGAATGCTGGTGATGAATCTGGTGATGAATCTGGTGTGAATGCGGCAGGAATGCTGGTGGTGAATCTGGTGTGAATGGGTCAGGAATGCTGGTGATGAATCTGGTGTGAATGGGGCAGGAATGCTGGTGATGAATCTGGTGTGAATGGGTCAGGAATGATGGTGGTGAATCTGGTGTGAATGCGGCGGGAAAGGCAGGAAGGCAGGAATGCTGGTGGTGAATCTGGTGGTGAATCTGGTGGTGAGTCTGGTGTGAATGCGGCGGGAAAGGCAGGAAGGCAGGAATGCTGGTGGTGAATCTGGTGGTGAATCTAGTGGTAAATCTGGTGTGAATGCGGCGGGAAAGGCAGGAAGGCAGGAATGCTGGTGGTGAATCTGGTGGTGTGTCTGGTGTGAATGCGGCGGGAAAGGCAGGAAGGCAGGAATGCTGGTGGTGAATCTGGTGTGAATTAGGCAGGAAGGCAGGAATGCTGGTTTTACAGATGAATTTAGAATATGTTGTATACTGGGAGTCCTTGTATGATGGTAGCTCTTATTTCACGTGTGCCTGGTGGAGAATACCCAAAAATATATTATATTAATATTGTATTCTCTACGTTGCAGTTATGAACTTTTTAAACAAGTCATAGATTTTGTTTCTCCACTTCATATACTATTTAAAGGTAATACAAAGTTTTGGTATGGGGTTATGGTTATGGTGACTTCGGTTCAAATGAACAAACGATCCTACAATATTCAGTGGTCGTTGTCGTGCTTGAAATCGAGTCTAAAGTTATAAAATTGTAAATAGTAAACTCTTTATGTTGTAAAGCTCCCTCTCAAGGTCAAGATATTATTTAAGCTATGAAACAATATTTCTGGACTAAAATCGACCAATTAGCTATTCCTGTTTGGAAATTATATATCACAACTACATATTCTGAGATTTTCATGGTCGCAGCTACCATTGTACGGCAGTAGGCGCCATTTGAAACTTATCAAAATTTACCGGGAGCACCGGTAAATTTTTATATTCAATTTTTCTTGAAAGCAGAAGTGTTTTAGGGGCTTAATTTTCTAGTGCTTATAATACATCCACAGGGGCATCCACTAGCCACCCAATTTTCGAAATCTCCCAAAACTTTGTATTACCTTTAACATTCACCCATGATTATTGAAGGAAAGAAACTGTTTAGCAATAGGTCTAAAATGACTGAAAGTTTCTAGAATACTATCATTAATGTTTAGTATTCAAAATGTCAACATCAAAGTTCATCGATCTCATTATTATTTTTTAATTACATGAGATTAATTTATGATCATGGTAAAATATCATGAAAGACTTCAATGGTGAACCAACCTATGTACCACTTGGTAAGGCAATTCCTTTTACAATTCAAAAGCTGCGATATACCTATCACACATATTGTTATTTTAGTTGTATAGCTTTCTTTATTAGATATGAACCAATACCTTTGGCAATCCATGATATTACCATCAGTATTGAAAATGCAGATATCTCATGAATCTATTTTCAGAATATTGATTGAGTTACTTACTGGGCCTCAGTCCGATTGAACTTCTGGCTCAGCATGGATCCCATCTGTGAAATAAGAACATGACAGGAAGTCAACTACATTACTTTGGGTAATACATTATGTATTATTTGAGGCAGTTAATATTGTTTGTGCTCATCATCTTTTTGTTGGAATCTGAATTATTTATTCATTATTTATAAATATCCACCAGCAACACAGGCTGAGTGGTCGGCTTACAACCATAATACTGCAATATATATATATATATATATATATGTTTAGACTGAGATGTACAATTAGGCCTTTTTCTCATAATTCTCTGGTCGCTTCTCTTGCTCTTTGTCTTCTTTTCTCTATTGCATTTCCTTCCCTTTCTCCTTTCCTCTTTCACTTTTCTATCCTTTCAATATTTCTTCCAATCCTTCTCTTCTGATTATTCTCTGCACTTCCCTCTGTCCATCATATCATCTCTTTCTCCCTTTTCAGTTCTTTGATTTTCCCTATAGCCTTATCACTCAATTTTCCTCAGTATTTTGACAAACATGATAATACAATAACCATGTGATAATTTCATGTATTTACCTTAGTTGTTTTGGGGTCACTGAACAGTGCTTGTTTTATTAGCAGATGGATTTTCTTGTCTTTTTTACATTCATCTCCATTCTGCTAAAAAGTGGTACTACATATTTTGCCTAGTAAAATAATACTCTTTCTAGTAAAGCAAACAAATTACAATTCATTATGATTTATTATATACCTCACTTAAGAAACCAAGCAATCTGATTGGTCGAAATTGCAGTTGTGATTTTAGCCATTCCCGTAAAGAAACAAAAGACCAATTAATGGTCCAAGAAAATCCCAAATCCCGGCAAAATTCTAGTAACCGGGAAAATAATATAATCTTGGTGCTATACCCATTGGTTTACGTGTTAAAATGTTCTTTGAGCAAGCGCGGACACCATACAGTGTTTTTTTTTTTGTCTGTGATTCCAAACTGATCAAAAATTTCAGTCATTTTTCGTTGGTGATAAACAGACAGCTTCTTAGATTTTCTGTCATGTTTTAACCAAGCTTTACTCGATGAAAGGATAAGATAAGAATTCTTGGTAGATTTTTGTTTGAATATGGCATATAAAAAGGATATCGACTGCTTTAATATTTGAGGTCTGGCTGGTTTTATATGCTATCGGGAACTCGCTCAGATCCTGCCACGACTCCTCGGCGCGCCACCCACCTAGGCGCGCCTCGGTAATGGCAGGATGCGCAATTAGTTCCCTTGAGTGTATAAAACCAGCCGGCCTCTCAAAGCAGTCAATATCTCTATACTATTGTATTTATTTGTTTAAGTCGTCAATTTACATTTTCAGCTTGATTTCTGGGTAAAATCAACAGGTCAGGTGACAGAGCTTTATTACCATGTCACAATTCGGCATACCGCTCTTTTCTAATTTTTTTGTTTGAGAAGGTCTTTTTTTTAATCCTATTTTATCTTTCCAACCATATAAGACTCCAAGATGTTTGCAAAATGTAAGATAATCACATCTTTCCCGAGCAAAAGTTTTTTGTGAGATGGTTCAGTTTGAGAACTGTGTCGCCTATAGTCTCTGTCACAGTCCACGCACTTAATACAATGCACAGTGGTGGAACGATACCGGCTGCACAGGGATACAGGATATGTAATCTCTTGTGTGCACAGAGCATGACTGATGCATTTTCTTCAATTCCAATAGGGTCCATTTAGCTCCAAACGTTTTGATATGGATCAGTTGAATATTTTTTTCAACATTTTTATCATGTACATAAATGTTTCATCATAAGTATATATTGTCTCATCTTTTTTGCATTCTCTTTTTTTTCTACTTTCCATTTTCATTTACCTATTGAAATCAAATTCTTGATTCATTTCCTCAGTGCGTGAAGCCATTTGTTGTCCTATGTAGTTATCTACCATTCCTCAGTTATGCTTCAAATGTCAAGAAGTTCATACCATTGTATGTTGTCAATAATTGGATCATCAGAATATACTGAAGTTGTGCAAAATACAAACTTTCTTCTTGGCAATGATTCTACTTCCATTTTATGCAATATACTTACAGTGCTGGGTGCAATATTGAAGAACGTGCTGCCTTGTAGCATCTCTACTGCACTGGATCCCTCTTAGGGTCAACGCCTGACACCGAGGTCTTCGCCTATTAACCATTTCTAGTATCCTAGTATGATGAAAATACATGTAAGATATAGTTAATACACTTACTCAAATGATCAAGACAAATGAATGATTAAAATATTTAAGTTATATATTTCAGTAATCTGTTCACAATGATGATAACATGAAATATCAAAATATAAAAATAAGATATATTATTATCAAAGTGTACCTATGCAAAAATCATATATGTTTTTAGTAAATGTAATACATGGGACTTTAACAAATCCATTACTCTTTAATAATTCTTTTAACAGTTTTTAATTAGTTTTCTAAATGTTTGTATGGTATATGTTCATTTTGTAATTACTGCATTGGTAATTCATATCCTTAATTTGCCTATTAATTTCATGAGATCTCTTGACTTATGCATCAAGAAATAATTGACACTCTGCTCCTAAAATCTAAATAATGTATATAAAAGAAACCAAATGAGGTGAACGTGCATTTGCAGCCAATATATTTCATGTCTGTGAAATGATTAAACTGATCATTCAGATTTCAAAATATTTCAAAATACATGTATAAGCTGAAAAACTTGCTTGATGAGAAATATGTAAACCATAATTTATGTCATTCTTTTTTGCATCAAATTTTTTGAGCACTTTCTACATAATGTTACTTTATGAGCTACCAATATTGTTATGATTATTATGTAGGTCTTTTAAGTATGGTCTTTCAATTCGGTTTTGAAGGTGTTGTTGTAGTATGTCTAGAAGTTTCAGTTATCCATTTCAAGGAAGTTATGATCGTTTTTGTAAGACCTAACAGATGACAAGCAATAGCAAAGATAGCACAATCAATAGCATCGATACACAATAGGCACATGCTAGTCACCATCATAAAATGCACATGTGCACTTTATGATATAGATCTTTCATTCTGTCTCATCAATTCTTGATGAAGTTACCTCTTTACACATTTTAGATTGACTTTTAATTAAACTTTGTAGTATTAATTTTGAGTACAAGAAGCAAAATCGTTGCTAACTGATTATATGGCAATGATTAATTCTCAAGTTTAAAAAATGAACTTCCACCTTGTGCTGTTGATCATGTTATGACATCCCTCTCATTTGCTCTAAGTACTGAATTATTAAGTCAACTTAAATTTATTTTGTTCTTCCCATACTTTTATTGATATTTGTACATTTATATTACAAATTTTGCTCCTATATTATACTTTTGTAATGTTTTTTAATGGAAAAGTGTTATATTTCATATGTTTATATGCACAAGGCCCTAAAGGATAACAGTGTAAAAAATCACTGACTAATCGGTATGATAAAACAAAACCATATGAATAACTAATTTTTTTAAAGTAAATATTAAAAAAGATTTTCATGGAACTGCAATTACTTCATCCACTTAGGATGTTTTAATCATCATAACGTGAGAAGTGATGTAAAAAACAAAACCCAGTATTTTGTTTTTTTACTAAATAATGTTTTACCCTTTCAACTGTTCGATTATATATTATTAAGATAAGCAACAAACACTAAATATAAATTCTATGATTTTCTGAAGAAAAAAAATAATTCTGAAAATCTATCGCTTAAAATAAAAGAATGGACCATTTGAATTTATTTGATATGACCCCTTTTCTTCAAGTAAAGCAGGAGAATTCTTGTGACAACATGCCACAACATGTTATGTTTATTCTCCTTGGATGTTGTTTGTAATAAAGCCTTAGAAAACAATCTTAACTTGTAGTTCTGAAATGCACACAAAGATTAGGGGGTATTCAACCAACAATTCCATACAATTTCCATCAAGATCTGTTGACTACTTTTAAAATCTCGTATCTCTGTTGAGAAACCCCCTATTGGGTTATATGGTTTTGCCCGACCCTATTGTTTGAGTACTCACTCTTCCGGCATATAAAGGTCGCGGTGCTGGTAGCACACGCGGGAGAGGTGTCTGGTCTTTCTTTTGCACCTCTCCCCGGCCCTCGTTCTACAGAGGCACCGGTGCGCTACCAGCGCCCATGGCCCCACGTTCACGTTCACCGCCGCGGGTGGCCCATTGTCATCGGGATACTCCATAGTCTGCAAGGAGAAGAGAAAAACCGAGTGATCATTTGTAAATCATATAAGGCCTGTACTGTTTTTATGAGATAATAATTGTAGCATACATTCTTAGACGAGCAAGTTCTAGATTTCTTTAATTGATATATGCTTGTTATGTTATTCGGTTCCTCAATATAATGTTTACATTTCGGGGGCGGATCTAGCTTTTTGCCAGGGGGGGGGGGGGGGGGGGGGGGGTTGACCAATTTTTTTCCAAAAATCGCGCCGTTTTACTTTTTTTTCCTTTTCACTTGGCATCCCAAGGGGAGGGGGGGGGTAGAACGCCGAAACACCCCCCCCCCCTAGATCCGCCCCTGCATTTAGATTACTACATACATGCATTCCTTTTAGTCACAACATATTTAACTTTCTAATTTTTGTTTTTAATTGTTCACTTATGTGCAATACTCTTGAAACGCCCAATCCCCCCATCTCCTTCCTAGAAATAAGCCTCCTATGCATCGACACGAGTAATGATGAATCATTCGCAATAAATCTATCGATCAAGGCAGACTTCCTATATGATGCATGATGTGCAGATTTGTGATGTATATTTATATTTCATTTTTATTGTATTGCGTTCAAAACTTTGCAGATTTCCCCATTTTTAATTTTAAAAAGTTCGTTTGAAATACGTAAGTTTTTGTTAAGTGACTCGTTCTTACTCCTTGCAATAATTTAGAAATATGAGAATTCGAGGCACTCCTGATTACCCAAAGCCACTGGCACTCGGCTATAACAGTAACCATGAATTAATGAAATATATGAGTTTTGTACACGTATATGTAGACGCCAAATTTAATATGCTGGTCCTTCGAGCACATACATGTAAAGCTGTGCGCAAATATTCCATTATTATCAGTAGTTTAAGTTTGTATAATGTATATGCATGTACTTACGATATAAACAGCAAATGGCAAACCTGTATATGGAAGATAACAAGATAATAGATATTCAATATTATATTTTTCAAAAAAAATAAATTCATGATAGTTTCAATTATTTATATATATATATATATATATATATATATACCATGTTTCAAAAATGTTTGTATACATATTATTTTAGTAAAGTATGTATTGTCAATCTGTTAATGTTTTATTTACTTTTTTCTGGCATTTAAGGGATTGGGGACTGACCAGACGTAGAATAAAGTCATGTCAGTTGTCGTTTGTCAAGTCAAGCCACGTTCCATCTTTATAATAACAACAATAATATATGAGATTTGTAAGGCGCCAAATCTACTTAAAATCAATTTTTGCAAGGCGTACTTGTGTCCTCCCCCCTAAAAATGAAATCACCTGAAAAGCATCTGCATATGACAATGAAGTATAGAAATAAAAACAATTATTTGGTGAAAACCATGGTGAAAACCAAAGTTTGGCTAATGCAATATCGCTTTGTTTATTATTTAGTTTGGTCACAACAGTGCTACGATGAATGAAAAGTACATATCAACGAAGAGAAGACAGTGATAATAAGGAAGAGAGAGAGAGAGAAGGGGGAATGAAGATAAGAAAAAAAGTGATCAATTTTGTACGTATATTCGTGGACGTGTGTGTGTGTGAGTGTGAGGGAGAGAGAGAGAGAGAGAGAGAGAGCGGGGGGGGGGTGGTGAGTTCAGTCAGATATACCAACCTGTCTTTAAACCATATGATACGAGTCGGTAATAATGTCATGATAATCATTTCTATAATGATCACATTGACCTGTTGCCAATCAATATGTCAGTCAGCCATATCAGTAACCATACGGATTAGTGAAATATATGAGTTTTGTACACGTATATGTAAACGACAAATTTAATATGCTGGTCCTTCGAGCACATACATGTAAAGCTGTGCGCAAATATTCCATTATTATCAGTAGTTTAAGTTTGTATAATGTATATACATGTACTTACGATATAAACAGCAAATGGCAAACCTGTATATGGAAGATAACAAGATAATGGATAATCAATATTATATTTTCCAAAGAAATAAATTTATGTAAGTTTCAATTATTCAACATTCATTTCTATACATATGTATTGTCAATCTGTTATTGTTTTATTTACTTTTTTCTGGCATTTTAGAGATTGGGGACTGACCAGACGTAGAATATTGTCGTATGTCAGTTGTCGTTTGTCAAGTCAAGCCACGGTCCATCTTTATTAACTAAATTGTAATGTTGTTTTAATAAGCTGCAGATATATTCCCTTCCCTTTTCCTTGTCTTTTGTAGTTAATTGTGAGTATCGGTTCATTAATCCCTGTAATCTCCCTTTCTAAAGAGTTCTAAAGCGTACGATGGGATGCGTGACATTCCAATTGGCTTTGAAGTTCCATGCTCCGAGGCTCTTCCACTGCTTGGAATTACGGAGGCCAGGCACCAGTTTTCATTTATTAAATTAACGGCAAAATTTCAGGATAAATTATAAACTTTAAATGGGAGTTGTATTGGGAATAATGCATCATTTTTTTTTTCTAAATTTGGTACTCCGCCCTTCCTATAATAATATTTGTGTGCCAGAGTTGGTAACAGAAAAATTAGGTCTCGACAAAAACTCGATATTTTAGGATAATCCGATTTTGTGCATGTTTTAATGTCCCGTCATTTAATCCATGATTTACAATCATCGATACCTTTGCTAATGCGTGTTTTTTGTATTTTTGCAGTTGGATAAAAAGTATGAAATTACAAAAGTTTGTGTTCGCTTGTTCAACTCATTACACATTCAAAATTGATGAGAAATCATGTAAAAGGACAGCGAACATTTGCTAAGATCCATTTTCTGATGTAGGAATTCTAAATCCTGGTATTTCATGCGCTAGTCTTTAATCTCACCACCTGGTCAACAGTTGCAGATTAGCGCATAACTTTTCAGCGGCTTGGAGCATGGGGTCAACGGTGAGCGACTTGATTCCATTCTTTCTCTATCACCTCCCTGCCCTTACTATATAGGCGGCGGACGTTCATGTACATAATATCCTCTTGCAATGGTGGCGTATTCTTCTTCTTCTTATTGTAAGAGTTAAAATTAGACTCATTCCCTACTTGTGAATATTCAAAAAGAAGTTCAGTCTCACAATTTATATCAATACCCTGCCAAACACATAGTATGCTGTTGCAACATTTAAAATGATTTGAAAAACAGTGGTTATTGCAAATAATTCACTTAAAACATCTTCAAATTATGTCATCACTTGACTTCATATACAACTTATCAATGCTCACAATCATATACAAAAAATGAGTGGTTGTTGCGCAAAGTTCATCACTTTATGCTTTCTCTTTCAAGATTTCAAGATTTCAAATTTATTCATGTTTCCAACAAAACATTACAAATCAATTATAAGCATTTAAAACAAATTTAAGAAATACATGTTGGAAACAGAGGGGTCCACTAAAAAGCAATGCTTGTACAAGTGTGAACACCTCAAATGAAACTTAGGAATAATGAGTAATTAAATTAACTAATCTGTAACTACAAAAGGAACTATACAAAATAGGGGAAAGTTTTAAATGATAAATAACCAGATATAACTAACGTGTTGACAAGAAATCATTTATTTGGTTGTTGTAGGCCTACGAGATAATTATGAAGCTATCGAATGGCCAGTAAGAATTAATAACCGGGGAAGAAAAGAGAAAGGACGATGAACATTATTCGATTTGCGTTCATCAGTTCGGTATAGAATTTGTTTCGCAATGCATCTATAAACAACTACAACTACCACAGACAACTACTACAACCACCCTCTAGGACAACTACCCCCCCCCCCCCCCCCTCCCCCGATTGATAATTACCCTAATTGGTTATTGTCAGAGGGTAGTAGTTACCATAGGTGGACATGTCAAGGAGGTATAATGTACTAATTAAGGGTGGTTGCCCTAGGGGGTAGTTGTCCTAGAGGGTGGTTGTCCTAGGGGTGGTTGTCCTAGGGGGTAGCTGTCCGGGAGTAGTTGTCCTAGAGGGTGGTTGCCCTCTGGGTAGTTGTCCTAGAGATGGTTATCCTAGGGTGGTTGTCCAGGGGTAGATGTCCGGATACGGACTGCTTGCTGTCTATACCGGTAAACGTAGACAAATATTGCTTAACAAAAAATAAACACGGTAACAAAAATATGTAGCTTTTGTACAACATATCCATATCATTAATATGATTATGGTTCAACATAACCAATAATATGCACAGTCAATAAAAGTTTTAACGAAACATCAAGAGATAGAAATATATTATGTGTACTTACTCTCACGATAGCAAAAATCAGAATGAGCGGGAAACTTTTTCCTACCAGAAAATCTTTTCAGGAGAGCCTTTGTCTATGTTTCTTTGGCATTCAATTCTTAATCTGTTGGTATTTAGCTGTTAAGAAACGGGTTTAGGTTGTGATTAGCTTTCTTCTAGTTCAGGGCGAGCCAGAACAATATGAAGTTCAAAAGCCTCTTTATAACGACACCCATAATAGACACCATTCTATTGTCATCTTCAAAGGGCAGACAAGATCATTGTACGGTTCATTGGACGATGTGGACTGCGGGATGGAATGGTTTAGTCTAGGAGCCTGTCATTTCGTGATCAAGCCCATAACTTTAATAGAGATTTATGAAGAGTACAAATTTAATAGTAACAAAATAAGTGTGAATCGGAAAATATTCTCAAAAAAATAAACGCGATAATACCATTTAAAAAAAACTACCTACTCGTAGATAAACTTGCTTAGAATTCCTTTTTTTGCCATCATTTATTATTTATTTATTTATTTATTTATTCCGTTTTATTTTAACAGGGTAGCCCCGTCAGTAATCAAAGTACTGTTTTCCAGGGGGCCCTGTACATAAATGAACATATATGAAGAAACAAACTACTTGAACAATATAAACATCATGGAAAACATCAATACATAGCAACATATAACAGAAAGTGAGTAAAGAGTAAGAGTGAATAATGAAACAAAGCCGTAGTAAGAATGATAAATTTCAATGAGCAATTTCAAATCGATAACAATATACTCTGATTATTATCAATGATCTGTTCAGATTTTAACAAATTATTATATTGAGAAATTTATGTAAATATTCATGAAAGAAATAAAGAAAGAAAGAAAGGCAAATTTATCTTTAAGATCGCTGCTTAAAATAGAGAGAACAAAAATTATTCTTGGTCGGGGCATTTCGAACTGAGTGGGGTAGGCTATTCCACTGAAGAGCACCATCAACTGAGAAGGCACGTTTTCCACATTCTGTTTTAATTCTTGGAATAATGACGCCCAAATTGTCAGCATTCCTTGTTGAGTATCTATGAGTATGGGCGGACAGGGTGAACATATCATATAAATATGATGGGGCACTATTATTCATAACATCATACATTAATTTACTTTTATTGAACTCCCATCTTTTTTCCATGTCGATCCATCTTAGGGTACTAAACATTTCAGATGTGGGAATCAAAGTATTTATTTTCAGGACAATTCTTGCCATCTGCTTGTGTTGCTTAATCAAGATATCTTTTGTTCTTTTATTACAAGTACTCCATGAAACACTACAATAGTCATAGTAAGGAAGGATAAGGGAATTGGCAAGTAGTTTGGCACTATCGATTGTGAGATATTTCCTGACTCTACGAAGTAGGGCCAACCTAGAGGCAATTTTATTTGAAGTGTATTTCACATGATCCTGCCACGTCATGTGCTGGTCTAGACAAACTCCCAGATATTTTACACTTTGAACTTGCTTGATTGGTACATTAGAAACTTTTATTGCGATTGGTGTGTATTGCAAGTTCAGCAATTTCTGCGGTGTTCCAAAAATCATGAAGCATGTCTTGTCCGTATTCAGGGTAAGTTGGTTTCTTTCTAACCACTTTCTCACACAATCCAAATCATGATTAAGACATGTTTCGATTTCCCTTGGATTTGAAGAACTGTACATAAGGGCAGTGTCATCTGCATACATAATCACTTTACCGTGCTCGATGACTGATGGTAGATCGTTCATGAAAAGAGTGAAAAGGAGGGGCCCCAATATAGATCCCTGGGGGACTCCAGACTTTAACTTTAGCACGTCAGATTTTTTACCCAGCAAGGAGGTACACTGCGCCCGGTGTACAAGATATGATTCGAACCATGATAATGCTTGTCCCGTAATGCCATACAGTTTTAACTTATCTAGTAATAATCTATGATTAACAGAGTCGAATGCCTTTCGTATGTCAAGAAAGACTATTCCAGTTATTCTACCTTTATCCATGTTAGTCAACAAATAATTGCTCAAAAATGCAAGTACGGTGTTTGTTGAATAACCTTTCCTAAATCCAGATTGGTGAGGGGTTAGGAGATTATTATCTGACAGATAGTCTCGAAGTTGCACGTTAACTGCCTTTTCCAATATTTTCATAATCGACGGTATAACAGATATGGGACGATAGTTGCTAACATCGTCCCTATCCCCACCCTTGTGAATTGGGGTAACTTGTGCCTGCTTCCAGTCAGCTGGAATTTGGCTGGTTAGCAGAGAAAGATTAAACAGGTGAGTAATAGGTGTACAAATAACGGGTGTGGCCAACTTCAGGAGACGTGCACTAAGCCCTTCTAGGCCAGTTGCCTTATTAATCTGAATAGAGTGCAATTCTTTTCGTACAAAATCCTCAGAAATCAAATCAAATTCAAAGACAGATCGAATAGAGTCCTGAGATAATGACAAGATCACAGGTTCAACATAGGAATGACTGGCAGCAAGCAGACTACCAATAGATGTAAAATACTCATTAACACAATTTACATCAAGGTTCAAAGTATTGGGAACGCTTTTGGTGGAAGTAGGGGCAATTTGTTTAAGCATCTTCCAAAGTTCTGAAGGGTTCCTTTTGTTTTGAACTATTTGTTCATGACAAAAAGACTTTTTCAAAGTAACTCTTAGATTATTGACATGGTTACGGCAGGATCTGAAAAGACTCCAATCCCGTCGGTCCTTTGAATTTTCAGCTTTCTTCCTGAGTGCATCTCTATCATAGCACAATCGAGTGTACTCAGGCGTGACCCATTTTGTCTTCATACCCCTAACCCTCAGAGAAATCTTAGGGCAATGTTCATCACAAATACCAACAAACTTAGTCTTCCAGTTATTCCATTCAATTTCAATATCATTTCCTTCCATAAATTCCATTCTAGCATTTAATAATGCTTCACAAAATAACGTTACGTTTAACCGTCTATAAGCTCTTGTATGTATAATCCTAGCTGGAGTTTTCGGTTTAACATGTTTGCTAACAACATACACTAGTCTATGATCACTCAGACCATGAATGACAACATTTTTATCAAGTACATTGTTTGGTCGATTAGTTAGAATTAAATCTAACAATGTAGAACTACTCTCAGTAACTCGGGTAGGATCGTCAATTATCTGTTTCAGGTTATACTGATTACACCAAGTTTTAACATTTCTTGATTCTCTCTTATTATACATGTTATAGTTAAAGTCGCCGAGAATATAACATTCCATGCCACCATTCACAATCTTGGAAATTGATGTGTCCATCAATTCGGAATAGGAAGTGTTGGAGTTTGGGGGACGATAAAACACACCGACCATCAATGGGCTACTGTGTACTAATTTAACTTCGATCCATATGTTTTCAATGTCAAAATACTCAAACTCCGTAGTACGTTTGTATATAATGCTGTTCCTAGTGTAAATGGCCACTCCTCCCCCTTGACGGTTTCGGTCCCTTCTCTCAAGAGAATAACCCTCAATATGAATTTCTGCATTACCAATAGACTCATCCAAATGGGTCTCAGAGAAGGCTATTATGTCAAATGGGTAATTAGCCATTTTTTCTCTAATGTCAACAATCTTAGGATATAAGCTACATATATTTAGATGAGCTATTTTAAGTCCTTTTAATTTAATGTCAATGAAAAAACCATGTTCATCTGATTGATTACTATTATCAATATCATCAAAGTTGTTCTCTGGAGTGGTGGAAGAGCAAACAGTGTCATCTTGTGGTGATGCTGAGTTGAGGGTGCTTCCAGGAGCCTTGATCCCATGTTTTCTCGGAGCTCTACGGCCTCGGTGGGTCCTCTTATTGCGTCTAATGCCAAGGTTGCAGATGTTCATCCATGCGTGGTGATTAATCAATTGATGTGGTCTGGTGTTGAGACTATGTAGAGTGTCCGCATCGTAGCAGAGCCGGGTTTGTCTGCGAGTGGCAGGCTCATCTTGGTTGTGTTGGTATCTGTTGTTCTCTTCCTGGGTGGGGCCTGGATTCGGATGGACGTCACCAGACAATAGGATAGCGAACTGGAAGCAGGCAGTGGAATTGCTGTAATAGGCAGTGGGTGCCCCTATGTACTTCACCTCATTTTCCCTCTTTTGGTTCCCTCATCACGGTTCCTTTTTGGGGTTGCACAAGGATGGCAGCTGAATCCAAAATTACTTAGACCATCAAAGTCATTGACAAAAAGGTTGTCATCCTAACATAAATTATCAGGGCCCCCGAAGCAAACCCAATCAAACCCCCATCTAGCCCATGCACAAAACTATGTCAAAGGAAACTGTATGACATTTACCCCAAAACGAAAACCTGAACGAAACTTTCCGTCGGGAGGGGTTGTCAGATCACCATAAAATTGTGTGGTGGTCTGACATCAAATCAAATTGTTGCCCACGCTACATCATAAATACATGTATACCATGTGAGTAAAAAAACACCTTTACACCTAGAAAATTGCTAATTATTTAGAAAATCATCTACGAACAGTAAATTATTATACATCTTATGAAAGAGCGTTTTATCCCAAATCATTTGGTATCATCTTTGTGTTGTATATGTTCACGCTTGGATGAACAGGAGGCATTGTTTGCGAGAGTTCAAAAATCGACTTGCGCCAAAGTGATGCATACAGTATGTGATATGTTGGGATTAAAGTGAGATAATGAAAATTGAATTTATCAATTAGTGATCATAATGCATTACATAATGCCTTTTGCAGAAGCAAAGTCACACACACACACACGCGCGCGCGCTCGCACAAATGTTCGTTGATATTTGATATGTGTGGCATGATTACTTTTGTTTATAGGTATGTTATTTTGATCTGCAATGACCGAATTAAACCCAACTCCCAATTGTTTTATTCAAACGTCACATATGCAATTTGGCGCAAGTCGATTTTTGCACTCTCGCAAACAATGCCTCCTGTTCATCCAAGCCTGAACACATACCACACAAAAATGATACTAAATGATTCGGGATAAAACACTCTTTCATAGGATGTATACTAAAAAAAAGAGTAGGAAGCATTTGCAACTTTAGAACCACATTAGGCGCATTTCCAGGCATTTCCTGGAGTAATATGACGTAAAATGGCTTTCTCCTACCCACTCCATGCAAGAGTAGGGATCTTTTGCAATTTGAGAACCACATATGGCGCATTAATGTCCAACGGCACTTCCTGGAAAAAACGAGGCATTCTGATTGGTTAGAAGTTAGAGAAAAGTGATCTGTCACATCGTGAGACGTTGTATATGCTTCGGTGCTGCACCATGCACAATGCACAATATTATCTCGAGTGTATAAACTGTATTGTTATCAGGGGCGTCGCTAGACCTTTTTCAGTGGGGGAAGGGGGATGTAGAGGTCACCAATTACCGACAAAACTAGTCACCAATTACCGACAAATATATTAATGCCAATGTCCCAATGTCTACAACTCTAACCCTATAAGCCAGGGGCCAGGAACTAAGTTATTTTTCAGTTCCCTCCCCCCTTCCGTGCGAAGCGCGGAGGCTTTGACACTTTATTAAATCATTAGAGAAAGAAGACGATTCATCCTACCGTTCCCGCCTCTTATTTTGTTTCGCCCCTCCCGCGCGAAGCGCAGAAGCTATGACGCTTCATTTAATTATCAGAGAAATTATCAGACGATTCGTTGTACTGTTTTCGTTTCTTAATCCTTGTCTGAATTCAGTTTTCCCCCTCCCACGCGAAGCTTTGACGTTTCATTAAATCATTAGAAAGAAAGTAGACGATTCGTTGTACCGTTCTTTACTCTTAATCCTTGTCTGTATTCAGTTTCCCTCCTCCTGCGCGGAAGCTTTGACGTTTCGTTAAATAATTACTCTTAATCCTTGTCTGAATTCATTTTCGCCCTTCACTTTAACAATTCTTTACATTATTAGAGAAAGAAGACGATTTGTTGTACTGTTTTCGTTTCCTAATCCTTGTCTGAATTCAGTTTGCCCCCTCCCGCGCAAAGCGCGGAAGCTTTGATGTTTCATTAAATTATGAGAGAAAGAAGACAATTCGTTGTACCGACTCTTAATCATTGTCTGAATTTTTTAAAAAAAGTTCGTAGGGGGGAAATAATTTGCCAGCCGACCGACATGATACATCTCACCGACTTCAAACTTCTGCATTGATAAAGTACACGAGGATCGAGCAAGAATACCGACACAGCTGACCCGACACAGCAACTATGCGCATCTATCTTGCCCCCTCGACGTGGTGACTCCACCCAACATTTCCCTCTCGTTCAGGCTCTTCGCCTCCCCGCCTCCCCCTCTCTCTCTCTCTCTCTTCTCTTCCATCCCCGTTTCTTATGTGTCCTTTTTCTCTTCGTTTTTCCTTTTCTCTTTTTCTATCTTTTCTTTCATTTCCTTTCTTTCCTCTTCTTCCTCTTTTTCTTTTTTCTCTTTCTTTGTTTTCTTCTCTTTCCTTTCTTTTCCTTTTCTTTTTTTTTCTTTCCCTTTCCCTCTCATTTTCCCCCTCCCCCTTTCCTTATTTTCCCGACAGCAGCGCAATTTTACCGCCAATATCCTGACCGGTGGGGGGGGGGAGGGGGGTGTTGCACCCCCACCAGGAGCGGATCCAGGGGGGCCGAGCGGGCCTTGCCCCCTCCCCCCCGCCAAAAATGAGAGAGAGAGAGAGAGGGAGAGAGAGAAAAGAGAAAGAAGGGAAAGGGAAAGAGGAGAGAAAGGAAGAAAAGGAAGAAGAAAAGAAGGGGAAGAAGGAGATCGGGGGTGGGGGCGAAAGGGCCTTGCCTCCTCCCCCCCCCCCCCATCAACAAAATATGAGAGAAGGAAGGAAAGGGAAAGAAAAAAGGAAAAGAGAAGATAAAAGGAAGGGGAAAAAAGAGGAAGAACAAAGAAAAGTAGAGGGATATCAGTTGCAATTTTCCCGCCAACAACGTGTGGATTGGGGGGTCGAAAGGCCTTTGCCTTCCCCCCCCCCCCCAATAACATATACAAGAGAGAGAGAAAAGGAAAGAGGAGAGAAAGGGAAAGAAAAAAATTGAAAGAAGAAAGGTAGAAAGGTATGGAAAAAATGCTCATCTGACCGTAATTAAACGCCTAAAACCCCTGAGCTTCCGGGGGTTCTGCCCCCTGGACCCAATCAAGGGCCCTAAGGCGGGCCCCTGGATACTTATCTGCCTTAATTAAATGCCTAAAACCCTTGAGCTTCCGGGGACTCCGTCCCATGGACCCCACGTCAATTAGTAATCTGCCAGTGTCACAAAATAACAAGGTATCAGAGAAATGCTCATCTGACCGTAATTAAACGTCTAAAACCCCTGAGCTTCCGGAGGTTCTGCCCCCTTGACCCAATCAAGGGCCCTAAGGCGGGCCCCTGGATACTTATCTGCCTTAATTAAATGCCTAAAACCCTTGAGCTTCCGGGGACTCCGTCCCCTGGACCCCCCGCAATAAGTGACCTGCCAGTGGCACGAAAGAATAAGGTATCAAACTATGCTCATCTGACTGTAATTAATTGCCTAAAACCCCTGAACTTCCAGTGGCTCAGCCTTCTAGACCCCACCTAGGGCCCTAAGGTGTCCCCTGGATGCTCATTTGACGGTGATTTATTGCCTAAAACTCCAGAGTTTCTGGGAGCTCCGCCCCCTGGACCTCACGCCAATTAGTGTCCTACCAGTATCACAAAATAAGGTATTAAAATATGTTCATCTGACCGTAATTAAATGCCTAAAATCTCAGTTTCCGGGGCCTCCGCCCCCTCGACCCCACCACGGGTTCTAAGACGGGCCCCTGAATGCTTATCTGACCGTTATAAAATGCGTAACCCCGCCCCCCCCCCCCCCAGCTTCTGTGGGATCCACCCCCTGGACCCCACGCCAATTAGTGTCGTGCCAGTGTCACAAATAGGGTATAAAAATATGCTCTTCTAACCGCAATTAAATTGCCTAAAACCCCTGCGTTTCCGAGGGCTCTGCCCCCTTTACCCCACCTTGGGCCATAAGGCGGGCCCCAAGATGCTTATTTGACCATAATTTAATGCCTGAAACCCCTGAGCTTCCTGGGGCTCCGCCCCTCGGCCCGACCAGGGGCCTAAAACGGGCCCCTGAATAATATCTGACCGTTATAAAATGCCTCAAATCCCTGAGTTTCAGGGGGCTTATCACCCTGGACCCCACGCCAATTAGTGACCTGCCAGTGTCATGAATAAGGTATCAAAATATGCTCATCTGACTGTCATTAAATTTCCATACCCCCTGAGCATCCGGTGTCTGCGCCCCTTGATCCCCGCCGGGTTTTGCCCCCTATACCCCACGCCAATTTATGCTACGCTCTACCTGACCCACTTTTAATAACGTTCAGCGGGGCCAGCATGTAAGAGTGGGGTGATGCGGATATTTATTTCTGCCCCACCCCCAATATTTTTGCTCATTACGCCACTGCTGGTCACCATTACATACCAATATTTGGCTCGCATAATTTTAAATTTGGCCCCCCCCCTTAGATATCCTGGATCCGCGCCTGCCCCCCACGACCCCCTTTAGCGACGACCCTGGTTGTTATCCCATTATTCTTTTAAAAGAAATTCTCTCTTTCCCCCATTTTTTCCATCTTGTTTTTATTTGTTTGTTTGTTGTTGTTGTTGTTGTTGTTGTTTTTTTTGTTTTTTTTTTTTTTTTGGGGGGGGGGGCTACACGCCTGGCAAAAGGGACCCAATTTTATGCACACCGCAAAGTTGTGCCCCCCGTCCCTTTCCCGGTTAAAAAACACCTTCTTATAATATCATTGCCCTTTCTTTCCCTTCTCATTGTTCTCCTTTTCCCCCTTTTCTTTCCTCCGTCTTCCCCCTTTCTTCCTTTTCCGCCTTTTCTCTGCTCTCGCTTCCCCTTTCTTCCTTTTCTGCCTTTTCTCTGCTCTCGCTTCCCCTTTCTTCCTTTTCTGCCTTTTCTCTGCTGTCGCTTCCCCTTTCTTCCTTTTCCACTCCTTATTCTCCTCTCCTCCCTCTTTTCTTCTTTTCCCCCTCCTTTTTCTTTCCCCCTCCTTTTTCTCTTTTTCTCCCTTTTTCTTTTTGCCTCTTTCACGTTCCCCCTTTTTTACCGGGGGGGGGACATGTGCCCCCTGTGCCCTCCCCCTGAATCCGCCACTGAATATTCCCATGCTTTTCCAGTCTGTAGACGATTACTTTTTTAACATGCAAATAATGGTGGGCAGTGCTTTACAAGGGTCTGTCATATTCAAATATATTGGAAACACCCCCCCCCCCCCCCACCCGTTTTTTGTCGCTTTTTATGGGTGGAGACGAACCTGCGCCGCGTTGCCGGTAGCCTATAATCTAGGCGGAGTGCCGAGCTTTTTTCTTTGCTGCTAGACTAACCCTAAGCAGAACGTCTGATACGGCGAGACTACGAACCGTGAGTCGCGAATGAGCCGCTTCGCGGCTCACGGTTCGTAGTCTCGCCGTATCAGACGTTCTGCTTAGGGTTAGTCTAGCAGCAAAGAAAAAAGCTCGGCACTCCGCCTAGATTATAGGCTACGTTGCCGGTAGCCCGAGCGCCTATCATTCACTGGTGGATACTTGTTGTTGTTGGGTTTATAAGGCTGTTCAATCTCAAAATATTATTTCTGCCTGGTTATAATATTCATCAGTAATGATGAGATGGCGCTGTTTCTTTTTCTATGGCTCGAATATTGATTCAGTGGGTATCACAGCTTCCGTTCATTTGATGGTGCGGGCAATAATTTAGGTGTCGACCATGAACAGGGTGCGAGTATTTTATTTATAATAGAAGTTAACTGTGCAGTGCTTAACTATACTTTTCCTTCCCTTCCTTTCAAAGAGAGAGAGAGAGAAAGGGCGATTAACGAGACAGTAAACTTTGGTGTTTAGACAGGGGCGTCGCCAAAGGGGGGTGTGGGGGGGGGGGGTGCGACACCCCCCATCTGTCATGATTTTGTCGGTAAAATTGCGCTGCAGTCGGGAAAAAAGAGAAAAGGGTGAGGGAAAAAAAGAGAGGGAAAGGGAAAGAAAGGAAAAACGAAAAGGAAAAGAAAAGAAAGAAAGGAAAAGAAAGGAAAGAAAAGAGAAGAAATATGTTGCTGTGTCGGGTCAGCTGTGTCGGTATTCTTGCTCGATCCTCGTGTACTAATATCAATGCAGAAGTTTGAAGTCGGTGAGATGTATATTGTCGGTCGGCCGACAAGTTTTTTTCCCTACGAACTGTGACTTTTTATCCGCTGTGACGACTTCGAGAGTGACTACAACTACAATACTTGTATTTTCTCGAAGTTTCACTTTCCTATGATATCAGCTAAAGAAATCAGAGGTGTAAAATTTTCGGGGAAACTAAATTCAAACAAGGTTTAAGAGTCAACAACGGTACGACGAATCGTCTTCCTTTCTCTATATTGTGATGAAACGCCAAAGATTCCGCGCGAAGCGCGGAAGGGGAACACTTAATTTAGACGAGTCGAGAACGGTACAACGAATCGTCTTCTTTCTCTAATAATTTAAGGAAACGTCAAAGCTTCCGCGCTTCGCGCGAGAGGGGGGGGAACTGAATTCAGACAAATAGGGCTTATTAAGAGTCGAAAACGGTACAACGAATCGTCTTCTTTCTCTAATAATTTAAGGAAACGTCAAAGCTTCCGCGCTTCGCGCGAGAGGGGGGGGAACTGAATACAGACAAATAGGGCTTATTAAGAGTCGAAAACGGTACAACGAATCGTCTTCTTTCTCTAATAATTTAAGGAAACGTCAAAGCTTCCGCGCTTCGCGCGAGAGGGGGAAACTTAATTCAGACAAATATGGCTTACTAAGAGTCGAAAACGGTACGACAAATCGTCTTCCTTTCTCTATATTGTGATGAAACGCCAAAAATTCCGCGCTTCGCGCGGAAGGGGAAAACTTCATTTAGACGAGTGGAGAACGGTACAACGAATCGTCTTATTTCTCTAATAATTTATGGAAACGTCAAAACTTCCGCGCTTCGCGCGGGAGGGGGAGAACTGAATTCAGATAAGGATTCAGAGTCGAGAACAGTACACCGAATCGTCTGCTTTTTTCTCATAATTTAATGAAACGTCAAAGGATTAAGAGTCGAGCACGGTTCAACGAATCGTATACTTTCTCTAATAATTTAATGAAACGCCAAAACTTCTGCGCTTCGCGCGGGAGGGGGAGAACTGAATTCAGATAAGGATTCAGAGTCGAGAACAATACATCGAATCGTCTGCTTTTTTCTCATAATTTAATGAAACGTCAAAGCTTCCGCGCTTCGTGCCTTAGCCTAATCCACCTTTCGGATAAGCAAATTAAAAAGTGGAACATGAAATCTAATTACTGTTGTCTTGATATCTCTGTATGCATATTGATAAGCACGCACCTGGTGTTACAGTTACCTTCTTCTCATTTACTTGGCCTGGAGTGGTTTTTTACTTGCCGATATTTCATAAAACATTCCAAGCCTTAACGGATGAATAAACAATTATAAAGAAAAGGACTATTGGGTGACTGACTGACTTCTTTTTTTATTTGGTAATAACATACACAAAATGAGCTGTGTAGGGTACATGAGCATTTGTCTACATCAATAACCCACTTCTTGTAATTGCCAAAATTAAACAAATTGAATCTTTTCGCAGCACAAAACGTACGACCATTCGGTACAAGGGTCTAAAAATCAGACTATTTAATATAATGACTGCAATCCGTAAATTCGATTCGACAACTAACGGTCGTTATTTTCCCACAAAAAGACATTTGCAAGCTCTTTCGTCTTGAGGGACGTTCTAAATTAGTATTATCTTTCAAATGCCGTCGGAATTTAACCTTTTCATTTGTTGGGCCTGCAAATGGGACAAAGTACCTTTAAGCGCTTAAAGTCATCGTCAATGTATTACCCGCTTCATAAATTCTGAATATTACTCTTATCATTATTATATTTATTAATAAGTTTGTCTTCATTACGGAAATGGCCCTGCTATCAACTTAATGATGATTAAACTGTTCATTAGCATGATTAATGCCTCTTCGTGAAAAGAGCCATAACAACGATATAACTCCATGAAAAGAGTGGTTCCAGTGAGTTGGCGTTATATTCATGAACAATAAAGACATCTACACACTACACTGCATGAGTTTGTATTGCATTTACACTAGATAATTTCGAATTTACAAGTGAAAAAAGGAACATAATAAAAAGCATATCTTGTAGAGTTTAAATTCCTCAAAACCGTTTTGACACAGTGTCATCCATAATCAGGTAGAAGTATAATAATTATAAAGAACAAAACAAACAAAAAAGTTTCAGGTATAGCAAAGAATACATACCAAAAACAATGAAATTATCTGGATGATGGATGTAAGCAAAAAGAGAATCAGGAAGAGAAGGTAAAGAATGAGAGTCAGAAGAAGAAGGTAAAGAATGAGATTCAGAAGAAGAAGGTAAAGAATGAGAGTCAGAAGAAGAAGGTAAAGAATGAGAGTCAGAAGAAAAAGGTAAAGAATGAGATTCAGAAGAAGAAGGTAAAGAATGAGATTCAGAAGAAGAAGGTAAAGAATGAGATTCAGAAGAAGAAGGTAAAGAATGAGAGTCAGAAGAAGAAGGTAGAGAATGAGAGTCAGAAGAAGAAGGTAAAGAATGAGAGTCAGAAGAAAAAGGTAAAGAATGAGATTCAGAAGAAGAAGGTAAAGAATGAGATTCAGAAGAAGAAGGTAAAGAATGAGAGTCAGAAGAAGAAGGTAAAGAATGAGAGTCAGAAGAAAAAGGTAAAGAATGAGATTCAGAAGAAGAAGGTAAAGAATGAGATTCAGAAGAAGAAGGTAAAGAATGAGAGTCAGAAGAAGAAGGTAAAGAATGAGATTCAGAAGAAGAAGGTAAAGAATGAGAGTCAGAAGAAGAAGGTAAAGAATGAGAGTCAGAAGAAGAAGGTAAAGAATGAGAGTCAGAAGAAGAAGGTAAAGAATGAGAGTCAGAAGAAGAAGGTAAAGAATGAGAGTCAGAAGAAGAAGGTAAAAAATGAGAGTCAGAAGGAGAAGGTAAAGAATGAGAGTCAGAAGGAGAAGGTAAAGAATGAGAGTCAGAAGGAGAAGGTAAAGAATGAGAGTCAGAAGAAAAAGGTAAAAAATGAGAGTCAGAAGGAGAAGGTAAAGAATGAGAGTCAGAAGAAGAAGGTAAAGAATGAGAGTCAGAAGGAGAAGGTAAAGAATGAGAGTCAGAAGAAAAAGGTAAAGAATGAGAGTCAGAAGAAGAAGGTAGAGAATGAGAGTCAGAAGAAGAAGGTAAAGAATGAGAGTCAGAAGAAGAAGGTAGAGAATGAGAGTCAGAAGAAGAAGGTAAAGAATGAGAGTCAGAAGAAGAAGGTAAAGAATGAGAGTCAGAAGAAGAAGGTAAAGAATGAGAGTCAGAAGGAGAAGGTAAAGAATGAGAGTCAGAAGAAGAAGGTAGAGAATGAGAGTCAGAAGAAGAAGGTAAAGAATGAGAGTCAGAAGGAGAAGGTAAAGAATGAGATTCAGAAGAAGAAGGTAGAGAATGAGAGTCAGAAGAAGAAGGTAAAGAATGAGAGTCAGAAGAAGAAGGTAAAGAATGAGAGTCAGAAGGAGAAGGTAAAGAATGAGAGTCAGAAGAAGAAGGTAGAGAATGAGAGTCAGAAGAAGAAGGTAAAGAATGAGAGTCAGAAGAAGAAGGTAAAGAATGAGAGTCAGAAGGAGAAGGTAAAGAATGAGAGTCAGAAGAAGAAGGTAGAGAATGAGAGTCAGAAGAAGAAGGTAAAGAATGAGAGTCAGAAGAAGAAGGTAGAGAATGAGAGTCAGAAGAAGAAGGTAAAGAATGAGAGTCAGAAGAAGAAGGTAAAGAATGAGAGTCAGAAGAAGAAGGTAAAGAATGAGAGTCAGAAGAAGAAGGTAAAGAATGAGAGTCAGAAGGAGAAGGTAAAGAATGAGAGTCAGAAGGAGAAGGTAAAGAATGAGATTCAGAAGAAGAAGGTAGAGAATGAGAGTCAGAAGAAGAAGGTAAAGAATGAGAGTCAGAAGAAGAAGGTAAAGAATGAGAGTCAGAAGGAGAAGGTAAAGAATGAGAGTCAGAAGAAGAAGGTAGAGAATGAGAGTCAGAAGAAGAAGGTAAAGAATGAGAGTCAGAAGAAGAAGGTAAAGAATGAGAGTCAGAAGGAGAAGGTAAAGAATGAGAGTCAGAAGAAGAAGGTAAAGAATGAGAGTCAGAAGAAGAAGGTAGAGAATGAGAGTCAGAAGAAGAAGGTAGAGAATGAGAGTCAGAAGAAGAAGGTAAAGAATGAGAGTCAGAAGAAGAAGGTAGAGAATGAGAGTCAGAAGAAGAAGGTAAAGAATGAGAGTCAGAAGAAGAAGGTAAAGAATGAGAGTCAGAAGAAGAAGGTAAAGAATGAGAGTCAGAAGAAGAAGGTAGAGAATGAGAGTCAGAAGAAGAAGGTAAAGAATGAGAGTCAGAAGAAGAAGGTAAAGAATGAGAGTCAGAAGAAGAAGGTAAAGAATGAGAGTCAGAAGAAGAAGGTAGAGAATGAGAGTCAGAAGGAGAAGGTAAAGAATGAGATTCAGAAGAAGAAGGTAAAGAATGAGAGTCAGAAGAAGAAGGTAAAGAATGAGAGTCAGAAGAAGAAGGTAAAGAATGAGAGTCAGAAGAAGAAGGTAGAGAATGAGAGTCAGAAGGAGAAGGTAGAGAATGAGAGTCAGAAGGAGAAGGTAAAGAATGAGAGTCAGAAGAAGAAGGTAAAGAATGAGAGTCAGAAGAAGAAGGTAAAGAATGAGAGTCAGAAGAAGAAGGTAGAGAATGAGAGTCAGAAGAAGAAGGTAAAGAATGAGAGTCAGAAGAAGAAGGTAAAGAATGAGAGTCAGAAGAAGAAGGTAAAGAATGAGAGTCAGAAGAAGAAGGTAGAGAATGAGAGTCAGAAGAAGAAGGTAAAGAATGAGAGTCAGAAGAAGAAGGTAGAGAATGAGAGTCAGAAGGAGAAGGTAAAGAATGAGAGTCAGAAGAAGAATGAGAAGATAGGAGAGGAAGTTTTAGAATGGAATGTTCAAGGTCGGGAGTCACAGTCGGAAAGAAATAGAATAGTAGTGCATTACATGTACACATTCAATAATAACAACTTGATTATGTTGGTTGAAGCTACCACAGTTTTTGTAAGCTGTTTGAGATTCGGATCAATGTTGCTCCTGTAGTTTGGTCATGTGTTTGAATATGTTTTTGGGGCGAAAAGTGGTTCGAGGAAGATGATCATTTGCACGTGTTGCATGTCGTGTTTGACTTGTTTAGCGTCATTTTTTGGAAAGAGTTAAATTAAGGCTCATGGGATTTCTCGGCGGGATAACTGAAACATGAATAGGCCTATGCCGAGATTTGCAAAGTATAAATCTTTAACTTGTAAAAATTTGTCTTTCAAAAATAAAAGGTCAGTGTCGATCACAAGGTCCGCGGTCCGAGTCCCACCGCGGTCCTAATGTCCTTTGGCAAGACATTGATCTACATTTGCCACATTCCACCCAGGTGAAGTTAATTGGGACCTGGCAGGAATTTATTCCTTGAAACGCAGAATGCGTGGCAGCTGCACTGCTAAAGCTAGGGTAATTATGCTACATTATTATAGAGCGCTTAGAGACTTCTGATAACGTAAGTGTTAGGCGCTATATAAGCAAATATAATTATTATGTGAGCAATAGTTTTAAATAATTATTTTAAACAATAGCATTATGTATCACTCTGAGTACACGTTTCTGTAAGAGAAGTATTCTATCAATATATGTTAAAGTTCAAGTTCAAGTTCGTTTATTTACACTCATCATTAAAAATACAGAATATATACAATTAAATACGGAATAATCACACATAAAATATCATACATCCTACAACAACAACAAAAAACAATAACATAACATAATGGGAGTGAAGGGATAAGCTAAAAAGGAGTATGGTCCTTTGCTAGAGCCCATCCCTCATATATAATATTAATAAAAGGCAAATTAAATTATGTACTATTGGAAGCATGGAGAAAAACAAAGGGGGAAACAGGGGGAGGGTAAAAAGCCTGGTGAGTTATTGCACGTAAGATTCAATTAAACACATTTTATATTTTCGTTTAAAAGTTTGAAGACTTTTGCAATTTGTTATATTTATTGGAATGGAATTCCAAATTGGAATTCCAAATATGTGGTGTTTGAATTGCCCCAAGCAAGAATTCAACGATGTAAGTACGACAGTATTAGGGTTGAGTAAAGATATAATTATTTTGTAAGGAAATTGAAGTCTAAATTTGTTTATAACACCAATATTTTGCGAAACAAGTCTGCAAAGCATATCGATGTGTGTTTTCCACGATAATTTGTTGTCAATACATATTCCAAGATTTTTTTTAATTGAACACAGTCAAGGGCTGCTCCATTTATGAATACTTCACCCGGACGTGAGTCAATAATATTGCTAAATAACGTGTAATTGGTTTTGTGAATATTCAAGGAGAATTTCTTTGCCTGGATCCTTTCATAAACTAAAGTAATATCACACAGTATTTAATAAAAGTTGTGAGTCACGATGAGATAAAAAAATATGTTAGTGTCTTCTGCAAATAAGATTGATAATAAAATGACAGGTGAGCTTTTAAGATCATTCATGGTGTGTGAATAATCACACCGGTACCACTCTCTGGGGCGGTGGCGGCGGCAAAAAGAACAGCTCGTGTTAATTGGTGGATGGTATTGGTTGGTATTGTTGGTAGCTCGGAAGCGAAAGAGCAGGACCAACATAATGTTTCCTGTTTTGAGGAAACGAAGCCTTGCTTATTCGATCATCGTTCCTTAGTGCAGACGGTGACGCTCCATCCACATTATTGCTTTGAAGATCTGGTATAAAACGAACTCTTATCATTTGCAGAGGAACGCCATAAATTGTAAGTTCATCGTTCTTTTTTAACATTTTTAACAAGAGTTACGACTGCCCGCTCTAATTTACATCCCAAATCAAAGTTTATCCCAACAGAGTAGGATTTCCGGCGTCTCTATTGGTTTCCTTCAATACAGGTGTTGACATCGTCAATCTTCTTTCAATATATGACATCAGAACAGTCCAATTGCGTTTGTATTTGTAATTTATTATCATCTTTATTTTGTTTGTTTGTATTTCTTTCATATCAACGGAAATAAGTTATAATACGCATTGTTGCCCATAAAGTTAGAATAAAATCCTTTCCATAACATGATTGTTACAATATGGTTTATTCTAGATAGATAACGTTTATATCTTCTCAGAACAATATCGATCAATTTCTATGACTCTTAAGATCGATCTATACATTTTTGAGAACGTATTAAACGTTATCTTTATAATTCATATTCTCACCTCGTGAAAAAGAGTTAGAAAATTCAATTCAAATTTACAGTGTAAACTTCCAGGCTCCAGCCTGACACCAGAGATACGACCGAACGACAATACCCGACAACCACCGGTCGGGAGTTAGTCGTCAAAGGTCGCAGACGGGAATTTGTCAGTCATTAAAATGTTGTCAGTGGTCTCCTGAGCATTTGGGTCGGCTGGAGGTTTACGGTGCTGCATCGAAAACATTTTGCCGACCAAACTGGTCGTTGATGGTTTTGCTTGGTCCTCCAAGGGTATAGGCTAACAGTTCTGAGACTGATTGCCGACTGATCGCCAACTGATCCCATGTAGTTGCCGACTATGGTCGGCAGGTGATCTACGAATTATGTACGATCAGTTACAGATTCAATTCAAAACGTTTGCCGAACATCAACCACCAGGAAGGAATTTAATTTCTCAGTTTAAAAACTCTATTGTTGCTTATACTGCTGGTTCATAAATTCAGTTTGTTTGATACATTTTCATTGCAAGAAAAGAGGGGGGAGGGAGTTTGATTGTTTATACTGTTGCTTAATTTTCGTAGATCGTGTTTTTCTGTGATAGTTTATTTATAACAATAAACTATTTTCTCCTGCTGTAGCAGCCTGGTAAAAACACCCAATGCCGGTCCGCGATTAGATAAAGTCTTATCAATTCGTTGATACATGTTTCGTAGGCAACTGTGTCTTATATATGGGCATGGAAAAAGTCCCTCCACTTAATAATAAGCCACTCGAAGATGGCCCACAATATCCACAGATATTTTACACAAGGGAAACTTCCCATTTTGTGCACTTTCGAATAATCACTGCCACAGTTATAAAGTTGCTTCACGAATACCTTTTTTATTTCATAGAATGTACCAAAATATTTGATGATCGGACAATTTTCGTATGGCATTTGGCAACCGATATCTGCAACTGATAGCCCACTTTAAAGTTGTGCAAATTGGTTGTCGATGGTCGCAGCTTTTGCTAGTTGTCAGAAGTCGGTACATCATAAATATAAAAAAAGTACCATAATGATTACAAAATTACAGAATATGGAGAAGAAACATGAAATACACAGACTTATAAAAATAGGTAAATTGCATTAAGTTAGTGAGAGAAGAATTATGTTTTAAGGGCTCTTTTGAAAGAGGCAAGATGTGTTAAATCTTTGATGGAAGTGGGGTATAGTCCAATGGCGTATTAATTACTGCTATTTGTTTATTTGGTTGTTTTTGTTTTTTCACTTTGTTTTATTCATTGAAATACGAAACCTGCCCCAGCTGCAAGGCTTTTGTATTTTCTAGGAAATCCGTTCAAACTCAAAAGTGAATTGCAAATGGTTTAAAGGGATCCGGTAACTTTGTCTCAGATTCTGAAATAAAATTCTGGATTTAGCTCATGATGCAATGCTAATTATAAACCTTTAGGTCAGTCAGGAACCCCATGACTTTTACAAGCCGATCGCCTGTCTGATTATCAAGATATTTATGATTGGAATTACAAATTTTGAAAACCGTTCGCCTGACGGTTTTCATAACACTACAGTTTATTGTGGAAAACGAGTATGGTAAAACCGGTCACTCAAAGATTTTTACTTTTTTGAGGCAATTCTTGATCATTTTGAAGCGCAATTTTTTTAGTGCTTCAATATTACACCATATCACAGACACTGATAACACGTAGGACCGTGTATCTCAGATGTAACATTGTTAAACAATTCGAACATCGTAATATTGCTAACCTCGAAATACATCCATGCAGTTTGTGACATGATTTACAGCAATTTATCGTCAGGTGTTAACTATTACAAGATCTTTCCATTACGTTTTTCAATTCCCAGCATATCAAATTCAAGTCCCATTAAATATTTACTTCTTTGTGAAATGCATAATCAGATAATGGATATCTAACAAGTATAAAATATTCACAGGAAGGACAAATTATGTAGAGATCAAGTACAATGGACCAATTTGTAAAGAGCAGTTCTCCTACTTTACAAATAAGCCTCATCGACATTATCATCATCATCATCATCGTTATCATTATCATCGTTATCATTATCATCACCACCATCATCACTATCATTATCATCGTCGTAATCACTATCATTATCACCATCGTTTCGAGGTTAAAGCGCTGTTTATAGTACATCATTAACTTTTTATTAACCACATAATTTTTTGATGACATTTCATACACTCGCAGCTCTAAAGCTCTTTGTACAGGCGCGGATCCAGGGGGGGGCCGAGCGGGCCTTGGCCCCCCCCCCCCCCGCAAAAAAAAAGAGAGAAAAAAGGGAAAGGGAAGAGGAAAGAAAGCAGAGGAAGAAGAAAAGAAAAGGGGAAGAAGGAGATTGGGGGGCCGAAAGGGCCTTGCCTCCCAGGCTGTTGACCCCCCCCCCCCCCCCATACAAAAAATAAGAGAGAAGGAAGGACAGGGAAAGAAAAAAGGAAAACAAGGAGACACTGGCGTACTGATGGGGGGGGGGGGGGACTCCGGAAAGGCTTGGGGGAAATCAAATTCAAACGTGGTTTATTTCTAATTCCACAACGGTGGATTACAAATAATGCTGAAATGACATAATTGAATGAGATTTTTCCTCACTTTTTAGTAAATTATACGTTCGTATGTGTTTGTTGGAAAATGACAAATTCCTAAATTTACAGCCAGGCAAGAAATATGATTCTTGAGATTCTTACATGTCAGGGCCCGAGGTAGGGCGGGGATCGGGAGCCTCGAGCTCCCTTCCCCCCCCCCCCCCCCCACTTTTTTTAGAAAAAGTATATTAAAGAGAAATAAAATAGAATGAGAGCAAGAAAGAAAGAATAGTTAACTGCCAGTGTAAAAAAATAATGAGGCATCAAAATATGCTCATCTGACCGTGATTACATGCCTAAAACACCTAAGCTTCCGGGGGCTCTGCCCCCTGTATTCCACCTAGGACCCTACGGCGGGCCCTTAGATGCTCATCTGACGGTAATTTAATGCCTAAAACCCCTGATTTTTTTTGTTCTGGACCCCACGCCAAATAGTGACACAGTGTCACAAAATAGTAAGATAAAAAAATTAAAAAAATGCTCATCTGACCTTAATTAAACGCCTAAATCTACTGAGCTTCCGGGGCCGGCTCCGCCGATTCGACCCCACCAGGGGCCCTAAGGCGGGCCCCTGAATGCGTATCTGACTGTAATTGATTGCCTTAAACTCCTGAGCTTGCAGGATCAGACAAGGTATCAAAATGTGTTTATCTGACCACAGGCGCATAGCCAGGGGGGGGGGGGTTGGCGGCCCCCCTCCCCAAATCGGAAGAGGACGTAGGAAGAAAAAGGAGCAGACAAAGAACATCTTTAAAGTTCAGACAAGGATTAAGAGTATGATAGAGAACGGTACAACGCATCGTCTTCCTTCTCTAATAACTTAATGAATCGTCAAAGCTTCGCGCAGGAGAAGAGGGGGGGGGGCTGAATTCAGACAAGGATTAAGAATCGAGAACGGTACAGCGAATCGTCTTCTCTCATAATCTTATGAAACGTCAAAGCTTCCGCGCTTCGCGCGGGATGGAGGGGAAACTTAATTCCGACGAGGATTATTTTCGAGAACGGTACAACGAATCGTCTTCTTTATCTAATGATTTAATGAAAATTAAAAGCTTCCGCGCTTCGCGCGGGAGGGGGACCTGAATTCAGACGAGGATTAAGAGTCGAGAACTGTACAACGAATCATCTTCTTTCTCTAAAGATTTTAATGAAACGTAAAAGCTTTCGCGCTTCGCGCGGGAGGGGGGGGGGGGAGGACTGAATTCAGACGAGGATTAAGAGTCGAAAACGGGACAACGAATCGTCTTCTCTCTTTAATAGTTTAACGAAACGTCAAAGCTTCCGCGCTTCGCCCAGGAGGGGGAGGGGGGACTGAATTTAGACAAGAATTAATAGTCGAGAACGGTACAACGAAATGTCTTCTTTCTCTATTGATTAAATGAATCGTAAAAGCTTTCGCGCTTCGCGCGGAAGTGGGAAAACTGAATTCAGACGAGGATTAAGAGTCGAGAACTGTACAACGAATCGTCTTGTTTCTCTAATGATTTAAGGGAAATTAAAAGCTTCCGCGCTTCGCGCAGGAGTGGGGGGACCTGAATTCAGACGAGGATTAAATGTCGAGAACTGTACAACGAATCGTCTTGTTTCTCTAATGATTTAAGGAATGATTTAAGGGGGACCTGAATTCAGACGAGGATTAAGAGTCGAGAAAGGTACAACGAATCGTCTTCTTTCTCCAATAATAAATTTAAGAAATCGTAAAATTTTCCGCGCTTTGCGCGGGAGGGGAAAAACTAGATTCATACGAGAATTATTTTCGAGAACGGTACAGCGAATCGTCTTCTTTCTCTAATGATTTAAGGAAACTTAAAAGCTTCCGCGGTTCGCGCGGGAGTGGGGAGACCTGAATTCAGACGAGGATTAAAAGTCGAGAACTCTACAACGAATCGTCTTCTTTCTTAAATAATTTAATAAATCGTAAAATTTTCCGCGCTTCGCGCGGGAGGGGAAAAACTACATTCATACGAGAATTATTTTCGAGAACGGTACAACGAATCGTCTTCTTTCTCTAATAATTTTATGAAACGTCAAAGCTTCCGCGTTTCGCGGAGGAGGGAGGGGGAAACTCACCCCTCCTTGCACCGACCCCCCCCCCCCCCCCGCATTACGTACCAATATTTGGCTCGCATAATTTCAAATTTGGGCCCCCCCCCCTAAGAAATCCTGGATCCGCGCTTGCTTTGTAAGTAAGCACTTTGCCATTGACCGTGGCCTTGTTACAGGGGGCACGTACCCCCAACGGAATGCTGAAAGGGGGAAGGGAACAAAAACCATCACTTTTTTCATTTCATGTTTCTTTCGTATTTTTATTTTACAAGGGTTGCCAATGCTGTTGATAATTGTTTGTTTTTTGTCTTAAACTTATATAGATATATTATGTAAATACAAATACATCATAATAATAATGCAAAGACTCTTTTTAAAAAGATCTTGCTTTATATTCATACAGTGTTACATTAATTTGGTTAATTACGAAAATGGCCTATTAAATCTGAATGCATTTCGAGGATGGTCCATTGGCATTGCGAATAGGAACCCATATTGTAATACAATACACTGTCGCTCATAAAGGTGGAATATTTTTGTTTTATTCCAATTCATGGAATTATTTTAAAAATAATTTAAAAATAATAGATCTAGATAATAGTATACATTCTCAGATTTTATTGAATAATAATTTGCCAATGTGTGTTTTTCGTGACTGCTAAAGCATGTGTATGCTACTATGCTTATCAACTAGGGGACCTATGCCCTCAAGTCATAAATGACAGTAATGAGGATTAATGCCCCACAAAAGGGCACTAATATAGCACATCGACACGGTTTTGATCCTCGGGCCTCACAGTTACGATGCCATTGCTTTGTCACTGAACCATGACTGTACGCAGCGGGGGCTAGGGTAGGGGGCAGTTTCCATAAATTAAAAAAAAAACAGAAAATACAATAAATTTTCAATAATTTATTGCATTTAACCCCGGTGCCTAACATAAAAAAAAATTCTGTGTGCCCATGCTTTGAGCCATAATGCATGGCCGTCCAGAGGATTTTTTATGTTGGGGACCTGGGTAAAATGCAATAAATTATTGAAAATGTATTGCATTTTCAGTTTTTATGCCTCCGTTACGAAGTAGCCGGAGGCATTATGTTTTCGGGTTGTCCGTCCGTCCGTCCGTCCGTCCGTCCGTACGTACGTCCGTCCGTACGTCCCGTTCTCGTGATCTCGTTATCTGAAGAACCAATTGATGGATTCCTGCCAAACTTTGGTCATGTATGTATCTTGCAGAGCCGATGAACTGATAGATTCTGGGGTCACGAGGTCAAAGGTCAAAGGTCACAGGGCTCATTATGTATGCAAAAACAGATCGTGATCGCGTTATCTAAAGAACCGATTGATGGATTCCTGCCAAACTTTGGTCATGTATGTATCTTGCAGAGACGATGAACTGATTAGATTTGGGGGTCACGAGGTCAAAGGTCAAAGGTCACAGGGCTCATTATGTATGCTGAAACAGCTCGTGATCGCGTTATCTCAAGAACCGATTGATGGATTCCTGCCAAACTTAGGTCATGTAGGTTTCTTGCAGAGCCGATGAACTGATTAAATTTTGGGGTCATGAGGTCAAGGTCAAAGGTCATGCAGCTCATTATGCATGCAAAAATAGCTTGTGATCGCATTATCATTAGAACAGATTGATGGATTCCTCCCAAACTTAGATCATGTATGTATCTTGCAGAGCCAATGAACTGAGTAGATGTTAGGGTCATGTGGTCAAAGATCAAAGGGTCATATATGTATATGAGAAATTGCTTGTAATCACGATATTCTGAGAACCTGTTAATGGATTACAATTGAACTTGAATTTGAACAATTTCTTCTGTTTTGGTTTGTAAAATTGCTCTATGACGGAGGCATCATTTCGACTGCGCGCAGTCGAAGTTCCATCTAGTTTTTTTTTAATTTATGGAAACTGCCCCATACCCTAGCCCCCGCTGCGTACAGTCATGGTTCAGTGACAAAACAATGGCCTCGTAACTGTGAGGCCCCAGGATCAAAACCGTGTCGATGTGCTATATTAGTGCCCTTTTGTGGGGCATTAATCCTCATTACTGTCATTTATGACTTGAGGGCGTAAGTCCCCTAGTTAATAAGCATAGTAGCAAACACATGTTTTAGCAGTCCCGCAAAACACACATTAGCAAATTATTATTCAATAAAATCTGAGAGTGTAAACTATTATCTAGATCTATTATTTTTAAATAATTTTTTTTTAAATTCCATGAATTGGGGTAAAACTAAAATATTCCACCTTTATGAGCGACAGTGTACAAGTGAAGTTCATATGCATGGTACGCCCAGTACAGGCACAGTAGTCAATATACCCGTTTCCATTACTAGGTTAAAAAGGAAGTCCGCCCTGACATCAAGTTGGTTTTAATAGGAGCAGGTAAATGAAAGAAACAGGTCAGTGAAAGTTTGAGCAAATTTCGATTAAAAATAAGAAAGTTATGAATTTTTGAAGTTGCGATCACTCAAACACAAATTGGCAGCATGCACTTACATGTAGACGCATTCTATTTTGAGTACTTCTGTTCAGCTAGAAATATATTTTTAAGGTTCTTCATTTGATTGATTTGGTGCTCTCTCTATTCTTGTTTCTTGTCTGATTGATTGTGGGGACGATTCAGAATTTATTGATGTTTTACAAAATAATAATAATAATTTTGTTTACCCAGGGAAGCCTCAATGGCTTCAATGTTGTTCTTCCAGAAGGCCTTGCAATTATCAATACCCCTGGAATTGCCAGATACCCATTTACACTTTGGTGGAGAGTGGTAAATATTGATTAACGACAAAATACGTTATTGCCGGCTGGAATTCGAACCCTAAACCCTTGGATTAGAAGTCAAGTGAATGCACCACTACCCTCACAGTCATATAATCTTCTTTCTCTCGTTTCATATTTACCCATCCCCACCCACTTTCTCTCGTTTCCCCATTTTTCTATCATATTTCGCCATTCGATTGGGGGCTTACTTAACAATAGCTTTAGAACTGCGAGTGTATGAAATGCAAGCTCTTACGTTCAATTAAAATTGGGTCCAATTTGTCCTTGTACTCAGTCTCTACATTATTGATGTTCATTCCTGTGGTATTTTGCACTTGTCGTACTATCCATTATCTCATTACGCTTATCACAATCAAGTAAATTTTTAACAAGCCTTGCATGAAGTATGCTGGGAATTGTAAACAGTAATCACAAGGCTGACTGTAATAGCTCACCCTTTGCAATATATTGCCGCAAAGCTTGTCATATATTGTATGGACATAATTCGAAGTAAGCCATATTAGGGTATTTGAATTGAAGATTTTGGGCACTTCTTCTTCTTATCGAGTCACTACACAAGTCCCGTTCAGTGGTCCACACAGGCTTTGACACGGCAATTCACGGCTTCCAGGTCAATTTTGGGCGCTTTATCATCTATTCACGGCATAGAAGTAGATGTTTATCTATCTTCCCTAACTCCTAACCAAAAATTAATATGTTAACAATGTCTCCTCTCTTGACTATACCCTATAAATATCTGCCCAATATCATTATTCTAAATTGATTATTAAAGCCAGTTTTAAGTTACTAATTGGACTAAGGACAAATGCAAAATTAAAGTGAAGAAGAAAAAATGAAACAACCGTGATATGATGAGTGGTTTGGGTGGTTTAGTGGTGGGTATTTTACCTGACTGCTAAGAAAGCATAAATGATTGTTAGTAAGCAACCAGATGACCAACGGCTTTGGGTCCTCTCCGAGGGACATGATAATGAGGATTAAATCCTTACCAAAGCGCATCGACTTGGTGCCGAGCCCGGGTCGCCGGATTACGAGACCATTGCTCTACCAACAGCTATCGCGCCTCCAAAATTACATCTCTCTCTCTCTCTCTCACTGATTTACCCCTATAGATTCCATTTATCCACGGTCTCTCCGCTCTCATCCAGCAGACTCTTTTTAAAGTCCGGCATCATAAGATCTTAGTCATGATTCTCATCGTAACTGTAGTCTTCTTCACATCAGGTTAGTAGTACTTTAAAAGCTGTAATATTCCATTTTGTTTTAAGTGGCCTCTTAGGTTGTAGCCTTGGCGTATGATTAAATCGTATGAGTTCATTTGTATGAAAGCAGAAAAATAAGAAAAAGAGAATGGTGAAAGTTGATATAAACTGGCCAATGATAAGAAAAATGAAAATCACTAAATCTGTGCAAATATCAAATTGGCAATTTAGTCAGTATATTGAGACGTATAATCAGATACATTTTTCCCGTTTGTAGTATTTTTGTCGGTTTTTCTCCTATTTGACTTCTCTCTTTGGGCACTACTCAAAATGTACTATTGATAATATATATCGGCATCGACCCTCTACAAAGGAAACACCCTCCTGAGTAAAATATTTTGGTAAATCAATACTTCTGACATTTTGAATATTATGTAAGATCATTTTGCAATACGTTCAATACGTACTTTCAATACTTAACCTCAGATCAGTAGAATAAGGAAGTTCATGGAAGATAAAGATTCTTCTCATGCAGTTGTAAGATCTCTTGTTTTGTGTCGTCTAGATTATTGTAATTCCCTACTCCATGGTAAATCTCTTAAAGATCTTAATTCCCTTCAACTCCTCCAAAATAAAACAGCACGGCTCATTAATTGTAAATTTAAAATTGTCCATGGTGTCTCCCTTCTAATCACTGCTCTTCACTAGCTTCGCGTTGATAATCGTATCATACATAAGACCTTAACTCTAACTTACAAGTGTCACACTAAACGGGCCCCATAGCATATCTAGGTGATCTACTCCATTCGCACGATCAGCCAGTAGTAATACACTTACCACCCCTCGAACCAGTAAACAGATAGGTGGTAGTGCTTTTTCCGTTATTGCCCCTAAAACCTAGAATTCCTTACCTGCTGACTTTTACAGTTTTCAAGAAGTGTCTGAAAACACTTTTTTTTTAAAAACTTGTTGAAATATTCCTCTCTGTTGGTAATTGATGTTAGCTTATTATGCTAATGTTCTCACTTTTTATTTATTTGTAATCCTTGTTTATAAGATTTGTATCTAATGAAAAGGCGCTTGATAAATGTAATATCATATATTATATATTATGTTAGGCCTTTTTAGCAAATTTGATAATGGCTACACATTTTATACTGCGCACGTATCTATCCCAGGGGATGCTCAAGGCGCATACAAAGTAGCTTTATTAGGAAGAGCCTGTCCGTGCCTTTGACAGTTTTTTTTAAACACAAATATGGCGCCACATATAATTCGGAGCATCGTTAAATTTATGATCTCATAGTCTTCTGTCTTTTGAACATGAATTTGTTGGTTGGTTTATTATATATGTTCTGATGTAAATTTATGTCATCGAGTGTCTCATTTCATCCATTTATCATTTTCAGTGAGTGGCTTCACCTCAGCAAAGACCCCGACCTCCTGCCAACGCAGTTCATTTGGGGATATGGAACTGAACTATTCCCTGCCCATCCGCCCTCCCTGTGGTGATTTCCAGCTGAGCAACGGTTCCGTAATAATGAAGATCCCTAAATTGATCCCCAGACCACTGATGAAGAGCTGCCAGAGGGACAATATACCGGCTGGATACCGAATATGCCGAAGGCCAGGTAAGGGGGCGCGATGACGTGGTCTCGTAAGCGGCAGGTCCCGAGTCCCAAACCAAGTCCCCCCCCCCCCCCCCCCCGCCTCTCCCCCCCCCCCCTCCCCCCCCCCTCTCTCTCTCTCTCTCTCTCTCTCTCTCTCTCTCTCTGGAGTATTTAGCAAAAGAGGATATAGTCCCTGTACTTTATGTTCACGAACGGCCGTGAAATTGTGTTCATTTCTTCATGCATGATATGCGAAATACCAGGAATATCATGAGCAAATTAGATTGATACGATCGAGATGTCAATTCGTTATATTTCACTTCATATGTTTCCATCAATCGCAAAACTGGTTCATGTTGAAAGGAGCCAGACTCCAATATATTGCTTGTATCCTATGAATTGCATTTTTTTCGCCAATGTCATTTTGATTACCCTTTTCATTTGAAAAATGCAATAAACCTCTACCTATCACTTGTATTTGCTTGTTGTATAGGATTTGCGGCAGGATCAATCCAAATGCAATCTTTTAAATATATATTATTGGTCGATGATGAGTTGATAAGCAGCAAATGAAATTTGCCTAGTGTCTAGATGAAAAAAGAAATAGGGTTATACAAGAACGCAGTTTACAGGTACGATTCATCATCATCGTTAGCATTGTCATTGCTCACCACCATCATCATAATCACTGTCATCATCATCATCATCACTGTCATCACCATCATCATCATAATCACTGTCATCATCATCATCATCATCACCATCATCAATCATCATCATCACCATCATCATCATCATCACTGTCATCACCATCATCATCATAATCACTGTCATCATCATCATCACCATCATCAATCATCATCATCATCACCATTATCATCAATCATCATCATCATCATCATCATCATCATCATCATCACCATCTTCTTCTTCTTCTTCTTGTTCTTCCTCCGCTTTTTCGGAGATCAGCGATCCCATGGGCCGCAAGACATATAACTAAACAGGAGCACAAGGTAAACATCAAGGTAATGGACTGATAGCAGTCGATCGCGATAGGTGCATTTTATGGACAAAGAGTAAAGTAATAGCCAGTAAACTTCTATATGTAGTAAGTGGCAGTACAGGATCAAATGGGAGAAGAGTAGCATTGGTAAATAAAGACGGATCACGGTCATCATATTGTGACGCACACAATGGGTAATCCTGGAGACATTTATTTACTTTGGAGACAAAGTCATGGCGTATTTGAAGATGATTCGGACAGGATGCTATAAAGTGTTCAACTGTCTCATCAACACCTTTGCACATCATCATCACCATCACCATCACCATCATCATCATCATCATCATCATCATCATCATCAATCATCAATCATCATCATCATCATCATCATCATCATCACCATCATCATCATCATCATCATCAATCATCATCATCATCACCATCATCACCATCATCATCATCACCATTATCACTCATCATCATCATGGTCGTCATTATCATCATTATAATCATTATAATAATAATAATATTTAGCTTTTATATAGCGCTTATCACAAATGTCTCTATACAATATACTATCACCCCGGTCATTAGATTCAGTGCTTTCCCGCACACAATGCGTGCACAATCTCCACTCCGAATATCTTCAACCTGGACCTTAGCATATACATATCTTTAATCAAAAAGCTAAACTTAACCTAAACCCAACTGTAACCCTAACCCTATACTTTTTACGTAATCAAGCCCATAGCAATAGTCCCGGAGGACGGAGGCAAATGTCGATTTACTGGACCCAACACAGTACTTAACACGGTGCTATAACTCATCAGGCTCTTTACCCCCCCCCCCCCCTCCCCCTTGTTTTCCCTCTTTTTGTCATGCTTCCAATCGTACAACATTTAATTTACCTTTTATTTATATTATACTGAGGGATGGGCTCTAGCATAAGGACCATACTCCTTTTTAGCTCATCCCTTTACTCCCATTATGTTATGTTATTTTGTTGTTGTTGAATGTATGATATTTTGTGTGTGATTATTCCGTATTTAATTGTATATGTTCTTGTATTTTTAATGATGAGTGTAAATAAACGAACTTGAACTTGAACCCTAACACTATAACCCTAACCATGTAACTTATTAATTTACATCTATTAATACAGATCAATAGTAATAATACAAGAACAAAAAACATTAGTCATTGGTAATTTCAACGAATTTTCATTTCAGGATGAGGCAAATAAATTATAGTTAAAATTTCGTTTTTTCTTACTTCCGAAATGAAAAAAGTTATAATTAAGAATACATGTAATTCAAAATAGCCCTGTAACATTTTCGGAATTGCGGACCTTCGTAGATATATAACCTTTTTCATTTCCGAATTATGAATCCTATTTCTTTTTTTGTTTGGGAAATTTGGGTTTCGGGATCATGAACGTTTTGAAAAAACGAGTAATTCCAGAATTAAAGAAAATTTTCGTGAGGGAAACATTGTACAGATTGCCCTATACACAATTTTTGTTCTAACATTTAAGGATATCAAGCTAGATGCATAAATATCGGTCTCCTAGATATTATGTTACGCCTCTTAAATTCTGTTTATTTATAGATTGCCTGTCTGGACCGTGTGTGAATGGATGGTGTGAGGAGACGATGGAAGCGTATTTTTGTCACTGTCCAGAGGGATTCTCTGGAAAAGACTGTTCAATAGGTACATCTGATACTTATTGGATGTCGACTGCAACGATCACGATGACGACGGAAACGGCTACGGTGACGACTGAGATGACCACGATGACGACTGAGACGACTTCGGAATGCCCACCTACTACAGCGGGAATCTCAGGTATGGGTCACTCCTATAGCTTGATGGTTTTTGTTTAAGCACGATCGTATGATAATGATGATTATCACACGTTGTTTCATTTTGTCAAGAATTCTTTTCCGAAAGTGTCACCCCATCGATCCATAAGACCCGACCCCTGCATAGGCCTTTTACCGTAGATCTCGGATTTAGCCTTCAAAAGCCTTAAAAAAAGACCCCCAAATCGGATTGATTTCAAGTCATCTTGGCTATGCACCGAACGTTAATAATAATAATAATAGCTAGTTCTTATATAGCGCTTTTCAAGACCGAAGGCCCTCTCAAAGCGCTTTACAGATATATATATTATTACCCCGGTCATAGGATTCAGGCTTACCCGCACACAATGTATGCACATTCTCCACTCCCTGGGGAGCATTCCAGCCAGGCGTCTTTTTACGAGCGCACACTTGCTAATCTAACCACATTAGCTTTCGCATCCTACCGGGTACCCATTTAACACCTGGGTGGAGAGTGGCAAATGTAAATCAATGTCTTGCCAAAGGACATTAGTGCCGCGGTGGGACTTGAACCGCGAACCTTGTGATCCACCGTCCGGTGACATATCCACTCGTCCACGAGTTGTTAGAGTTGTTAAAGTAAGCAGTACGACGGTAAATTACACAAAAACAAAATGATAGGAATTCTGTCAGGAAGGGGTGGTCAAACGCCGGACGAAATCGGGCAACTCCCTCCCTAAATCCCAGTGACCGACTGGCTTTTTTTCTTCTTTGGTAATAACATACATAAAATGAGCTGCAAAGGGTACATGAGCATTTGTCTACATCAATAACCCATCTCTTGTAATGGCCAAAATTAAAGTGATTGAATCTTTACGCAGCACAAAACGTACGACCATTCGGTACAATGGTCTGAAAATTATACTATTACTTACTGTTTTGGTATCACTTAAGTCCATCCGACAACTTATAGTCGTTATTTCTCACTTGAAGACATTTTCAAGCCCCCCCCCCCTTTTTTTTCTTCATTTTTGGGGCCTGCAATTGAGACAAAATACCTTTAATATATGCGAATATTACAATGACGAACAGTATAACGTATTCCGAGGATTTCTATTGAGATCGCCCTTGACTTGAATTCTAAAAAGTCGTTGCAGCGTGTTACAGGTTTATTCGTGTTAAACCCTACAACTTACTTTTCTTAATTGACATTTCTATCTTTCTTCTCTTTACCCACCGTCCCAGATGATTGCCACAGCTTATTGTTTTGTCAAGATGAATGGGTGAATATTGTATGCCCATCGGGAGAGGTCATCAGCATACTGTCTGCGAACTACGGACGCACTGATCCGTACGTCTGCCCTCACATACGTCCAGAGACGATGGAAGATACCAGCTGTTTCCTGGACGTCGCCCAGGACATTTGCCAACCCTCGGGTTCAGCATGCAACTTCGAGGTTAATTATGCTAAATTCGGAGACCCCTGTTATGGGACATTCAAGTATCTCAACTTCACCTACACGTGTATCCAGGCTGAGCTATACTGACATTAGTTGACAGGCGCAAACCCTTTTCGTCGTGACAGAGTGCAGTCTAAACTGTGAGACTATGCATGGTCTACTGCACTCCATAGACTCACTCAATGTGACTTCCGGACCGCATGACCGTTACCAAAATCGCGGAAAAAGGGGTCAATTTCAAGCAATGTCCGCGGACAAAATATTCCTCGAAATATAGAAAATAGAGGTGCGCAGGTGTCCTCGAAATTGATAAATAGGGGTCAGGAAAAGGGAATAGAGAAAACCGGGAAAAAAATTCTCGGAGCCGAGTCTTGTCCTTGAAATATGGTAAAATAGGGGTAAATTTGCGAAAGTGTCCTCACAATCTTATAAATAGGGGTATTCCAAGGTACGATTTTGTCCTTGTTTTGACGTAAAAAAGGGGGTTAAATATCACAAAATGTCCTTGAAATTGACCGCAATAGGGGGGTATTTGCTTTTGTGGTAACGGTCATAAGCGTCACCCTCTGCGGAGGAGTGACCCCACCGGGCATTAGCTGCTCCTGACTCAGACAGAGACCGACAAAGTTAGGCTGTGCTCAAGACTTTATGGAATCGTAATTTAGTGTCAAATTAGAGTCTCTGTCTACAGACTATATTGAATTTTGAACGAGAATGATATGGCTATTGACTAACTCTCATAACTCTCGATTTTTCGCAATTTTAAGTTCATTTAAAGCCTATCTGCACTAGCTTGGCCACAAGGAATTAGACCTCACTGACAGGTGGTTATCTCATCAAATCAGTTCTCAATTATCATAAGAAAAAGGGGACCATGGGGGCCAACGGGTACCGCTTAGGCATTGTTTGCTATATAGAGGGCGCAAGTAACTTCAAGTAGTGGAGTCCCGCTTAAGAAAAAAGATTGGTACACCTTGGATGTGTGTGATGATTGTTCACATCCATGAGCTTGTTAGTGCCTCTGTATGGCCATGCCTTAAACCAGAAAGCATGACCGTACAGAGGATTTTTTTTCTGTTGGGGACTGGGTGAAAATGCAATGAGTTATTGTAAATTTATTGCATTTTCTTTGTGTTTTTTACATTTGTGGGGGGCGGGCTGCCCCCTACTCTAGCCCCCACTGCGTACAATCATACATTGCGCGCGGCAAGGAAACCACTGTTGGTTTTCGTTCAACCGAGAGAGGGCGGTAGGCAGTTACAAGATTCAAACAAGTCTGCCTCGAATAGGGTATGAGATGAGGGTTGTTTTAACACCTGAATTCTTCCCAATGGGCCAAGTAATAGAAACTTATTGATTACAATTGATATCTTAGAGTCCAACCAACATTTTATGACCATAAATTACAAGTTTTGTTGTCAATACGTTTCCATTACCAGTACTGGAGTTTATCTTTACAAAGCAAAGTATACAGACCAGGTGGTGAAATGCCCCTCCCCCCCCCCCCCCCCATGATTTGGGGTTTTAAAAAAAAAATCTTTCTTTCTTTCTTTCTCTCTGCGTTGATTTTCCAAAAGTTGCCAGCTGAACTAAAGTGTTCCCACTGTTTATACGTTATTTTGGACCTATCATCTTTTCATTCGGCCCTATTCCCCTTTTCCCCCCGAAATGCTGCATTTTTTCAAAACTCAGTAAGCAGAGAAGGAATATTTGGAAGATTAAAATGAAACTTTCACCACATTTTCCAGGCAAAAAAGGAAATGCAATTATACATGCTAAGAAAGGATGATATCAACGCCAAATTTGTAGGGAACTAAGTGTGTTGCATTTCTAGAAATCACATGTAAGATACGTAACATTGACTACCTTTTGTGGGACTTTTGTGTCTTTCTGAGTATCATATTCTGCTTTATTAAAATATAAAAATAATAAAAATGCATTGGTTTGTTTTGAGGGTGATATTACATGTAGTTCATTTGTTATGATTCATCATAGGATGTAATAATATAACTGTTGACTAGTTCAATCACAAAATTTGAATGGAACAACATATATGGTGTAATGTTGTTGTTGTTATTTATTTTATTTTATTTTTTTGCAAAAAAAAATATGATCAGTGATCAACCATGTCAAATGCTTAGGCGAAGTATAGAAATATACCAAGTGTCGTCACTTGCCTATCATAAACACCATCAAAGTCACAAATGAGTGCTTTTTTTTTTGTTGTTAGCCTTTTCTGAATCCTTACAGGTGTTCAAAGAGATTAAGAGAACATTATTTTTCTGAGTTTCTCTGAATTAAGATAATCCATGCCGTCAAACCCCTTTTTGGCAGAATAATGTTATACACGATGTACGAGAGGGATAGATAAAGATAATATAGAGATAGATAGATAGAGAGAGAGAGATAGAGGGAGAAAGTGAGAGTTTACAGAAAAAGAGGGAGAGAGATATAGGGAAAGATAAAGTGAGAGATAGAGATAGAGGGGAGATAAAGAGAGGGTGATATATAGATAGAGAGAGAGAGAGAGAGAGAGAGAGAGAGAGAGAGAGAGATACAGATTTAGAGAGACGGAGAGATAGATGGATATAATACAGAGAAAGAGAAATATAGAGGGTAGACGTCCACTCCGTTCGCGTTCACCACAGTTGAAACCCGTTTGGCATCATTATTTTCAGAACGTAGTGATGAGAACGACTGAACGAGTCTGGTGTGATGGGGGCTTTATTAGAGGCTCTCTTTCCTTCTTATAAGTGCCCCTTCCCCTTCTCATAATTACCTCTTTTCATCTCTGATAAGTGCCCCGTTTATTTGAACATGTGCCTCCTTTTGTTTTTAATAAGAGACACTTTCCCTTCTCATAAAATCCCCCTTTCACCTGCGATAAATGCCCCTTATAAGTTCTTGTAATGACCGAGTCATTGTCCCAATTTCTCTATAACAAATAAATGAATATATAATAGACGATAATTATAAAAGTGCTCTAGTTCATTCTGAAACCTCATCATCATTATGTATGATTGACACTTTTCAAATTTAAATAAAATTTTTAAAAGCAAAAAGGATGAGTATCGAATTCAGTGCAGTGGAAAACCCACCATTTTCATGGTATTGGGTTTAAGTCCGGTTGCTTCAGTCTCAAACGATATCCACTACACCACGGCTCACCCCGACAGAAAATATGATAGTTTTACTATTTATCACACACTCTCAAATATTGCACCATCAATATGGTGCAATCACAATGCCGTATATTGCCAAAGAGCGCAGTTCACAATTTAGAATAAGTTTGCTTGATTTATTAATTCTCCATTGGAAACCAGGGAGATGTGAGTTCGACCATGATCTCTACGTCTCCCCTTCCCCCTCTTCTATCTCTCTCTCTCTCTCTCTCTCTCTCTCTCCCCTATCTCTCTCTTTCTCTCTCTCTCCCTCTCCCATTCTATTCCCCCTCTATGTTATACTGTATTCTATCTTACCTTTCTTGATTAAAGTTTTGAATTATTCCCCTTTCCCAAATTGATGTAAAACGTGTACTCAGAGAACTTGAAGTTTAATTGAAATTGATCTTTATTTCATTCATCATAAAAACAAACGAAATACAAAACATAGCCAACAAGTTAAAAAAAAACATTTACACTAGAATACAAGAACTCCAAAAATGTCATATGAATGTGGAGACAGCTAGCAAAGTCAAAGGCTTCATTGGTGCTGCCATCGAAACAAAATACATAGTGTTGTTTTAAAAGGTGATTGAATGAACTATTGCCTAAATAGAGGGGGGGGGGGGGGAACAAATCTTCTTTGATTAACTGGAATTATAAGTTCTTGGAATGATCGATTCATTCTCCCATTTTCTCTATAACAAATAAATGAATATATAATAGACGATTAAAAGTGCTCTAGTTCATTCTGAAACCTCATCATCATTATGTATGATTGACACTTTTCAAATTTAAATAAAATTTTAAAAAGCAAAAAGGATGAGTATCGAATTCAGTGCAGTGGAAAACCCACCATTTTCATGGTATTGGGTTTAAGTCCGGTTGCTTCAGTCTCAAACGATATCCACTACACCACGGCTCACCCCGACAGAAAATATGATAGTTTTACTATTTATCACACACTCTCAAATATTGCACCATCAATATGATGCAATCACAATGCTGTATATTGCCAGAGAGGGCGGCTCACAATTTAGAATAACTTTGCTTGATTTATTAATTCTCCATTGGAAACCAGGGAGATGTGAGTTCGACCATGATCTCTACGTCTCCCCTTCCCCCTCTTCTATCTCTCTCTCTCTCTCTCTCTCCCCTATTTCTCTCTTTCTCTCTCTCTCCCTCTCCCATTCTATTCCCCCTCTATGTTATGCTGTATTATCTTACCTTTCTTAATCAAAGTTTTAAATTATTCCCCTTTCCCAAATTGATGTAAAACTTTTACTCAGAGAACTTGAAGTTTCATTGAAATTTATCTTTATTTCATTCATCATAAAAACAAACGAAATACAAAACATAGCCAACAAGTTAAAGAAAAACATTTACACTAGAATACAGAACTCCAATAGTGTCATAAAGAATGTGAAGACAGCTAGCAAAGTCAAAGGCTTCATTGGTACTGACATCGAAACAAGCATACAATATCAAAGTGTTGCTTTGAAAGGTGATTAACAAAATTGCATAGATAGAGGGGGTAAAAAAAATATTTAAAAAACGATAATTCATTAATTAACTAGAATTATAACCTCTTGTAAAAATCGAGTCGTTCTCCCAATTTCTCTATTACAAATAAATGGATACATAATAGACGACTAAAAGTGCTCTAATCGATTCTGTAACCTCAGCATCAAAAATTCATGATGGAAACATTTAAAATTAAATTAAAGCAGTAAAAAATAAAAATGTAAAAAAGGCAAAAAGGATGAGTATCGAATTCAGTGCAGTGGAAAACCCACCATTTTCATGGTATTGGGTTTAAGTCCGGTTGCTTCAGTCTCAAACGATATCCACTACACCACGGCTCACCCCGATAGAAAACATGATAGTTTTACTATTTATCACACACTTTAGAATAGGCTCACAATTTAGAATAAGTTTGCTTCATTTATAAATTGTCCATTGGAAACCAGGGAGATGTGAGTTCAACCATGATCTCTACGTCTCCCCTTCCCCCTCTTCTATCTCTCTCTTTCTCTCTCTCTCTCTCTCTCTCTCTCTCTCCCTCTCTCTTTCTCTTTCTCTCTCTCTCTCCCTCTCTCTCTCTCTTTCTCTCTCTCTCCCTCTCTCTCTCTCTTTCTCTCTCTCTCCCTCTCCCATTCTATTCCCCCTCTATGTTATGCTGTATTCTAAATTATCTTACCTTTCTTAATCAAAGTTTTAAATTATTGCCCTTTCCCAAATTGATGTAAAACTTTTACTCAGAGAACTTGAAGTTTCATTGAAATTTATCTTTATTTCATTCATCATAAAAACAAACGAAATTCAAAACATAGCCAACAAGTTAAAGAAAAACATTTACACTAGAATACAGAACTCCAATAGTGTCATAAAGAATGTGAAGACAGCTAGCAAAGTCAAAGGCTTCATTGGTACTGACATCGAAACAAGCATACAATATCAAAGTGTTGCTTTGAAAGGTGATTAACAAAATTGCATAGATAGAGGGGGTAAAAAAAAATATTTAAAAAACGATAATTCATTAATTAACTAGAATTATAACCTCTTGTAAAAATCGAGTCGTTCTCCCAATTTCTCTATTACAAATAAATGGATACATAATAGACGACTAAAAGTGCTCTAATCGATTCTGTAACCTCAGCATCAAAAATTCATGATGGAAACATTTAAAATTAAATTAAAGCAGTAAAAAATAAAAATGTAAAAAAGGCAAAAAGGATGAGTATCGAATTCAGTGCAGTGGAAAACCCACCATTTTCATGGTATTGGGTTTAAGTCCGGTTGCTTCAGTCTCAAACGATATCCACTACACCACGGCTCACCCCGACAGAAAATATGATAGTTTTACTATTTATCACACACTCTCAAATATTGCACCATCAATATGATGCAATCACAAAGCCGTATATTGCCAGAGAGGGCAGTTCACAATTTAGAATAACTTTGCTTGATTTATTAATTCTCCATTGGAAACCAGGGAGATGTGAGTTCGACCATGATCTCTACGTCTCCCCTTCCCCCTCTTCTATCTCTCTCTCTCTCTCTCTCTCCCCTATTTCTCTCTTTCTCTCTCTCTCCCTCTCCCATTCTATTCCCCCTCTATGTTATGCTGTATTATCTTACCTTTCTTAATCAAAGTTTTAAATTATTCCCCTTTCCCAAATTGATGTAAAACTTTTACTCAGAGAACTTGAAGTTTCATTGAAATTTATCTTTATTTCATTCATCATAAAAACAAACGAAATACAAAACATAGCCAACAAGTTAAAGAAAAACATTTACACTAAAATACAAGAACTCCAATAATGTCATTTGAATGTGGAGACAGCTAGCAAAGTCAAAGGCTTCATTGGTACTGACATCGAAACAAGCATACAATATCAAAGTGTTGCTTTGAAAGGTGATTAACAAAATTGCATAGATAGAGGGGGTAAAAAAAAATATTTAAAAAACGATAATTCATTAATTAACTAGAATTATAACCTCTTGTAAAAATCGAGTCGTTCTCCCAATTTCTCTATTACAAATAAATGGATACATAATAGACGACTAAAAGTGCTCTAATCGATTCTGTAACCTCAGCATCAAAAATTCATGATGGAAACATTTAAAATTAAATTAAAGCAGTAAAAAATAAAAATGTAAAAAAGGCAAAAAGGATGAGTATCGAATTCAGTGCAGTGGAAAACCCACCATTTTCATGGTATTGGGTTTAAGTCCGGTTGCTTCAGTCTCAAACGATATCCACTACACCACGGCTCACCCCGATAGAAAACATGATAGTTTTACTATTTATTACACACTCTCAAATATTGCACCATCAATATGGTGCAATCACAATGCCGTATATTGCCAGAGAGGGCGGCTCACAATTTAGAATAAGTTTGCTTCATTTATAAATTGTCCATTGGAAACCAGGGAGATGTGAGTTCAACCATGATCTCTACGTCTCCCCTTCCCCCTCTTCTATCTCTCTCTCTCTCTCTCTCTCTCTCTCTCTCTCTCTCTCTCCCTCTCTCTCTCTCTCTTTCTCTCTTTCTCTCTCTCTCTCTCCCTCTCCCATTCTATTCCCCCTCTATGTTATGCTGTATTCTAAATTATCTTACCTTTCTTAATCAAAGTTTTAAATTATTGCCCTTTCCCAAATTGATGTAAAACTTTTACTCAGAGAACTTGAAGTTTCATTGAAATTTATCTTTATTTCATTCATCATAAAAACAAACGAAATTCAAAACATAGCCAACAAGTTAAAGAAAAACATTTACACTAAAATACAAGAACTCCAATAATGTCATTTGAATGTGGAGACAGCTAGCAAAGTCAAAGGCTTCATTGGTACTGACATCGAAACAAGCATACAATATCAAAGTGTTGCTTTGAAAGGTGATTAAGTAACAAAATTGCATAGATAGAGGGGGTAAAAAAAAATATTTAAAAAACGATAATTCATTAATTAACTAGAATTATAACCTCTTGTAAAAATCGAGTCGTTCTCCCAATTTCTCTATTACAAATAAATGGATATATAATAGACGACTAAAAGTGCTCTAATCGATTCTGTAACCTCATCATCAAAAATTCATGATGGAAACATTTAAAATTAAATTAAAGCAGTAAAAAATAAAAATGTAAAAAAGGCAAAAAGGATGAGTATCGAATTCAGTACAGTGGAAAAACCCACCATTTTCATGGTATTGGGTTTAAGTCCGGTTGCCTTAGTCTCAAACGATATCCACTACACCACGGCTCACCCCGACAGAAAATATAATAGTTTTACTATTTATCAAACACTCTCAAATATTGCACCATCAAAAAGATCCAATCACAATGCTGTATATTGCCAGAGAGGGCGGCTCACAATTTAGAATAAGTTTGCTTCATTTATATATTTTTCCGTTGGCCCCATGGACCCTTCGTCTCCCCCTTCCCCCTCTTCTGTCTCTGTCTCTCTCTCTCTCTCTCTCTCTCTCTCTATTTCTCTCTCTCTCTCACACTATATCTCCCTCTGTGTTATGCTTTATTTTATCTTACCCATTCTTAATCAAATGATGGAATAAATCTCCTTTCCCAAAATTGATATAAAACTTGTACGCACAGTTTGAAATTGAGTTTTTATTTTAATCGTCCTCAAAACATCTCAAGTACAAACCATAGTATACAAAACATTTACAATTGAACAAAAAATAGCAGTAATAATATCATATGATTGTGGAGACAGCTAGCAAAGTCAAAGGCTTCGTTAGTGCTGCCATCGAAACAAAATACATAGTGTTGTTTTAAAAGGTGATTGAATGAACTATTGCCTAAATAGAGGGGGGGGGGAACAAAACTTCTTTGATTAATTGGAATTATAAGTTCTTGGAATGATCGATTTATTCTCCCATTTTCTCTATTACTAATAAATGAATATATAATAGACGATTAAAAGTGCTCTAGTTCATTCTATAACCTCATCATCATTATGTACGATTGACACTTTTCAAATTTGAATAACAAATTAAAAAAAGCAAAAAGGATGAGTATCGAATTCAGTGCAGTAAAAAAACCCACCATTTTCATGGTATTGGGTTTAAGTCCGGTTGCTTCAGTCCTAAACGATATCCACTACACCACGGCTCACCCCGACAGAAAATATGATAGTTTTACTATTTATCACACACTCTCAAATATTGCACCATCAATATGATGCAATCACAAAGCCGTATATTGCCAGAGAGGGCAGTTCACAATTTAGAATAACTTTACTTGATTTATTAATTCTCCATTGGAAACCAGGGAGATGTGAGTTCGACCATGATCTCTACGTCTCCCCTTCCCCCTCTTCTATCTCTCTCTCTCTCTCTCTCCCCTATGTCTCTCTTTCTCTCTCTCTCCCTCTCCCATTCTATTCCCCCTCTATGTTATGCTGTATTATCTTACCTTTCTTAATCAAAGTTTTAAATTATTCCCCTTTCCCAAATTGATGTAAAACTTGTACTCAGAGAACTTGAAGTTGAATTGAAATTGATCTTTATTTCATTCATCATAAAAACAAACGAAATACAAAACATAGCCAACAAGATAGTTAAAGAAAAACATTTACACTAGAATACAGAACTCCAATAGTGTCATAAAGAATGTGGAGACAGCTAGCAAAGTCAAAGGCTTCATTGGTGCTGCCATCGAAACAAACATACAATATCAAAGTGTTGCTTAAAAGGTGATTAAGTAACAAAATTGCCTAGATAGAGGGGGTAAAACACACAAAAAAGAACGAAAATTAATTAATTAACAAGAATTATAACCTCTTGTAATGATCGAGTCGTTCTCCCATTTTCTCTATTACAAACAAATGGATATATAATAGACGACTAAAAGTGCTCTAGTCCATTCTGAAACCTCATCATCAAGATTCATGATGGGAAAATTTCAAATTAAATTAAAGCAGTAAAATATAAGAATATAAAAAAAGCAAAAAGGATGAGTATCGAATTCAGTGCAGTGGAAAACCCACCATTTTCATGGTATTGGGTTTAAGTCCGGTTGCTTCAGTCTCAAACGATATCCACTACACCACGGCTCACCCCGATAGAAAACATGATAGTTTTACTATTTATCACACACTCTCAAATATTGCACCATCAATATGGTGCAATCACAATGCCGTATATTGCCAGAGAGGGCGGCTCACAATAATTTTTAGAATAAGTTTGCTTCATTTATAAATTGTCCATTGGAAACCAGGGAGATGTGAGTTCAACCATGATCTCTACGTCTCCCCTTCCCCCTCTTCTATCTCTCTCTTTCTCTCTCTCTCTCTCTCTCTCTCTCTCTCTCTCTCTCTCTCTCTCCCTCTCTATCTCTCTTTCTCTCTCTCTCCCTCTCCCATTCTATTCTCCCTCTATGTTATGCTGTATTCTAAATTATCTTACCTTTCTTAATCAAAGTTTTAAATTATTGCCCTTTCCCAAATTGATGTAAAACTTTTACTCAGAGAACTTGAAGTTTCATTGAAATTTATCTTTATTTCATTCATCATAAAAACAAACGAAATTCAAAACATAGCCAACAAGTTAAAGAAAAACATTTACACTAAAATACAAGAACTCCAATAATGTCATAAAGAATGTGAAGACAGCTAGCAAAGTCAAAGGCTTCATTGGTACTGACATCGAAACAAGCATACAATATCAAAGTGTTGCTTTGAAAGGTGATTAACAAAATTGCATAGATAGAGGGGGTAAAAAAAAATATTTAAAAAACGATAATTCATTAATTAACTAGAATTATAACCTCTTGTAAAAATCGAGTCGTTCTCCCAATTTCTCTATTACAAATAAATGGATATATAATAGACGACTAAAAGTGCTCTAATCCATTCTGTAACCTCATCATCAAAAATTCATGATGGAAACATTTAAAATTAAATTAAAGCAGTAAAAAATAAAAATGTAAAAAAGGCAAAAAGGATGAGTATCGAATTCAGTTCAGTGGAAAAACCCACCATTTTCATGGTATTGGGTTTAAGTCCGGTTGCTTCAGTCTCAAACGATATCCACTACACCACGGCTCACCCCGACAGAAAATATAATAGTTTTACTATTTATCAAACACTCTCAAATATTGCACCATCAAAAAGATCCAATCACAATTTAGAATAAGTTTGCTTCATTTATATATTTTTCCGTTGGCCCCATGGACCCTTCGTCTCCCCCTTCCCCCTCTTCTGTCTGTCTGTCTCTCTCTCTCTCTCTCTCTCCCTCTCTCTCACTTTCTCTCTCTCTCTCTCTCCCTTTTTTCCTCTTTCTCTCTCTCTCTCTATATATCTATCTCTCTCTCTTTCTTGCTCTGTCTTTCTCTCTCTCTCTCTCTCTCTCTCTCTCACACACTATATCTCCCTCTGTGTTATGCTTTATTTTATCTTACCCATTCTTAATCAAATGATGGAATAAATCTCCTTTCCCAAAATTGATATAAAACTTGTACGCACAGTTTGAAATTGAGTTTTTATTTTAATCGTCCTCAAAACATCTCAAGTACAAACCATAGTATACAAAACATTTACAATTGAACAAAAAATAGCAACAATAATATCTTGTGGAGACAGCTAGCAAAGTCAAAGGCTTCATTAGTGCTGCCATCGAAACCAAAATATATAGTGTTGTTTCAAAAGGTGATTGAATGAACTATTGCCTAAATAGAGGGGGGGGGGGGGAAACAAAACTTCTTTGATTAATTGGAATTATAAGTTCTTGGAATGATCGATTTATTCTCCCATTTTCTCTATTACAAATAAATGAATATAATAGACGATTAAAAGTGCTCTAGTTCATTCTGAAACCTCATCATCATTATGTACGATTGACACTTTTCAAATTTGAATAACAAATTAAAAAAAGCAAAAAGGATGAGTATCGAATTCAGTGCAGTAGAAAACCCACCATTTTCATGGTATTGGGTTTAAGTCCGGTTGCTTCAGTCTCAAACGATATCCACTACACCACGGCTCACCCCGACAGAAAAGTAGTAGAGCGTAGAGAGCGTAAATCACGATGGGGTCCATGCACGGGCCAATGCCCCGGCGGGGTTATTTTTGTCGGCCGCACAGATAGGGGTTAGATGCGTGTTGAGCCTATGGGAAAGTTTAGGGATAGGGTTAGGGTTAAATCAAGACCTCTTTTTTTTTTTATAAAAAAGCCCCAATCTGTGCAGCAGAAACAAATGACGCGCCCCGGAGGGGGGTTAAGCCCTCCGAGGCCTGCCCTTGTGCGGACCCTATTATATGTAGGCTTCTATTATTTTGAGCCTGTGACTGTAGATTTGGGAATTTGACATAAAAAAGTATCATTTACAGAAAATCCCGGAAAATCATGTCATATCATTTCAGCATCATGTATCGAATTAGAAACAACCCCCTCCCATATCATCAGTTCGCCAGCGCGTGATGGTAAAACAATGGTCGTATTGTGTTCAGTACCACTCACCCAGAAATAACTACTTATGTATTTTCGAGTTCACGTGTAGTAAATTTCACGAAGCCACTGTATTCCAATGGGTTGACGTAAGCACGAACCAATCAATTATCTTCGTTCACAACATGTGACCGTGTGAGCAACCCTAGTTACAGACGGATGTTTATAAGCAACGGACTTTGCCCCGCGCTACTGCGAAAACCGCGCCGTTTCGTACACTGGAATTGGGTAAAATATACTTTCTGGATCTTGGATTTTTATATTTTGGCTGAGAAAAGGTGAGTTGTATATCTAAGAACGGATTTATTGAGGTTGTAAGGGATAAATATTCTTTTAGAATTTATGTGCAGCGATTTTATGTCAGTATGTCGACATCGATTGGGTAGTATTTTGCGCGCCGACTGGTTGCGGTTGCCTCTGCATATAGCGCATCGATTGTTTACGGCCGCTACCGGGCTGTGTACGGCATGTGTGTGTGCCAGGCAGCCCATCCTTGCTCGCTAGCTCAGCTCTGGACGACGGCAGGCATGGCAGTGGTGTCGAATTACATCTTGACGAGAACCAGACTGACATTGCATTGCACTGCATCTTGAGCCGATAAACAGGCGGGCCAGTGACAGCCACATATTTCTGGATGTTGTCTTCGTCCAGTGATGTAGCTGCATTGACAATGATTTAGCTACCATTATTACTATAAAAAGAAAGTGCTGCATGGCACTGTTGCACTTGCAGTGTGGTCATTGCTGTTAAAATTGTTATGTTGCTGTGTATCCGGCTCTAGCTCTGCACTGAACATGCTGACAGTCTTGAGAGGGGTAGGAGCACATATTTTTGTTGGGGTCCCGGAATTTGGAAAATTATGTCGACCAATATTTCATTCAGTAGGGGGGGGGGGGTAAGGTCACTTTTTTGTCAGCTTTAGCACAATTTTTTTTAATTACAAAAAAAAAAATGAGGGGGGGGGGGGGGGGCGGGGGGGTTAAACCCCCACCCCCCCCCCCCCCACTCACCTGCGTACGCGCCTGTAAAGTGCCATCTCATTTTTCAACGACTGGTTCAAAACTACTGAATACTTGAAATGGTTATATTTATGGATATTTCACCCGTCTCTGAACCGTTTTTGATCAAACAGATGATTTTATGTTGGTTACCTGGCAGCTAGGGAGTGAAACCAGAGGGAGTGAGTGTTGTCCTTCTTCTTGTTCCATTAGTGAACATTGCTACTTGACCTGTAAAGGAAGCTCCTATTTTTTAATTTTTTTCCCCTAAATAGCTGAAGAAAGAGTTTATTTATTAATTTATTTGATTCCTTTCTACAACATGTACATGTACATGCACACGTATGTAGTTTAAGCTTGAAACATATTCACATCACACAATCTATTCCAGAGCTACCAAGTTTCACGCATTAGGCGTGACATCACGCATTTCGAGGGTCTGAAAATGCTCTTACGCACAACGTGCGCGCTAGATTTGGAAAAAATGCTATACCTTATACGTGTGTTATACCCTCGCATGCGCGCTCGCGAGCCGATCATGAAGATGTCACGCATTGCCGATCTTTGAACATGGCGTCTCTGCTATTCTATTTTATAGATGTTATAGGCAATGTCAACCCAAACTTAACTCCAATGACATGCCAACAAAGTACAACATATTATGCTGTTTATCAGTTTATTATGGCAGTTCCTTTACCAAACCACATTTGTTTGCTGAGCTTGTTTTCTTGTGTGCTGTCTCTTTTGGCTTGGGTGTGATTACAAGCTGAGACATACTGTACATGTAAGACTAGGAGCTAGTTTGAAAGTTGAAATTTCCCTGCAGAAATTCCCTTTTTTTTTTGCTGCAGTAATTTTTTTTTTTTACTACAGCTCTTTACAGTCATCCAGAGCTCTTTTTGAAATTTTCAAACCTAAATCTTATTTATGCACTCTTGTGAATGGTGTTTATTTTTGTCAATGCTTTGCCATGTTGTAAACTCTTCCAGTGCCTAGTCATGTGCCAAAAGTATGTGTTGAGAGCCAGAAAGTGCTATACATGTACATGTATGTAGCTTTAAGACTCTCATAAGGTTAATGCCCTTCTGGCTCTGAACAGACACAAATGTTTTTATTTACATGTACATTGTAACTTGTAAGATGAAGTTGAGTTCTGGTCATGCGATTGCATTGTGAAAGAAACGGTGTGGAACCGACCAGAAAAGGTTGATCATCTAGCATATAAGAATTTGTGTGTATTGCAAGGTTCTGGAATCATCAAAATGATAAGAAATTTGGCCAAGTCTTGGTAAAGTTACAAACACTTGCACAGAAAGATGTATATGGGACTACACGAACACGTGGCGTAAAAAGCCGGCCCCCCGATTTTTACGATGTTACATGCATATTTAGAATATGAAGGCATTTGAAGAGCCATGCTTTTCAGGGAACATGTCTTAACTGATGTTCTTCCACACTTGCATAATAAGAATGAGTAATGCTCACAAATTATTTTTCACCTCTTCCCAGAACTCAACCTTCTCTTTAAGGAGTCCCTTGAATGGACTAATCTTCATTCAGAAGTGTTTTTATTGGAGCTCTGTGTTTAGGGTAATTGTTAACCCAACAATCAAAGGGTAATTGGAGGCAAGTTATATTCTTCTGTCAAGATAAGATGGCTATCATGCAGACCCATGTTGACATTGTTGATTTGACAATAGAGATCATCAAATTATCGCCTCTGGTTGATTCTGGCTTTTATTACTAGTCTTTATTTTCAGACCAACTTTTATCCACCATCATGCAAAGAAACAATGTTATTTATAAAGGCTGCCCCCTCCAGTTTTTAACATTTTAATTTCAAAACTCAGAAGTACTTTACTACATGTAGTCATACGTGTACATGTACACTGTACATGTACATGTAATCACTTTTGTAATTTCTTAGTTTATTAGCCTGTTATTTTATTCCACACTCCATTTCCATACAAGTACAAACACTTTAATCAATATACCTCCAACTACAAAAAAATATGTATTTTCACTATATTGTGTGAAACAAGTGTTCTCTTCCTTGACATGTTTCAATTACATCTTTGTATTGTTTTTGTTTATTTATATTTACATGTACAACCATATTTCAAGGTTCTCATCCCAGCCCACTTTCCATTTTCCTGCCCATGACACCCTTTTTAAAATTGTATTTTTATAGAGGCAATGAAATACATTGTAACAAAAATCATTGAGCTATGAACATTTGACATTTTATGGAAATAAATAACATAGAACTTTTATTTATGCAAGAGACAGAAGTTGATACAAATGTATGGTTTTATGATTCTGTGAAGCGTCTGAATATGGAGACTGTGATTTATATTTTTGAATCATTGATAAGCTACATATACTTGTAGAAATAATTTGATCCTTCGACTTGATAGGATTGTGGAAATGTAGCTCAAATTGTTGGGTTTTATTGACTTTCATTTCAAGATAAGGAACTTATAGAAATACCTCAGGTATTTTGGAGGAACAAGTTTAAATCTTAATCCCAGGGAGCTTCAAAGCTCCTTGCTAATAATGAAGAAATAAGTATTGACCACCCAGCAAGTTCTAAAGTCAAGCCAGACTGGCATTAGTACGGTATTCTGGTTAACATGGTGTATTTAGATCAGGAAGAAATATATTTGTAACAATATCTGTATCAGTAGATATTGGAAGGTCCATGTACATTTAAGAAATTGGACTTTTAAGGAGTATTTTGTATTAAACTGCTGCTATGTTTATATTTACTTCAGGACCAGCAAGGCATGAATCATCTACATGTATACTGCAAGACATCAAGGTATGTTGACAACTAGGTCAAAGATGTAATCCCATGGAATTCTGCATGACCATGACCTGTAAGCCACTCATCTCCATGGAAACGAAGGATCGCTGACCTCATTCATGACTGCGCTTTGTTTTCATCAGATGAAGGAATAAAGCAAGTTGATCCACTGCATTATAACATACAGTAGGCTAGACTTTAGTGCAGCTGTATCACATTAAAGCTTGTGTTGCAATTTGGATTGTGTTTTCTTGAGACCATGTACATGTTGTAGGTGTTAGGTGCACCACGTGGTGTTTTGATCAAAAGACGGTGTCAGACAACAAATAACTTTGTTGTCGATTACAAGCGCATTACCATTAACAGGAAATGCCTGTTTCACAACTTGATGTTCGCACCTCCGATGTGAATCGCAGACCCAGGGGTTACGACTTCTGGTGCCGAGTTTTTGCGAAGTGATCGCTTCATCAGCGATTGACTGACGATTAGAAACATGGACAAGCTGGTGAAGCCATCATCGACGTCTCCGCCGGGGGCCAACAATGGCAAGCGGGGACCCACATGCTCCCTGAGCGGGAGTAGCTCCAGTGAGGGGGAGGGGTCAGACCATGAGGAGATACCCCCCTCCCCCTGTAGCAGCACCTCCAGTGGACCCACCTACGTGCGCCCTGCTGGGTTCAAGCACCATGGACAAGAAATCAAGGTGCAGGAACAGAGGCCAAAGGTCAATACTAGTGTGCGAATCAAGCGCAAGATCAAGAGACAGTCTATGATGAAGGATGTGTTGCCACTCAGTCATGTGACCTCTCACCCTGTTACCAAGGTAACGATGGAGGAGAAGACGACTGGGGTCCAGGTCCTGCCGCCCAGTGGGATGAAAACTAAAGTCAGGAAAGGTAGGTTCAAGAAAACAACAACTCTAACACTTACAATCAATTTTGATAACATTTTTACTAGAAAGACTTTCAGTCAGAGTGCTTTGTTTCAAGCCTTGATTCATGATATATAGTAGTGTCATATTTCATCAAACAGTTTGGAATTCAAGAAGAGCTAGTTTTTACTTGTCTGAAAGCTCCAAAACTTTAACATTTACGAAAAATTGATTTGGGGCAGTAATAACTGGAGGAGGGGGGGGGGGGGGTTGAAATGTTGTGTCTTGGAACTTTATAATAATAAGTTGCCTTTGTTGAAAAGAGAAAAATTAGAGAACCAAATGTCTGATGGGCATTATACATGTACTGTACATGTACATGTAGCTGATGTCCATTTTTAAAGTGCTGATAATAGGACAAGTTAATCTGATTTTTCTGCCCCTTCCCCCTTCAAATTAATTCTATTGCTTTAATAACAAAGAGAGCATACAATGTACACATTATACATGTACAGTACATGTACATGTATGTTGAATGCAAATTTGCGTACCTACATGTAGGTTACATTGTAGTTTTTCCTTTTACTCATACATAAAAGGTAAGAAGCTCCGTTTTGTTGACTTCCATGCACATATATGATTCTTATTAAGACTTTCTTGCTTGTAACTTGATAAGGCAGTAACTCAATATTAGCTTGGCAAAATGACCTGCTTACTCCTAATGGAATTTGAGTTGTACATCTGAATTCTGATACAATTGTTGGGGAAAAGTCATGCAGAGAATTCAATAAGGATTTTAGATTTAGGTCATTATTATAATGAGTAATAAGATTGCATTACATCTACATGGGGTATTACTGTAGTTCTTTCACCTCTTTTTTTCCATTGGACCAAGCTTCTTTTCTTTACAAGCTTTGTCCGAATAAATTGTTTCATTGTAATGTGTAATGTAAGTCTGTAATGTATACAGTTTTTGAAGGCCCCTCCCTTCTCACTCTTTCTCTCTCTCTCTCTCTCTCTCTAACTTCTCTCTCTCTCTACCTTCTCTCTCTCTCTCTTTCTCTCTCTCTCTCTCTCTCTCTCTCTCTCTCTCTCTCTCTCTCTCTCAAGAAGTACATCAACAGCAGTTTTTAAATGTTAGAAAACAAAACACTTGAGTTCTGATCCAGACATGCACATTTAAAATACAAATGATGACCACAGATACACATACTGACATCTCCAGAACAATATTGACTATGAACATTTTTTGTATTGCATTATTTATAGCCTGTGTACCATTACACAAATAAGAAAACATGGCCTTCACGTTGTGAAGTGCTGATGTCTAATCGGGTAAATCGTTTCTATGGTAACAGAATTACATTTGTTTTTCCCCTCTTGTGAGCACTATTAAGCAAACTAAATGTGAAAAGGTTCAAATGCTTTTTTATAGCATGAAAGGCGATTGCACTATAAATAGTTTTCAATAAAATGTATATTGATATACAATTTGTTTGGCATTTATAAATTTAGATGCCTGACAAAGGCATAGATTTTGATAAAGGAAGGTTCTTTTCCCCCCATATAATTACTTCCATACAGTACATCATCTACTTTTTTTCTTTCTCTCTGTGTACTATTATATTACAGTATAAATCGGTTCGTCCGACAGAAGTTATTTGTTTTTCTCTTACTAGTGCCTCTGATCAATCGTGTCATATACCTTTAAATGTAAACTGTACTTCTTTATCACAGGCCGAATTCTCTGTTGCCTTTCATCATGTTTGGCTAGCCAAACTAGCACTAGAGATTCAAATTGAAAATTCAAGCCTGGAGGGAAATTGTGTCAGATTCCTTCCAAATTTGTGTCCTAAAATTGTCAGATATAGAAAAGATTTGGGTTGCAAGTGCTTTTTCCAAAAAATGCCTGTACTGACTACTGTATGTTTAACGAGACGCCCATCTGTAGCACATGCAAGACAGCTTGAGCATGCTTCTCTGTTTGGAAAGTTAAAGGAGTATACATGTACATGTACATGTAGCTGTCCATGTTTTCATCAGCTCGAGTTTGCCAAATAACCCGCTATTTTAACTATCCCGATCGCAAATTGACCAGTTAATTTGCATACATTGTAGCCTGCATCAGCTGAAATTAGCGGGATATTTGGCCAAGAAATATCCTGAGAAATCTTGGTCTTGTTTCCAAAATATCTCGCTATTTAGGAAAAAGCGGGCTAATTTGCGCCTGTCCGAGCTAGTTTGTGATGATCATACATGTATACAGGTAGGTCTGGTGAAGATACAATTTTGAGCTTCGGGATATTTATATCCCTAGTCTGAAAATAGTGGTTTTTTTGGCAACCTCGAGCTGATGAAGACAGGCCTCATGGGTATAGAACAGGACTCCATTAGAGAAGTGCCATCCAAGGGCATCCCTGTTTACATAAGAAGATGGGATGTATATTCCTACATGTAAATGTCTACTGTACGTGTACAGCTATAGCAGGTGGGGGGGGGGGGGGGGGTGGGTGAAGATTTGCAATAGGCTCATTTACATTGCCAAAACACAAATTTGATAAACCATCAGTTCATTTAAGTTATTAACTCTACTGGAAAAAATCTGTTTAATATTTCAATGTTATACTATCATTAGTATGCACATTATTATTATTACTATCATCAGTATGCATATTATTATTATTATTATTATTATACATGTAGGGTGCCTGGCAAAAGGTTGAATCGGGCCATGTTTGAATGTTTTAGACTTTCTTTAATTATCTTGAAAGCCTGAGAGTAAGAAATAAATTCCATTTTGGAAACGTTCCCCTATTAATACCTTTTTTTAATAGTCCAATTCTTCTTTATAATGAAATTTCTCTTATAATCATTTCTTTTTTTTAAACATGTTGTTTTCTCTTTTCTCTTACCCTTGTCTTTTCAAACTACATGTACATGTGAATGTATCTCACTTCCATCTATCCCACTGTCATCTTTCCTTTCAAGATGTTGTTATCTAGATCATAATGGATCTCGGGGGTAATGTATGATTTGAGAAGGCTCAATGAAACCTGAGATCCAAGAAAGACACCATCTCAAAAGAAACGCATTTCATCCTTTTTGTTTACATCACCATCAAAGTCCCAGTCAATTTAGAAAAATCGTCATGTGGCTCGTTAGAATGAGAGATTAAAATCTCTTCGCTGGCAGTGCCGTAATTGACGCATCAGCTAGGGCACTGCCACAGAAGAAAAAAATTTGCCCTGAGTTTACATGTGATGTGGTTGTTGCCTAGCAACAGGAGTCCTTGTCTCCCCTCAGTGCTAATCTATGCAGCTACTCAGAGAGGAGAGCGGGAGAGGAGAGCGAGAGAGGAGAGTGGGAGAGGAGAGCGGGAGAGGAGAGCGAGAGAGGAGAGTGGGAGAGGAGAGCGGGAGAGGAGAGCGAGAGAGGAGAGTGGGAGAGGAGAGCGGGAGAGGAGAGAGAGAGAGGAGAGTGGGAGAGGAGAGCGAGAGAGGAGAGTGGGAGAGGAGAGAGAGAGAGGAGAGCGGGAGAGGAGAGTGAGAGAGGAGAGTGGGAGAGGAGAGTGAGAGAGGAGAGTGGGAGAGGAGAGCGGGAGAGGAGAGCGAGAGAGGAGAGTGGGAGAGGAGAGAGAGAGAGGAGAGTGGGAGAGGAGAGAGAGAGGGAGAACGGGAGAGAGGGAATGAAGTGCCGAATGCACGTGCCACTTTACTGCAGCTGTATACTATATTCCAACTACCCCAAATTTGTTTTTCCTTTTCTCTTTCTTGCTACCTCTCCCTCCATTTCCCCTGTTTCTTTTCTTTCTTGCTCTACACTTTCCTCTTTCATTCTTCTTATCTCTCTTTCTCTCCCTCTCTCTCTCTCTCTCTCTCTCTCTCTCCCTCTCCCTCTCTAGGCTATGTCACAGTTTTTTGTTAAATTTTAAGCTTTCCTGAGGTTTTGTTGCTTCTCTTTTTCCTCTAAAAAATGCCTTTTGTTCATTTTTGTTTGTTCGTTTGTTGATTTTCATTCATCCCTGTACATTTATGTCTATCTGCTAGTCTTTCTCTTCCCCCTTTCCAACTACATATGTACATGTTTATATATCACACTATTTTTTCTTTCTCTCTCTCTCTCTCTGTCATATAAATTTATATAATCTCCTTCTTTCTTTCTTTCTACTTATCTCTGTAAAAGTATTACAATGTATCTGTTTCTTTATTTAACAAAAACCAACTCACTAGCTGACCACACCCATCTAAATTGACAAATCTATATGATATAGATTGACTGTATCTTACTCCACCCACCCCGCCCAGATGAATCACCAATCCCTATATATTTACATCACCTCTGTATCATCACTATATGCTCAATAACCTGCCACAAGTAGCAGAAAATTACAATTAATATGGAGAGTGTGTTTGATGAATTATTAACAGATTTCACCGGCTGCTGGTATCCCTTTTCAAAAGAAGTGTGCCATTGGAAATTTAATTAAAAGTGTATCCAGTGGGGACAGATTGAGTATGGAATGGCACGGTTGGATTTAAACTCAAATGATAGAGGAGTTAATTGAAGTGTGAGGATTATTTATTTAACTTTACTATCATTTTAATTTTTAGCATAAATTCTGTGACATTGAAATAGTTTTACAAAAGTGGTGGTGCTCATGACACTTTGATTGTATTTAAGAAGCATTATTTTGAATGGAAGAAAATGAGAGGAGGTTTTGATTTAAAAGCATATAAGGTCCATGTGCACCATCTCCTTCTTAGTGTCAAGTCCTCTGTGTCTTGTAAGTCATATTCTTTAAAGGGATTGGGTAACTTTGTCTCAGATTCTGAAACAAAATCCTGAATTTAGCTCATGCTGCAACGATAATTATAAACCTTGACCTTGACATTTTGAATTTCTGTAGAGCTTCACACCATTTCACAGACAATGATAACACATAGGGCCATGCATCTCAGATTTAACTTTGTTAAACGATGCCTTTTACAAAGGGTCAAAACATTTCTAGCTCTTGATAGACAATATTTACATGTAGAATCCTGTTGGATGTAAAATATCTTTTCATTATGCATTCAATCTAGAACCCCTGTGCCATCATATATTCTGGTCACCTGCCTACCACCTCCCCAAGGGAATTACAGGACAGAATTTTGCTTTGATTTGAAAGTATAAAACTGTAAATTGATTCAGAAAATGATGAACTGTCTGTTTATGCATTACATGTGCTGAATCCATTCTCTACTGATTGGTGACGCATTTATAGAAGGTGAAACAAAAAAGATTTGTTTTCTTTTCTTTTTAAAGTAGCGTTTAAGTTGAATAAGATTTTCAATTTGGCAGAGCTCTGTAATGGTTAGAGAATCTATTTCAATTAACCTTCTCTGTTATAAATTCTGTGTCAAAACTGGGTTTCATAACATTTTGTTTACTTTGTCTTTGAAAAACGTCTACATGTACATACAACTCTCTACACTAAACTTCATTTAGGATCATGATTCAAGCCAACTAATTCAGAGAAATATAATATTAGTAAGATAGGATTTATCTTCAGTTGGATACAATTAGAAATGTTACAAGTTATGTTTGGTTTATAGAAATCGTCCCTGTTTTCACGAAGTGACGGTATTGAAAAAAATTGCATTCACTTTGCGTTACGATTTTCCTCACTACCGTCACTTCGTGAAAACAAGGACAAAATTATGGAGCATCCTTCAAAAATCAAGTTTTCATTGAATACATGTAGGTCTGGATGGAGGCTTATCATCCATAATTGTCATTCATTTACTATGATATTGTAATAGATTTATGGAAATTAAAAAATTATCCAGGCACCCAGCCACCCATTCTCATTCAGGCCATGAAGATTGTGTGAAGATGAATAAAAAACAACACCCCAGTGAGTCTTTACAGCAATCAGAGAGATTAAAGTCATCTGCTTTGAGCTTGTGCTATTTCTGCTGGGGACATACAAATCTAGGGAGAGAGAGAATCTTCATTGAATTGGCGTCATCGCCGGTGTCAGAATAATTCCTGACTGGCTGGGCGCTCATTTCCAACTGAGGATAGGGAAATAAACATGGGCTTGAAGATGCCCTGAAGAGCGGGGCCTCTCAATCAAGATTTTTGAGGGTGTAAATGAGGGATGCTCGGCTCACTCTGCTTTAGGAAAAGGCTATGAAGTCTTATTCTGGTGAACTGGCTGTCTAGCATACAGTGTACCTGTCTGTTTTATTAAGCTTTGAGTGCTGCGAATGTGAAGGAGTGATCACTATTGAACAGCCTACATGTACATGTATGATTAGCATAAAACTTTCATGTACACAATTCATTTTTATAAAGTTATTAGAAATATACCAGAATGAGACTATGATTTTATTTTATTGTTATCAAGGGAAACTGATAATCCAGGAAATGACGGCATCCGCCCAAAATTCTAATACATGCAGGCCTACAAAATGTAAAATGTAAAATTTTGTTTTATGTGTAGCTACTGTACGTTGAATAGGAGGATTATTCTAACTCAGATCAATATTGCAGCTACATGTACACTGTATACACCGCCACTTTATAAAGAGATTTCTTATTTGAGGCAATTTAATTTTGAATGCAATTCTTCCACATATGCCATGGGGAAGACAAAAAAGTTGAAAACAACTTGAGGGAGTGAATAGCCTGTTGTTTTTTAAAGCCACACCCAAATCATTCATAATAAGACTGTACGAGAAAATATTCTATAACTTAGATATAATATTGAGAGCTCTCTTTATTGAAAATACTGCCCTCGGGGTTATCACTTGAAATGAAAGAAAAGGCCTAGGAAAAGAATTCGTATTCTCTGCAACGCACGGTGCATATTGATGGAAACCCGATCCGTGGTGAGCAAATAAATGAGCGAATGATTGGGAGAAGAACGTGAGCCAACGAGCTGGCTGGTCGATGATTCATTCCTGATGTCAAGTGCAATGTAGGATACAAGACTGTACATATCTTAACCCTTACAAGACTTAGAATACTTGAGAATACAAAGGTTTTACCCCTTCTCTATAGATTTGCATATATATTTGTCAAAAAATTTAACTATATACTCTTTCAAGATTTTATATATAATATTATTTGAGGTTTTAAATCTTTATTTCCTTGTTAAATTTGTTTTGGATATATTCTACTGGAACAATCTTTATCGTATTTTTGTTGCTGTTTTAGCAGAAAAGGATACAAATATTGACATGTTGCAAACTTGCAAAGTACTACATTTATCACTCATAAAGCACAACATTTGATTAAAGCCACGTTCGTGTACAATATTGAAAAGTTCTGCATAGGTGACCTTTAATATAGAAAGAATAGAAATTTATACTGTATGGCTTCAACATATGTATTTTTAAATCAAGAGTAGTGAGAATTACTTGCCCTCCATTTGATAGCATTGTTAGATACAGTGTACATGTATATGTTAAAACTGAATAGACATAACATTATATATTTTCTCTTTTGAAAAGAAAAAAAAAAGGGAAAATTGTATTTCTGATTTTATTTTGAAAAAACACAACAGACTGACGATCTTCAGTAGATGTAGAAGAAGTGGGATTTTGTGTGGTTGAGTGGTTTTAGAAAATCTATTTTATGTTAAGTTTTTCCTCCCTTTGTTTATTAAACTGTTGTTACTTCTCTTTGGATGCGTGTTTTGTATAAGGCCCTGAAATAGTATGATTAATGATCTGTTTTCTATACTGCCTCTGTCCAATTCACTCACTGGAATTCTTTCCTTTTTTTCCCCGCTATTCTTCTTCTCTCTAATACAGCTTCTTCCTGTTATTTTCTCACTGTCTTATTCTCTTATTTTTCTTATTTCTCTTTCTTTCTTCTCCCCCTCTCTCTCTCTCTCTCTCTCTTTCTTGTCTCGTTTCTTTTTTGTTGTTGCTTTCTTCTATCTTCGTTCTTTCTCCTCTCTGTATCTATGTTTCATCCTTTCTCTCACTCTTTTTTCCCTCTTTGTATCTTTCTTTTATCCTTTCTCTCTTTTTCTTCGCTCTTTCTTATTTCTCTTTCTTCTCTTTCTGTCTATCTTCTCTCTCTCAATGTACATGTATATCTGCCTTTCACCATTTTAACCTGTCTCACAGTCTCAGTATGTTACCCACACATGAATATGGTATCCTCTATGTAATTACCCCCATTCTCTCGTTTTCCTCTTTCTCCCTCTTTCTCCATGTCTCTCCTTTCCCTCCTTCACTCTTCATCTACATGTACTGTATGAGCTATATTGATATATTTGATCGCCCTTGACCATACAGACAATGCTTTTATTGATTTCTAGTGGTAGTCTGACTCCCCCCTCTCTCTCTCTCTCTTTCTCTCTCCCCCCCTCTCTCTCTCTTTCTCTCCCCCCTCTCTCTCTCTCTCTCTCTTTCTACCCTCCCTCTCCCCTACTCCCTTTTTCCTCTCCATCTTTCTCTCCCTCTAATTTCATCCCATCCGTCCTAATGCTTAATGGCATGATAGCTGATCGCTAGGGGCAACCAGATGCAGCCCATCACAGAAGGAGTGATTCTCTATTTGCTTTCACTTATAATGCACATAATTCTTCTGTCGTACAGTGTACTGTACATACATGTACTATGGTGTGTATGTAATCTCTTCTCTCAATTTCTCCTGTTCTTTCTCTATATTTGGTTTTTGTCTTCTCCTTCACTCTCGCTTCTCCTTCACTCTCGCTTCTCCTTCATCCCTAATATTCCTTTTTATTTCTTCCCCTCCAGTCCACCCTCAATTACCTCCCCCAAGGGAAAAATTAAGAAAAGCATACTTTTTTTGTTGCTTTAAATTAGCGTTCACACTGTTATGATGTAAATATGATAAAGGTGAATAGAATAGTACAGGCAGTAATTGCATGTCATTAATCCACTTATCCACCCATCTACAGTATGATGGATCGAGGCCTACAAATGTATTTTGTCAAGTAAATGTTAGAAAAATGAAACTAAAAGATACTTTATCTATGGCTGCATAACAATGTTTTTATATCTTTGTATTAAAGGAGTTAATTAATTGTAGTGCCATATATAAACTGTATCAAATTAGAGCATACCATAAATCTACATATTGATTTATCTCCCAATAAATGTATTTCATTGAACGAATGTGACAAAGATGCAAAGATAATTGTAGACATCACCAACAAAACCATGGCATCATGCTGTGTTATCATATCAACAAACTACAAGCCCATTGTCCATACAGTGTGACTCAGTACCAATGAGTAACAAGTGTTTCTATTTTCCTCCTGTACACCGCGGTATCCACAGCTGTGCAATACTCATATATCACCTGACTAGTAGCTTGTATGCTGTTCGGTGTTGACTTTCTCAAGGCGCCTGAAAGCTACCCATTGTTATATCACTAAGGGTGAAACAAGTGGATGAGCTGTGGCATGCCAGAAAATCAATATCACAGTCAGAGGATAATACACAGCTATTTAGCCTGGATAATAATACTATGAATAGCTAATGCATAGATCTGTATTTGGATGTTGCTATAGGAGTGCCCTAGCTATATTTAGATCACATGTCAAAGTCCAATTAAAGAAATAATTATCATGTATACTGGGGGTATTTAACAAAAAGATCTGTTAAAAGAATATCAGGTCTATACAGTTTTAAAAGGATTGGCAAAAATCAATTTTGATTAAATCAATATATCACGGTTTATTTCATAAAAATAAAAAATTGAATTGAATTGATTTATTATTAAACTGAGGATGATTTATAGGTCTTGTAAATGTAGATTCAATCTGTTGACTGAATTCTCCATTTCCCACGGGCTATTAAAGACAGAAAACATCTAGCTCCTTTATACATTTATCATCTCAATTTTTGTCTCGCCTGCGTAGCAAAAAGCGAGACATAGGCGCCGCTTTTCCGGTGACGGCGGCGGCGACGGCGGCGGCGACGGCGGCGGCGGCGACGGCGTCAACATCAAAAACTTAACCTAAGGTTAAGTTTTTGAATTTTTGATATAATTTTTAAAGTATAGGTTCTTAGTCAATGAAACTTGGATTATAGGGTAATCAAGTATCCCCAATCATGTGAGTAGAATTTCAGATCACAAAGTCAAGGTCAAAGGTCATTTCAGGTCAACAGACTTGGACTATGTTGTAGCATCATCATCGAAAACTTAACCTAAGGTTAAGTTTTTGAATTTTTGATATAATTTTTAAAGTATAAGTTCTGAGTCAATGAAACTTGGACTATAGGGTAATCAAGTATCCCCAATCATGTGAGTAGAATTTCAGATCACAAAGTCAAGGTCAAAGGTCATTTCAGGTCAACAGACTTGGACTATGTTGTGGCATCATCATCAAGATTTTCAAAATGCTTCCTTATTTTTCAACCGATTTTGATTCTGATTGTTTCATATGATAGGGCTAGGAGGGGGATTTAAAACTTGTACACAGAATCGTGAAATTCATTATCTATGCTAATTTATGCAAATTTATTTGAAATCACAAAAAATGCTTCTTCTCCTTCATTTCTCGACCGATTTTGATTTGGTTTGCTTTATCTGGTAGAGCTAACTTTGGTACACTAAACTTTTACACCGAATTTTGAAATTGTTCTCCATTAATTAATAATGGTAATTTATGCAAATTTTTTCCAAAAATAACAAAAATTGCTTCTTCTCCCTCATTTCTTGACCGATTTTGATTTGGTTTGCCTTATCTGGTAGAGCTAAATTTGGAACACTAAACTTCTACACAGAATTTTGAGATTTTACTCCCATTGATTAATTATGATAATAATGCAAATTTATTCCAAAAATAATTTAAAAATCACAAAAAATGCTTCTTCTCCTTCATATTTCGACCGAATTTGATTTGGTTTGCTTTATATCGTAGAGCTAACTTTGGTACACTAAAGGTCTACACAGAATTTTGAAATTGTTCTCCATTAATTAATTATGGTAATTTATGCAAATTTATTCCAAATATAACAAAAATTGCTTCTTCTCCCTCATTTCTTGACCGATTTTGATTTGGTTTGCCTTATCTGGTAGAGCTAAATTTGGAACACTAAACTTCTACACAGAATTTTGAGATTTTGCTCCATTGATTATTTATGGTACTTTATGCAAATGAAATGAAATTATGTCCCTTCCAGGGCATCACATTTTTATTTTTTGACCAGTTCAAAAGTGTACCACGATATTTGTTGTTGCGAGATGCGGATGAGCACTACAATGTACGTCATTGACGTTCTGGTTTATCATATTGAATTGCGTTATGCAGGCGAGACCGCCGAGAGCGTTTCCCTTGTTTTGTTTAAGAATAGTTTAATTATTTAAAAAAATTATAGTAAGCATTTTCTCTTTCCAACACAACTTGTGCTTCATTTAGTACATACTTTGATCTTTTGCATTTGTCCCAAACGCATACAAATATGAATTAATTCTGATATGTCGCATACTTAAATATGTTTTAAAAAGTAATCACATTTATAAGTCTTAGGGGTCAACGTTTATTAACAAGGCTAAATGCTCTTTTTTGTTGACCCCTTATTCAACATAAATTTGCTTTCTGAAATTATCTCCTTTTTAATTTATTGTATTCTTTTTATTGTATTCTTTTTATTGTATTCTTTTTATTGTATTCTTGTTGTCCGTAATGTTACCCTTCTACATGCATTCATGTATTTCGAATTTCAATTTTTGTTTAAACTCTGTATGTATTGAATATGTTTTTTTATGAAGAATGGAATAAATACCCAAACCAATACCATTTATTTCTTGTTTTATTCAAACTTTTCAGAACCGATTCCGATGAGGTTACGAGCCCTCCCACAATCCTTTTGGCAGCAGCCTAACACCGTCAATTCAGCTTCTCCTGGCTCCATGTACTCCGTTCTTCCTCCCCTCTGCAAAATGGAACAGTCCAACTCAGACCTGGCAGGTAAGGTCCCGTGGAGTGATTGGCTTTTGATGAAAACCAAGGATACTGTTTCATACTACATATATTTGCTATGCTCAGTAGCTTATAGAATATTATACATGTTCACGTACATGTACTTACATTGTAAATGTAAGTTTGAAGAACAGCATTACATTGTAAATTTGTATGGCAGTTTAAAGGACAAAAATGATTATAACTGTGTAAATAACATACAAATACAAAATAGAAGAATAAGGTTTTATTCCCCTCTACAATAATCAGATCTATATTTAAAGGGATTTATATCTAATTAATAAAATGATAAAACATTAGTATATTCCTCTTCTGTTTGATTGATACCATGCTTTAAAGAAAATAAAAAAGATGGATAGAAAATGAGTGCAACCAACCGGGTTAGGGATTATGGTTGGCTTTATCAAAAACAAATGCATTTATCATTTCGTCTGTTTGGAGTCAAAAGAGCAACTTATATACCTAAACATGGAGTTAATGCCCTTCTGCTACAAACAGACAATTTGAAAGTTATTCATACCACAATCAGAAAAGAAATCTTGTTCTTCAAGATCAACAACTGTTTAATAGACAACTCTACATTCTCGAGCAAGAACAGAGTGACTGATCATACATGTAAATATAGAAATGGAGACATGAGGGGGGGAGGGGGCAGGAGAGAGAGAGAGAGAGAGAGAGAGAGAGAGAGAGAGAGAGGAGAGAGAGAGAGAGAGAGAGGGAGGGGGGCAATGGTGAAAGAAAAGATCAATATGAATTAGAGCAAAAGTAAAACACTGCTCCTAATTCCTATCACCATTACTACCTTCAACTAATTTACCATTACATTATATACCACCTTTACAATCTCACATCTTCTTCTTTATCTCATCATCATTATCATTGTAATTATCATGACACAATCCCATATCATTTATTTCACCTAAAAAATGCAAATCACTCATCATTCATTCCTCTGTCCCGTAGATGCATCCCCAGATGCTCACTGATACTAGTGATATATATATACACTGTACCCCCATCAGCATCTCCATCATCCCTACCTACACTGTACTGCCAGCCACCGCATCCTTTCCAGTTACCATGGCGATATCTAACTCCTCATCTCATTCATCATAGAACCTTTTAAGCCTTTTATTGCGAGTACGATTTTATTTTACAATTCTATGTTGTAATTGTGCATACATACATGTACATGTATGTATTATAAACTGTATCACTAGTTAACAATCTCTCCAACACTATACCACATTCTTCTTCAACATCAACCTCATCATTACCATTAACTTTATCATTGTCATTGTCATTGTCATCATCATCCTCCTTATAAAAAAACAATCTTAATTTGCTGTGTCAAGACTTATACAGCAGCTTTTGTTTTGCTTTATTATATTAAACCAGAGTTCTTGTAGAAATCACAAGAGCTAAAATGTGCATGTATTCTGGAGCTTTCTTGGACTAACTCGCTCACTACCCTTGTACAATTTTGTTTCACTGGTAATCATCATCATCATCATCAACATCATCATCATCATCATCATCATCATCACCATCATCACTGATCTCCACCATCCTCTTCCTTATCACTATCCCCACCCTCCTCCTGAGTCCTGACCCCACTCTTGCTAATGCTCCTCCTCCCCCCCCCCCCTCCCCCTCCTCATTTTCCTCATAATCCCCTTTCATCATCATCATCCCCTTTCAACATCATCATCATCATCATCATCACCATCACCACCATCGTGCATCATTCTCAACTATCTTGCTTCTCCTACTCCTCTTCCTCCCTATCCTCATTTTCATCATCATCATCATCATCCTGTTCCCCATCGTCATCATTAACATTCATCCCTAGACCCCAGACCGTAAATCTCAGCCATCATTTCTCCTTTCAATGCGCATCTGTATTGCAGATAAATTGGAAGAAAGCTGGGTAATTTTGTGCTCATTATCTCAAAGAGGAGCCTCTTACGTGATGATGTTCTGTGACTGTGTCTCCCATCTACCAATGTATTGATTGCTACGTGGATGTGTACTTGTACTGGTTATGTATAGTCTTCACAATTAGACCCTATACATGTATATGCCAGAAATAGAAAGAATTTTATTAACCGGATTAGTCCATTTTATCTACCGGATCAGATCATTTTATTGTTCTTCTTCAAATGTCATCAAATCATTTAAAAATGTAACACTATCAGTATCACTACCAGGATTGTGAAAATACAAAATAGCAAGTTGAAAATGATCCCTCCAACAGAGAATACATAAACTGATGAGAAATCATACAATTTCAGGTCAACTTGAAATTATAGCATGGGATCATTTATGAAAATAATATGTACATAATACTGTATATCTTCAGAGTTAAAAAAAAAATAGTACTTCAAATTTCTTACATGTATGTAAAAGTATAATTTGAAGGTGGAGGAGGAAAAGGAAGAGGAAAAGGAAAAGAAGAAGAAGAAGGAAAAAGAGGAGAAGAAGAAGGAGGAGAAGAACAAGATGGAGAAGAAGAAGGATGATTAGAAGAAGGAGGAAAAGAAGAAGAAGAAAAAGAAGGAAGATGATGAAGAAGAGAAGAAATACAAGGAGGAGGAGAAGAACAAGATGAAGGAGGAGGGGAAGAAAGAAAAGAAGAAGAAGCAACATAAAATACACATATGAGGTGGAGAAGAAGTAGAAGGACACGATGGAGGAGAAGGGGGAGGAGGATGAGAAAGCCAGTTGAACTGCATGAATATGCCTTCTGGCAGCGAAACTTGCTACACGATACCGGTCTTTCATCACAGCCTATTATGCGCTCTGTAGGTACCGTACAAGTGCATTTACAATCAGTCGATTCAGCCGTGCACAATGCCAAACCATCAATTTGACGCACTCGAGTATGTGGCTATTCCCGTCGTCATGGCTACCGTGGATTGTTTGTGTCGTGTTTTTATTATGATGTACACTTCCTCCTCAGCACACATGCAGCCGTACCTAGTAGGGCAAACTCTAATCGATAGAACCTCTGATTGATGAGGTATAGATTTCCACTTCACTTCCAATATCAGTGATCGTTTATAGTTTCCTGCTCCTGGACTCAGGAGAATTAAATGCCAAAAATATTTCAGCATGGCGTCGATCAAAGGCTTATGCTTGGTCTCGGGGGAAATTGTTACCCATTCTCTCTCTCTCTCTCTCGTATCTTTGATTTTCTCATTTTTCATCATAGTACAACATTGTCACATTTCTTCAAAAAGACCATTAATGTGAAAAAGCTTTGAATGAACCTCTACATATATGCACATACATGTGTACTGTACTCTCAAGGATATGTATGCACGCAAACTATGCCAGTGAAATAAAATACTAATAATATAATATGTGTACACTCTTCATCTACAAATGTACCGGTATATCTTTTTAATTTGGGCAAAATATTCATGGTATTTTAAGAATAGCCAGAGAGTGATCATGTTTACAATATATTGCATTTCCACATAAAAATTAGCAATTTATTCTAGTTATAGAATAAATAAATGGGAGCAAAGAGCGAGTACTTTGAAGCCGTGGAAAGATGAAACCATACTCTGCATATACTGACCACACCTCAGGATATTGCAACTTTTCTGTGGATAATCAGAGTTCTCTTTTGTAAACAAAAATCTGTTTATCACCTATAAATATATGTATGCGCATGCAATTTTCTCGCTAATGACATATGCTTTTTTTTAATGTATGCAACATTGTACGAGTAAAAAATGAGTGGTATGGGTATTTTAGTACATTGATTTGCATGTGACCCTGTACCACAAAACCACAAACATTAACCAGAAATGACTTTTTATGGTTTAAGTCTGATTCTGAAAGAGTAAATTCTCAGCTATAAAATGATATATATCTCATATCTAATCACAATAGGACGTTCCTATAAACCCATTGAAGAATTAAAAGGGGAGAATGCCCTGTTGCAAATAATGTTACTTAAGAAAAAAGGAGTTTTATAAAGCTTGAAATCTGACTCCCCAAGACCTCTAGAATTGTGTAAAAGTTGGCACACCAATTTACACATTCTTTAAAAAAAATTGTTTATATGTATCAATGCAAAAGCTCACTCTGATTTAAAGTTATGGGAGGTTGAAAGGTTTACCCGGTAGTGAATAATTGGAGAGTTGGTGACTTGATTTTCTTTTGGAAGATTTTTGTCAGAATACCCCTGAAGCAATTTTAGGATTATTGCTTCTACTTAGTTTAGGTAGCTCTATGTGTAGCCTGATTAATCCTTATGTCTGCCATGTATTCATCGGTCGCAAGGTCTTGTAAATTCTTTACTTCAAAAGATGGATTAATATATTGCTTTCTCTTTTTTTGTTCTGTCAGATATCCGACCGGTGACACCGCCCTCAGATGGTGAGAACGTGGAGAGCAGAGACGGGGATCAACCTGATGTCAGGTTAAAGGAGAGGAAGGACACCCTCGTGGACAGAGACTCTTTAGTCATCAAACTAGAGAAAGACAAAGAAAGAGACTTATCGCGTGAGAGGGAGGTCTCCCCTAGAGATCGAGACTATTCCCCTCGAGAAAAGGACCTATCTCCTCGCGACCGAGACATTGGCCGGGAGAAGGAGAGTCCGCGGGAGAAAGAGAAGGTGCGCGACGGCCTCAAGGAGGGTGCAGGGCTGGAGTCCAGTAAACAGCTCCCTCCAGAGACCAAGAAGAAACAGCCGAGACCCCCACCAAGGATAGTGAGAGTATCTGCAGCTAACTCAGAGCTGCTTGCGAAGCTCTTTGAAGGGTTCGATGGAGACGGCAAAAAGAAGATTGTTAGGAGAGGAAGGTATGTACATCTTATTTTTTAACACTGTCCAACCAGAAACTCTGGGGTTTGAAACTTTATTTACCGAAGTGTTAACAAAATTTTTCTTTTTGGCAAGAAACTTCCAAATATTGCCAAGTGTATTTTGAAATTATTTATTCATATTTTTCCTCCCATGAAATCAAGATTGCTACAGAAATTCACAAAAGTTATTTGGTGTGAAAGTTTCTGCTTTTACAGTGTTATAAATATATAGATTTATGGATTAATGATTAATACATTCTTTCAATTTCGAAATATCAAATTACAAACATTTACATTGAAAAAATACTGAAAATAGATAAGCACCCCCTGTAGTAAGCATTGTATTATTAAGTATTAAAAACAAAAAAACTGCACATGTATTTAATTCTGTCTTATTTGTTGTTTCCCTTTCAGGCCGAAGCGAGAGTATAACACTCAAGCAGCCGTGCTAGCAGTAGCAGCAGCCCAAACGGCAGCCAACGTCTCTAACAACAACAACAACAACACCACCACAACCAGCGGCAACAATGCAAGCAACCCTGCCACCACACTCCATCACCCCTACCTGACCGGCGACGACCCATACATGATCGACAGTGTTGCAGAGGGCCTCCTCCCGATGTTATCCTTAGAGTCGAGTCGGCAGAGCAGCGGCCCGTCATCACAATTAGCCATCGTGACAATCCGTGGAGACAACAATCGTATGCTGTCACTACCCTCGCTCAGTGTCGAACAGAATCATTCCGCCATACTTTCAGAACTTGTGAAAGCTTTATGAAGTTTGTCACAAACTGTACTTAATGATACCATTGCCAAAATTTGTCTTTAACAGAACTCAATTAGTGTGTTGAGAAATTAAATGTTTTACCAAATTTTGCACACTTTCTCTGCTAAGGCCTACAAACACATAAATTCTATGTTCTTTAAAGGCTTTTACTTTATTATCCAAACCACAAATTTAATTTAAATAATTTAGGGGGGTAAAGCAAGCAACATATACACACAATTGTCTATTTTTATGTTCATTACGTATTAAAAACAAATGAAATATTTGCATTTTGTGAACATTTTCACATGTATTTCAAATTCTTGAATTGCTGAATGGACATTACAAATTCATAAATATCTCTACTAAATTAAATTGCTTACAATCGATAAATTCAATCACTTCTTTTTTATTCAGAATTTTTAATGCTGTTTATCCTCTGAAATAGTAAAACATAGGTGCATAATGAACTGCTTGAAATCATCTGCCCTTTTTAATGCATTGATGATATTGCAAGTTAATAGTTATTTATTTTGATACAAAGCTTTATTCATGCCATGTTTTAAATCTTTTTAGACGAAAAAGGATGATATAGTTTTGTTTATAGGTCTTGCTTTACATTTCATTTACGTGTTTGCTCAAGAATTGACATTTTGTCAAAGCCTTTTGAGTTCATGATCATATGTATGCAACATGTGCACATGTTGGCTGTTATAGTGGTTGTAAATAAGAGCTGTGAAGTATATATTCACTTTTTATTCCATGTTTTCAAGTTCTTAATTGTGTGTGAAAATGATTTACCATTTCCTCATGAGCTAGCTAGTAGTGAATTGTCAAGCTACTTAACATCTGTAGATCAGATGAGTACTAGCATACGTCGCTACATGTCATATTAATGTCTGAAGCGGCGCTAAAAAGTTAGTAGCAATTTGCTTTGAATTTGTTGCGTCAAATTGAGACAAATATTGGTGTAGATCATCAAGAGAAGTCGAGACTGGTACAAGATTTTGATTATTTGAAAGTCCCAAATATCATCATGTGTATTCATGGCTAAAGAATTATCAAGTGTCACATTTATATCTATATATAGCATTGATTCATTTCTCTCCAGTAGGCTGGTTTACTAACATTCTCAAGTTTCATGCATACTGAAAGCTTGCCTGAGGCTTACCCAACATAGCAACAGGCAATTTATGCACACTGGATTCCAAGTATTGTAGCTCTCATTCATTCATAACAGTTTAATAGAGTAATGATAATAATATTATTATTAATAGAGTAACTTGTCACTATAGGTCCCAAGTAAAGACAAATCCATAAATTTGAATATGGAGGAGGCGCCATAGCTCATTCGGTAGAGCAGTGGTCTCGTAATCCGGTGACCCAGGCTCGAAACCAAGTCAATGCGCTAGTGCCCTTTGGTAAGACATTAATCCTCATTACCAGGTCCCTCAGAGAGGACCTAAAGCCGTTGGTCCTCTGGGCCCGTATTCAATTCGATACTTAAGTACAAAACTTAAGTATTTTACTTAGTATTTGGCTTAAATAAATTACTTAGCCAAATTTGAGATTCAATTCATTGGCTAAGTATTTTGCTAAGTAAAGTATGATTTTGTCTTAGTAAATGACTTAAGTATTTCACTTAAGCAAGGTTGGTATTCAAATCTCTCTTTTTGGCTAAGTAATTGGCTCAAATTTAAGCATATAAAAGAGGACACTTAAGATAAATCCTCATAAGCTACACAGGTACTCGTAGGAGCAAGTTGTGTTGACATGGCAGCCTTCAATCGCATTCAGCGTGCACTTCGTCACCACTTGGTTCAAGATCGTGTACATCCTCTTGACAAATATAATGATGTCGAGTTGATCAAGAGATATCGTTTTAATCGAGAAGGAATCAACTACATAACTGAACTATTGATTAATGATATTGCTCCAAAGGGGAATACCAACAACCCGATTCCTCCGGTAGATAGGATTTGTGCAGCTCTTCAGTTTTACGCTTCGGGGTGTTTCCAAAGAACTGATGGGGACACGTTGCATATATCACAGTCATCTGTGTCAAGGATTGTCACCACAGTTAGTGAGGCTCTGACAAGGAAACTGCATCAATTCATTCACCTTCCCGGTGAGGAAGAGAGGAGGAGGAACACCGAACAGTTCTACCGCACCGCGAGATTCCCTGGCATCACTGGGGTGATTGATTGTACCCATGTGAAAATACAGGCACCTTCAGAGTATGAGGATCAGTACGTGAACAGAAAAAGGTTTCACAGCATTAATGTTCAAGTCATCTTTGATGCGAACTGTTGCATCACAAACGTGGATGCCGAGTGGCCTGGAAGCGTGCATGATGCCCGGGTGTTGAGAGAGAGTGGACTAGGAGAAGTGTTGGAACACATGGATGGGCATCTTCTTGGGGACAGTGGATACCCCCTAAGACCATGGCTGCTAACGCCTTTTCTGCGGCCTGCCAACGATGATGAAGAGCGGTTTAATAGGGCGCACAAACAGACCCGCTGCCTTGTGGAGAGAGGAATAGGCCAGCTGAAAAGACGATTCCACTGTCTTCATTCGGAGCTGAGGGTGATACCCGAAAAGGCTTCTCAGATCATAGCAAGTTGCGCTATTCTGCACAACCTCGCCAAGCAACTGAACATGCCAGACATCGATGAGGATGTTCCAGGATACGAGCAGCCACAACAGGGCATCGTAGAACATGATGCCATTGCAGCACGGGAATACAGACAGCACATCGTACACACTCACTTCAGGTAAATTTATAGCAGGCTTTATTTAAAAAGATTTAAAAGATTTAGGACCAGCAAAATTACATTGGTTTATATTTTGATCGTTTTGTTATATCAGTGCTCTTTATAATGAGGATTGCAGTTTTGTAGCATTCTAGATTTAGAGCATATTCGGCACAATGAGCATACTTATTCACAAGAACACCTAAAACATGCACACACACACACACACACACATACAGACCCCCAAAAGACATATAACGGACACACCACAGGCACAAAAAGACATCAATCTCATACTATCTTACATTCATGTACATAGCAACTGACATACTCATACTGACAAGTTTGAACATTTTCGTTTGGCATACATTATGTATGATTTAATAATTTGATGATAATAATTTGAATAAATATTTCAATATAAATACATTTGTACATGTCATATCCCAATATAAATAAATTAAGGATAATTCCAAGTAACCTCAACAAATATTCATGGTTCTAGTCGCTTTCCATATTATTATTGAGCCTATTAAACAGCCAGGCCTCTCACAGCAGTCGATATGTCTTTTATATACCGAATTGACACAAAAATCTACCAAGAATTTTTACATTATACTTTTCTTGAGTAAAGATAGGTTAAAACATCACAGAAAATCTGAGACACTGTCTATTATTCTTCGCTGGAAAGATGAGTTAATGTTACAAAATCATTTTGGAATCGCAGACAAAAAGCACTGTATGGTATCAGAACTCTCACAAAGTTTTAACAAGTAAACCAATGGGAATTGCAGCAAAATGTTACTATTTACCCGGTACCCTTGCTGGCATCTTACTCATAAACTATTAACCAGTACTGGCATTGTTTGTTTCTTTACGGGAATGGCTAATATGACGACTGCAATCTGACCAATCAGATGGCTAGAATTCTAAAGAGAGGTATATAATATTGATTAATTCCAACAACTCATAATGTTTCAAATAATAGTTCATCTTTCATCTATACATTTTGAGGGAATATTATAAATACCGGTATTAGAACAAATAGTGTATTTGCTGACAGAAGAAATAGTTTTCATCCAATCTTGAAATTTTATATAAAACCGTTTTTATTTTCATGTTTCCACCTGTTTTGACTTTTGATATTTGCATAAATCTGATTTTCTTTATCAAATAATTCTAATTGTAAAATAATATTAACAGTTTACTAAGCCATGCCTAGATAGTTGAGTATCGTCAAACTGAACTTTAGTAATTAAACTCTTTACAACTTATAATAAAAATTGAATAGTTGTAATTCAATTACAGACAAACCTGTGTATAGTGACCACCCAAGGGAAAAAAGAATAGTGGCCACTGTAGAATGGTACAACAACACTACTTTTTCCTGCAAGGGTTGATTTTTGATGGCCACTTTATGCAGGTTGGCCACTAAGACAGGTTTGGCTGTATGCTTCAATGGGAGAAAAACATGTCTATTATAGTTATAGGGCTTTTTGCATAAAATCTTACAATAAATTAAAGTTATGGTAACTGTTAGATTGTCAAATGTCAATGTGGAACGGTTTCACTAATTTATTTATGTAAAACACAGGCAGAGAGAACGATACCATATTTACAAATTGTTGTAGAATTTGATGTGGTAGTAGCCCAATAAGTATATTTACAATGTCTATATTAGCGCATCAAATTTTAAAAACAAGAGACAAAAATATGCTTTAATTGACAAAAGTGTGATTTACAATGTAAATAAAGTCTTAGCAAAACTAATGACAAGTTGCTCATGAAAAAGAAATGATTCTGTGGACCCAAGAACTGTTGTAAAAAAAAGTATAAAAACTTAGCTCACATGGCTCACCAAAAGAAAAAATCCAACTTAAAGAAGAAATTATACATTTCTAAATTTGTATTTGTACCCGAAAACTGTTTTCCCTCAAATTTAAATGGTGCCAAATTATAAAGGATGAACTTTAATAGAATTAGATTTCAAATTCATCGACGTATCGTTGCTTTTCCTTAATTTCCATCTGTATTTTTTTTATTTGCAACATGAGTAACTGCTTCTCTAATTGGATTTTTTCTTTTTCTAGTACTATTTTCTCCCGCTCTTCTATGACTTTCATACGTTCTTCTGCCAAGTAATTATCATACGCACAATCTTTCTTGGCAGACGCTGACGGAGCTGACGGAGCAAGAGGAGCAGGAGGAGCAGGAGGAGCAGGAGGAGCAGGAGGAGCAGGGCCACGGCGAACCCTCTTCGAAGATGACTCCAGCGGGTCAGGCCTGGGGACAGCGATGACATCAAAATCATCGGAGGCATTTGCAGGAGAACTATAAGCAAACATTAAAACAAATCACAGAAACTTAATTAGAAATGAAAGTTCAAATGCAGATGGATTTTCTATGTAAAGCAGAAATGGAAAAAAAATCATAGTTATCTGTTCGGTTATAGGGTCTGAAAATCAGACTACTACTTAGGTCAGGTGATTGCACTCACTTAAGTCAATTTGACAACTGATGGTCGTTACTTTCCTACTAAAAGCTGTTTTCAAGACCTTTCATTTTGAGGAAAGTTCTTAATTCGAATTATCTTTCAAATGCCATTAGAATATAACCTTTTCATTTTTGGTGCCTGCAAATGGGACATAGTACCTTTAAAAAGGCCTTGTGAAACAAATGAAGCAGCTGTATACGATTTTGAACAATTGAACACCAGCAGACAGTACTGTCATGATAATGAATATGTATCAAATTATGCAAATGTGACACCTGTGACCTCACGAGGTCAGATCGCATGTGCGCGATGTATATGCGATACGCGACACTTGATACCCAGTGCGGGGAATAAACACCAGACTATGGTTATGGAATTCAACTACTTTGTTAGTTTGTTTGCACTTAATATGTGACAAGTACCAATTCAGGATGTCTGTAATCAGTTGTGCGTGTCATTTGAGAGAAGAGAAATGATTTTTGTACTGATGTTTACATTAGTTGAATCTAAAAATAAACATAAATAAATGAGAATTTAAAGTGATAGTTGAGTTTTGGTATACCAGGTATAGGGCTTTTCATGAAATAATTTTGTTGTGAGGTAATGAAAAACCTGAGTGTCGAATTTGAAAGAGCATACAATCTTACTGACAGAATTAACTTTATTAGATCAAAATCGGTACAGCAACTGCCAAAATGTTAATAAATATAATCTGATCGGTATAAATGTAGGATCCCTCATTTATTTTATTTGATGATTAAAACAAAAATAATAACCTTAATGCACTGGATTGATAATTCAGCTCCGTGCACAGGTATTATCAAGAAACACAAATTTTAATGTGTCTTCTTGTCTCTTTTTAAAGCCAAATATAGATAATAATCACCTTTGGTTGGCTTGCAATGAATTTGCCCCACCACGGATTCCCCTGATGACGGGCGAATTCCTACCAATGATGGCAAGAATTTGCTCATCCTGATCTGTCGTGTGGACGGGTCCTCCTCCACCTGAAAAATGTAGAAAGAGGCAAAACAAAATATTGGGTTGGATTTTGTAAAATTGTGTAAAGTATTTCAAATACAATGGCAGTAGAATGGCTGTTATAAACACACTAATACATGCACGATTTCCTGGTCATTTATTGTACATACTTCATACATGTACATGTATAATACTATGCTAAGGGAGATGGGGATGGATTCCAACTCCCTGCTATGCTGATGCATGTGAAAGTAAAGTATGTCGGCTCCTTTGACGTAAGTTTGTGGGTTTTCATTCTTTGACTCAGAAACTTTGGTGAAGAATGATGAAATAACTGCATAATTTTTGTATGAAATAGTTACCTATTATTACATTTCTTCTACTGTAAATGCAATTAAATTGTAATAATATAGTTGAAAGAATTAAGGACTCAATCAGATCAGTTTTTCCCCAATTTTTATCATTAATAATGGTCATCAAACTTTCAGATTACATGTATCTTAAATTGTACATCTAGCATTGAAGTCAGTAGCTTAGCACCATTTTTTCTCATCTGAACAATGTTACCAAGTCCCTTTAAACAGTTCTACTTCTAAACTTCTTCAGCTCAGGCTCAGCATGGATTGTAGTTTGTACTACTACTACTAGGGCTCAGCTAGTGCTAGACTGAAAACTCTGTCTTTCGTGAGCAGTGACAGTTAATAGAATACGGCTGTAAGATTTTCAACATGGAGTTGCATTTTGATCGTGAATTACCTGAAAAAGGACTATTAAACGCATTATACAGTCAAGTTGGTAAGTTGAACCAACATATTTTAGCCTGGAAATATACGCATGTTCCAAACTGGCTCAATTGTGCCAGTAGTTTGCACAGCTTAACCCTATGGTGATGGTCGGCATACCCTAACCAAATAAGAGGCTAACGAACAAAATAGACATAATTTTTGGTCTAAGCTAGCGCTAGTGTACAACAATGAACAAAATCAAAAGAATTTAGTAAAAAGGCAGGTAAAAATATCTATGTCTTGACTTAAACGAGTATGAAACCAGTCATTTTACAAAATATTAAGTTTCGGACAAGTGCCCACGCCCACTCAGCTTTGTAAAGGCGTAATTATATATAATTTGTTAAACTGAAAGTTTCATTAAATTAGTTCAAATTGGCATTCTCTACCAATAATACTAGTACCATTTTACCAACAACTCTCTGCCCATAACACAAGGCACAACTACCAACTAGCTTGCCCAGACTTGCAATTAATTTGCATGGCTTGGCGCATGCATGACTAACACAGTAACACTACAGTAACAATAACACTGTAGATCTAGGCTTACAAACAACACTCAAGTCTCAACAGACAACAGTTCTAAAACTAAAGTAAATTAAAAGTAAAGAAGTTAATTGAACCGATGTTCTATAGGCCTACCAATTTTAAAGAGCATCGGTTCCTTTACTGAGTCATGCATGCCAAGTCGTAGGCACGTTTTGGTAGGGAATGCCTTTAAATCTCAATATAAAGTTAAGTAATTCAAGACCTTGCCGGTACCTTCATGATGCACTACGCCGCCGGGTCCGGTGGCATAGGCCCTCTCTACTACTGCGCTGATCGTGTATGTTACTCGCTGCCGATGAAGTGCAAAGTTTCTGCTAACGATATAGCTGCCAATGGCAATTCTATTAAGTATATTTGTTGTCCCATCCCCTCGTCTACTAATATTGTATTTGTCCAAATCCAATCCAAAATACAATATTATTTAGTAGACAAGGGGGTGGGACAGCAAATATACTTAGCATTGGCAGCAAATATCATTAGCAGAAACTTTTTTGTCGAGTGGAAATAATGCCAATTTTACTGATACCAAATTGCCGTGCACGCTTTGTGCGAAATAGGACGTTGCACTCCAAATGACCTTTGGCTTTGTTGACAAACACTAGCTAGCGCCAGCTACCGTTTTTAACATTATTTGACTCAGCTCAGTATCGCTATATTGTTTAGTTTTGATATAATAGGTCTAAGCAGAAAATATTGTCCAATATAAATATCGTCTCCCTACCTGTCCTTTCGATGTGCTTTTTTTCCATAGAGAGATTTTCCTTCATTGAAGAGGCCAAATTGTTCCATTTTTTTTTAACTTCGGGGACGGTCCGATAACCATCCCCCGTCGCGTTGAGCTTCTCCGTGATTTTTTTCCAGGCCTCCTCCTTGTCGTGGAAGGTCAGCCTTGACCCAAGTTTTGGCTTTAGTATTTCTATATTGCTTCTGAATTCATCAATAAGCAGACTCCTCTCTCGCTCCGAGAAATTCGCCTTTCTTTTCTGACCAGTCTGAGTCTCCATTTTATATTGAATGGATATATGAACATATAGGGGTGTTTAACACGTAATTTCCCATATGTTTCATTGTCGCACAAAATCACTTTATCGCAGAGTTTAAACACGCAATCATTTGACCGCCACTCTGAAAATGTTAACAAAATTATGACGTCATGATACGTCATAAGTATTTTACTTAGATTTTGGCTAACGTAAGTAAAAGTCTTAAATACGATTTGAATACGAGATAAGTAAATTACTTAGCTTAGCCATTTACTTAGTAAATTTCTTACTTAAGCTAAGTATCGAATTGAATACCGGCCCTGGTCGCTTACTAACAAGCATTTATGCTTTCTTAGCAGTCACGTAAAATAACCACCACCACATTCATTCAATATATGTTGGTAAGCCAGTCTACATGTAATCATGTTCTCAATAGTGATGTTATCTATACATGTTTATTGTGAGTGAAGTTCACCATACAATGTCTACATTCTATTTTTAATTTTGTGAGTTTTACTTGACAAGTTAAAGTCACATTTGTATATAAAATGCATGGAAGACTATAATTAGAATTCTGCCAGAATAAAAGGAAATATAGAGTTGCATATTCATCCACGTGGATAACATCATAGTTTATGTCACTATTGTAGTAAATAATTTTTTTTTCTATCATTGTCTTCAGGAAAACAGATATATGTGAAAAATATTATGGAAATATATTTATTGAGAATTTAAATGGTATCTACATTTAAAAGATATTTGTTTTTTAAGAACGAAGTAGATGGAAAAGAGGATGAAAATTTCTTTCCTTACTTTAATTTATTTGTAGAGATCAATTGTATGAATGTTATTTTTGTTACCAGATTAGATCAAATAGTAACTACTGTAAGCTGTAGCTATATATGGCGAATAAACTGAGATCTCCTTGGGGCAGCTCAACAGTTTTCGGTAATCATTGGACAAGATAAAAATCAAGATTATCGGTTGTGCTTTATGATGGTGGCCGATGTAGTCTAATCGACTCTGGAGTTCTGCGGTTTTAGATGCAGGCTGGCCTACAGAATACTACTGCTGCCATCAATTTTTATACACATACTCCTTCTCAAAAAATTTGGGCCAGTAGTATATGAAAAGGATTGAGTAGTCTTGTGAAAAAATGCAGACTATTTCTTGTTAGATATTTTCTTAGTTTTAGCGGAGGTGGGGACAGCAAAGCTTTCACCCCCCCCCCGCCCTTTCTTTTAAATTTTACCTCAAATATCTTGCCTTGATATTTTGATCAGAATTTTGAAGTTAATGTCTTATTAGTACTTTAAACACCAGAGAAATCGCAAAACATAAAAAAACATTTTTTTTTTTTTTTTTTGAAATTGGTTGATCCAAAATCTTTTGACAAAATTTGAGTAGAATAAGGTATGTACCAATGTCCACTACCATTTGAGTTCTTTTAATACACAAAAAAGCCTTGCATTTTTATTTTCGTTGTTATGCCAGTTAAACACTACTGCATAGAGTCATAGAGCGTCCCACCATTTATACTTTTGTGAAGGAGAATTTTATGAAAGAGTAGTTATTTCAGATTATATTCAAACATTCAGTATTCCTGTGTATGAAGAACAATAGCGAGAGATATATTTAAAAGATTTATTTAGTATGATCAAGAGATACATGTACGTGCTACTACCAAAATCTTTTGCACACAATCATCACCATTCACCTTGCAAACTTTGAATGTGACATCGTCATCGTAGTCGACATCGTAGTCGTTGTATGCTAAAATTTGTCTTACATTATGTAGTCAGGCCGTTTGCATTCAAGTCTATACCAAATCATTTTATGTTTGATTTTAAGCGTCTTTTAGATGTTGCTGGAAACTTTTGCTTGTTGTGGTTGGCTCTTTCTTTTGTAAGTACTTTTTCATTGGAAATGATGTGTCTGTTCACAGCATGTAAAATATACAGTTAATGAACTAATGATTCATGTTCAGCAACCATTAAGGAAAAAGGTTAACAGCATCATTATTTTGATGTACATGTATTATTCTACGACAAAATAAATAATATTAAATCAGCACTGTAGCCATAAATAGCAATTTTAAGAGCACATATTTTAGCATGCAAATTGAGAAGTTTGATTCCCTCCAAAAACAGAGATACAAATTTAATTGCAATCATGCTGATTTAAATTTCAACCAATACAACCACAGATTTAAGCCCCTGATCTCTGGGGTAATAAAGCAGAAATCCCTTGTGGAACTGATCTTTCTTTCAGATGTTTGATAATCAAAACGATCAAAAAAATGCAAACATATTATTAATATTGGCCATTTGTTAGGCCTCAGAATATATATCACTAAAGCAAATGAGTATTTGATATTCAAAGTCATGAAAGCTTGACCTAATTGATATGAATTCACAAGACATTGATTATGTAGCCATTAATTTTGGATAATTGAGGCACAAGCTAAAGAAATCTTACCCTTGTAATAGATTTAAATCTACTATTTTGTGAGCTCCTGCCCCTCCCATGCAATGTATTCATTTGCCTAATGTGTGCGCTTCAATCTGTTTCCGTCCTTTTCCTCTTCTCCCTGTTATTTGTTTTTCGTTGCCATGGAGAAGACAGCACCTTGGGAGATTCATTTTTATTGGACATTAATTTTGTTTGTTCTGTCATAAATTTTCCTGTCAAAGATTTTGTATTGTAAATACTAGAGAATCTACACTGAGTAGAAATGATTTAATTAAAAGTTGAATGAAATATGAAAGCTACAGTTTGTGTACTTTATTGTTGCATGTATTTTTTAAAGTATTGTTTTCTCTGGTGGTGGGAGGGGGAGAGAGGGGGGGGGGGGGGAGAGAGGCATGAAGGAGAGGATAGATAGTTCTATGACATGCTCCATTGAAAATGCCCCATGGTCAGCATCCTACATTAATCTTATTATTCAGTTAAACCCTGGACCAAATAGGACCAAACCTAACCCTCAACCCAAACCTAAACTTAAGCTAAAACCCAGTACCCAGCACTGTTGATAAAACAAAGCCTGGAGCTTCTATAACAGGGGTATAGTATTTCTGATCGTCAATACATATTGGGGACAAAAGCAGATATGAGAGAGTTTAGGGATGAAGAGGGATGAGAGAAAGACAGAGAGAGAGGTAGACAGAGAAAGAGATAGACAGAGGTAGACAGAAAAAGAGATAGAGAGAGGGAAGAGAGAAAGAGATAGAGGGAAGAGAGAAAGACAGAGAGAGGTAGAAAGAGAAAGAGAAAGGGAGAGTTAGAAAGAGGAAGAGAAAGGTAGAAAGAGAAAGAGATAGAGAGAGGAAGAGAAAGGGATAGAGAGGTAGACAGATAAAGTGATAGGGAGAAGTAGACAGAAAGAGATATAGAGAGGTAGATAGAGAAAGAGGAATGAATGGTGAGAAGATAAAGAGAGGAATGGTGGGCATGAGAGAAGGAGACGCAGAAGGATAGAGAAAAAGGAAGGAAAGAAGAGTCATGGGGACTTTATGCCTTCTCTTATCCTGCTTTCTATCACACTTTATCTACTAAGTTCTCCTTCTCTTTCTCACTCCCATATTTTACCAGGATTTAAAAAAAAACTTGTTTCTCTCTCTGTCTCTCCTTTTGTAAATCTCATTGTAAAGATCTTCTCCTCCCAATTCTTTTAGTTTCCAAGCCCCCCCTCTCTCTCTCTCTCTTTCTCCCTCCCATTCCATCTCTCTGTCTCAATCACAATCTTTCTTCTCTCATTTCTTTCTCCCTCATCCTCCCCTCTCTTCCATCTGTCTCTCTCATTCATAATCTTTCTTTCTTCTTTCTTTTGCCCTCCCCCTCCTTCCTTCCCCTCTCTTTAAGCAATCTCACTTGTCTACAATGCTGCTTTCTTTCCTTTTCCACACTATGTAAATTGAATTCGCCTAGGGAGAACATATCGCATGTTGCATTAACACAACAACAAGGTACTCATATTACTAATAATAAATAAATAATAATAAACAATATTTATAAGGCGCTTAATACTGGTGTCTCTAAGCGCACCATATTCTGACATAACAATTATTTACCAAAACTTATAATAAACACACAACTAATAAAGACATGTTAATGTTTGTAATTGCCTTCAGTAAAAATTCACACTAAAATAATCACACTGGACATCTGTAAATTCATATATCAAATGCTGAATTCATGTTTTATTAATATATATATATATTTATAGATCTTTATATAAATCACAAACCATGATCACCCACATCATAGTTTCTTCAAAATACATCTCTTTAATTTCTCTGCATTCAATTAAATCTAGAATTCATTCATCACTCATACTCTCTCTAAAAAATTCAATTATTAGTATTTCATTTTCATAAGGCAGTATCTGCTGCTTGGATTATCAATAAATAATTAGAAACATGTAAAACCAGAAAGTGTTGCAAAACAAAACTTCATGAATCATTATAACAGCAAAGACCCATCATGTAATTCTGTGATTTGCAACATTTCAGAGCTGTAATTCGCCAGTTTTTGGTTTTACATTCAATCAATCATATATATGTTCTGCTGAGAGCCAGAAGGGTGTATAAGAGTGTATGTTTCAATGCCTCTCTGGCTCTAAGCAGAAATTGGAGGTGGAATTAATTTATATCTAACATTCAAAGTAAAAAGGAGAGAAGTCAGGTGGCAAAGAGGAAGGAGCAAACTTAGATAAAAATGCATAAACATGACAGAGTTATTAAGAGCCAGTCAGGAAATTACCAGATTAAAGGGGCTGACTAAATTGACAAAATGTAGAAATATGCAGCCCCCCCCCCCCCAAGGTTTGAATTTTTTTTTAAATCAAAGGACTGAGGGGTAGCATAATTTTCAGAATGCTGTACTCTGAAAAGATGTGCATACATGTAACTAGGATAGAAATAACAAAGGGGAAAAAATATTACTATACAAAATAGGGGAAAGAAAATGGCCTAACATATTTTGCTTGACTTAAATTTTCCAGTGTAAAGGTGGGATAAAAATGAGATGATGAAAAATGAAAACCAAACTATAACTCTACTCTAAAAGAAAACTTTCCAAAGTGCAAAATATACAAATACATTTCATAAAGCTTGATCTGTTTCAAATGAGAAGAGGAAATCCAATGAAACTTCAGTCCTGATTAATAATCTATAAGAATGATGAACTACTTTTCAAAATTCAATTCATGCACTCACAATCGTTTTTTACACAGAGAAGAAAAGAAAATATTGCCAATTTACAAACATACACCCCAAAATAATTAAACACTTGCTGTCCGCAGCTGTCGAAAATCATGATAATGCATGATTTGTACATCAGGACAGCATACACCAAAGTTAGTGCACTTTTGAAAATAACCCGAATCCATTTGCTCTTTAGGGGTGTAAACATATAAAGTCCCATTAATTAAAAAAGATGTACCCCCTAAGACAAAACATTTTCAACACAATAGGCAAAAACCAAAACAAATTGTATGAAAGCCATTAAATGAAAGAAGGGAAGGATACAATGAAACAAAATAATGCTCTCTTTGGAAAAGAAAAAGAATGAAATTGAATGTTAACATGACAAATGAAAGACCAATTGAGGGAGATGCATTATAGAACTCAGTGATCTCTCTCTATCTCTCCCTCCCCCCAGAATATTGGACTCTTATGAAATATCCATCTAAGGATGTATTTTTACTAAAAACGTCTGGCTTATTTTGGCTAACCCTTGCGTGCTACATTTATTGCTACACAAACTCAATCTCGGATTATTCCTCAGTCTACATGGGAGTGTAGAAAATCAATTTCATAAGAATGAAATAATCTTTTGTCAAGAAAACGAAACGAGTGCTTGGATAATACAGCTGAAATTTCAGCAGCGTCACATAAACCAAAAATTAAAAAATATTGTGCAAAAACATGTGCATGAATCTCTTTGAAGAGGTAAAAAAAGGGGTGACAAAAAAAAATTCCTTTGACTAATGCTACTTGAAGAGTTCTCTTCATTCAATACAAATGCATGTGTCTGTAAGTGTGTCTTTTTTTTTCCCTTGGCGTATGAAATTTTCAATATTAAATAAAGTACCTCCCCTCGCAACATAAATCATGATTCATAACAGGGTGTAAAAAAACAAAACAAAGGTGTTGATTACAATAATATTTCGATATCACAATGTCAAACTTAAGACATAAATTGCACATAAACATAACTCAAAATGCATCAAATTCACATAAAATCTAGCAATGCTGAAATGTAACAAAATATATACACACAACTAGCAGGTTCAGCACTCACTGTATATTGACAAATATTTGGATGGTTGTCAAGAAATTGAACATTTTTAAGCTAGACATGAGGGTAAGTAACTTGTAAAATGTTAAGCGAGTGCCATAAGTTTTTGATTGCTGACTTTAATAGTTAGAAATTCAAGGTTCAAGATTCAAGGAAAGAAAATGCAAATAATAGCATATTTCATAGTTCAGAGAAGAACTTTAAAATCAAAATAATTCTATCTCAGCATCAATATTAATTCTACTTTAAATTTAGAAATTTATTTTCAAATGAATTAACATTAACCAATACATTTTCTTTAATCTCATACCTTCTAGATGCTTGAACCAATCTTTACCCCCCAATGTATTTTCAAAAAATAATATACATCTCAATGGGTCTCCATTTCTTAAGCCATCGGCTACCAAATTCTCCCAGTCCATTAGATTAAATACAGGATCTCCCGGTTCCCACAGGTGATGGGTTTAATATATCCAAAATATTTGTGGCACCAGGTTAAATTCCAGCTTACACCTCACTCATCACACTCCATTTTATTTTTGGCAGTCAAAATATAAACTCACTCATCCAACAAATATAATACTCTGCAAATTATTATTCACACATAACAACTCTCAACAATAAACTGCATAGATGGTTATCTCTGTATATGTACAGATGAATTAAGTATCTGGAACGCAAGTCTAAGAGATGAAAGTAGTATTCAAATTAGACAGTTTGTCTAATGAAACACCTGGAGATGAAGACTATGAATACATCCTGAGATAACTAACATGTATCTAAGTTTCTTTGGGTGGGAGCACAGACATGTTCATGTCGGCTTTAAGTCCAGGCTACACGTCCAGACGATAGTTTGTGCCATGATCATTCCATTCCTAGACTTATCAATGTAATTCATACACATGTAGGTTGCATTACAAATGCAAAACTGAAGACAGATTATCATTCAACATCACCAGAGCTCTTTTAGTTTGTGTATAGTCTCCATGATCATCAAAATGGATAAGAGCTTTCAACACTTAACGGTTTGCAGAATGCCTTTTCCTCCTTCTTGCTTCTCTCAAAACGGTGAAATTCTTTTGATGGCTTCAGATCCATTCCGATTACATGTATTTCAAATTCATATAATCAGTTAGTGCTCCATTTCCCTTTCTTTTCAGCATCTTCATACCACTGTTATGTCCGTCACATCTCTATCAATGCAATTTTCAAATTGGCAATTTTGAATATTGTTTCCATTTCTGCTCCGCTCTCTTCCATAAATCAGCACTACCGTCCCTGCTCCTCCCATCTTTCTCTCCTGATACAAAAATGCAGTCATCTTCTTCCATTCTGGCAAGTGTTTCTAAATTCCTCCTGGCTTTGTCAATAGTTTGTTCACCTCCGCACAAAAGTATAGCACAATCTGGAGTCATTCCTAGTATCCACACGAAAGGCAAAATAGGTCTATAGGTCAGCATTGGTATAGTCTTTGCAAAATACCACTTGGCGAGTCACAAGAGGGAGCCCTATACTATGGTGCTCTCTTGGGTGAATTCCTGGCTTCGTGACTTTGAGCGGATTTGCTCTGGCATGGCACCAAAAGTAGAGCCGTAAGTGTTCATATCTTGACGAAGCTTCCGTCCGAGAGCTCGTCCAAGTGAGCCCTAATAAGAAAAGGAAAAAGGAAAGACTTTGTAAAGAAGGGAAACTTGCGTTTGGGTACTATCATGAATTGGGATATAAAGGCTGTAAGATATAACAAGAAAAAATTAATACTTGAAACTAAACAAACAAGGTATCCCCATATGTGTTTTGGGGTCATTAATAATATCATTAGAACACAAAATCATGTCATCAACCATACACTGTCTTTAAGCAATCATTCCAACACTGCACAAACAAACAAATTAACACATGCTTACACACAAGTTAATAAGGTCAAGGGTTTCAAACAGAAGTTTGTCACAAGATGTTATATAAAAATAATTCTTCATTTCTTACACTTCAGATTATTGATGCAATTTCCTAGTTTTCCTTATTCAGTTGTCTTAGATAAATGATATATGATTTTTCTCATTTGATGTTGCATATTTTTACAATGTGTGACCAAAACAATTTCCACGTATTCTTGTGAATTTTGATGAAGAAAAGAATTGAATTGAATTGAATAATTTGTTCTTTGAATCGCACAGACAAATCACACTGAAAATCATTCTTTGGGGGCTCAATTTAATTCAGCTCTATTTAATTCAAGTAGAAGCTTAGAGGAACACAAATAAATGAAGAATTTAGGACTTCAAGCTTTAAGAAGTATTTTCTGTAAATTATTCTTTATTTATTCTACCAAGATTGAATTCCTACTCTACCTAAACCTTTAATATATCCTCCCTGAGCTTGTACAGCCCTTAGACAATCATTCACTCACCCTGAATGTGGGTTTACTCCTGCTCTCTCCGTTACTATTATATGACCTTTGGAACCCTCCTCCTCCTCCGCCCAGAGCCCCTGCGCTTGCTCGTCTGTGTCGGGCATCCATTGTACCATTGACTGGCTGTAAGGCAGCTCTGTATGTTAGTCAGGGAAGGAAAGACGTCACAACAAATTATTTCACTGGATCACACAAACAAAGCGCATGCAGTACTTATGAGTAGTCATGGACTCATGGTTGATAAATACATTTTCGGAAGACACTCCCCAAATGTTATCAAACTAAGAAATGTGAGAGGCAGATACACCCATATTGTGTTCATTAATTGAACTTTCTTTTTCTGATTGTTACTGGAATTGAATCACTGATGTCTACCTAAAGTTACACCGTTTTAATTCACATTTTTTTCCTGTTTGTATAAGAGTTTATTTGATAAATGAAATGTCTATCTTCCAATAAGCCAGAAATAGATCCATTCCTAAACATCAATAGGTGACAATCACTATTAAATGACACTGTAACTCTTCATAAATTTCTTCTGTCACATTGTCTAGTCTTGTAGTTTAATACAGCACACTGCAATTTGGCAGCCATAAAACCATGAAAGATTCACACATTGATGGTTACAGAGACCAATTACAGAGCATTCCTATCCAGCCTAATTCACACCAGGCAGTTTAAACACAGCACAAGACATGTCCAGCATGCATGAAGCTGCATTCTCATACGATATCGTAAACCACATCTGCATAACATGGCAGCAAAATGAAGTAACGGAAGAGTAATGCACTTCAAAGTTCTGTATCTCCCAACACATAGATAAGCAAGTAATCTTTGGGACCTTAGTTACATGTACATGTAGCCTCTTTCTCCACTCAACTTGCCTTTTCATTTTCATTTTCATTCATTTTCCCATAAAATCATTCCTCTTTTCTCACAAGGATGAGAACAAGTTTTTTAAGTAGTTTATTGGGGCGAGTTTTTGAAGAGAGTTGTAAGGCAACTTTTCTTGAGTTTTTTGCAAAAAGACACTTTATGGTATCATATCGAGGGTTTAGTGACACAAAGACGTAACTCCATATTTTGCCAAAATGAGTATTTGATATCAAAATGTTCAGACAAATGTGGTCTTTCCAGGCAACACAAAGACTTAACTCCACCCAGAACCCAATTGAAGTCAATGGCTAGTGAAACAGACTTAACTCCCAAAGGCCCAAGTGTTCAGTGACAAATAAACCACTCAAAATGGCAAAAATGGGGTTACGTCTTTGTGTCACTGACCCCTCGATATGTGAAGAAGGCTTTATGACTCACCTTGCTGGTAAGACCAATGCATTGAGTTCTGTTGTGAGATGTCTTCTGATGATGTTCTTGCTTGATGGGATTCCTAGTGCATTGGCCATGGCATCGGAATCAAAGGAAGGTTCTAGAACCATCAGGGCACCATGTACTCCACTGTCTACCAGGTTCTCTGCATACTCCTGCAGAGGTAATGATGAGTGAAAGAAAGCAAACATGGAATTAATACATATCCCATAAATGTATATTCTGGAGCAGATATTGTTTTCTGATACTGGGATCGAAACCAAAAATATTTTGGAGCACATATCGTTTTTGAATACGAGACCAAACTCAACATGTGAGAAGTTTACAGTAGGGTGGGGTTGAGGAGCTGTTATATATTTGCCTATTTCCATGAGGATAAACTCAATTCTATTCTGGTGTATTCAAACATTGGTAAGTTCAAGAAATGCAAATATAAATATGTGACGCAACAGAAGGGAAAATATGAGAGGAAGATGGAAGAAAACATGAAGCAATGAGAAATTAAAAGTCATAAAGAGAAGGGGATAGTAGAAAAAAAGATTTGAGAGAAACAGAGAGAGATAGAGAGAGAGAGAGAGAGAGAGAGAGAGAGAGAGAGAGAGAGAGGAGGAGAGACAGAAGAGAAGATAAGGGACATGAAGAGAAGAATATTTAAGGGATATACCATTGAACAGAAAAATTCCTAGCCACAAAGCCAACTACAAGAGGGAGAAGTACTTACATTTAGGTCTATTGATCTGGCCCACTTCATGACTCTCCTTGTAGTCCAGACTAAGGGATCCATATCAATGTCTTCACTTTGTGTTCTTCTCTCTGCTAGCATCTGAAGAAATAAGAGAACATATCATTTTAAATATAATCTAACGATAGTAGGGAAGAATTCACTACAAAATATGCCACCTACCCAAACAATGCAAACTACAAAAGTAATACATTTTCACACAAATACTGTCAAACAACAACTTAAAATATTCAATTTACATGTATGTATTTCATTAAGACACTCTATCATGCATTCTTGTGGTTACCAACTTCTGTCATAATGATTACAGTTTGAAAGCAGGGGGGTGTTTCACAAAGATCCTAAGTCAAACTTAACTCTAAGTTGGACTTAAAAATTATGGAAAGCCATTAGCATCCTTGAAAATATTTTGTAAAAGTTATTTTAAAAGGCATAAAATGTTAATTCAAATCATTCATATTTTCTATCATCAAGGAGATTTCATGTTCTGGATGTAGAATTTATAAAAAGTCTAAAATACTTGAATTTCTGCTTTTGAATATATTTCATTTTAAGGCTCTAATGGCTGTCCATAATTTTTAAGTCCAACTTAGTGTTAAGTTCAACTTAGGATCTTTGTGAAACACCCCCCAGATGTTATCATCAAGTTATCTCAAGCCTTCCAGACCATTGGGAGCCTTGTGAATGTTGAACTGGAGAGAGAATACAATCAGGGCCCAATTTAACAAACTTTGTCATTAGTGACAAATGACAGTTTTTGTTATAAGCTAGTGAAATCCTTGCTTTCTGGTTGATAATCAGCAGATTTTTCACTGATTTTTGTCATTTGTCATTGAAAAAGGGGAGTGTTTTACAACCACTAAGATCAACTTTAAGTTGGACTTAGCTATGGCAGGCTGTTCATGCCGCTGTTTGCTCTCACCATTTACTGGTATTGGTCTCTCAAGGGACGTAAAAATCGTGGTCGCAAATCTACAGAATTTACCTTTGTTGATTATTAAAGGAAAAAATATTATCTAAAGATCATGATTGAGGGACCAATGGTGAGAGCAACCAGTGACATGAATGGCCTGCCATAGTTAAGTCCAACTCAAAGTCAATCTTAGTCTTTGTGAAACACCCTCAGGGACCAGTTTCACAAAGCCTTTTTACAATGACAAATGACAAAAATCAGAGACAAATCTGCTGAAAACCAATCAGAAGCAAGGATTTCAGTAGCTTATAACAAAAACTTTCATTTGTCAAGTTTTGTCAAATGGGGCCCAGATCTCATAAAAGTTGCACTAAATGCCAGGAAGCTCTATGCCATACAACATAAAGTGGATAATTGCCACCGCAAATACACCTGTAGATACTTACCACTTTGTGGAACTTGAGCATCCTCATCAGTTCGATGGCATGCAGGAGACTGGCTTGGTGGAACTTCCTGGTGACCTTGAGGTATTTCTCCAGGTCTCTCTTGTTCAGAGTGGACAGGACACGACCGTCCACTCTCTCTGACTCAAAGACCAGTGAGTGCTGGGCCAGACCGAGGTCATTCAACCATGTCCTGGCTACCCAGCAATGGTCAAGATCAGCTGCTTTGGGAAATTTGCTGCAAGAGAAAAAATAAAAGAGGTTTATTCGATATAATCCTGCAAAGAAGAGACTCCAAATACAACATTTTGAGTATACAGTAGGTTTACGGTGGCACCAAGTGAGAGAGGGGGGAGGATTGGGGAGTCCTGAAAAAGACTGTCGATAATCTTTCTTTCTTGAGTGTGTGTGTAGTCCTGAAAAAAAGTGTAGCCTGTTGGTTATCTTTCTTGAGCTTCCTTAGAACTATAGTGGCGGTTGGAGAGGATGGGTAGTAGGAGTGGTTTGACGTTTCGAACAGGTTGTTGGATTAATGATCATCATCGTTTATTTGAAGGGTCATACTCGGGCTCTGAATAGAGGTTCAGATGAGCATATCAGATACAAGATGAAAACTGGTAATGATTAAATTACTGACGGCTCAAAAATACTAGCACAAGACCGTACACAGACACAAAAACAGAAACGAATAGAGAAAAGTATACTGATTGTGAAGGAATGAATCGGGATTGATCAAGATCAAGAAAACAAGGAGAGTGCCTACAAATGGTAATAATGAGGGGCAAGGTGAAAGAATCTAGGAGAGGACGACCCAGAACAAGATGGATCAAAAAATTGACCTTCTAACTGGACACTCCCTTACTGAAGTGTAAAGTCTTGTTGTAGGTAGTCTTGTATGGCTATTAAAGCATCACTGGGGTCATGAGCTATGAGCCATCACAGGATTGACCTAACCTAACCGATGCCCTCAGGCTACAGTTAACAGCTAAATTATTTATATCCTCACCAAGTCTTGTAATTTTTTAAGTATGTGACAAATTCATTTGTCCCGATTTATGTTTCTTAAGAATGTGACATGTTAAAGCTTATATTTAAAAGTATTGAACAATGGCCATAATTCAACCAGTCCACCACCCGTTCTTGAGTTACGAAGAAAAAAAAGAAGAAAAATAATCTCATTTACAAGGGGTATGAATTATTAAGTTTAACTGTATCTCTAATCTGTGGTTGCAACTCACCAATCACTAGGCACTTTGTTCTGGTCGATGGCAAGCCTGAGTTTCCGTCTATGTAGCACATTGGTTACACCCATCCCTGTATCTAACTCACTGTCTGAAAGACCTAACAAAACCTGAAGAAGATAAATCAACAAGAGATATACATTGATAATAATAACTACATTTATATTCTGCTTGTAAGTGTCGGCTTGCATGGTGATACAGTAGATTTGCGGGTGCACCATGTGAGAGAGAGAGAGAGAGAGAGAGAGTTGAGGATATTAGTCCTTTTCAGGACTACCACACCCCCAAGAAAGATTACTGAGTCAGAGTCCTTTTCAGGACTCCTCAACTCTCTCTCTCTCTCTCTCTCACATGGTGCACCCGCAAATCTACTGTATACATTTATATTGTGCACATATCCATCCCAATGCATGCTCAAGGCGCTTACAAAGTAATATTGTTATCCTGGCTTTAGCCCAGCTGCCTTCTGGTGCCAAAAGCATTCAAGGTATAAATTTCTACCAGGTACCGACTTACTAAACATGGGTGGAGGATTGGCAAATGTAGATTAATGTCTTGCCATAGGATATTAGTACCACTGTGAGACTTGAACAGCAAATCTTGAAAACCACAGTCTAGTGACTTATCCACTAGACCAACACCTCTACATTGTGAATACTATCAATGAACACCAATAGTATTTTCAATTGTGGTCTCTCACAATCAGCTTCAAAAGTTTTAAAAAATGCATATTCCATAATGCATCCATCAAGGGGAGGCCCAAAGTTTTGGGATCAACAGTTGATAATGATTCTAAATCTCAACAGATCATACACCCCATATTATAAATGCTCCTGACACCAACAATGTCATTAACCAGGAATACAGGAATACACTGTACTTTTACCACATGTACCTTCAGTTTATCCCATATCGTCAAACCCTTTTACTTTCCATTTCCTACTTCAAGTACAGACCAAAAATTACTACCAGTAACCCTGGGCCTGGCACTCTTGACGTACGCTGCACATGCTTTAACATGCTGGGGTAAGCTAATAGTTAATTCCAACCAAGCCAACACCATGTTTGTCTTCAAATGTGACAATGTTTGCTTACACCATTAGATAAATCCTCCAACTCCCCTACCTCAGATACCAAGATAAAACTTCTCTGAACTTGCCTTGCTGTACTGGGGAAGGCACATAGTGAGTTCAAACTCAGCCACCACCATGATTGACTTAAATTGTGCCACTGTTCTATGACATATCCCACTCTTGACACCATGAAATTACATCTTCCACTCCCAACACAGACAAAATCACATACCTTGCCACTCTTTATATTCTCTGCACATGCCTAGAAGACACATCGTAAGTTCTAACCAAGCCATCACCATGTTTGCCTTCCATTGCGACAACATTCTCTTCTACATCCCACTCCTGCCACTCCTATATAATCCTCCCCTACTCTCCTACCTCAAATGCCTAGATGACTAAAGCGAACGCCCGAGGGAATCACAAAAAATGGTCTTTGTAGACAGGTTCCTTTAGTACTGTACATGTTTCTATGAGAAACCATTTTCAAGGGAAACAAAAAATGTGGTCTTTGTAGACAGGTGGTCTTTATAGACAGGTGGTCACTAAAGCAGGTTTGACCGTACCTAGATGATCTTACCTTGCCACTCTTGATGTTCTCTGCACATGCCTTGCTGTACTGTGGAAGGCACATTGTTAGTTCTAACCAAGCCACCACCATGTTAGCCTTCCATTGTGACATCGGTGTTGATTTGCATTTCTCCGCCAGTCTTGCCTTCTCCTGTTCATCCAGGGAGAAGAGCTCCAGGGTGCTGCTGTGCCGCGAACTTGACAGATTTGTGTCTGCGGAAGGAAATAATAAAAAAATAATTATAAAAACATTATTTATAAAGTGCTTACCACCAAAGTCTCTAAGCGCTATAACAAACAAAATAGACTGATAAACAATAAGGAAATGTACAAGCACACAAGTGATTATTGGTTTAAAAAGCTAGCTCCACTGCAACATCTCCAAATCACACTGTATTCTGCATTTACCTACTCTGAAAGAAATACTGAAAAAAAGTAAAGCTCTAAACAACCTTGGAAAAGGACCGGATAACTGTTTGTTTAAGTGGCGTTTAGATGATATGCTATTAAGACAAGGAAGCTACATGAATCTTTAATATTTTGAAACATACATTGTAATACCAGTGAAAGAACATAATTATTCATTATTTCACCTGAACAGCATCAAAATAATGTACTTGTATGTATGAACTGAACCCGTAGAACTAACCATCAAATACTATTTGTTCCAGTGTTGCACGATTCTTCTTGCCGAATATCTTGGAGAGCGAGTTGAACTTCTTCTGTTTTCTCTTCTTGAAGCGTTCCCTGGAAGAAGTCACTGAAGCTGTTTCAAGGTTGCATAGTTCCTCAGAAGACCTGGAGAGCTGCTCGGCCGGTGATAGCAGGAACTCTCGGCTTTCACTGTCGGCTGAAGTATTATCTTTATGGTTTAATTTGGGTTTCATTTTGTTTTCACAGGTAATAATGTTCATTTAAAAGTAATCGGGGCATTGAGGTACACATGTATTTGGAATTGATTACAGAAGTTTTTAAATTGGGTGGATTTATGAAAATTGTATGGATTATTTTATATCGAGAAGAAGACAATACAATATTCATATATCATAAAATTGAATGGTTGCATATGCAATGTTTTGGAATTGAAATGTAATACCCAATGCATATTTACAAGTTGAAAGCACATTGGCAAGTTTAATGATTTGTGGGATTATATTGCACATAGATCACATTTTTGAGCAAAAATAATTCACAAAGAACAAAGTGAGGAGTAAAGAAAAGACCCAATTTACAGAAAAAGAACATATGTTGAAACGAATGGAAGCATTCAAAAAGAGGTGTGTTGTATTGAGATAAAATTTGAAAAATTTGGAATGGATCCAGAAAAAGTTGATGTGGATATGGGAGTGGTAGATAAAAGATGAAATGAGGAAAGAAAAGGGACAAACAAGGAGACATTTGTTTAAGTACAAGTGCAAGAACAATGCAGAACAACAAAGCAAACATGACATGTATTATCAGAGGAAGCGAGAGAGAGAGAGAGAGAGAGAGAGAGAGAGAGAGAGAGAGAGAGTATCAGAGTAATGTGCGATAGAAATAGACAGAATATAGGTTAGTTGAGATTCTCTGATACATTTTAAATCGCTCTGCCTGATTTTGGTCATGTAAAACAAAAAATATTTTTTCAACAGACAAGGCTCGACAGACAAATCATTCTGTTGGAGCCAGAAGATCTTTACTCATATTCCACATCAAAGGAATTTACACCCAAGTGGCCTTAAGAACACAACTGTCTGTATCACCTGTGTCCCTTTTCAAACAGATGCAATTTGTCACTTGGTCTTTTATTGTTTTTTAGCTCGGAGTAGAACAATGAGATTTGCACACAATAGTAGCAAGACAAGCAGCAGTGCAAATAACGACACAGCAACACACAAAAGGAAAGTAACAAGCATGGCCCAAGTGGTTTTATACAGGAGAATTTTCTATCAACTGACTGAATAATCCTTAAATGTAAATTTGGATTTTTTTTGGGGTATAGATTGATTCATCTATATATACATTTTTCTTTATTTCTTTATGCAATTACGTATTCATTTACATGTATGATCATTTTCATTCAATGATTTACTTATTATTCATTTTTTTTAGGGGGGGGGGGGGGGGCTTGATTAAAATCAAATGATTAATTATTAATAGCATAAGACAGGGGTAAGGTCTGGAAGAACATATCAAATTGCAAGCAAGCACCAAAGCAGTGTGACCTTTCTTTTCAATGAGCAACACTATGTGAATGGAAATGTGAATGAAAGTGTGAAGACTTTGTATTGACCTTCATCACCAAATTAATATTTCCAACAGTTGAAACTTAAACCACTTTATGAATCATTCAACAAACCATCACTATGAAATGTAAATGTTTTGCAAGCATTCTGGACTTAGAATTTCATCCATGTACCCAAAAGTATTTTCTAAACTATATTTGACATTTCAATATATGCTTTATATTTATATGCTTTGATTCTTTTAATTGAAATGATGAAGACATATAGACTCACAAAAACTGTTTGTGATGTATATATCGTCTGTTGGGGGGGGGGGGAGGGGGGGGGGGGGGGGGGGAGGGGGTGTTAATCTATGTGCTCAGATAATGAAGCACAAATAGGGAATTAAGTAAGAAAGAAAATTTGCTCCCCATTTTGCCCCAAACAGCTTCCTGAGATTATCACTTTCATTGCATTGTCATTGATTACATTCAGTAGTAAGCTGATAGGATAGAGATAAACCTAATAGGATCAAATGACTGATGAGTCATTGAAAATGAGTATCAAATGCATTCACCATCGAACCCATGAGTTATCACATGATTTTTTTGTTTTTATGTGTCGCATAAGACTTAACCCTATAGTATTTATAGGTCACTACATCCAAACATGAAGAGATATCTTATATATAGCATCCCATAATCCTTTCATCCGTATATTGTCTGTAAAGCTTTTAAAAGACTCATGATATGACCATTGACTAAAGTTTCTTTCAAGCATTCTAATTTTTGGATGAAATCAATGTATACACAGCTCATGTCATAAGGGAAGCATTTCATGACAATGCCCTTTATCATATCCCCAAAGCACACAATCAGATCTAAAACCATATGAAATACCATTAATTGAAACCATTTTGCATGAATCTTGCATTTCCCAGATTACATGGGCCAGCTGTTCAATATTCTTAATTGTATGAATGAATTTGAATAGAATAGATGCGATTCCGTTTAGCCCAGAAAAAAAAGCATGCTGTACAATGCATATGCCAAATCCAAATGGGTTATCTTTCAATTTTTCGGAAACTTTAATACACTACCTGAATATTCCTGAACTTTTGGTGAGCAAGATTGGTAAGTAAGAGAAGGAATAGAAACAAAAATTAACAAGTAACACCTGTCAACCATAATTTATCAATTTTTTATCGGAATATTGTCATAAAAAGAATCGTAAAATGGATTGCTCTATTGTTCATCTCCCTATAATGGATGCTAATTTAGCCAGTGATCCAACTTCCTTAAAATGTTATGTTGTGAAATGCTTTTAAAGTGGAAGGCTGTGATCACCAACTTTCTGGAAGTTTGAAGTAGCTTAGTTTCTAGTTTCATTTCCTTGGGATTCTCACCTGAAATGAAAGAGTGTGTATTACGGACGCTGCGGGCCGAGAGGGGTGGGGTTTCTGGAAGGTCCGATCCTGCGTTGCTGACGTCCGCTCCGTCTGGGCCTTGTGAGATGACGCTATCTGAACCAATGGAGCCGTCTCGGCAGTGGGAAGCTAGCACCATAGAATCAGTCACACTGCTGGAGTTACTCAGCATGATGCGAGGGGCGTTCCTCTCTGATATGAGTTGTCTTCTCACCTTCATTGGAAGAATAATGGTGAGCATTCTCAAATATTTACTCCTTGTGGTGATTATGTTTGTATTACATGTACGTGGATGCTACGAAAGACGAATATGACTTTGCAATAAATGTAAGCATCAAGAAGTCATAAGCCTTTCTGTATAAAACAGAAATTAGGTTAAAGATGGTATGATGCATTCTCTGTGGTCTATTTTAAAACGCAAAGCATATACTTAACCCTCACCCTGGACTGGACCCAAAACTATGCCTTAGCCTAACCTGAGCTCTAAACATAGCTAAAAACCTGCCTAAACTAAGAAGCAGTCATAACCAAAGCCCAAACACTAAATCTTTGATGAAATAAAACCCAGTATAAATGCCATCAGATCAGTGCCGCATCATCTTCAGGAAACATAAAGAGTCTCTTAAGATGACCACAGAACCACACCTTCCTCTCTTGCTTGCCATTACCAAATAAATCCCAGATTAAACATCCCCTGAGCAATACAGGATCACGTTTCAAAAGAATTGATGATATGATATGACCACAGCACAATATGTTCCCTTCTCTTTCTTACCTTCTCCAGTTCTTCTTCCAAGCATTCATTCTCCTTCTCCTTCTTATCCAGCTGTTCCCTGAGCGCCACCGATCTCTCTGCCGCTTCCCTCGCCCTCTTCAAGATCTCCCACCGATCCTTCTCCACCTCCTCCTTCTCTGCCACAATCTTATTGAGGCTGGCGTCACTCTCTGTCATCCGTTGCTCGTAGTTACGGATGAAGTCTCTCATCTCTTCCTCCTTGGCTTCCAGAGTGCAGTAGAGCTGTTTCATCTGGTTCAGAAGGTCCACCTTCTCGCTCTTTAGTCGCTTCCTATCTGCTTTCATTGCTGGAGAGAGAGAAAAAGAGGATCTTGTTGATGTATCACTGACTGGAGCTTGATAGCAAGGACTATGTCATATACATGACGTTTGATGTTACAATAAAACATTTCATTATTGATTATTCAAGTATCAAGTTTCAAGTGAGGTGTCATGTTGCTACAAGAAACTTATAGTTCTAAGGACATTGAGGGCAGGTGGAGTTCTATGTTTCAAGTTTCAAGTTTATCATAGTTTATAAAGCTTTCCCTGGCAAATGCATTGCCATTCACAATATCTACAGACAGTTATAGATAACTCATGTTTTTCTAAAGTATCTTCATTCGCTTCAGCAATTTTTAATCATTTATTTCCTTCAAATTGCAAGCTACTTTTGTAATCTCAATATATATATATATTCTGTCAGGATATATGCAAACAGCTAACTCACAAGGAAATTGCCAACTCTGACCAAACATGGAGAACTCTTCATAACCCTCCACAAGAGTTCTCCAGGAAAATGTTCACTACAATTCTATAATCATGGGATCAAAGTAGACACAATTGTTTAAAAGCATGTTCTTAAAAAAACCTGCAAACTTGCAAGTTTATGGCTTAAGCCAAAGACACCAACCTGTAAGTGCTTCCTTGGCCCTTGCTAGCTCATGTTCTGTCTGGGTAAGCTGTATCTTGAGATCTTGAGCGTTAGGGACCTCATCCTGGTCTTGCTCCAAGATGTGAGCATCATCCACCTGCTTCAGAAGACACTTGTTCTCCATCTCCAACCTGGCACACTTGTCTTTCAGCTTCTGTAGGTTATGCTGATCCTGCTGCTTCTGCCATTCTGTCAAGGGTCAAAGAGGATCATACAAGAGAATCAAACAACTGGTAGTTTATCAATAACTCTCAGCAATCTCAATGAATTTGATCCAATGGGTATCTCACTGAGACACTGCAATTGATTATCTGAATTTTCTATCGTCTATTTATAAAACAATAAGAGAACTTTACTTGTGACACACTTCTCTAGATTACCCCGCATCATTGATGAATATATCAAGTACATGTATAGATAGGAGCATGAAATATATTCCTCATCTTCATCTCTATCCAGGTGAGAACTGTGGTTTCTCAGCTCCTGCAATTCATGACACTCCTAACTGTTGCTTCTTCTTCTACCAAAGAGTCATATGAGGAAATGGTCTACATTGTAACTGGTGATTGTATCACACATCTTAAATGACTAGCGCTGTTAAACTTTGCGACTAGGGAAAGGCGCAAGAAATAAATTATTATTTTCATTTCTATCCAGGTGAAAGGGGAAAGGGGAAAGGAGAAAGAAAAAGGTGAAAGGTGAAAGGTGAAAGGTGAAAGGTGAAAGGTGAAAGGCGAAAGGGGAAAGGGGAAGGGGAAAGGGGAAAGGGAAAGGGAAAGAGAAAGGGGAAAGGGGGAAGGGGGAAGGGGGAAGGGGGAAAGGGGAGAGGGGAGAGGGAAGGGGAGGGGCTGCACAGCCAAACCTCTTTCTTACCTTTGTTATCCTGGTCGTTGTCGGGTGTGGTGGGGGAAGAATCGGTACTCATGTGACTTAATCTCTTGTTGGTATCGGCAAGCTCTTCTCTTAATGAATCTACTTCATGGTTAGCATTCTGTATCAAAGAACAAAGAGACAAAAGATGATTTAGTTTTCATTTATTTATTTCCAAATCAAGATAAATCAATATTATATAATCTTCAACATACAAGCATATATAATACGATATCTAAAGTGGGAGGATCATGAAAAGCACATAAATGGCTTGTTGAAAATGATCCTCACAAAAAGTACACAAAATAACAAAAACTTTGATACATAAGTCACATAAAATTTCAAAGAGACACAAGATAATGATTGAATACATCATACTTTATCCTCTATCTCTTTCATGTATATGGTGATGTCACATTTGCACAGGAATAATGTGACAATGAAACCCTGACTTAAATCTACAAACTTGATCCTTGAAAGTTCATTTATGTAAATGTTCATGAATTTGGATTCATAGCTGGGGTGATATAAATCAGTTTTATACAATGGATATTATATTTGTCAATAAAAAGCTCATAAAAACTGATTTGTCTTACATGAAGGTGAATGGGTCGCAATGACAATTCTCAACAAGGAACAATACAATTCAAAGTCAAGTGGTTAAGATAAGAGTCTGCAAACAAACCACTTACCTCCTTTGGTATGTTTAGTTGTTTACGTAGTTAAAGTTAAGTATCTCCACTTGTACTATGATAATGTAATGGATTTGATTACAAATAAAATTAAAATTGGACATTAGAAAGTGATCTAATTGACAAACACTTGATCGTAGGTCACACCACAATTAACGAGAGTTATCAATATGCTGGAAACTGCCCAAAGTCTAAGAAATTCTATGGTAGAATAAGAACATTTGACATGTAAATGAACGGCACGTAGGAGTGAAAACAAATTGTGCTGTGTGCATGCAACAAAGACCCAGTACGTATTTGTTCATTTGTGAAGTATGCAACGATTACACGCTATTTAATTTTGCTGCACCATTTTATTATTTGTTTGTTGTTTATTTGTTTGTTTGTTTATTTGCTTGATTAGCCTTTGAGAGGGTTAACCATGCCATGTATCAATAGGGTTTGAATATAGGATCATTATCTGTGACATCATACAGGGCAGACATGACTACAGTGACTCAGTAAATGTCAGAGCAGCAGACTACAGACACCCCAATGAATAAATCAAATAATCATCAATCAAAAGGAGAGATTCTTGGCACATTATCAGTTCTAAAATTCAGGCAGAAGACTGCATGAACCCTCTAGAAAATCACATGACAGGAAAGTGGAGCTGTCTCAAAGGGCTAATATCTTAAAAGCAGTATTATAAGAATAAGAATAATTGCAGTTTATATAGTGCCTTTTCCAATGGATACAGAGTACATTGAGATGCCATCAGAGCCAGTGTTAGAGTTTAATATTTAAAGCTACCAAACATTGGCAGGGTAAGTTCAATCAATGCATTTAGTTTTAGAATGCATTGTAAATATATGTCTTCAGACGATGTTTGAATTGGTCTAATGTTGGTGATGATTTCAATTGAGGTGGGAGCAAGTTCCTGAGTTAAATTTGGCCTTTAATTTGTAGTATCTATGTGTCTTGGATGTCTATTAGCGATGAGCACTCTCTCAGATGTCAAGAAATTAGTCTGAAAAATTACGGGATACAAGATTATATGAATGCTGATAATGGTATGAAACTCCTCTCAAATTTCTCCTCTATTTATGATGAGAATCGGTGACTGATGTTCTGCATGGGAAATAGGGAGACAGCATATATATATATTTGTAAACCTATCAGACTCCTCAGGAAAACAAAGAATTGTAGATAGATTTATAAATTAAAACAGGTCCCTGTTCAAGCAAACTGCACAATGTTAGAGTATTAACCCGTCTCACTGTGAACCATTACGGCTGTTTGCCTGTGCTACTTCGTCCTGTATACCATTCTGTATACCAGTACATGGACAGCTATGTTTAACAGGCATGTTATTAATGAGCGCTCAACACCAAGCTGTCATTCCTTGTAATACTCATGATCCCTCTATTCAGGATGGGTTAGGGATTCCAAAGGCAGCTAGGTCTCGAGGCAGAGATGGGGGAGATGGGGGAAATGGGGAAGAGATCCTAGACGAAGAAAGATGGAGATGGAGGGGGAGAGAGAGAGAGAGAGAGAGAGAGAGGGAGAGAGAGAGAAAGAGGAAGTGATGCAAGATGGAAAAAGATAAAGAGGTGGACAGAGAGTGGATTAAGGGGAGAAAAGAAAGAGAGATCATAAAATGGAGGGGAAGAGGGAGAGAGCTAGGGAGGAGTGAGACTGGGAAAGGAGAAGAGATGACAGACTTGGAAATTAAAAAGAGAGAGAAGGCAAATTGATGAGATAATTGGAATATTAAAGAGATCGAGAGATAAACAAATAACAGATTAAAAAGAGATATAGAATGAGAGATTGATAAAGGAAGGATAAGGTTGAGAGAAGGAAAGGAGAGAGGAAGATGAGACTGAACTTGTGATGGGAAGCTAGAAGTAGGAAAAGGAAAATGAATACGAAAGTGATAGAGAGATGACTAGAGGGATAGAAACCCAGAAGGGAACTAGCATGTAGACAGGGAGGAACTGAATAACTATGAGAAATAGATTAGGAAAATGAAGATGGAGACAGAGAGAAAGAGACAGAGAGATAGGCATCAATTGAGGGAAGAGGGTGATAATAATCAAATGATGGAAAGGATGAAGAAGAGGCATGTTTTTAATGAACACTCGGACACTAAGCTGTCAACAATCATATATTCTTATAATCAATCTCATTGAATGGATTCCCGAGGGAGACAGAGAGAAGTAGATATATAACATAACAGAGGGGTGGAAAGGGGCAGTCGTGAAAATGGAAAGAATTAGACTCAAGAGAGTAGAGAGTAGAGAGTGAGCAATTGTCAAATGATGCAGAGAGGGAGGGAGAGCGAGAGACGGAGGAAGAGAGACAGAGAGACAAAGGCAGACAGAGAAGTATAGAAATATATAGAGATATGACATTGACAAATAAGAGACAGCTACACGTAGGCTGGCACAGAATGACAGAAAACAGATGACAATAAAGAGTGTAGAAATTAATAATCAAACGGGAACACAAGAAGCCAATCATGATTAAAGAGGAGGATTTTCAGAACAATAATTAGAGCAATGGGGGTACTGGGAATCTATTCCCTAATCACCACACCCAATTCCAATCTTCAGGTGCAATCATCATTAGCCTGAACAAGTGCACGCTTGAGATATTAGACCAATCAGGGCTACTTGGGAAAGAAGTCAAAGCCCAAGTAAACCAACATTTCTGCTCGCTTGAGGATTTAGTGCAAGTCTTCGCTAGCAAATTAACCTGCTTATTAGAAACATAGCAAGTGATTTAACCAAGAAGCCCTGGTTCGCTTGAGATAGCTATGAAAGCTAATATCTGAAGCAACATGGTAAAGGCCACTACCTGCATGTACATCTTCACTGCAGTTTAGGTTTATGGGGGACATTGCAGTAGACTGAGAGCCCACCAGATTAACAATGTCCAAATAATGAGCCTTCACAAACAAAATTAAGAAAGCTAACAGTTTGAAGAAAGGTTTCATGGCCAGTCAGTATCATGAACACAGAGATAACTTTTCAGCAGGCCTGCAAGGTCCTACATTGTCTTCTCATGGGTTGTCAAGTACTGGGTTAATTGTAAGTCCTGTGTAGGTCAGGCCCATTCCCCTTGATCAGAATTACAAGTAACTGGGTATTTTGGAAAGTTGGGCTGATGGAAACAGACCTGATCCGTCTGATTGATGTTGTCTCCAATAGACGGAGTGTGAGATGACTAAGCCACCATAAGGGAGCATTTATTTATGACGGCCAAGTGGCGTGTTGGAGACAAGCAATTAATCATCAAAGACAATTCCCCCATCCTAGCTCATCTCTGCGTTCTCACTGAAGCATCCTTCAAAACAATAACAAGTTTGAGAAAGTAAGAAGCTTCCAACTTCAATCTTGATTTGGAATAAAAATACCAATTGACCATCACAGAAATAGTCCTTCACGATACTGAATCAGAACAAGACTTTTTTGCTTGATTGAATATAATTGTGAATACTGTCATGAAAACATAGGCAAGGGATAATTTTTTTCTTTCCTGCAAGAACATTTCTTTCTGTCTTGCACAAACTGATCCCCAACAATTTCTGCATGAGAGACTGTAATTGAATATTATATCTGAATTGTCCATCGTCTATAAAATCTATTAAACAATAAAAAGAATATGACTGGTGACACACTTCTATAGATGGGACTTGTGGGACTCCCAATTGTTTATTGGAAAGAAATGATTGATGAATAAGAGGTGCAGTTGTCTACTTTCAAAGATGCAACACCTATTTTTATCTCCATAAAACATCCAATGTATTGTGATCAATGATAATGATACCTGAACTATGAAAACCTAATATATAATTTACTAGGGCTCTTTTTTTTAATTATTCAAAGAAAAAGTAAGATCTGGTATAAATTCTGGATTTTATTCCAGAGTTCATTTTGAGGTTTCCAGATCTTCTTTCCAGCTGTACGTTTACACAGAGCTGACTCACTTTAAGTTACTTACTATTAAAAATGCCTTTAAATTTTCAAATTCATTCTGATAGACAGGCATGAATCAGCAAGCTCACTTTCAAAATGATTTATACTGTACATGAATTATAGTCTCAGCGAATACTGCCACAAAAACTTGTCTTCATCACGACTTCCAAGCTGGTTTTCATACCTTCAAACTGGAATTTCTTTAAAGATCACTGCCCTCATTTCTCTATCTCTCTACCACAGAGGGTGTATGAGTCAAAGCCAATCTCAAAATTTGTGAAATTGGGGCGTTTTTGACGGTGATAAACTGGACAGGTTAATCAGCTCTGTAAGGAAGGTGTAGCTAGCGCTCTCGTCTGTCTCACGACCCCTGAGCCACGTTATTTGACGTCACCCTATGATTTAATTTAGGTATCCCAACCTTGGTAGATGAGCAAGGTGTGATACATGTGCCTTGGAGCCGTGCTCCTAGCAACTCTTGAGATTTAAGATTTGAGGAGGGAATATGATGACGATGAGCTGTCAGAGTCCATCCAGTGAGGAAATTGGGTGCTTAGCGGTGAGAAATCAAGACATCTTCTCAAGGGTAAACTAGCTGTTTAGGTACAACAAACTCTTTACTCCAGGTCTAGCTGCTACTTCAAATCTAAACATGAATTGCCTAAGGTACTTTAAGGTACATATATATATCCAGACAATCCCATACGTATGAAGACGAGGTTTTCTGTACAGTGCCAGTGACCCAACATTTGCTCCATAGAACAATTGCCCTATGCAGACTTTATTTCATCAAACATTTTGATCATTACGATGGCAATTTGGATATGCAGTGTTTAGGATATAATGTGTTAGGGTTAGAGTCGCGATGAGGCTTTACAATACTCTTAAATTCAAGTTTAATGCTTTGTCCAAAGTTATGTAAATTTCAGTTAGGGCAGGATATCTCCTGCAAAGCAATTGGTGCAGGAGCATGCATCTTATAGAACCACAGTGTCAGAAAGATTGTCAGTTTTTACTGCTTGAGATAAAAGATGGCTGTTAACCATATGATCACACACTCTTGATCGAGAACTGAAAGCAAAGCTTTGCTAGAGTTGTCAAACATGGAGTTTATTTATGACAATACTATGAATTACAGCCTTCTGATAAATTTCCAGCAAATTCCCCCCCCCCCCCCCCCTCGAAAAAGAGAAGATAATAAAGGTCACCATTTCTGTGTTGGCCTTGCCAGCAGACAAAGTGATCTGAAGAAGCATGAAATATTCATCACAGGATATCGCGCTCATTCTGGAGAGTCATGTTTTGAGGCTGGTGGCGGTTTCAACAAAAATACAATTTGAAATTGATATATGAATAATGGATTGCTGTATAGAGCAACAACTCTCAACACCATTTACAGAGTCAGTACAGGAAGTGGATGTAGAGAAGAGATCTGTTGTGAAATCTGAAGAGTTAGGAAGGACAATGGTTGGGAGATGAAACTGAAGTGGAGAGAGGATGGAGGATAGGATAGGAAGTAGAAGAATGAAAGAGAGAAGGTAAGAGGCGATGAGATCTTCAGAAGTATAGTACACTGTAGAGGAAGAAGATGGTAGGGAGAGAGAGGGAGAGGGGGCAGGGAGAGGCAGAGAGAGTGGCAGAGAAAAAGGAAGAGATATGTGAGATAGAACAGAGAGGGAAAGGGTTAAAGGTTAAAGCATGCAAGCAAACATTAAAAATAATAGAGTATTGATATTCTGTAACGCAGGGCTAACTGTTCTCGTAAGTTCTACCAAATAATGGCTCGATTACAGAAGGGTAACTAGTTTGATAAATAACCAGAGTCATACAGCACCAGAACATAATTGAATATGTTTGTATCTTTACATGGACCTATAGATTAAAAGACAAACAAGTCTGTCAAGGTATTTCCAACCATTCCAAGAATCCAAACACTCTAGAACAGCTCATGTATCTACTGCTGGTAATAATGGGGTTTACAGAGCTACATATATAGAGCAATATTAGGCCTGTATTCATCAGCCCAAGATTGCCAAATAGCCCGCTATTTCTGATCCTGGATATTAGCCCGATCATGAAATAGCGGGCTATTTGCTCGGTAATTCATCCCAAGATATATTGGGCTAGTTTGCAGAATATCCCGCTATTTGTCCGGTGCGTCCTCACTAGCCCGACAATTCGCACTACCGGTATACACGAACGCTGAGCAAAATATCGCTCTTATTTCGGGCTGATGATGATCGACACAAGTTGTATTGGGGCTTATTTCCCAAATCAGAAATAGCGGGCTATTTGGCAATCTCGAGCTGATGAAAACATACCTATTGAATGATCTGGATCATCTAATGCTCTGATGCACTAGGGTAAGAACCTTTATACCAAGGCTATACCAGTGATATGGCTCATTACTTTACACTAATGTGTTTCCAAGGGCTCTGTAGCTTGCACATTGTAAGACGTTCTGATTTACATGAATGCTTCACAAGTTTTCAATAGATAAAAAGCAAGGCTGATCTATCTGTTGTGAACAGCAACATGTTTGTGAAAGATTGGGAATCATTCCAGCGTGTAAATTGATGTCATTCATATCAAAACATGATGAAAACACATTGGTTATCAATGAGGAGACGTGATGGCTCAGTGGTATAGCAGTGGTCTCGTAACAGGGAGGTCACTAGCCGGGGTAGGGGTTGGAAGTTAAAAACTTTTGAATACAAAGTTATAAACCCTCACCTGTAATGAGTTATCAATCTTTGCTGCAAGTTTTTTATTATCGTCCATCATACGGTGAAACTTGGCCTGCGCGTCGACGAGGAGTCTCCGCATCAGTGCAAGGTTGGACTTTAACGAGTCGCGCTCTAGAGGCTTGAGGCTCTCACCTGTGCCGGCTCCGGTGACATCGCATTCGGCTGACTTTGGGGTGAAGATGAACTGAACGATCTGATCATTGAGGGAGTCTAGGGATTGGATGGCTGCAAGGAATAGAGAAAGAAAATAGGAGTGAATGAAAAAGATTGATGAGATTGAGAGCATGTAGAGACCAATTCAGCTCTGCAAACCTTCAAGATTGATTCTGTGAATGTGTCCTAGACAACATATGACTTTCATCCATCTATTTCATTAAAATTGAGAAACTTCTTGATGTGGTCCTTATGGTGGGGATGCCAATAGAATCATTAGCCAATGGTCAAATAAAAAGATTGGTCAGTTTTTTCATATGCAATACACTGGTCATAACAAGTGATTTTCGTTTTCAATTTTTTTTTGTAGGGGGATAAAAACCAAGATCAAAGTATGCTGTATGGGATGCACTTCATGGAATCGTCAAACAGATGCAACTGAAAAATACCATTAAAGGCCGAGGACTATTTATTTGAATATATCTATATGTTACAGGTTTAACAGTCACACCGGTAATATGAATACCAGTGATGCTACATATACACATGCCATTGTCAATAGATCGAGGACCCGTCATTCAAACAAGAAGTTAGTCTCATTACAAGGCTTAAAAAGAGCTTTGTCTCATATATGCTTCTACATGTATAACAAGCTGGTATTCTGCAATTTCAAACTACACACCTTACAGTGTACATAATACATTGACAAGTGGAAAGAAGTTAATAGCAGAGAAACTGCAAATTTGAGAACATTATAGTCCCTTTCATTTACCAATACTAAAGCATTCAAACAGAGTACATGGTTAGGGGGGGGGGGGGTATTTTTACATTTTCTATCAATACTTCTTCCTCCTCCCCCAAATACATGTACACTGTAGACCTTAATTCCCTTCTAAAAAATTCATCCAACATTCTGAACATGCATGTATTGTATATATAGAGATTAAATAACATTTGTATTGAGTTACTCTGAAAAACAAATAAACATACAACTGAATAATTTGGAAGCAATTTTTCCTTAATGAGAAATCTCATCATACACCAATCATTTCAATCAAATATTTATATTCATTCTAGCATGCCAACAGCTCCATACGACCGGTACCTCACAGACAAGCATGCCTGCCAGTAGTACAAATACACGCCATGCACATGCACCCATTACAATCAGATCGGAACTGAGATATACCATATCATTGCAGCAATGTCATTTCCCAGCTAAGTTGGATCCAATCACACAAAGTCAAAGCTCATCCCCAAAACGTGATTCAAACAGATTTCACAAAAGCACTCTAGTAAAAACCTGGATAATCCGGGCATGATTATATAAAATCCATTGTGCGTATTCAGTTGAACTTCACCTCTCTCTGAATGACATGAAGTGAATGCTGGCTGTCTGTCTCTCTGTGATGCGGCACTCAAGGCCTGCATTGTATAGCATCCCTACCATTGAGAATGCCATACCCCACTTCACACCACAAATCTAATCTCCAGTTTAACACTGATTTATTTTCATTTTGACTAACTGCCATTAAAGAAAAGGGCAATAATATAATAGCTATAAAGCACTGAGAAGCCAGTAGACCTACATATTTGAGTCCTATCTGAGGGACTTGGTAAATGAAGACTGATAACACCATACCATAGGGCATAGGGTAACTAGCCTGTCAAATTGGTTTTTGAAGCCCGAACCTCTCGCTTACTATCATTGTATCAAGACCTACATGTAGATATTTGAGACCGAGTGCAGAGCGAAGTGATGCTGATAAAATGTCAGTTTTTTGGTCCAGACTTAAATCCAGACTAGACCCTCTTCGGCAGTGAATATGAAAGGGGTACTATACCCTTGGAGGGTGTTTCATACTTCTATTGCTATGTTACCTTGAACCTTGGAGAGTGCAAAGCTCTAAGGTTAGAGCAACTGCAGCACACGGTCGATATCCAGAGTGTCAACAAGGCTTGAAACTCAGGTCATATCATTACTGTAATGAGAGACAGACAGAAAGAGGATTCCCCACTTCTCTTACCCCCCCCCCCCCCCCTCTTCCTCATCTCTTTCTCTAACCGCCACCCCCCCCCCACCCACACACACCTACTCCTTTGAATAATAAATATAAACAGGGCAAAATCTAAATAATGATTATAATAATAAAACATGAAAACAGATCAATTGACTTTAGATTCATCTATTCAACCATAGGTCTATGATTCAACCTACCATTATTTAGGAGCAAAAAACAGGATTCTGAGGGGATGGGGGGGGGGGCTATAGGAGCAGAGGGTAGCATAACTAAAAACCATTCTGACAAAATATCCAGTTTACTTACAAAATATGATAAAAAATAAAATGAACATAACTGTAATACTATCTTCCTACCTTTTCCATTTCTAATTAAGGCTCCTTTCCTCAGACTCAAAGAATTATTTAGGACACAAATTTTTTTTGCAACACAGATGTATATTTCATCAAATCAAAATGAATAAAAGTGGGAACAAGATACAGATCCCCTACAAATCTAGAATGACAGGTACGAAATGACGTCAAACATCAATTCACCTGGGAGCACTAGGGCTCCAGGTGGCTACAAAATCACACTTTAAACGGGACTTTCAGTCCATGAACTTGTGCTTTTATTGGCGCTTATCTCCTTTCACAGTTCCGATAAAGCGTGTTTCGACAGGGTTTGGGCAGGCGAGTCAGTGTTTATAGTTCCTGCTTATCTTATTATGTTTCAGTATTATAGCAGCAGCTTGAATCAATAAAAAGTGAAATTCAAGCAGTTTTTATATTTGAACTAGAACTAGAAATCTATGAAATTGCTTTTCCAAGGGTTGCCTACATATCATGTTCACAACCTTTTCTTTCTGTTTCAAAACTAAAGGAGAAAATTTAGGAAGAACATTAAGAAAAGCAGAAAACTATACATCATGAACTACATGAATATATCTTCTCTCAAAACCATCATTTTATTCCTCTGGGTAGATCCTTCTTCACATTATTATCTGTATTCTTCCAAAACTGAATCCAAGAATATTTCACTTGTTCATGATCAAGGACAAACATTACCCCCTTCTTCTACTACTACCACCCCTCCCCCCGCCCCCCAACAAAAAGAGGACAAACCTGAACATGATTACCAAGGTGAATGTTGGTGAACATGTAATCTGGCATCAAAGATCTATAGTCTGAACCTTATTTTATGTTTTTTTTTAATTGTATCTTCAATAAAAAGATTTTGCATCATGAAATACTGCATACTTGGCTTTATTTATTTTTAGCATCACGTGCGGTAAAGTTCCATTAGATTCTGATCTTACTAGGATCAGGAATAGCTGGTCCGCAGGGAAAACCTATAAAAGTTAGGTGCAGCTTGGCTCTGATTGAACTAATGTTTTCCTTTGATCCCTCATAAAACTTATATATACAGCAACTACCTAATCATACAATCAATGATCAGGTTTAGAGATGTAGAATTTTTATGTTTCCTACGTATGTGTACCATGCCACCCTGAACCTGTGGCCATCGCGATAGACCTGTTTATTTATGTATTTCAATCTATGCATGTTTCTTCTAGGATCCCCTCATGGTTACGAAGTATTTAATTCAACTACTATAAATAATGGCATCTAGTCGAGATGGAATCCACTTTGAATATATCAACGCAAAATGAATGATAGTTAAAGAAGTTTGTTAATTGAAGTTTCTTTTTTGACATATCTTGATGAAAAGTTAGCTAACAAGAGTATCATTGACATGGAATATGAATTTACTAGGACATTATCCTAACAATACAGTTTTACATCTGTGTGATAACATTATGATTTTCAACAACTATGCAATTCACATTCCAGACACCTCTTTTCGTCTCACTACATTTTGCTAGGCTAAAGTTCTTAACCCCCTTTTAGCACTCAACAGACAATATAATTACAAAGCTTTATATTTCAGGGAAAACTATGACAAACACTTATACTGAAATGGGAGAAGGGGGAGTATTACAAAATTTGTTGTAGATCTAAACTGGTCGAAGCTAAAGTCAGAGCGTTGAGTATCGCTTCCTTCCTGTGAAAGAGGCCTACATTTCCAACACAGATCCATAAAATCTATTTCAGCATATATCACAGCTAGAAATCTCCCTTTCCCAATAGGGGACTGCAAATGGAGAAACAAACTTGGCAATTTGACAACTTTTCTTCTCAAATTAGATCTTGTGAAACTGCACTCACTCTGAACCTTTTATGAAATCTTGTTGCTACTTTATACCTAATAACAATTCACTCAAGTAGTCTCTGGTTTAGATTTCTAATAACAAAATGATCCAAAAATTAACTCCACCTGATCCCAACAACATGTCATTCTATGGACAGATGTATCTCTCTATCTAGTCACCAGGATACACAAACAACATACCTTCATTTATATCAAAGATTTTAATCCAATAAGCTGCTTTGAAAAGGTCTTTTGTATCCAAAGCTGACGTAGGCTCAAAAGGTACCCTTCAAAAAAAAAAGCACATCCTCTAACTCTCCTTTTGACACAGTACTTGGAATGAATGGACAGGTACCTGGGTATTTGAACTTGGAATGGGTCCTGTGTAATCTTAAATAGCTTACAAACCAAAGATATATAGACTTAAAACAGTTTGCTCAGAGAGTATGCACAAACCAAGTCACTAAACCACTCTGGCTTTACAAATTAGGACAATAACTTTTAGGTTTAGATTGTCTCTATTCAAACAGGATCCTTGTAGAGTGTGATACACCTCAGCCAAGCCTAGGTCTATTTGATCAGCTATCAACGAGATTAACCGTTAGAAATTAGGTGTGAAATAGCTGGAGACCTGGGACCTGTTTCACAAAACCTTTTTCCAATGACAAATGACAACAATCAGCGACAAATCTGATGATAACCAATCAGAAGCAAGGATTTCAGTAGCTTATAACAAATCTGTCATTTGTCAATGATGACAAGTTTTGTGAAATGCCCCCTTGGAGTGCTTTGTATGCCAGACACAGGGATGGGTAACCTGGGATTATTAAATGGTTTATTTTATAATTTTCTTTCCAAAAGGTGTCTCCAACTGTCACTCTCTGTTACCATATCTACTCACATCATTTTCTTATTCTTGATAGTCTAGTCATTCATGATGTGCTATTTTTCAGTTGTTCAAACAAGGTGTGTGGTCAGGTCAATGTTCAGTAAATAAATTTAGCTTTTCAGGCTTATGATATATTTTCTTTCCCCCTTTGAGATTAGTCTTTATAAACTTAAAGATTCAGATATTTAGATGTTACACTTTCATCCTTCCAGGTGCATATCTCTATTAACAGACAAAACAACTCAACTGATTTCTGATTTTTCTGAGTTCTTCTTTTTTTAATCCTTCTTGTCTGATCTTTTCACAAGGATGCATCTGAAAGTAATCATTTCTGCTACGATTTCCTGCCAGCGAAGCAACGGAAGCTACGCCACGCTGACATGCCCACGATCTCAGACGCTCACTTAATTCTTTCAGACAAGCTCAACAGCCCATTTTTCATGTCACGTTTGTTTATGTGTCGGACTAATGATAGAGATACATGTAGTAGCACATAGCAACATGATCATAACATCCATGCTGTGGTTTTTACACCTAACCACAAGGAAAGCTGATCTTCTTGCAGAACCACACTAGGTATCAATCACCTACCAAATGTAGCGTACTGCCTTTATTACCAAACAGCACAACTAATTAGGCAGTAATTAAAAATATAACATTGGTTAAAGAACACTGCTCCCCAAGAAATAACTTTAGTTATTCTGAGAGAATTATTGTATTCATGTGCATTATTTCCACAAGATTTCCCACAAAAAGTATATTAGAGGTATAAAGTAAGATATTCTTAGCATAAAATTTACACAAGAATTATAATGGACATCACCATTTTCTTGATAATATGATATACTATAGCAAAGTCATTTATCAAGTAAATATAAGGGTTTCAACATTACTTTATAATACAGTGATCAGATATACTAAAATGTTAGATGTGGATTTGCCCGATGTATGGTCAATTACACACGTTAAATTAAATCTGGCATGAATAATTATAACTGACATTTTCACAGCGAATACTGAATAAATGAAATATTAATTCTTCAATCCCTACAACACCAATTTTAACTGACATGTTCGCAGCGAATACTGAATAAATGGTTCTAAAATATTTTCTACGATCATGACACACAGTGAAGTAATGACAGATGATCCTTTTAAACTCTGCTTCATGGTTAAAATTAGGTTTCAAATTAACCTGAAATTGCACTTTATAGAAAGAACAATGACAATTTAATTGTTCTTCCTACTATCATAATAAAGTCCAATGTCTTTACGACTCATCCAAAACTACTTCTGTCAATGCAGTGCATGAATTCTTAATTTCTTTGCGACTGAGTGAATTACAAAATGTTAATTCTTAAATCCCTACAACACCAAGTGGTTAATATATCCTCAAGGTCTTGTGCAGTCTAAAAGTAGGGCCTAAGATTTGTCACGAGGACCTGATATGCAACAACATGAACAGAGAAATCAGCAGCTACATACTGCACGACATAGGGTAGTAATAACTAGTATTCATCAATGACAAGAAAGGGATAAATTTGAGTTGTTATTAGTTTAACAAGATTCCAATAATGCTTTTAGCTTGGATAACTTCTTTTTCTAGAATCACATCCTAACAAATATTTGATGATGACTACATGATTGTATTGGTACACCTATACAAAAGAATACATTAAACTGATTTCATAAACCAAATAACAAGTTTATCTTGGAAGTGACTATAACATAATTATATAAACTGACCTCATACAAATTATTTTATTTTTATTTTATGCTTCTGTATTACCCCTGCTCATTCGATTATGTCAATTTTGCTATGCGATGATTCTTTACACAATTTTCATATAAAATTTCCACTGGTGGACATTGCACAGGTTGTTAATAATTGTTTTCTTCATATATGGTGCAAATTTTCCTCTAAGCTTGTGAACAAACCTCCATTTCATGATTTTCCATCAAAATGAAAGACAGGTCATAATGAATAATGACAAAACATTGGTAAACTTCTCATTAGTATTGCTGGCTGTATGCATGTCAGCACAATTTCTGCATGCTCTAGAAGCCCCATGATGGCCGATTATAAAAACAATATTCTGTTTTGAAATCGCACCTAACTCCATCATGCCTCATTAGGTACTGCTATTATGAAAAGTTGAGGCGCTGCCTTGAGGGAAAGACGTGCAATAGAAATGTCAAAACATGCATTTTTAAAGCCCAGATCAATAGTCAATACCAATTACCCCTAAAAAGAGAGCATTCCTATCCCACTCACTATGCACTCCTAGCCGGGTTAAACAAATGAAGGACAGACAACTTAGTACATGAAAAAACCTGACAATATAGCCTCACCTTTTGAGTCTCGACTTGTAATTCATAAAGTTGAATTATATTTGTACAGGTATATGACCACAGAGCAAAACGTTGCCTGGTACGATTGCCAATGACACCTTCAGAAAATGTATATCTTGCGAATTGTGTCTAAATTACAACTTCAATTTCAAAAAGTTCTAATTTTTCATAGGATTTAGATCACTTTTTCTGCTAATAACCTATGCCTACAGGGAGGAATCATGAGGCTCTTGCATTAATAAGCCTATGGAAGTGAGAGAGTTCAATAGTCAATAACAGGTTCAAACCTTCAAACCATCAGGTGGACTTCCCCTTTAAAGTTTAATAACAGATATCTGCCACAATGCAAATAGTAATTGTTGATTGCATGAAACTGAAACAATGGGCATCTTTTGAAACTGGAAAGTTAGCAGATTGAAAAGCCATTCCCCAAACTCAACTCAATCATATGTCTACTTGTTATCTCATTGATATGATTCATTAGTCAATCATTCTGCAAACTAATCACAATCCTGAACAATATAGCAGTATAGTCTGCATTAATATCTAGTCATATTTGATTAGCATTTGTACTTTGGACTCAGTATGTAACTATATGATGCAGCTTTTGAAAGCAGAACCAACCAGACAAAAGCAGTCATATAGACAAGAGATATCATCAGTTATTATCAGAATGTTTACATTCAAATGACTTAATTGCTCTATTCGGTACGCTGAACCCAAATATATATATGCACACTATTGGTGCCAAATTTTGGCGTTTTCAAAGGCTTGTACATTTTACAACGGCTCAAATATAATTTGATATTTGACAGAAAAACAATGATTGTGTTACTCTTCAGAAAAATGTTTTATTTCCTGCATTGTAATGTATAGCTCTCTTCCATTCAATGTCAATAGCAAGGAGTTGAATTACTGACTACAGACATAAACCAATACTTGTTGTCTACAGTTACACTACATGTCTAATTCGAGGTTTATCAAAATATGTTGACTGTAAGGAATTGACTGCTATAAAACCAGACATGTTTGCGACCATGAATCTCGCAAGTGGTTCAGATTTATTAAAGTGTCACGATGCAAAATAGTCAAAACACAACTGACATACTGTAATTCAAATAAAAAATTTCCAATTTGCAAAAGTTTCTTCTTAAAAGTAGTCGTCATCGTCACGATTCGTGAAGTTTCTGGTTTAACCGTAATTGATCGGTTTTAATAACTTCAATTATCAATATTGGTCTTTGCAATCACATGTTTGCATGTAGGATGTATGAACTCTATATATTTGGTATTCATAATTACGGTATATGAAAGTTGTGATTTTCATGGTATATATCTATATACCCCTACATTGAAGAAAAAACTGAAAAAATCACATAGTATGTCACAAAGAATATTATAATTAAAATATAAACTTACCTGGCAAAAGCACAGATTTCTTTTGATCCACCTCACTCCCCATACTGTCTGATGTAAAATACCGGTCTCCCATAAATATTTATTTTTCAGCGCTATTTACTATCTCCTCAAAAATATATGTCAATTTTATTAATATTGTGTCAGAAAGATTTATATATCTCTGTCAGAATATATATATCACAAAAGTCTGTTCCAACAGCAATGCAGGTCAGTGGCAACTAAATACTGGTTGCTTAAAATACAAGCTTCAAGTTCAAGTACATTGTTGTTTGATCCAAAATACTACACTCAGCTCGGCTCTGGAGCTTGTTATGAGAGATCCTGCTTCTATGATGGCTCACCAATACAATGACCACAGTGCAGCGTCAACTCACTCACGGATATAAAGAGCCACAGTCCTCTTTCTCCAACCCACCCTTGCTTGCTCGCTTAACCCCCAAGCCCGTTCATTCATTCATTCACAACGAATCACAAGCTACTAGAGGCCGGAGAGCGTCAGCGGACAGAAATAGCTAGGTATACTGCTCTTAATAGGGTCCCACGGAAGAATGAGACTCATATCATCATGACAAACAGGACAATCGCTCGCTCGCTAGGTCAAAGTCCAATGCCTTTTCATTCATTGGTAGGATGTCTTTCGTGCTTCGCTGATACCAACAGGAACCGACTGACTGACTGAATGGTCACCAGGATTAGGATACTATTATTGATTGAGTTTGCTCAAACTAAATTTGTACTGTCAGGTATTTTGGGTTTGTTTTATAAACCGATTAGGGTTATGTCATTCCATAGGCATCTAAGCAGGATATGATTAAAACATGTAGTCAACTATTTAATTCTTTTCTCTTTGATTCTTAGGTGTAATATATATGCTCTTTAACAAAAATCAATTTTTCTTATTTCTATCTCACTCTGCCTTAAATCTGCTCCCCTCTCTTGAATTTCTCACTTTTTCTCTGGTACAACAATCTATTTTTCTCACAATTCTTTAATTTAAAGATTATTTCTCCATTATGAGACCCAGAAGGGAGTAAACTCAAAGGATTTTATACACAGTTAACGGTATAACCCCTTCTAGATCTCAAGAGACAATAAAATATATTGCTACATGTACAATTATTACTGTATAAAGTAAAGATTTTTGAATGGCTTTTCTCAGGTTACTTGAGGGGTGCTTGTAAGTGTTGCACTCTTTACATGTCGGCCTCCAGACCTGGATATGTCCCAAAGAAAAACAACATTCTAAACCATTCAAATCTTCACAGCACATCCATCAATACATGCAGAATCAATATCAGCTTTAATAGCTAGTGATCAATACCTTCTCAGAAAATGAATTGAATACAATCTTCCCCTTCCTATCCTGCCTAGCTCTTCCATCGATGCCTTTTATTACTTATAACCCCCAATGAGTCAGGATTTCATTATAATCTTCTTAAATCAAAGGCTAAACTTTTTCTTTTTAAACTCAAGATCATAGCCAGAAGCGGGGAAGGAAGTATTAGTTTAGGTGGTCCTAATTAACACATTACTCAAGGTACTATCAGATCGCAGGTGAAAGTCAAAAATAGACCCGCGACTCCCCAACCGCTGGCGGGCTTCGCTGAGATCCTCGCGCAAGCGTTCTGCGGTGGTTCGGGGGAGATTCGATCCCATTATCTTTGGTGAAGGATTATGGGAGATGTCAACTGTCGAGCCGTCGGATATCATTAACATGAGGATGGGATGAAGAGTAATGAGTGTAGCGAGCTAGAGGGACGAGAGAGAGAAGGGGGTGAATCTGCTCCAGGGGATAATTGAACGCTACCATTTGTAGCATAAATGATGACAGATAAATGCAGGGATTTGTGTATTGAGTGCTCAGATAATGATGATGAAATGACACGAGAGACACCTGGCATGGATGACACAGCATACCTCAAATTATAACAATAATGATTCCTATCTATTAGTCTGTTTTTTGTTTTTAAAAATAGCACTTTGTAAGTGGATTGTGATCCTACCCTAGCTCTAAATCTCCAATTAAATTATAATGCATTGGCAACTTTGTGCAGCACTGCAGCTCGCTCTGTGCATGAATGTAACATCCTATACATATAAGCACAGACTTTAATTGGGGCTTCTTTTTCAACAAAATAAATGTGATGTTTAACCTGCCTTTAGTCTCGGCTTAAGTACACGTAACGAGAAGGAAGTGATGTAAATCAAAACAATCATTATGAACATTCTTAAAACAAATATTATCAAGTTCATTTGATGGAACCAGTTGAAACAATGTAAATATATATATGACCATGCAATCTCTGTTTCAAAGGACCCCCCCCCCCCCCTTTCCCCCACCAAAACAAAAAAATGTCTCTATATAGTTCAGCTTGAGAACATCAGGAAATTTGTTCAATAATGTAAAAGAACTGATCCTGTATACTACTATTTGATTCTTAGCTTCCTATTAGTTAAAGTCTATTTAACTGATAGTTCAATATCCCATGTGACCTACAAAAAGAAATCCTCCCACATATACTTGTTGTAGCTCATAGGACTAGCTCAAACTTCCGATGATGAATTTCCTGCAAAGTGTTTAGCCTGGCATATTTCCTGAATAGCTACCAATTAGTTACACTGGGTATGTAAGAAGCTAATGCATCTTTCATGTGGTCAGGTGATCAGGTCACATGATCATATTTTCTCAACATCTATCCAACCAAACACCTTATACTTTGTTCAAAATAAAAAGGAATGATGTTATGATGTGGTAACTCTGGTTTATGGTATCATTGTTGTGAAAAATATAATTGGTAAACACATCTTTTCCACCTGAATACAATGTAAAATAATTTAAAAATGATTAATCTTGGATATAATACCTCTCATATTTCTCAATAGAGATTTAATTCACAATGCCTAGAATAGTTTAAAGGGGATCATATGATCTGTGGTGACAGTGGTTTATGGTGTTGCTGGCTCATAATCTAAATATGGCATATACTTTCAGCTATATCAATCATGCATCATGAATTCAACGTTTGATTCATTTTATGATTTCAAAAATACAATACACAATAGAAAAATATGCTGACTATTAAAAAATATTATATATGCTGTTGAAAAAGTGTCTCGTCCCTATTTTCACGAAGTGACGGTAGTGAGGAAAATCGTAACGCAAAGTGAATGCAATTTTTTTTCACTACCGTCACTTCGTGAAAACAGCGACGTTATGTATAAAAGTATGTATTCTATTTCTAAATCAGTCAAAGTTGTTTTATGATGTCATACAAACAAAGCCTGTTTTTATTTTTCAAGTGTTATCTAAAGCACTCAGCACCCTGCACTCGTACACCACTCAATCATATATTTTAGCTGGTATATGTACTTCTCTATCAATAGTACATTGCCTCTCAGAAAAGGATTAGCGATCCAAAATCAACAAATAATACACATTCTTTACTGTACATAGGCTACAAGGAAACCAATCTAATTACATAAATTGCTATACATGGGGCTGTACTATCCAGCCAAGTACAGACTTAATGCATGACTCATCGTTGTTACCTACATGAAAGATAATAACAACAATCAAGATGTTCAGCTGGTAAATCATTTTGCAATTTAATTCAATATTCTCCCAATTTTCTTTCCAAAAACAGTGTGTTCTGGCAGAAAGTAGAGGATAGATGAACTAGGTAACAGAATGTTGTAACATTTTCATGTTAGCAGTTGTTTTTCAAAACCTTTCTTCCTTTCTTTCTTTTGGATAAGTTCATCCTAAAAATGGGAAAGGACTGAATTTTCAGCAAAACTAAGTGATCAAAATGCACTGCAGCAAAGAGCATAATCTATGAACAGCTCTGAATTTTCAAAAGAGTTCCAGTAGAAAATAAAATGTACATGATATAATCTGTGCAAGGTAAAATCTATTTTTACTACAATAAAGCCCCCAACCCACAATCCATAAAAAAATCTGCTGTTTTCCTCAAGTTCTATATTTTCATTTCTTTCCCTTTCTTTCAAGTCTTTCTCTCAGCTAGCATCCTTCCTGTTCTACTTTAGTTCATATTTTTAGAAACCACCTGTTCCCTACTTGTATAGTCTCAAGGGTATGAAGTTTGATATCATAATAATAGACAAAGCCAGGTATTAAATATACTTGTTAAAACTCAATCATATTACAGAGATGTGGACCTTGTACCTAAACGAGCATCCTTTAAGGTCACCATGATCTTAAATTAATCATTTTACAGGTATGTTTTTAAAAGAACTTGCATGACATTTCGCGACACAAATGTTTTTAAAAGAAATTATTCTGTTGATCTCTTTTCAAAATCTCAAGGAATATTTTTCATTCATATATCAGCATTAGAAATATCCATTACCGTTATTCTAAATATAAACAGGAGCATAAACCTGGACATTTGGATAAGTTCAGAACAGATCTGGTAATAACAAGAACAAAAAACCCTGGAAAGATACAAAAGTGCACACAGGACAATAGAAAACTTTTTTCTTTAAACATCTAACAAAGAAAGAGCTCACATGAAGGTATTCCAACAACAAATCTGTACACTAATTGAACTGAGCTAGGGAATACAAGGCACCCAGGTGTTGAGGGGGATAGTCACTGAGGAAAGCGTAAGGGTTTCTGAGAGGAAAATAATATTAATAGAGGTCTTAGCATGATTAAAAAGGGAAATTAGTCTAAGAAATCATACATTAGCAGCCTTTCCTTCCTAACCACAGTATGTACCCTTGATTGGAGGTAATTCAAGGAGTACACTCTCTTAAAGGGATCCAGTAACTTTGTCTTAGATCCTTTAAAAAAAATCCTTGATTTAGCTCATGTTGCAATGATAATTATAAACCTTCAGGTCAGTCAGGAACACCATAACTTTTACAAGCTGATCGCCTGTCTGATTATCAAGATATTTATGATTGAAATTCGAAATCAAATTTTGCCTTTGCCAAACCGTTTTCATAACACTACAGTCTATTGGGGTAAAACTGGTCACTCAAAGGTTTTTACTCTTTTAAGGCACTTCTTGATCATTTTGAAGCACAATTTTTGTTTAGGGCTTCAATATAACACCATATCACTGACACTGATAGCATGTAGGGCATCTCAGATTTAACATTGTTAAACGATCCCTTTAAAATGACATCAATATGCTTCAACTATATTATGCAAGTCTCGAAGTATAAGATTTGAAAGCCTTCAAAAGAGGGTCCAGGTTGGATCATGCAAGGTGCAATTTGTGAGGATTCTATCTTTTCTTTAAAATCATTTTGTTGTCATAGCAACATTGTCCCACAATCATGACAATGTTATTTGAAGAGATGTTATAATTTTGAATAATTATTACTAAGAACAGTTTGCAACTTCGAACGTTGAACTTCTAGAAAGTTTATGTTTCAATAAAAAAAAAAGTTTCAGGACCAGTCATCTACTCCAATTATACCTTTGTTCACCTAAAAAAATGGCTCTTTGTCCTTTTTATAGAAGTATTTGTGAAATTATTGTATATATTTTATCCTGAAAAATTGTTGGAAAACAAACATTTTCAGCAGAATTACAATTATTGAATTTGGGGATCTATTTTGTTTTTACTTCATTTCAATTAATTAAATTCATTCATTTATTGGTCCAATGTACATTTAAACATGGAAAATTGTTTGGTTCTCACTAATAGAAAGGACAAAATACCTCAATTTGAAGAAAAAATATACAAAGACATAGTTAGCTGGTATCTGCCGAGCAGTGCCCTCTACAGTATATCTAGTTCATCTATGCTAGTTTAATTTCTTCTAAAGAGCCCTCTTCTTTTTATAAGATTTATATAACAAATATAAACTCTACATAGGCCTATCTTAATGAGGTTAAATTGAGCTTGGGACATAATATTGATAAATACTGACATTTATGAATGTTCCGTTAATCTTCTCCTTCCAAGAGAAAATTAGGAAATCAAAGCAGAGGTTGAATTCAAACAGACAGGAGGGAAATACAGCAGAAATATCTTGTATCCGTGGTAACTAAGTAAAGATATTTATTGATTTGAGGTTACTCAATATGACAGCTTCCTTGCTTTGGAACGCCTGAGGAACGCCTGAGGAACGGGAGGAAACACGCATAGATTCTGAGGTTTGCATGGGATATTCCTTTAACTTGAACAGGATGAAGAACTAATTATCGGTCACATCCAAATTTATATACCCAATTCAAAATGAATATAATCTAAGATATTCAATGAATGAGCTCAGGATAAATATAAAAGCGAAACAAAGATGATACCAGCTGGGCATTAACCTGTATCATATTACAAAATACGGGCTCCAAACAGAAAATATTTGAGAAATTGTCACCATACTTCAAAAGAGAAGAGAATAAATAAAAGTTAAACAAGAACTGACTATTACTTCTAGACTGACCAAAAACAAATAAACAGTGAAGCAAGAATAATCAAAGAAATTAATTTCATTCTTCAAAAAGGGGCAAGAGCATTATAAATAAAAAGTTTAACAAGAATACCATTCAAGACTTGATTCTCACATTGCTAGATGAAACAATAATAAATGAACTCAGAAATAAGAATGACATTACAGACATAAGAATGACATTAAAGAAATAAATATCATACTTCAACAAGAGAAAAAGACACTCCAGACTTGAATATCATACTTCTCGATGAAAATAGAACAAATAAACAGCAAAATAATAATGATATTGAACAAATGAATATAATACTTTAGAGGAGTCCAGAATTTGAAGAACAGAACAATAAGGAAGAGTTCTGAAAAACAAATACACACTTGAGCTTGTTGATTTCTTCAGATAGGAAATTCTCTTCTTTCATCAAGTGATAAATCATTAAATACCAGGATGCATGAGTTACCATGACAATGTTGCATGGATAAACAAACATGATCACAGCATGGACCTTGAACTGAATGGGAGATGTTTCTGGTTGTGTTAACCCAAGTAACTTGATATCAAATGCCTGCCTGTTTCCTCGAAATCGTCCAAAGTATAAAAATAAATACTAGATCATTATCCCACAAACCCATAGGATATGACTTGAGTAAAGTATTATCTAAGGAATTAAAGATATATCTGTTATTTTTGGCATAATTCATAGAATTATGAAACAGATTCTCAAGTTTGTTGTTTCTTTTCTAGCCAGCAGCAGATCCAGGGGGCACAAGGGGGCACGAGGTGGATGTCCCCCTTTATTTTTCTAACACTAACTCTCAGTGAATATCAAGAGATTATATGCTTTATACAGACTTCCTTATTTCCCACTCCTGTACTTTTTCTTCGTTTTCTTGCAAGACATTCTTACAAAACAAGGCATTAATTATTTGGTGGTACATATTCATATTCGTATGGGTAGCCATATAAGTATATACAATTAACAACTACATTATTCATACCCTTAACAAGTTTTTATATTATTTTGAGTATGTGACATATTAAATCTTACATCTAACATTATTCAACAAAGGCCCTAATTCAACCAATCCACCTTTGATTCTTGAGTTATGAATAAAATTTTAATTTAAAAAAAAAAAAAATCAATTTACAAGGGGTATGAATAATTTAGTTGTTAACTGTATATCCATAAAAACATAGAAATATATTTCTGGCTATTTTCTGGATAGCTCTGTGGCAGATATGAAGGACCTTATTCCTAGGAGTCTGTCCCTGTGACACAACCCAGACTCAGCGACGACAGATAGCACACGAGAATCAAATTCTCCATAATTGGCAAATGACATATCTCAGGCAGGACTGCCCATGAATTGGTCTCGGAATAGGAACACTTTGATCTAATACACTCCCTAACCGGTGAGTCACGGCCTGGTAGTGTTCACACTGCAGGGAATTATACGAAACTCTTACATAAAAACATCCTAAAGAATCGTCATATAGTGAAAGAAACGTAAAACGCATGAAAAAATATTGTATGAGCAAACATCATTTAAAAAGAAACTAGTTTTTACGTGGTCAGTTGACATGACAGTTGGCCAATCATGATATTGCGCTCACGATAAGCTACCCATATATATAATGGAGAGCAAGAGGGAGAGAGGGAGGAGAAATAAAGGAGAGATGCAGGACGAAAAAAAGAGGAAGAGGGTGAGGGGGACAGGTGGGCATAAAAAGATAGAGGGCTCATAAAATGGAGGGGAAGATACAACTTGATATTCTGGTTCTCTAGCAAGTTTTCATAACAAAAACAATGCTCGTTCATCTTTTTCTATACAGCGTTACATTACACAATGTTCTGTGATGTATCGGTATCATATCAACTACTGTTCGTATAGCTATACGACGAATTTTGCTTGTCTGAACAAGGGGAGAGAGTAATAGAAGGAGATCAGTTTTAGGGGGACAAATATAGAAACAAACAGTTGTTGCGCTGCGAGTACGCAGGAAAATGCCAAAAGGATTTCCTTTTGTTCACTTGCCAACTTTATGGGGAGTGAGTATGCAACAGAAAAAGGTAACTGATATTGAAATAGAACAAAAAGATAATGGATGAGGGAAGAGGGAAGAGGGGACAGAGAGAGAGAGAGAGAGAGAGAGAGTGGGGGAGAGAGAGAAAGATGCAGAGAGAGAAAGATACAGAATGGGAGAGAGAGAGGAAGGGGAGGGAGTGAGAGAGAGAGAGAGAGAGAGAGAGAGAGAGAAAGAATAGGAGAAAGAGAGAGATGGGGAGGGAAAGAAAAGTAAGAGAGTGAGGACGTGAGAGAGACAGAGAGACAGATAATGGTGACTTTTAACGTAAAGATAAAAATATTATTTTGTTTACTTTTCATTTGTTCTGTTCAGAAGTTTTCTTCAAACAAACAATGAACAACATATTTTCTACAGAAGAAAACCCTTCATTGTGGTACCTGTATAAAGGTTCTTACAGGAAAACTTGGCAAAATATTTCAATGTTCCAATAAAACAACACCTTGCAAAACCAGGCTTAAAGGTAATACAAAGTTTTGGTGTGGGGTCGTGAATTTGGTTCAAATGAACATATTGGAAGCATATGCGATCCTACAATATTCAGTGATCGTTGTCGCAGTTGAAATCGACTCTAAAGTTATGAAATTGTAAATAATAAACTCTTTATGTTGTATAGCTCCCTCTCAAGGTCAAGATATTAATTAAGCTATAAAACAATGTTTCTTGACTAAAATCGACCGATTAGCTATTCCCGTTTGGAAATTATATATCACAACTACATATTCTGAGATTTTCATGGTCGCAACTACCATTGTACGCCCGTAGGCGCTATTTGAAATTTATCAACATTTACCGGGAGCACCGGTAAATTTTTATTTTCAATTTTTCTCGAAAGCAGAAGTGTTTTAGGGGCTAAATTTTCTTGTGCGTGTAATACATCCCACAGTGGCATCCAAATATATCAAAATTGTAAACAATCACTATCCACCCAATTTTCAAAATTTCCCAAAACTTTGTATTACCTTTAATGTTGAATCCTTTAAGCCTTGCCCTAAATATTGCTTGGCTGAACTTCAGTTCTCCATAATTTTGCAAAAAAATTAGTCTTACAGCCAGCCATTCCCATAGACAGATATATTTTCTTATTAATCCACAGAGAAGAAAAAAACCTGCAATTGTGTGCGATTTGACAGTTAGATCAGAATGTAAGCCTAAACATTTTAATTGTTTTCTTTAATAGTTTGGTGATGCCATCATCCTCTTCCTCCCTCCCCTGTGATAGAGCATCAAAATGAAAAAGAATACTACAAACCTGTCTGAAACATAAAAGACTAATATAATCATCCCTCTGACTCACCACACAAAGTGAAGTTCAGATATACCAACTTCAGGTGGCTTGCAAACATGTATTCCCCAATATTAAAGGCACAAGCAGTTTTTTTTAAAAATTGGACTTTGTTTTAAAAAATCATTAATTTGATTTATACTTAAACATAATTTGCAAATATTGATAAATACAAAATAGTCTGTTATGCCTAAAACAGTATAATATTTTCTAAATACTTACTCAACGGGTTAAAGGTAAAGACCAGTATTGGTAACGCCCCAATTTCAAAAAATGAAATGGAAGCTCTCATTACCAATCATGTGAAATAATATGTTTTGACTAATACATGATGATAAAAAATTTGCCGGAAAACCGCCTACTAATTCATATATTTGGTAAATTTGTTTCTCTCATGGTCCTGTGAGAGATATAGGGTAGTCCCATATACATCTTTCTGTGTATAGTGCTTGTAACTTTACGAAGAATGGGCCAAATTTCTTATCATTTTGATGATTCCAGAACCTTGCAGATGCTAGATGCTAGATGATCAACCTTTTCTGATCGATTCCACAACGTTTCTTTCACAATTCAATCGCATGACCATAACTGGTTTTTACCTTTAATTGTGTTAAATTATTTCAAATTCTTCACCTCATGAATCTACAAAAAGACATGAAACATTACATTGTATTTTCCTTTGGTTTATAATAAGTGGCACTATTGTATTAATGCAAGAGACTTGGTTGAGTGATAACTTTTTTTTTTTTCCTTCAAAAAAGATCATTCAGAGAAAAGGTTGTTGGAATTTCAAAATTGGCTTAATAATCGCAAATGACATTGTTCATTAAACGTACCCCAAATCATCTTTTCAAGATTGTGGGGCCTAAAAAGGTAAGCCTTCTTTTATATGTTCACATATTTTCGGCTTTCAGGAAACAATTTTTTTTCAACTCATCAACTAATATGGAATTTGATCAGGAGATAATGGACATTAGCTGGATACGATTAAAAAATAGGTTATGCGAAATTCACAAATTGCATAAATTAATATTTAACGTTTTTCCTACCCAGGGGGTTAGAGCATAGAAGGGACATTGATACAAGTGTGTTCATAGAATACTTTAAACACATATTCAAACTTAAGGAGATATAATTTTGAAAGAGACAATGATTTTTTTTCTTCAAACTCTTTGTTTTTACCCCAAATGAGATCCAAAATACTGAATATTGGACCTGTTTATCTTTTTTTTTTAATTCAGAAACATACTATTGAATAATGGTAAAACAATGCAAGCTGCCTTCACTATCTTCTTGTCTCCTCTTCCAAAATACAGGCCTACAAGAATAATTCCAAATCTGTTGGACTAGCACAAGACTCTCCTAAACCATAGAGGCACAGGAAGACCCAGAAAACAGAAGCCCTTTAATAATCCTCATAATCATCCCAAGTGGGGTACATAGCTGGAGGAGGTCTACAATTAAGTTAGGAATCAGTAAGGGGTTGATACCAACCCAGTGAGGGCGATTGACCCTATTATGAGCTTTATTACGGGGCCAGTGATCAAGTGTGAATCTCCTACAAGAGCGAGGTCAATGTCATTCTCTCAGTGGGTTAAACAATCGCACCCCAGGGGGTAAGGGGAAGTGGAGGGGAGGGGGGGGGGTGAGGGGAGGGGGGGTGAGGGGAGGGGGGGGTGAGGGGAGGGGGGGTAAGGGGAGGGGGTAAGGGGATGGGGGAGGGGATGGGGTGTGAAATTAGGGGGCTGGTGAGGGAATCTAGGGGGGAGCTATTGATTATGTATGTAGATCCCCTACACAACCAAGGTAAATGTGATTCACTCCTAAGGGTATGAGGAAGACTAGGGGGTTGGGGTGTGGGGGAGCATGATGGGTAACCATAGTGCTTTAATTTAAATACAGGTGGTGGTGGTGTATTGCAAGGACTTTATTATTAGATTTGTAAATAAGGCAGTGACATAAAATACATAAACTGAGAGACATTTTGTGAAAATTTACCCCTACACTCCACAGACTCTGTGTGAGTCAAAAGTGTATCATATAAGATAGAACCCCCCCCCCCTAAGCCCTTCTACCTTGTTTAAAAAAAATCTTGACATAGATGACCTACAACTCAATTATTCTTGACCTTATAGATATCCTTGTAAAGCTAGGAGTGGTTTTGATTGAATAAGTAATCCAATGCCTATGTCTAGAGGACTACAAATTAATTCCTCTACAGATTAGTGGCATCAAAATGACAGCTATTAGTTCGGAAGAAAGAGCTCCCATGGGGAGACAACCAAAACAAAAACAACTTACTGAATATTAAAACTTTCCATTTAGAATACATATTCCATTCTCTATTATCTATTCTTTTCATCATCAATCTATTTATAAACTGATGTGCATATAATATGTGACTGTAACTTGTATTAATTGGACTTAGATGTATATTTGTATACATACACATATAGAAAAAAATATAGAGCAGTAGTTTTCCTTACAGAGGCATGCCGGATACGTATCATGATTTTGTACATGTATCTCTCACTGCTACTTTTTTGAAGATATATTTCCTGATCAGCCCAAGTCAGTCAAAAGTCCAAGATCGACAGGAGACCATTACCAAGTTCAACGTTAGCCCCTTGTAATCGCATTCTAAGCCAGTTGGCTTGAGTGAAAACATCCTCCCCTGGCCTGGCTGCCTGGTTGGCAGCTAATCACGTTGGGAAGGGGTGTGGTGGGCGATTGTCAAGATCTGATAGCGACCCCATAACGAGGGTTTAAGTGCCAAGATATGGCTACCGAGGGAGCGTCTAATTCCCAAATTTAGCTCCAATCTCAAGGATCAAAACATTGACTTTAGGGAGAAAAATCAACAGGAATTATGTTCGATTGCATTTATAATTATAGAGACTGAAATGAGACAGTTTCTTAATTTAACCGTTGATACTGTCCTAAGTGGTGACCAGATCACTGTGGATTAGATTGACATTGGGCTTTTACGGATTTAGGCTAATTATATTTCAGGATTATAATTTTATGGAAGGTCTTAAAGGTGGATTAATTAGTAACCACCGATCATATCGATTCTGAGAATCTGAGAGAACTAGAAGCAAACTGTGACCAAATAATATCACTTCAACAAATTAAGAGTATTAAATCATGCAAATTACATGTATTTCAATGAAATCAACAAATGATTGCATTTAAAAAACAGTACATTTTGTTATCTCTCTCTCTCTCTCTCTCTCTCTCTGTCCCTCCCTCCTTCCCTGCTTTTTAAATCTGCCAACTTTTCTTTCTGCATGTCTTTCTTTCTCCCTTTGATTTGTATTCTACATCTTTATCACTCTCTCTCTCTTTCTCACTCCCTCCTCCCTAAAATCTGTCCATCTTTCTCAGTTTACACATTAGATTCTAATTCCCCATCAGCGTAATTATCTCGTCAGTTTTGCTAATGGACTTCCTGTTCTGAAAGGCTTAACAAATGTATTCATATAAGGCAAGCTACATATAGATGAATATGGCCAATATCAAAGTGCAATTAGGCAAATTACCTACACAGTACACATACATACAATGCAAGCACTTATAAGAACTTCCAGTTTAAGTTATAAGTACAGCAAACTATTAACCAAATATTTACAGTGATATTTGAATAGTCTGTCACTAATCATAACAAAATATAATTCTCAGAGTTGTAAGCCTATTCTAAATGCCAGCTAATCAAATTACAATGACATTTGAATGCCACAGTTACGGTCACAGGTGTTGGCTTTATAATAATGATCAAAACCCTTCCACAATGATTTTGAAGTTATCTTACAATTATGGTGAGATGCAAAATAATCCTAAACATTGTTGATATTTTAAATGTCAGTTTTATAATAATTCTGTTATAAGTCTTTCCATGGGAACCCATCTACTGGTATAGAGATTTCATATTCCTCTAGCAATTTTTTTTTGTTGTATTTTCTTCTAGAACTGATAGCCTATCGGTAACTTTAATCTACCTGAACTCTCAGTGTGCTGGATCGAGGTAGCCCTTCACCCCCCCCCCCCACCCTAGCATTTTGTCCTATGAAAGATGTTGGCTGTTTGCAAGCACACTGGCAAAGAAACCTGTACTACTGTACTGTAGTATGTAACCATCTTGGAAAAGCATCAAGAGAAATTTCCTGATGTACTGTAACCCATTAAGAGCATGTACGGCCTCTAGCTCAGCCAGTGACTTGGTTAATTAAGTTCACTTTCGCAGCGTCAAGTTCTGACAGTACACCACGGTGAAACATGTAGTTCAGTATGTGCAATGGTATTCTTATTGCCTGGATGAGGTATGCAACTATGCAGTCTGAAGAGTATTAAAGCAGCCACATTAGTAGTTGGTGTCCATGTGTATTGCATCATAATTCGCTGACACTAGATTTGGTTCAAGTACCAATTAATGTGCCTGTGTGTGCAAAGGACTGTGGTCCCACCAGAAAATACTCAAACTTGCCTATATCTCGAGGGCTAGGGAAATTTCATATATTTGATGAGAATTTCAGAAGGTGGTAGGCTAGGGCACAATGCATTACACAATTAAGACCTGTCAAAAGTGAAGTCCACTCCTGGTGACAGCTGACAACACCTTTTATTGGGTAAACACCATAATGGTGTCAAGATCCACATAAAAACCAACTAGTACTATGTGTCTTTTAAGTGGAAACTGTAAAGACAACTCCATTGAAACTAAAAAAGTGGCCCTTATGGGCAGGTGGTCTTTGTGCACAGGTTCCTCCAGTTCACATTTCAATGAGAAGCACTCTTCATGGGAAGGTGGTGTTCATAGATACATGTAGATTGCTGAGCTATCAGCTCATCCCCATCATAACAATTCATGGAAATACATGTATGTAGCTGCTGTGAATCAGCAACCAAAGTTTACTCTTTCATATATACGCCAATAACATTGCATGAAAATGTATTACATTCAATTGCTGTTGGAGAAATGAAATAAATCATATCAATAATACCTTTAATCCTCTCAACCTTCATCATGAGTCTATTACAAAGAATCAATGAATACCAGTAATCCTAACCCATATTGTTTACAAAAATATGTTATCCTTTAATATAGTTATTTAATGCTAATTGTATGTTTTTAGCAAATACAAACAAACAAAAACACCTGAAAAACACTTTCATTTGACATTTATATCAGAAACAGCTGATTTGTTTTCCTCCTAAAAAAAAGAAAAAAAGGCAACAGGATTTTCGGTGCAATTAACGTTGGTTGAAAAGTAATTATGATTTCACTCTTACCCAGGCATCCGCTGATTAATTCTAGCTGTGCTCCACAAGTTAACTGATGAAGTTTACAAGACTGAAATAGAACATTGTTAAAGGACAGAGAATATCTGGAGTGAATACTTCCACTCATTACTCACCATACATGATGATGTAATAATACTTGGTTTTGATGCGATACTGGACGATCCGTCGACTACCAATCCGTTTAAAATCCATTATTCCTCAGGCAAGACAAAACTCAAAATCCAATCAGAGAAATGCAAACACTGTCCTTCCAAAGAGATATCCTCCTTGGTCCTTCTACAGTATTTTGTTATTGATATGATCAAGGAGTTACTAGCACTCAGAATGCAAGGTACCAACAATTTGATGAATTACTTTTGAGCTTAAGCAAGAATGTAATCATGGAACATTCAATTTCATGAATATATGAAAGTTGATGCTGGTCAGACTATTTTAGAAAAAAGTAAACAGGAAACTGTATTTTGCCAGTCACAACATTGATCCTACACAAATATGAATTGAGTTGCTACAACCTACACAGAATAACTTTCCAGAACTACAAGCTAAACCGGCTTGTGAACGACAAGCGTAGAGGTTGTGATGGTACGCAGAGATAAGAATTATATTTTTAGTATGAGTCCCGTATATCAAACCCAACCCTCCTGCCGGATTAAATTTGTCATAAACTCCACCCAAGTTTGGAACGCGAATTGAAAAAAACGTTGTCCCTCTTTGGGGCACCAGACAATCCCTACGTGCTAAGCGCGGTTCAGGAAAGATTTGCGCAACGATCCCGCAAAATGATTTCTGTCGAGGGGCGAAATGAAAGGATCCAAATCCCCCAGAGCTGCGATGCCATAGCCCAATTAGGAATGAATTAGCGGAAAGCATTATCATCCTGCACCAGCTAGGCATACAAGATCCAGTGTCCCAGAATTATCGGGGTGATCTTAAGCCTAGTGATGAGATGAAAAACTTTTTTAAAAAGTGAATGAAAAAGTTTTGAAGGTTGCTTGCATGAGATATCGGCTAAAGTTGTCAGAGTTCGTTGGAAATTAAAGCTCAACAATTTTGAAGGGCAGGTCAGAGCTAATTTTGTTGTTGTATCGAATCAACTTATGTTTAATTTTATTCAATAAAACTAAATACTGGTATGTAAAAAAAAATTAATTAGCATTCGTATTTGCATATTTTTTCTTCCATATCTTCTCATTCTACTCTGCATGCTAAACAATTACATTCTACTGAAACAACCTTAAAACTTTCTCTTCTTCTTTTGATGCTCAAGTATTTTGTTCACAGTATTTTGTTCACATATACTTTCCTTTGCACACAGTTTTTCTGTTAAATAATATAAATGCATGTCCTATAGTATTGTCATGTGAAAATGTTGCCTTGGCAAGTAATTAAAGGTAATACAAAGTTTTGGGAAATTTTGAAAATTGGGTGGATAGTGAATCTTTACAATTTTGATATATTTTGATGCCCCTGTGGATTTATTATAAGCACTAAAAAAATTAGCCCCTAAAACACTTCTGTTTTCGAGAAAAATTGAATATAAATATTTACTGGTGCTCCCGGTAAATTTTGATAAATTTCAAATAGCGCCTATGGCCGTACAATCGTAGCTGCGACCATGAAAATCTCAGAATATGTAGTTGGGATATATAATTTCCAAACGGGAATAGCTAATAGGTCAATTTCAGTCAAGAAACTTCGTTTCATAGCTAAATTAATATCTTGAGCTTGAGAGGGAGTTATGCAACATAAAAAGTTTATTATTTATAATTTCATAACTTTAGACTCGATTTCAACCGCGACAACGATCAATGTATATTGTAGGAACGCATATGCTTCCAATATGTTAATTTGAACCAAATTCACGATCCCATACCAAAACTTTGTAATACCTTTAACATTTGCTGTTATAATAAGCAAACTCCAAATAAGAGTTTTCTAAATATCATTAAATAAAAAATAACATACATGTATAGGCCTCATCAATGCACCCTGTCTATTTCATTGAAATGAGAGCCAGAAAGGCATTTTTTTGATAATATATGATTTAACATCATCTGACTATCAACAGATGATATGTGTATTCTACACAGCAGACACAATGCAATAAAATAAAAAATCTATAGCATTCAGCCACATGCCTTCATGTGAAATCAAATCAAACCAAAGTCTGGGATGAAAGACTAAAAAAATAGCAGCATCTTTAGATGTGAACAGTTAATCACCCATCCCTTCAGAAAACCAATCAAAAATTGAGATGGAGAGGTGGAATTATTTCCGCACCTCACACAACAACGGTCCAGATGGGACCCCCAAATATCACCCATCCCCCTCCTCCTCCTCTTCCTCCCTCTGACTCATCATATTGATGTTTGACTTCCAATCATCATATTCCTAAGGTGGTATAAAAATGACTCATGGTTTTTACGAGGCATCTGATATTTCTGGTTGGTTAGTTCCTAAGTTAAACATTCTTTAATTCCCAAAGCTGTCAAACATTCCCTTCATAATTTTTGATGAATTTTTCGCTCACACTTTTGGTCTATTTCCTCTGGCATCGTTGTTCCCTCGTGGGAGAAAAAGAATGCCAACTGATGAATTAAGGACTCATATATCTATCAGAATCAATTCTGAAGATAATTGGACATTTCAGGATCATAATAGTCTTTGCAATTTATGGAAAATCAGTCATATAGAAATAAATGCTCATGAGTATGAACACAAGAAAATTGAGAGGAACTACAAAAATGGTTTGCTTTCTACAAGATGGTGTGACCAATGTTTAGTCATTTCAGGAAACATTTCCTTAGATAACCTTTGAAATCTGGAAAGAGCAAATATTTGAACTCAATGTGCAGTTCTAACAGCTCACAATATAACAATAAAAAAAAACATTAGTGATTAACACCCTCTCCTTTAGTAATAAACAGGGAAATAGGCAATGTGCTTGTCTGGGTAAATCACCTGAATGTGATAATAAAAATCCCATAATTCAACAAAGTATATATACAAAACACATTTGTGGGATAAACAATGATGCCATTATCATGTCATTGACATTATATGGTATAAATATTACTCTTGAGTTTGGCTGGCAACAAAAGGTGCAAACTTTCTTCTTTTTTTTAAAATAAAATAAAACATATGAAATAAGAACATAGTCAGTTGTCTAACTTTCTTTGCATACCATTCTATGTAATACTGTTTATGTCTTCTTCAATATTATGAACAATTGAACATTACTTTTTTATAATTACTAAGTAATATGAAATAAAACAGTTAAACAGCATTTAACAGAATGCTCCAATACACCTCTTGGCAGTTACCCAATCTTATTATCTGATCATATCATGATTTTAAAAATTCACAGAGTCTTTGTAATTCAGGAAATAAGAACTAAGAGGTGTGAGACTCAGTGAGAAGGAAAAGAAAAGAGTACCGGTAAATACAAAAGAACAAATAAAATACTCAACAACTTTCTGGCACTAGCCCAATCAATTATCTAGACAAAAAATTGGAGACAGCACCTACTCAATAAGTGACCGGCAGTGATGGTAACATAAGTCAAAACAAATTACCATTAACAATGAAAGTTTTTTTCACAAATTTTGATAAACAAAGGATAAAGAACAACTGATTCTGAATCTCTATTGGAACAACCTTCTGACAATGATGAACAAAAATGCAGACCCAGGGTGAACATGCCCCCTTACCTCCCGACCCACTATGGCATACCCTACACTGCCAGTACATGAAGGTGCCCCCACCTCATAAGCAATATTTCTTTGTTACAAAACTGCAGAGCGCTTAAAAATGGCACCTAGACAAACAAAATGTGATTTTAACAAACTTCTTTGTACTGCTTGTGAGATTTTTTAGACTTCTGCTCCCTGAACTCCACATTTCCCACCATGCAAGAAAATCCTGCATCTTGAATGTGCACTAAAGTCAATATAGCAACTAAAAGACAATGTCAATTTAATGCTGTCTGGACAATTATCCCAATATTTTTGAAGGGATGTGAACTTGCAATCGCCATGACAGTTACATCATGGACCAACCTTGTCCTAACCTTAACTCCTATGCAAGCAATCTGTCAATGAGAGCACATGCATTGTGCTCCCATTTTCTGAACGGAAAGCTTGGTAAATTTGGAATTTCCCCTCAAATTCACAGGGGTGCACTGCAGGTTATGCTGTGTCACTTCTGCATCCACTAACCTGCCTGCATTGTTTTGTTTTGTGTTTATAAATGTAAACTCCTCTACCCCCACCCCATCCTTCCTCCCCCTCAACTCACCCTCCCCCTCATCTCGCCCCGTTGTTTTCCTTCCCTTCTTCTTCAGAAATGTTTAAAAGCAATTGAGGTATTATTCAACTACTTTATTACAAAAATTAAAAGTTTTTAAATTGCATATCTACCTACATTATAAATTCTTGAAAATCAGAATATCCAGTTGCAATTAAAAACGTTTTTGTCTAGAGTGAGGAAATTGATACATGGATAATCTGCACAATTTCACTGTTTTCTGAATGTTTTTTCATAAACACACTGATGATGAAATAGTATCATAACATGTCATTACTTGGAAAGAAACCTTTCACTATGTGTTTGATTAATTAGGTATCTTGAAATATGTGAAAACACTTTATATATTTCTCATGATGTCATCAAAAATGTTGAATAGCATAATTGAGCAAATATATTCATGGTTTCCTTCCATAGCAAAAAATCTCTTATAACAATTCACAAGAATTGAAAATGATTTATCTTTACTTAGGTATGAACAGGAAAAGCCATCAGGACACTCCCTTCCTGGTTATGCCCATCAATGACGTATGTATGAAGAGGAATGTGAACTTTATACAATGGTGTGCCCTAGAACAATTCAACAAATACTCCTGAACATTCTTTTCAGTTTTCACATTGAAACACTACACCAATCACATGAACTATCCTGCGGGCAAAGGTGGCTTCAGCAGGATCTTCGACTTTATTCAAAAGTCATAACTACAAGTTTTATCATTAACTACAAGTATTATCATTAATCAAGTGTTTAACAATATACCTGCTATTGTATACAACGGTCATTCACCTCGCGATGACGATAGTGTCGAATCTTAAACTTTATTCAAAAGTCATAACTACAAGTTTCATCATTTATTACAGGTATTATCATTACCGTAATCAAATTTGAAGAAAAAAATACTGCTACTGTATTCAACGGTCACTCACCTCGCGATGACGATAGTGTCAGGAAGTCAACACCATTTTTTTCTTAGCTTTCGATTCATGTATTCTGAAGCCCTTGAGGAATTAAAATAAGTTTGTGGTTTCAGAGTCATGCTTGAAGATATGAGGGTAAAACATCTGGCCTTGCCTTGATGCAAGGAAACATCATTCGATCGACATCAAAAGAATGTGGTTTCGGTGCTTTACCAATCAAATCATTTTCCAGGATTTTGCACACTTCATAACACAAAAGGGGAATAAATAGATTCGAAACCACTACTGTTGCAGTTTTCATGCACCCCGTTTCGCCTGGATATCCTGGATCAAATAGTCCATTCACACTGAAGAAAATTATACAAATTCACATAAAGAAACGTATGAAGAGACATCGTATAGGAGAAATAGTGTAAACACATTAACACATAATAACGACATTGAAGAGGCTCAATTGACAAACATCAGGCACACTCAAGATAAGCTATAATAATAATAATAATAATAATAGGCATTTTTATAGCGCCGTCTATCTAGATAATTCTATTCTGAGGCACATTTATTATTACCCTGGCTTTAGCCTAGCTGCCATTACAACGCTCCAGCATTTCAAGGAATAAATTCCTACCAGGTACCCATTTACATCATCTGGGTTGAGTGTGGCAAATGTAGATCAATGTCTTGCCAAAGGACATTAGTGCCGCGGCGGGACTCGAACCGCGGACCTTGCGATCGACAGTCCGGCGACGTATCCACTCGACCACGGTAATACAGTTTTCGCAATATGCGATGTTCAGATTAGAACTAGACTCTGATTCTTTTGCAAATATTTGTTTGATAGGGTGCCTAAATATATGTGTTTCACTACATGACATGATTTTTTAATTATACAACATTAAGATTAGGAAATTGATTTAAGCCTCGGTCACAAATGCCATTACGAACTGCAACGAAAGCTGTACGAACGATTTTTAGACAATGGAAATTCGGGAAGACAATGGATAAATAGGGAGATTCGTACAAAATTATTGTCTGTATGAATCTTTGTGACCATAGCATTACCGGTACTTATCATAAAGCTATAATGATTTCATACAGCCACCACATATTTTGTTAGTCTGATACCCTTTTCTAACTGCACCGATTTTCATCGGATGCATCCGGACGCATCCGATGAAAGTGGCAGCTAGAAAGCAACAGAGGAGAAAAAGGCGATTAAATAGCCGATGAAAAGAAGAGAAATAGGCGATTAAATTCTCCTGCTCAAGAGCAGGAGAAATTCTAATTCTATCGGTGTGACACCGATGAAACGTGCAGTTAGAAAACGTTCGGGAGAAAAAGGCGATTAAAACAGCGATTAAAATGGTCAAAGGTCGCAGTATACGCGCGCTTTATCGTAACCAGCTGTGTTTGTTGACTTATGGTTGAACATGATGCATGCAAGCTAGATGGAGCGCGGGCTTAAAGAGAAGGTTGAGTTCCAGGAAGAGGTGAAAAATAATTTGTGAGCGTTATCATTCTTATTATGCAAGTGTGGAAGAACATCAGATTAGACATGTTCCCTGAAAAGCATGGCTCTTCAAATGCCTTCATATTCTAAATATGTCATGTAACATCGTAAAAATCCGGGTAGGATTTTTACCCCATGTGTTCGTGTAGTCCCATATACATCTTTCTGTGTACAGTGTTTTTAACTTTACCAAGACTTGGTCAAATTTCTTATCATTTTGATGATTCCAGAACCTTGCAATACACACAAATTCTTATATGCTAGATGATCAACCTTTTCTGGTCGATTCCTCACCCATTCTTTCACAATGCAATCGCATGACCAGAACTCAACTTCATCTTTAATGATTACGCAATAATTCTTCACTTCCGGCAAGGGCTCGCCACAGCGAGTGAATTTCACCGGCAGTTAGAAAACGACAGGGGGAAAACTGCGGTTTCACCTTTGTTTACATAAGGAAAATTCAATCGGTATTTCCGTCGGTGTGACTCCGATAGAGTGCAGTTAGAAAAGGGTATGAGTGGGGGAGAGGGGGGGGGGGGGGGGGTAACAGATGGTGTGATTGATTAGAGTAACATTCCAATAATGGTATGGAGGACTGCCAAGATAAACATCTATGCTTAGAATTCATGTTTGAATTACAGGTAAGATGATATCATCAAAGTGATATGTGTATGGTATAGCCATACATCTTACATGCAGGTATGTGATTTAAAGGTATACATTTGTGGCTTTACTACCACTTGAGGACGACAAATCTTATTGAACAGGCTTCATACAGCAACAGAGTATCTACACAAAAATAAAAGCCTTCATATTTCTAGAGAGCGAGATTTGTGTATTTTGTTTGGTAGCGCCTTGAGCAATATATTATATATGTATACAAGTATTTATCATTATAATTATTATTATCATTAGAGTGCTTGTGTTGGGGGAGGGGAGGGGGGAGGGGGGGGGGGGGAGAAGCTATATACCGTATCTAGTAATGACATACCGGTATACATTAGGCAATTACCTGCTAATCAAAGTTTTCTGTATGTTGATATTACACTAACTTCTGGCCATTGAAAAATATCGACATATCCTCATATTTCAACTGTATGAACATTATATTTCAGATTTTACATTAAAAGACTAATGACACGTACATGTAGGCTGGCAAAAAATAAAAATAATCTTTCAACTATCCATCTTCCCAAGAATCCTAGCTCATAAATTCATCCCAAGATATTAAAATTCTTAGGGCATCAAAACTAGCTGCATCAAGGTTTGTAAAAATCGATTTACTCCTTGAAGGTTCGTATAAACAGGTCCATGCCAAGACTAACATCACATGGGTTTGCAGATGGAGAACTGGAGGGGGGGGGGCATCCACTTTAAGCTCCAGAAATTCCAGTCTGGTCTAATAAGCCAGCTCACCCCCAGGTAACTTGAAGAGTCCTGCATGACCTTAAATGACCTGTCTTTGTTTACCTTGGTCATGTGACTAGCCAGCAGGAAGGCCATGTTACTCACTACTATGTTATTGTAAGGTCTCTATGAAGATCAGACCCCCTTAGTCTTGGTTTCCAAACTCAGTCTTTACATTCTCAGCTCCACAACAAGAATTTTAACACGCCATAAATCGGTACAAGTCATTTTTTCACATATTTAAATTACATAACTTGGTTTTAAGGTAATGAATAATTCAATTCTAAACTATATGTTAAACTAAAAAAAGGGGGGGGGGGCAAGAAATATATATATGGCAAGTTCTATAAAGACTACACGCCAGGGGAACTATATATGGAAAGGCACTCTCTTTTTGTTTTAATTTTCTTTGTTTAAAGGTAATACAAAGTTTTGGTAAATTTTGAAAATTGGCTGGATAGTGATTCTTTACAATTTGTATATATTTGGATGCCCCTGTGGATGTATTATAAGCACCATAAAATTTAGCCCCTAAAACACTTCTGCTTTCGAGAAAATTTGAATAAAAAAATTTACCGGTGCTCCCGGTAAAATTGGATAAATTTCAAATAGCGCCTACGGCCAAACAATGGTAGCTGCGACCATGAAAATCTCAGAATATATAGTTGTGGATTATAATTTCCAAATGGGAATAGCCAATCGGTCGATTCTAGTCAAGAAACATTATTTTATAGCTAAATTGATATCTTGACCTTGAGAGGGAGCTATACAACATGAACAGCTTATTATTTACAATTTCATCACTTTAGACTCGATTTCAACAGCGAAAACGGTTACTGAATATTGTAGGATCACATATGCTTCCAATATGTTAATTTGAACCAAATTCATGACCCCATACCGAAACTTTGTATTACCTTTAATATGCATATAGATGGAATTTTTCTCTACAAATCTTTGATGAAGCCTTCATGGCAATACAACAAAAAACATAAACTCTTCTTTCATTGATTTGCTTGTTAGAAAAGCTTTGAAACCTCTGTCTTCATATCTAAACAAAATTGGCTTTCAAACCTGCAAATTTTTGTTGGCAAAGTTGCTAAATCAGAGGAACAACATTTTGATTAAAGGTAATACAAAGTTTTGGTATGGGGTCATGAATTTGGTTTAAATGAACATATTGGAAGCATATGCGATTTGAAAATATTCAGTGATCGTTGTCGCGGTTGAAATCGAGTCTAAAGTTAGGAAATTGTCAATAATAAACTCTTTATGTTGTATAGCTCCCTCTCAAGGTCAAGATATTAATTAAGCTATAAAACAATATTTCTTGACTGAAATCGACGGATCACCTTTTCCCAGTTGGAAATTATTTATCACAACTACATATTCTGAGATTTTCATGGTCGCAGCTACCATTGTACGGCCATAGGCGCTATTTGAGATTTATTAAAATTTACCGGGAGCACCGGTAAATTTTTATATTCCATTTTTCTCGAAAGCAGAAGTGTTTTAAGAGCTAACAATTTGTGTGCTTATAATACACCCACAGGGTCATCCATATATATCAAAATTAGGTTTAGGGTGCGTTCAATCGAATTTTCAAAGCTAGAATCACAAACATGAATCACAATTCAAAACGCCGTTACAAAAAGCAAGGTCACTGCGGTTTGCGTTCAAGCGATTTTTCATCAACGCTGATTCTAGCTCATTGCGAGCCAAACCACTGCGCATCACACTGCGCAGTATGGCCCAGGAACTTCGGCGCGCGCTTTCTGGAATTGTTTACGGCCGACTGTCGACTGCTGTTTTGAGCATAGATCGCAATAATAAGACAAAGAATGAGAAGGTGATAGAAGGAAGAAACAAAGAATAACATAAGGAAAGACAGAAAGATAAAGTCAATAGAATGATTAAAACAAAGAATAACATAAGAGAAGGTGAAAGAAGGAAAAATCGAAGAATAACATAAGGAAAGACAGAAAGACAGAAAGAGAGAGTGATAGAATGCTTAAAACAAAAGAATTACATAAAAGGTGATAGAAGAAAAAAACAAAGCATAACATAAGAATAGAAGGAAGAAACAAAGAATAACAAAAGAGAAGGTAATAGAACGAAAAAACAAAGAATAACATAAAAATAGAAGGAAGAAACAAAGAATAACATAAGGAAAGACAGAAAGAGAATGTGAAAAAAGGAAGGAACAAAGAATGACATAAGGAAGAACAGAAAGAGAAAGTGATAGAATGATTAAAACAAAGAATAACATAAGAGAAGGTGAAAGAAGGAAGAATCAAAGAATAACATAAGGAAAGATAGAAAGAGAAAGTAACAGAATGATTGAAACAAAGAATAACATAAGAGAAAGTGATAGAATTATAAAAACAAAGAATAACATAAGAGAAGATGATAGAAGGAAGAAACAAAGAATAACATAAGGAAAGACAGAAAGAGAAATTGATAGAATGCTTAAAACAAAGAATTACATAAGAAAAGGTGATAGAAGGTAAAAACAAAGAATAACATAAGTATAGAAGGAAGAAACAAAGAATAACATAAGAAAAGACAGAAAGAGCAAATGATAGAATGATAAAAACAAAGAATAACATAAGAAAAGGTGATAGAAGGAAAAAACAAAGAATAACATAAGAATAGAAGGAAGAAACAAAGAATAACATAAGGAAAGACAGAAAGAGAAAATGATAGAAGAAAAAACAAGGAATAACATAACGGAACAGGCCACGATGTTATAGTGAACGCAAATTGCATGCAAAGCGGGCGCGCGGTTTTTCCCAAACCGGAAGAGGCTTCGTCATACAATCATGATTGAGAACTCCGTCCGTTCAATCGAATTTTAGCGACCATGATTCTTTTGAATCATGATACAAAACGCATCTTTTTCAGCGTTTCATGTTTGTGTTTTCAAACACATTTATTTTTACGACCGACGAAAAAATCGCTTGAACGCATTGCGTTTTAAACTAAACGTCTTTAGAAACCGTGATTCTAGGGTGAAAAAGTGTCGATTAAACGCACCCTTATTGTCTACACTAACTTGCAGGTCTACGGATTTGCTCCAATGACCTTCACCCCCCATTCAAAAAGGTCTAGTGAGGCCCATACAATAGGTTACTGGAGAAATTAGCAAATTCTAATGGTTAGAAATTCTTAGAGAAAGAACCAATTTACAAATTATAACGTTTAGAAGTCAGACTACTTGAAAGAAATAGGTTCTTATGGCAGCTCCAGGTAATGTATAGAAGAATGCAGATTAGAAAATACCCTGAAGGAGTTTCTGTATTCAGATGGGGTAATGATACCTACTTATTTCATCAATAATTGGCTTATTTTGGGTGGTTAGAGTCAACACTGCTGAACTGTTCTGTTTTGATTTCTCCCAATATCCAAACTCTCATAGGACAATCAGTATACACCCTCTGTACTAACTGAATACAAAGAGTTTCCCTGGTACAGTCTATTTCCTACGAAAGGTCTACGCTGAACAAAAATATTGCCTGAGTTATGTTAGGAGGAATTTTTGTTGTTGGGATAAAAGAATGATTGAATTGGTGAATCTGTTTCAATACATGTATGTGATGGAACGTGTGTGAATATCACCTCATTATAAGCTTTTGCTTTTAGAGCACATGATTTGTCAGGCTGCAAAACGTTTCATCAGTAAAACCCAAACCACCCCTCCTCTTCACACAAGGAGCTAATTGCAATGTCTTCGATTCAAAGTAAAATTCCTTATCTCATCTTATAACATTTTGTGATTTTTTAACAGAACATTTACCAAAGGAGAGGTGGTATTACGTCTAGAATGATTGGAGCTCCATTCTTTTTGGTCATTAAGATATGAAAATTGAAGCCTTTTTGCTTTTATCATCATTTTTTCTGTTTGGAGTCAGAAGGGCAATAACATACGCTAACACAGAATTACATGTATATGTAATTACAACCTACTGGCTTTCAACAGACCATCATCGTCTTTATCTCTCTAACCCGCCACAGTAATGGTCAGTGTCTCAGCAACCTTCAGGTCAACATAGGTCAATACCACAAAGGTCAATGAAGGTAAGTTAAATGGAATAAATTATGAATCTTCAACACTAGGCAAACACGCAATCTGATTACATAACATGCCTGCTACTTGAGGAAAATAAGCTGGTAGACAAACGCTGAGAACTTCTCAATAACTTTAAGATCACTATGAAAATTGATAACACCACCACCAAAAAACAACACTTTAAAATGAGCCTGAGGTCAAAAAGGGGTTCTACAATTATGCAGGTATATTGAATAATATACCCTGAGCTGAGGTCTGAAATTTAAAGGTAGGGTTTCCTACTGACACTACTTCAAGTTTACATATACTGCAATCTGTTGCTCACAATGTCCCGACTCCTGACGATTTAACAGCCATGACCAACAATGCATCACCAAATGATGAAGCCCGAGTGATGATGCTTGGTCACAGGACCTGGAAATTGCTTTGAGTATGCCTTTACCAAAAAAATTGCGCTATCAAAAATACATTACAGCAAAGGTAACGATGTCGGTAATATACCCTGCTTTTAATTTCAGGAATTTTGTTTTTACAATGCTCACATAAACATAGAATCTCAACAAGCAATACCTCTGCACACATTCAACATTATCATAACCGAGTTGAAGTCGATAGTATAAGGTCATTGGCATAGCAGACATATTTTTCTATTGTTCAACCTGACTATATGGTCTCTCTACAAAGTCAAACAATCTTCAAAGAACAATTTTATCTTTTAAACTTAGTATTTACGGAGCAAGTGCTATCTTTAGACATTGTCTGGTGTATGCCAGAGGGTATTCACATTCTGAACTGTTCCTCTTATGCCTACTATCTATACTGCATGATTAACTATCCAATGTAGATCTACGTCCACACAGACTTCAGTTGCACGTACATCTAGACCAGGAGCAATTCAAGATTTTTTTTAAATATTTGTTTTTGGGGGGTGGGGGGGGGGGGGGACTTAGGAATACTTGCATTCACTTTACACAAGTACCTCACACAAATTTCAGGGGGGGGGGGGTGAGACTCTCTAAGCCCCCTCTAGAACCGCTTCTGATTTAGACAAGTACCTGTACATGTATTACTACCATATTTCAACCACACTACAAAACACAACCATATTGCATGAAATCATCAAATTTATCTCCATCTTTTTCATTTCACACCCTAATTACTCTTCTTCTCCCTCATTCCAGTTTCTCTTATTCATGCAAACATACACCAATTGAAGAAGAAAAAAAAATCTTAATTAGTACACTGCACTAGTGTAAACTGTAATAGCAAATTCTTAGTGAAGGCAAAAATTTACTTACCTGGTATTATGAAAGCCAGTAGAGAAGTGAGGTGATGGCAAGAGAGATAAAAAATGAGAAGAGAAGAAAACACATATATTATTATCTTTCAACAACACAATCTGCAAGTGATATGTTAATAACAGCAACCCTATTTTAACAAAAACACACATTCATATTAAAACAGTACAATAATGTAGGCTTAATTAATCATTAATATTAATTATAATACTGTAGTACCTGTCACTTCTGTTGTACTGTTCAATTTATTCAGAAGAGCTTGTATTCAGGATATACTTTGTTGTATGTCAGAAGAAAAGAAAAATTAAATAAAGAAAAAACTTCTTATCGAGAGGTTATCTTGCACATACATGTAGCTTTATACATCATTCAGACATTCACGCCTACATGTATGTATGAACCACGCTCAAGACCAATAATGAACAGGTTTGTCCCTTTTCCATACCACAAGTTCCAGAACTACACCTTTATAGCGCTGTCTCAATCATGTCTAGGGTTTTGTCAATCATAATCTGGTCCAGTTGTTATTAAAGGTAATACAAAGTTTTGGTATGGGGTCATGGATTTGGTTCAAATGAACATATTTGAAGCATATATGCGATCCTACAATATTCAGTGATCGTTGTCGCGGTCGAAATTGAGTCGAAAGTTATGAAATTGTAAATAATAAACTCTTTATGTTGTATAGCTCCCTCTCAAGGTCAAGATATTGATTAAGCTATAAAACAATGTTTCTTGACTAAAATCGACCGATTAGCTATTCCCGTTTGAAAATTATATATCACAACTACATATTCTGAGATTGTCATGGTCGCAGCTACCATTGTACAACCGTAGGCGCTATTTGAAATTTATCAAAATTTACCGGGAGCACCGGTAAATTGTTATATTCAATTTTTCTCGAAAGCAGAAGTGTTTTAGGGGCTACATTTTCTAGAGCTTATAATACATCCACAGGGGCATCCAAATATATACAAATTGTAAAGAATCACTATCCACCCAATTTGCAAAATTTACCAAAACTTTGTATTACCTTTAAACCAGGCAGGACGGGACTTACACAACACAGGTTGCGTTTATCTAGGAAATTTTTGGCTAGTATCAGGTTTCTCAAACGTCTTTCAGGCAAATTTAGAAGTAGATAAACGCAAAGCCTTTTTTAAACGGCTTTAGATATGGGCATATCTAAAGACGCAAAAAGGTGCGTTTTGTATGTCACATACAGCCAGAATCACGTTTCAAAATGATCGATAAACGCAAAGCTGTTTTGTACCTCACATACAAATAGGACCGCCCAGGTGTTGTGTACAAGCATACGTGTGAAGTTGACCTCCGAGAAACTGTCTGCTTCCCGGGTCAAACGGCGCTGAGCAGCTGCGAAGAGACGAGGCCTTTATTGCGAATCGTGAAGTGTAGATAAACGCGACATCCCGCAAATCACGATCGTATAGTGGGGTATGATAGTGGGGTTCGATAGTGGGGTACGATATGTACATATCTAGTGGCAAGCCTAGATAAACACGCTCACAGTCTCATCTATCAAAGCATCCATTTGGAAAACCCAAACACCTCTACCATTATGATATCAACACAAAACTGTCAAATAAAACTAAATTGATCCAATCTACATTCCATAGCATTCAAATTCTTTTGTTGCATTGTACAAGTAATCAGCATTGAGAGTCAAGGCTATATAGTCTGGCAGTTTGTAAAAATGTGTTTTTCTCCTGATCCAGTATAGCAACAGTCTAGAAGGTTTCAAAGCTTTTATTTCCCAACTTTTTCAGGGACTCACTTACACTAATTGGTAGAGAATATAGTAATTGACACTTGGTGAGCAATAAATCATCAAGTAAGAATAAGGTATAACTTTGTCCATGGATCGGGTTTAACTTAATTCACTTGTGTGAATAGAGTCTCTGACTATTCGTATGTTCCTTGTCGATCTCGTCCTGCTTAAAGGTACCATTTAAAGCCCCTCTATAGTGTTGGGAGCCCCAAATTCTCCAAAAATTTGATGGCAAAATTTCACTTCAATTGTGTCATAATGTGAAAGAGGATTTCATTTAAGACATACTTCTGCACAGACCCCCCCCCCCCAAAAAAAAAAAAAAAAATATATATATATATATATATATTCGAAGACAAATATTGATAAAAGAATACATTATTTTGGTTTTCGGTTTTAGCAGAAAACCTAAATTTAATATTCTTTCATCAATATTTGAATTCAAACACATTTGTTTTGAAAATCCTTGCAGAAATGTGTCTTAAATGGCATCCTCTTTCACATAATGAAACAATATAAGTGAAACTTTGCCAGCAAATTTTGGGGGCTCCCAACACTTTTAATGAGGGGCTTTAAGGTAGTTGTCACATGCGATTGCAGAAGGATCTACAATAGAATATATACTAAAGGGATCCTAACAAAGATATGAGAATACCTACAGGGTACTTAATAATGCTGGATTAGATAGATGGGGTGGAGTCCATAACTCTTCCCTTTATCCTTTATGATCTTTTTTAGGAGATGAATCTTCCAACAAATGGGGGCCTCTTAGGGCACATAGTCCCTCATAATCACATTGGCTCTAACACTAATCAGTTAAATGTGTAAAACCAGACCCTAAGGCCTCAAACATAATTGGAAATGGTTTTAGAGAGATTCAAAAGATAAAAGTAGAGTGAAAATTGAACAAATAGTGTAGCATTTTTTTTTAAAAGTTAAGACCACTGATCTACAAATCCCAGGGGATAATCATGCTCTTTTCGCCCATGCTCATCTCTTAACTTAATTTAGAATTTAGTTTAGATTTTCTTAGAATAAGAGCATATAGTCCCTAATCACATAGGCTGATATGATTATTCAGTTAAATGTGTAAAGCCATGCCCTAAGGCCTCTCAGACACAATTGAAAATGGTTTTAGAGAGATTTAAAAGACAGTAGGAGAATAAAAATGATACAAATAGTGTACCTTTTTTTTAAAAGTTAGTCGACCATTCATCTATAAATCTCAAGGAATATACTCATCTCCAACTTAGTTTAGAATTTCTAGGACTTCTCATCAATTTCACAGATAAAGGCATCTCATTTGATTGGCTTCAGGATGAATTCAAATTCCCCTTTTGTGATCATCTTCACAATGACTAATTTCCTACTCAATGGTACTGTATCTATCTTCTATAAAATCGCATTCCACAAACTGTGCTGGGAAAGAGTAAGTGTAAACATTCCAACCTTGAATTCAAATTTTATAATTTTTGCTGGGATGCGCAGCTGCTCTGTAATTTATACAATTATGTTCAAGAGTTAGATTTTCATCACATTTTTCCCACCCACACAACTATTATTGAGCAAAGTAAATGAAGCATGATCTACTGATTGACATTTCTCTCATTCACTCTGCATCGTTTAACACAATCTTTTGAGTGTTAGAAGGGCATTAAATGACTCCGTGTTAAAATATACGAGTAAAATTAATGCCTGCCTGAATCTCAGGGCAGGGTGTACATCAATTCATCATTGCTCAAGATATTTAAACAATTGGATATAAAAATGTGGCACAAAAGCAAGACCACACTTTAATGTGGGAAAAAATACAAACAGTTGCAAAGGAACTAAGATATTCTTGTAAATAATCTATGGATTATATAAAGTGAATTTATGAATAGGAATACAATAGTTACAATAGTTATTATCTCTAGGCCTTAGAAGTACTTACAATCCCCTTTAAACATTCATGGTTTTATACATGTTGTTTGCATGGCCCTCCGCTATCCATCGAGAACTAATAACGATTCCACAAATGAAATGATGCATTACACACGATCCTCACACACCTCACTCTCCGAGTGTAAATCTTCAGCCATTAAAATAGCTCCCTTATCTATACAAGTGTCAAATTATTCTAAACAACACCTCCCTCTAAGCGCAAACAGTAGAAAGATAATTAGATACGTACCATCCCGCTCATGAACTGCTATCTCTTGTACATGAACACTGCAAAATTGATATCTAATGGATATTTCCTACGCTGATACAATTAATGCACCTCAATGTTAAACACATCCAATGCTATGTCAAGAAAAGTTTTAAAAATTAATTACATTTTATGAAAAAAAAGATTAGGTGCGTGAGATTAATTAAAAGCAAATTAATTATTTTGACAGGCAGTAGCATAACTCCCATGAATAACACAATAGAAAGGTAATTAATTACATTCCCCAAAACATGTTGTAATCTGCTGCTTCTGATTTTATAAGAGACTTTTTAAAATTGTAGGAAACTTGCTGACAAAATTAGGATTTGTATGCATTTTTTTCTTGATGTAAAGAATTAATAAATATAGCATTTCTGGGACATGGTCAAGTTTGATTGTCATAATGCATTAAAAAAGAAACTTCAGATTATTTTATCTCCAACATGTTGGAGTACACCTGTACTATTTTCAATAATAATTCAAACAAAATTCTGATTCAGAATGTGTAAATTTTAATACAGGGAAGCACCAATATCTTCAAATCATTCTTCCATTCAGGAATAGGTTTAATCCCAAACATGTGGAGGCGTACATTTGTATCACTTTATTCCAAACCAGTTCAAGTTTCACCGCAGATTCAATTTATACTTCCCTCCACTATTTTTAGCTCTATTCTAACCCCGTAATCTGAATTTTCATAAATTCTTTACGCAAGGCCTTGTTGCTGCATGAGAAGATCTGTGACCCAGAAAGAAATAATCACTTTACACAAGAATGCTTTCCAACACTCAAACTGACAGGTGTTTTTTGGCCTGTTCAGACTACAGAAAATTTATACGAAACTCGTAAATAAAAGAAACGCTGTATAAAGGATCATTCAGACTTGATAACAACATCGTATAGAGACGTCGCACAATTTGACATGACAGTTGTATGGCCAATCATCAGTGTATGTACAAGATAAGCTCCGCCCAGTTCCGCACGATATGGCATTCAGACTAAAATGGTACCCTGATTCTTTATTGAGTTTTTCCTTTGAAACTGATGCTTAAACATCATGTTACATGTATACAACATTATGGCTAGTAAAATGGGGAAATCATATAGCTCCCAGTACTGTATTTATAAGATTTTTGTGTATAACGTAAATCAATCTGGATTAACATAGCGCTTAGTATAGGATATTGTCTCTATTAAAGCGCTTTACAGTTAGATGTAAGTTTGGAAGTCTGAATGGGGAGAGTATGAAGAGCCTGGATGGGGATGTCTAAATCCCAATGGCGATTCCGCACTCAAGGGTACTACTTGTCAAATAGAAAACATAACAGAGAGAAAGAACAACAGAGAGACGAGAGAAAAAAGGTACACAGAAAAAAAAAGATAGGGGAGACCTGGGAGATAAAGAAAAATATACACAGAGAGGAAGGAGAGCGAGCGAGAGAGAAAAAGAGAGAGAAAAGAGAGAGAGAGAGAGAGAGAGATGGAGAGAGAGGGAGAATGGGGGGGGGGGGGATTCCCCCAAATAATAAAGTAGGAATGGAAAAAGGGGGGAAAACAAAGATAAATGTGGAAAATATGCCTGGGACAAATACAGCAATGGAAAGAAATTTTGTTTTAAAAAAAAATGTAGTGAGCATACAGTTCTAAAGATCAAAAGTAATTAAATATATCAATAAAGAAAGGTTCTGATTAGAGTCTAGCTTCATTCTGCACGCTACATGATAAAACATAATACGCATTCATTAAAAAATTGACAAAATGATTAATAGAATACTTAGGTAATAAAATGACATTCGGAAGATGAATGCAAGTGGGGAAAAAGGGAAAAAGAAAAAAAGAAAAAAGGGGGGAAGAGAATGTGAGGTGAAGACAGGATATACCTTGAGGCATAGATCATAATGGGAGACATAGTGCAGACAGACGTCAACATACAAGAAACAAAGTCTAGTCTAATGTCTGTTGAGGAACAAGACAGGAAAGAGACGTAAATGTCAATATGGCAATGTTTGACTATTAAAATCATTTATCATATTTTATTACCCTCTCAACCTTTGAAAGAGAATGCCCTGGAGTGGGAAGGGACTCAAACTTGCTTTCCTCCATTTTCCATGCCTTAGGACTTAGCATGAAAGCATGGATCTCAATATCTAAGAAGGGTGTTAACTCTATGTAAGATGATATGAATTAACACCCTTGTGGCTCTCAGCAGACAATATTTGATTACCCTCTCAACCTTTCAAAGCGATTGCCCAGGAGTGGGAAGGAACTAAAATTGCTTTTTCCCATTGAAATTATTTTAGTATGTGAGGTCATTGTGGATCTCTAATAAATCTGCTTCGACAATATAATACAATTGTACAATAAAATAAAAACTCTTTTTCCAAGGTAGACACATCATGATATTAATATTGCTCCTCACGCGAGTACTGCAATTAATATTATTACACAGGGATTGCCTGGTACCCGTTCAATACACCGGCGTTGAGAGGGACAAAGTAGGGAAAACCCCTTGGATGAAAGCACTGAGCAAGGATTGAACCTGGGACCTCTCATATGAGAATCAAGGGCCTTCACCTATAAACCACTGTGCTCCCACCTATACAGCCAAACCTGCTTTAGTGACCACCTGTCTACAAAGACCACATTTTTTGGTTTCCCTTGAAAATGGTTTCTCATTGAAACATGTACTAAAGGAACCTGTCTGTACATAGACCACTTTTTGTGTTTCCCTTGGCCAGTCGCTACAGACAGGTTTGACTGTATCTAACATCAAACCCCCTTCAACCACTAACCCCATCTAACTTCTGATTCCTTTCTTCTTCCCCCAAAATGGAGGGAAATGGGGGGAAATGATTGACAGGACTTGGAGGCGCTTGCTTGGGTCTCTAAACTACTGGGGTTTGTTCACCATCTCCACACACATAACATCCATCTTCCTGTTGGTTCACCTTCTCCATTTGTCAAAAAATTTGGAGACGATCAATACAGAAAGCAAACACAGGCAGGGCAACAGGGGAAAGCGAGAGTGAGACTGAAAGAAGAGAAAATTGAAGACAAAAATGAAAAGATGAAAAAAGTGGCCACTCTCAAAGAGAGAGAAGGTAGATATGAAGACATGCACCTTGTGCGACCCAAAAAAGGAATCATGATGGCAAAAAAAAGGAATTTCAAGCAAAAAAAAGGAATTCATAAAAACTAAACTTACAACCACGCGCGACACACTTTCAATGCAGAAATGTTTATTCATCATGCTGTTTTTTCCATACAAGCAGGAATTTTTGTTGGTGGTTATTTTGGTATTACCGGCATTTCATTCTTTTTGAGAATATTTTTCTTTTCAAGTATGTTTTACGTTTAGTTTTCTATTGAATTTGCGATCAAATTACCATTTTAGGGCAGTTGTTTGATGTGCGGTATGTAAAAAAAAAAAAAAAAAAAAATTACAAAAATTATAAAAATATTAAAAAACGTATTTTATGTAGAAAAAACGTAATACCCTTATTTGGAGGAAAAAATGGAGTAATTCGAATGGTTGACAGCTCTGTATATAGTTGTGTGTAGCAGTGTCTGCACTTTGATACTAGGCCGACAACATAGTCTGCATATGCTCTATACTCTAACTTATTTGACACAACCAGAGACTAACTAGCTAGGCTCCACTTAAGGCTCTAGGACTTGTGGTAAAGTGCCAAATTGGTGTCGGTGCCTGCAGACTAGATTTTATACACTTTTCTGGGACAAACAGAACTCCAAATCTACTTTGAAACCCCTAAAATGTAATAACTGGATTCTCTTTGGGAAATATCTCTGCTTGATAAATTTGCAAATATATATTACAATTACGGTATCCCATGTTTTCAAAATCTGCAAGATTATTTCATTTGAAACGGATTTAAGATGAAACAAATTTTGACATTTTAGACACCATGCTACAATTATGCTCTCACTCAGAAATAAAAAGTGACAAATTGCTTTCCATCAAAATGGCAAATTTATGAATAATACATTCAATATTCTTCACACGACCTCGCATTTCCATTTGATTCTGAAGACATAATGCATATCAATTATTAAAATGCACTGCATTGTGTTGAATGCACAAAAGGCTACTTTCCCTCAGAACATTTCCTGTCTCTCTCTATGCATATATTCTTCTATCCAGCGTGACATTAATGCATATTTGACTTGGTAGAATGGATGATGGAATGCCTCTCTCTCTCTCATTGTTGATCGAGCAACCCGCCTCTCTAATTGCAATCAATCGTCTATCATTGATTCAATATGTAAGGTGGAGTTCAAACGCATCCACGTAGTGTTTCAAAAATGTAAAGGGTTTTTTCACAGAGCTTTGCATATCCCTTGTATAAATGTGAAGAAGTTTTATGTTTCTGTTGTACAAGTGCCCATGCAGGCATTAACAGTTTCATATGCATGCCTGCAGCTTGCCTAATGACTGTCCCACATAGCAACACCATGTTAAATTTCAACAACATATATTTATAAAAACAAATTTGCAGTAGATAAAGGCATTTTACCACCAGAAATTGAGAGAAAGAACTTTGAAGAAAAAAATGAACGCACTTCCTACACTAACAAATCACGGCCTGCATTGACACAATTCTGTCAAATATACATGATGGCTTCTCCACACTCAATTCAAATTAATGCATTTGTCTTATGACTTTAAATGTTCATGATTTCTATCTACATTGTAAGTAGAAGAAAAATAGACAGATGAAAAGTCTCCATAATTATACCATAAATCTCTCTTGAATGTGAACAATCCAAAACAATGTATCCCCTTTAGTCTGAACATGCCCTGTTTCCCTACTCCCTTGAAGCATACAGTACCACAGCAGTGAGATGATACTATCTGGCGGCATGTATGTGAATGAACTGATATTGATTTCTCTTAATGACTACAATTAACAACTTGATGTCAAGTATAGGTTTACTTTGAATGAATATTATTGATATCTGATCTTTGCTACATGTAGCTGGTAGAGTCAGACTCTTGAGTACAACCACTCATTTGATTGTTATACATTTAAGAGAAAAGGGGCTGACAAAGAAGTATCTTTAAAGGTAAAGACCAGTATTGGAAAGGCCCCAATTTCAAAAAATGAAATGGAAGCTCTCATTACCAATCATGTGAAAGAATGTTTTGACTAATACATGATGATAAAAAAATTTGCCAGGAAACCGCCTACCGTATATAACGGTGTATAAACCGCACTTTTTTGCCGCCGAAAAAATTTCAAAGTCGGGGGTGCGGTTTATACACGGTACACCAAAACAAAACAAAAAAAAATTTTTTTTTTTTTTTTTTTTTTTTAAAGTTTCAATTTATGCCCCTCCACCTGGCGCTATGCCTGGCAATGTCTCCCAGCTCGGTAATCGGTGTGTTGACTCACCACTCGGAAACTAGAACAACACTCAAATTTGTCTGTCATCTTGGTTTGAAAGTAATCTTTCTGATAGATCTCAATATGTAGTTTATAATAATAATTCCTCCAAGTTTTCTTCTATTACATGGTGTACCACAAGGGTCTATCCTAGGTCCCTACTTTTTTTTAATTTACAGTACCGTAATGATCTTACACACAAAAAAAAAAAAAAAAAAAAAAAATTTTTTTTTTTTTTTTAAGGGCGAAAAAGAGGGGTGCGGTTAATACACGAGGGCGGTTTATACAACGTTATTTACGGTACTAATTCATATATTTGGTAAATTTGTTTCTCTCATGGTCTGGTGAGAGATATAGGGTAGTCCCATATACATCTTTCTGTGTATAGTGCTTGTAACTTTACGAAGAATGGGCCAAATTTCTTATCATTTTGATGATTCCAGAACCTTGCAGATGCTAGATGCTAGATGATCAACCTTTTCTGACCGATTCCACAACGTTTCTTTCACAATGCAATCGCATGACCATTACTGGTCTTTACCTTTAATACAAAAATAAAAATTATGCATTGACTGTTAATGAGAATAGAAAACAATATATTAATGTAGAAGTAAAAGTCATAATATTGAAAATTATATTTGTGATACATCTAATATGTAAATGACGGCTGCACAAGAACTTGCATAAAAACAAATCCAATTAAATAATAATAGTAAAATATATGTTTTTAATTGTGTGATGAAATTTTTTTTCTAGTCTCCCCAAAATGTTGTGTTCTTTTATAATACCTCACATTTACAAGTAGATAATTATTTGAGGGGAACATATCTTTTGATCTATATTTTGTTTAGGTATTTCTGTTGAATATAATCTTACTATTAAGCAATTAAAGCTCCTTTCAAAGGCAAGGATATTTTGACAACCACTATGCAATAAAAGGTTCTTCAACCGGAATAATTTAAACAATCATGGTTACAATGTGTAATGTTTCATAATACATTAAATTAAAAAACATTAATAATTTGATATTGAAATTTGAATCTTAACCAGAATCTCATACATCAATGAGATCATTATTGTTCACACACAAAAGATATGATTGCAATTCAAAAATCAATCTAAGCATCTCTCTAATAGCTTTGGTATGAACAACCCTCGAGTAAGGGTAACTCTTTAAATGGATGAAGAAAATATGAGTCACTTCCAAATGGATAGGAGCGATTCCTCTGGAGGATCTCCAAACACATCCTTGCTAGCTATCGGACAGTCGCTGAGAAAGACACATTTCCATCATATTGTAAACAATCTGAGAGTGTGTTCCCACTAAAGCTATCATACATGTCTAGAATCTACGTTTTGACGAATTTATCTCAATACACATCCCTGCTATCGGAGAGTCGATGAGAAAGACACATTTCCATTAAATTGTAAACAATCTGAGGAGGTGTTCCCACTCAAGCTATTGTACATGTCTAGAACCTACGTTTTAAAGAATTAGTCTCAAAACACATCCCTGCTCTCGGACAGGACGTCGCTGAGAAAGACACATTTCCATTAAATTGTAAACAACCTGAGAGCGTGTTCCCACTAAAGCTACCGAACAGTCTAGAATCCATGTTTTAAAGAAGTCATAAATCAGATTTCTTCCATTCAAGGTCATATATTGCTAGAGATTTCAAAGTGCATGTATACAAAAATGACAGGTAGAATTAAGGAATTCAATCATCTGGCCACAATTTAAACTAAAGGTACAGTGTACACGTACATGTATTATCATTTTTGCTCGTTATTAAACATAAGAAACAATGGAGTTCAAGATCAAGGATACTTTCTACTTTTGATTTTCCATAAAATTTGGAAGGTCACCATATGCAAATGAGGACTTTTTCGCAAGAGGTATAAGGCGCACCTGTGTATAAGGCGCACCCCTGTTTTTCGTTTTTTGTTGTTTTGTCCTTGTTATTGTTTTGTTGCCGAAAACATTTCATGAAAGACATAAACTTTCAACTGTCCGAAGTTTACGAACGAGCTTCTCTCTGCCAGAATACGAGATGAGGGTTACCGGTATTGTTTATTTCAAACTTTTCCATGCAGGACTGCATCCCTCCCCCCCCCCCTCCCCTCTCCCCCTCCAAATTTCTGCCTTGGTCTATATAGAATGCCTAAAAGGGCCACACTATATCTCCTCCTTAAAGTAAATAGTTAAGTTTGCATTTGAGTTGTATGCAGCAGATAAAACAATTAAAATCCAATCCCAACCAAATATATAAATAAATTATAATATGTGAACAGGTCTGCACTTCACAGCTTTGTTTTGATAGCGAGCCTTTGAGGATACTAAGCCGGAAAGATAGGAGACATGAATTCATCATGGCTGCCTAGATTAATGATTCATACCGCGGAGATTGTCTTTCCTTTTCCTAACCAGATCATCTTCCACTGTCCCTTTGAATAAATGTCCATCTCAAAACACTGCTCATGGGTACAGTCACCAAGAAATCTTTTCAATCTGTCTGTGTGTAAAACTATAAATTCTCTAAAATTGCAAAAATACATTGTTGTATCATTTGTGACACAATCAGTTTGAAGCAATTATCTGTCACCAATCTCAATATCTTTCTAAAAACATTTTGGGAAACTTCACACATATATACAGTACAGTATTCAAGATAAGAGTTACACATATTACTTCTGTTAAGTTAAGATAGATTGCAAGTTTGAGTAGATGAATTGTATTATACCCTTTTCTAACTGCACCGATTTTCATCGGATGCATCCGGACGCATCCGATGAAAGTGGCAGTTAGAAAGCAACAGAGGAGAAAAAGGCGATTAAATAGCCGATGAAAAGAAGAGAAATAGGCGATTTAATTCTCATTCTATCGGTGTGACACCGATGAAACGTGCAGTTAGAAAACGTTCGGGAGAAAAAGGCGATTAAAACAGCGATTAAAATGTTCAAAGGTCGCAGTATACGCGGGCTTTATCGTAACCAGCTGTGTTTGTTGACTTATGGTTGAAGATGCTGCATGCTAGCTAGATGGAGCGCGGGCTTAATAATTACGCAATAATTCTTCACTTCCGGCATGGGCTCGCCACAGCGAGAGAATTTCATCGGCAGTTAGAAAGCAACAGGGGGAAAACTGCGGTTTCACCTTTGTTTACATAAGGAAAATTCAATCGGTATTTTCATCGGTGTGACTCCGATAGAGTGCAGTTAGAAAAGGGTATCTGTTGTGCATGCTGCATGAAATAAAATTGTTTGAGGGCCTTAATATATATATATAATTTTTCCTTTAATGTTCTTTAGTCATTAACCGTACATACATGTAAAGCTGTCTAATATGTGTTTACGGATGATGGGCCCCTTTAAACTAGCAGCTCTAGCCCTCATGAATGACAAAAATGGCATCAGGGAATATAAGAATCATCCAGGATATAGTTACATAGGGGATATATTAAAAGCAACTATAGTATAATCATGATGATGCAGGAGAGAAATGAGTGAGAGAGTTAGAGAGGAAGAGAGAGAGAGAGAGAGAAAGTGAGAGATTTAGAGAGGAAGACAGAGAGAGAGAGAGACAGAGAGAGAGAGGGGGGAGAGAGAGGGAGAGAGAGAGAGAGAGGAAGAAGGGGAGAGGGGAGAGGGAGAGAGGGGGAGGGGTGGAGGTAGACAAAGGCAAAGAGATACACAGAGAGAATGGGGGATAGAGACTCAAAGGTTTTGTGATATAAAAATATATATCTATACAAATAATAGCACATTTGTCTACAAACATCTCTACATCCAGTACTTCTTCTTAATATACATTTCTTGCTTCAAGTGAAATTAATGTTTAACGTTCAGTGTTGAAGAGCTTTTGCATGTGCCCAGCACACATATGAGATGAGACAGCTAGGGCTCATGGAGCAAACATCTCTTACACATGAAATTGCATTATACATGTACATCTACTTGCATGCCCCAATAACTTTAATAACCAGCCATTTCATGTCATGATAATTGACTAGCAACATCTTTCTACCCTGAGGCCAATAAAATATGTATTAGATTTAAACATAGAACCTGCCGCATGATGTAAAGCTGGTTATAGCTGGACTGATGACAGATTTACCGGCACAAACACCATTAACCAAATTACAAGCTATAAAAGAGGGAGCATAAATAGAAAACTAGATTAAGAGATGCCCATTCGAAAATTTCAAATATTTTATCTTCGATACAAATTTGATTAAAAGTATTTTGACATGTACAATGTACGTTCCTTCAAATGGCTCTCACTTAATTCTACTGAATTTGAACATTAATGAAAAGAGATTGGGATTAAATTCAGCCCAAAACATATTACTGATCAATAGTTTAAAGGAAATAGATATCATGACTTGAGAAATAATTCATGAAATCAATATTACCAGAAGGTTGAAAGAAAAGTAGGTCATTTCCCAGACAAAATTGGCACCATATGAATGTCAAATATTTTCCCATTCTAAATTTGAAATGAACTTGAAATTCTGCCAAGAGAGTGCAATTAAGACCTTTCCCTTTATCATTTCAAATGATAAGTCATAGCTTACAAGATTGAAATATACATTTTAGACAAGGTTCAAATAATGGATAGTACATTCATGCTGAAGAAAAAATAGATAGAAATCAATAAGAAAGTGGGGAGGGGGAGGGGGCGGGCGGGGGGAGTACATGTAGGTCATCAGCCAGACTGATGTCAAATCGATGCTGCCACAGAAGTCAGTCTGAAGGTGTTGAATGAGACATTCAAATGAATGTCAAATGTTATCCATTCTAAATTTGAAAAAATGTATTTGGACTGGGTCGGTAGAACGCAATTAGGTTATTTCCCCTTCGCCGACTTCTGTGGCAGGAAATTTGATCTAGTTATTTCAAACATTTGTCAAGGTTGACGCTGACATTTCAAGTGCACATGTCCTTTTTTTCCTGTTTACAATTCTCGTCCACACATACAACTTGAGCAATTTATCAGTGTTATGCTGTAAATGATTTAGTTATATTTCTTTGTGTATTGTTTTGCTTCACTAAATATTGCTCTCAATTATGTAATTATGTTTATTTTGTGTGTTCTTTAACTACAACCAATTGTTCACTTCAAATTTATTTTGTGTTTGCAAGAGATCAATTTTATGAGAACATTGTATGGATTCTAGAATTCTGGGGGCACAAAGGGCATTTGTTACCCCCCCCCCCCCCCTCCCTTCAAATCAAATGACACACACAAAAGAGGGGAACAGAGAGGGGGAAGGGAACACAAAATTAAGCTTGCACCTGCTCCCATACCCTCCTCCAATATATGGCCTTGTTTATTTGCATTTCATCCATAGAATAAGACCCATGCCCCCACCCCCATCCCCCTCAATGTCTGGACCAACACACTGTCATGTACAATGTACATGTAAAGTACACACATGTTTTAATGAGAGTGGGGCTGAGGTACATGTACACATATAGGCCTCGTACTGTATGCTGAGAGCCAGCAGGGTGTTAAATATATTTAGAAGGATATGAGTTAACACCCTTCTGGCACCAGCTTTTACAAGATGATGTACTATTTGTAGGTTTTAAATTTCCATTTTGTCTAGAATCCTAATAGTACAAATATTTAGGGAAGACGCGAAAGCTCAGTCGGTAGAGCAGTGGTCTCGTAATCGAGTGACCCGGGTTCGAAACCAAGTCGATGCACTAGTGCCCTTTGGTAAGGCATTAATCCTCATTACCGGGTCCCTTAGAGAGGACCTAAAGCCGTCTGGTTGCTTACTAACAAGCATTTATGCTTTCTTAGCAGTCAGGTAAAATAATCACCACCACAATTTAACATACATGTAGAGAGCTCTTAATTGCCTACAAGAAAAGCAAGAAAAAATTAGGACTACTAAAAAAGCTTTGAATCACGAGGAGCTAATGAATATCATACTCTCTCATATCATTGAGTTATAAGATATAATCAATCAAAATTGATCTAATAAGGATGACACATGGTAATGGCCTACACATACATGTAGGGTGTAACTAAATGAACATTATATCCAGAGTAGATGTTAACTTCTATCCATGTACAAGGGATTTGAAAGCTAAATTAATTATGAACAAATTTAAAACAATACAGGTAACACAGTCTTCAAAAATGCAGTGACTGAGGGCAGGAGGTGACCCCCCCCCCCCCCCCCCCCCCCCTCCGGCAAAACCCAATCATGCATACTTTGAGTACATATCAAGTACAAAATTTGTACGCATAACTGTATGGAGTGTGGATTGCTTGTTAGATGATAATTTACAGTAAAAAACACACACAACAAGAACAACTAAAGAGAATCAACTAAAGAGACAACTAAAGAGACACCAAGAGAATCCTTTGTCTGCCACATGATAACTCAATCTAAATGGTAAAAAGTTGTTTTAAAGCCCCACTGTACTACTTGTAGCTACTTGCTCCCTCTTATAGAAAACAATTCCTAATCAGTGACCATATGATCCTCTTTTTCTTATGTTAATTGAGAGCTGAGTTGATGAGATAGCCACCTATCAGTGACCATCCTGAGTGGTCTAATCCTTCCTGGCCTAACTAGTACAGATGGGCTTAAAGATAAAGTTGAGTTCTGGTCATGTGATTGCATTGTGAAAGAAACGGTGTGGAATCTATCAGAAAAGGTTGATCATCTAGTATATAAGTATTCGTGTGTATTGCAAGGTTCTGGAATCATCAAAATGATGAGACATTTGGCCAAAGCTTGGCAAAGTTACAAGCACTGTACACAGAATGATGTATATGGGACTACACGAGCACATGGCGAAAAAAACCTACCCCCCCCCCCCCCGATTTTTACGTATTTTATGTCATATTTAGAATATGAAGGCATTTGAAGAGCCGTGCTTTTCAGGGAACATGTTTAATCTGATGTTCTTCCACCCTTGCATAGTAACAATGATAACGCTCACAAATTATTTTTTACCTCTTCCCAGAACTCAACCTTCTCTTTAACTTTGCATAGCTTTCTATAAACCGGTCATACCTTCAAGAATGAATTTGCACAAATGGTTCCTCCTATAAGACTACATGTGTGGGAGTTGAACAGTAGATGAAGAAATGGGGCAGGAAGCCATTAGACGCAGGTGGTAAGGAGGATGGTAATATCAACTCAGTAGGGATCCAGACAGCTCAATCACAACTCATAAAACATCTTACCTGGGAGTCTAAAGCCCCTTTCACACATGACACAGTAAGCCACCTCAAAACAACTGCAGCGGCAAAATAAAAATGACAGAGGTGTCGTGGTTTAGTGGTTACACCGCTGGACTACATGTAGCTGTGAATCACATGCGGTTCGAGTCCAGCACAAGTGTCTTTTGGCAAGAAAATAATCTACATTTGCCACTCTCCAACTAGGGATAGTAATTGGGTACCTGGTAAGAAAATATTTCTTGCATTGAGAATGAGAGCCTGCTAGATGACTGCAGGGTCCTCAAAAATCATAGGGTCCTCAAAAATCATAGCTTCCAAAGGACTATGGATATTATTTCCTTTGCTTTAGCTCCAGCAACCGTAGCATTAGTTGCATTCAAGAAATAAAACCTACCAGGTACTCTCACAGGTGTGGTAAATTATATCTTGCCAACAGGGATTAGAACTCAGACCTTGTGGTTCACAGTCTGCAGACTAATCCACTAGACCACAAAACCACTATCAGCGTGTCCACACACAAAACAATTTATCCCGAAACTCTATAACGATACGTCGTATAAAGAATCATCGTATAAATTCCAGGATGTCCACACACAAGAAACGTCGTCACTAAAGAATCATCGTATAAATTCCAGGGTGTCCACACACACAAAAAAGTTATCCCGAAACTCTATAACGAAACGTCGTATAGGTGCGCAGTTTGCTACTGCGCAGTCGAAACCGAAACAGAAACACATGTGCAGCACCACTAGCATTGACTGTGCCACTGGAACAATGCATGCAGTATATTTATGTATAATCAGCTGGCTGCGCAGCGGTCAACTGGAAGCAGAAATGAGAGCTCATATCTCCTTTCGCTCGAGGTCACGTTAAGCCCTGCCCAGTTAGACTAGTTCCGTCCACACACAAAATGTCCGTGATTAGGCGTGATTCTTTATCGAGTTTCAGTTCGAAACGATGCCCAAACCTGCGTTTCGTTAGACTAGTTTCGTTATACGACGTATCGTTAGTGAGCGTCCACACCTACAATTTTGGTCGTAAAACTATCGCGAAACGGTATCACTATCGCGAAACGGTATCACTATCGCGAAACGGTATAGCTAATCATGACTAGTCACGGAAAATGTTGTGTGTGGACAGGGGGTGAGTTATATGTTTTCTTCTTTCTGCAGAATTTTAAGACATTTTTTCATGTTTTGTGTGAATGATGCTTTAAAGGTAGAGTGTGAAACTAGGTGGAAATCGCATTGAAACTTTGATGTTATTAGGACATCATCCTAAAGTCCGTAATTGAAAGGAACAATAGTGCCATTGATATGCATTGTAACCAAGACAACCTAATACAATTTGCCTTGAAAAACATTGTACTATCTTTATCAAAGAGGAGAATTAAAACCCTCTAATTCTTATGAAGTATAACCTCCACATAGTGTCTGCTTTTGAGAATATATGTGGATAAGCAGTGATAAGTTTCTATTTTTCACACATGACCACAGATTGTTCTATTTATAACCTCTTTCAAGAAGGTTAGTACAATTATCCTGACTTATGGATACAATGATCCTTTAATGCCTAATAAACCATTTTAAATTAAAATGAAAGTGATCCAATTGCTCATAATCCATTTTAGAAAGCTTGAAAATGTTGGGAATTTAAAGCGAAATTACTTATTGTTTCCAATGTCGCTTTGTCAAGAAGAAGAATTTAATGAGATTATCTACAAAACGTGATTCTAAAGAAATATTTCTTGCAGAGAATAGTTTATTAATCTTGTTTTCTATAAAAGTATTGATTTGCACATGGCAAAAATGTTTTGCATAACTTTACGCACATTTTTTAAAGAGAAGTTTCAAGAACATGACTAGCCATACATATATACATAACAAGATGCATTAGCAGGTTTTCTGAAAGTCTGGTGTGAACTTAAAGCCACTTAAGGCCACTGGACAGGCGGTTATCTCATCAACTCATGCTACTCAGCTCTCAATTAACATTAAAAAAAGAGGATCATGGGGGACCAATTAATGGTCCCTGATTAGGCATTGTTTTCTATATAGAGGGAGCAAGTAGCTACAAGTAGTACAGTGTGGCTTTAAAATAGTTAGATGTGCATACAGTATGTACAACAAAGAACTGAGAAAAGTGACAGACGCACCTTCTTCTGGGGACAATGTAGATCCCGAATAAGCGGTGTGGTAATCTGATTCAAAGATTTCAAGACCCATCAATTCTGCCAACTTTTGTGTCTTCCCCACCAATCTGCTCTTCTATACCTATTCATACTGACTAAGCCCTGAACTCTTTATCAAACTGTTGTGAAGTATCACCCACCTCAAAAGACTTCAAGATTACAAATGTAGATTTCCACCAAGCCCAACTTTTCCATTCTTATTGTATGTCGGGATGTCGAAGATCAGCGTGCATTTACTAAATGAAAGCATCTTGGTGCGATACTAGTTTGAAGGACTTTGTTTAGAAATTACATCACTAAAGTCCTTCTTATTGAGAAGGAGTTCTATGAAACATGCTTCAACAATAATAGCTCCAAGTTTTTAAAGGGAAAGTCCAATCTGATATTGAGTTGGTTTTAATAGAAGCATAAAATGAGAGGAACTGGTTAGGCAAAAGTTTGAGCAAAAAAACGATCAAAAATTAGAATGTTATGAATTTTTTAAGGTGCCATCAATCAAACACAAATTGGTAACTCTGTGACTATCTTGCGAACTACCCTCAACCAAACATTATACCTCATCCTTACTACAACCCTCATTAAACAAAACATATCCCAACCCTAACCTGGACCTTCACCCTATATAACCTACCGGTTACCTCAGACTCAGTGGCGGTATTAATTAACCTTAACTCTTAAATTCTTTCTCTTTGATGAGAGAAACCTGTAGCAAATGTCATATCTCCCATACATGTATATACATGTATCCCACGTGAACTTTCTGTTCATGGTGATGAATATATGCCAAAATTGATAACTTTGACATAAAATGTGCATCATGGTTTTCAATTCATATTAACTAATTTACATAAATTCATATTACCCGTAAATATTTTACATGAATTCATACTAAATACTTTACATAAGTTCATATACCTTACATAATTTCATATTAAATACTTTACATAAATTCATAGTAAATACTTTACATAGAGGAGAAAAAACACATTCACATACCTGTTATCATGAAACCAGACCAGATGAAACCACAGGATATGGAGCAATAAAAGAAAGAGAAAAAGAAAATGGGAAATTTAATTAATTTCTCATCAATAGTATAATCATGTTAACATAATTTCTAGTGTCAACATTTCCTAAAGCTCTTTGAATGCACATCAGGGGGATAATATCACAATACAATACCAGTATGCACTAAATACAAGAACACCATATCCTTTTCAAACTACATGCGAAACACATAACAAGTTTACACATTCTTTAGAACATTTCTTGGATTACAAACATATGGAAGTAAAACAATAACCAAATTTCCCACTATGCTGATTGATGGGGAGAAATATGTGCACATTTGTTTTTCAAAGATAAAGCTTTCATATCTGGGGGCCAAGACATCTAAAATATTTATGTGGGGGTGTAGGTCAAGTAAACAATGTCTACTGGATGCTATTGCAAAGAAGTATTGGTAAACAACATTTCCCAGCTCTCAATAACTGATTAAAAGCAAAAACAAACACAATCAAACAATTCGTCTTTTTTTTCTCTTCTTTTTTTAATGTTTTGTGGCTTCTTTGGGGGAAGGGGGTAAATTGCAGATGTAGAGGAACAGAAACATGCCTGCAACAAGAGAAACCAACAGCGTGGGCCTGTAAGGAGGAGGCACAAATGAACATCTAGCACGTGGGTGGAAAAACATATTTCATTGTCAAATTACATCAACAGGAAAGACGCAACAATTTTTCATCACTTCTTTGTGCCATCTCATTGTTTCAAATGTCAGTGTAGCCCTCAGGGATCGTTGCGATCCAGTCCAAAGGAAATGTCATACTCGGGCTCTGGGTAGAGAAATTAAGCAGTAAATATGATACAACTTGCATCTATCTACTGCACCCAAGGCAAACTTTGATGAACAGTTTCTATTCTCAGATCCTATTCACACTGAAGCAAACTTATACAAAACTCTGAAAAAGAAACGCTGACTAAAGAATCACCATACAGTAGAAGGGGCATGGTATATACACAAAAGAAAAACAGAAACAGAGGCAGCACTCCAACCTTTAGGAAGGGGATTCAGACTGAACTTTGTACAATCTGTACAAAATGTGGGGTACCGGACTTAGATCTTTGGCACCCATTTGTCTTGGGCGCCTGTTAATGTCAAGCCCTGGTATAGAAGAAAGGAAAACTGAAGAGGTCAGTTGACATACGTGTCTATGTTTAGTGCAAGCTCAGATGCAGCTGGCCAATCTTCAATGCGCACTAGCCGCACTTACGATAAGCCCACCCAAGTTATGAAGTTTAGTACAATCAAATGTTCACTTGAGAAGTAGACCGGATTCTTTGCTGATCGTCATTCAATACGATGCTCAAACATCCCTTTCTCTATGAAATACAAGTCATTTATTTGCCGGTATATGTTTCTTTCTATGATGTTTAGTTACAGAGCATTCAGACTAGAAAAAAATTAATGTATATATACGTACAATGTAGCTACATAGTTTTCATAAAAATAGCTATAACATGAATTTCACTAGTCTAAATGAAGTCAAACACTTCATCCCCCGGATACTGCTATGTCTTGCCACTCCCTACTGTACATACTCTATATCAAATTACAACTTGTCATTGGTTTAAAATAATATTTGGAACTTCGCCCACAATTTCAAAGCGAATTTTTAAACAGAGAATGGCAGAGTCATTAGTCACTTCTTTTGTATTTAGATACAAGATTGGTCAAGTGATTCATTAGATTTAGTTCACATGAGGTATAGTTTGAATTGACTACATGGAAAATGAGATTCCCTTCTGACAATGGTTATGTTGCATTCCAACTTTTGAATGTTTACTAGAGGTCTTTTGTTTATTTATTTATTAATTTGGTATTACAGAGTTATAAGTAAGAGCTTCCTAATTGCCCAGCTGGGCTACACCATTCCTCCTCCCATGCAAACATGTGTCTTTTTTAAATATGTTTTTATCATGAACAACCAGGGTCTCACAAACAGTATCAGTATAAAATGGTAAAATTGGATTGTATTGAAAGACTATATCAAGAAACCTTCACCGATACTCTACATAAATAAGAAATGGCAACCTACATGTACATCTTCAGATAAACTATTGAACTGTCATCAGGTTTCAAACAACCATGAACTACTTTCTTTCAATTTTTTTAACCTCATGAGGCGCGTCTTTATCATCTCGAGATTGCCAAATAGCCCGCTATTTTTATATGGGAAATAATCCCGAAGTTACAAATCGCGTCCTCATCAGCTCGAGATACGACCTCGAAACTTGAAATCTCGAGCTGATGAAAACAGGCCTATTGGTCAGTCAAAGTGATAAAATCCAGAATTTCCTGGATACTATCCAACCAGAAATCGTAAAGACGTGGCCAAGCAAAACAGACCATTTATCATATCAATTTGTGGACTCAAAACTTAAAGGTAAGCAAAGATTCAAAATAATATTATGAAAATACCTTAAAATGTCATGAGTAGAATGAGACATACGCAGTACATTTCTGGGGGAGGGGAGTTGTGTACAGGTGTTGAGGGGTCAAGTGGTTTGAACATTTGACTGGGAATACATATGGTAGTAAATAAGTTCAAGCCATTACTAATGGCTTTGAAGCTGGACCAAGGTACTTTATCTAAATTGTTCCTCTCTACCCAGGTGCTAAATGGGTACCTGATAGGATGTGCATGAACGTCAATGTGATTGGATTAGCATTCTATGCGCTCCTCATTTTGTCTCGGAAGCATTGGACATCTTTAAAGACAGATGACACATTTTCCCTTTCTAGTGACATCACTATCCTTTACTACCTTAAAGTAAAGTATTTACTTAATGATAGCTCATACATGAACCTAGATATCTGTGGGGCAGAAAGAGATAACTTTTTCAGTTATATATATCATAAGAGCAACTTTCAACCACTCTTTCTCCTTATGTGTGAAAGATGCTTCTCTCTCCTATCCCTTGTTCATTACATCAGGAGTTGCTACAGTATTACGTCAATAGCCAGCATGGCAACCCTTGGATTAGGCATGTCTCCTGCTGAGCTGAGGTCTTCTGACATCATCATCAAAGAATCCATCATCACATGAAATCAACCTTGAGAAAGAGTTTGCTTCATGAGTGATGGTTGCTAGGGACAATGACATCATCATCCTGTTACCAAGGTACTACAGATCACTTATACCCTTTTCACATCTATTTTTCTTAACCCCGGACTATCCTTAACCCCATACTATCCTTAACCCCATACTATTTTTTTTGCTGTTCACATCTATTTTCTTAACCCCGGACTATGTGCTTAGCCGGGGTTAAGAAATTTCACGCGATTCACACTACGTTCGCCTTAGCCCCGGACTATTCGATAGCTCATGAATATTAATGCTTTTGCTACCGCGCATGCGCCTTTCGACTAAATGAAGGGGAAAAACCCGCGCGCTAAATTCAATATAAATATAAATTCAATTCCGATCGATCGGAATTGGAAGTAGTTCTAGGCCTACGTAGTAAACGATCTCGATCTCGACGCATACTAGTAATCATGGCTCCGAATGAAATGTTGAGTGCGATCGTTCTGCTCTTGAACATCTATTTCATGAAGAGGCGAGTTCGGGAGAATTCTAGAAGGAATGCCCTAGCAAGGAGAAGAGCCTGGCGTCACAGGCAATTCGAAAGAGCTTTGACTGAGGAACTAACGTCGATCGTTGGCATTCTTTCGGTGTAAATACAATTAAAATCAGGAGACAATCAATGCAACAATTGAACTATAATCAATATCGGTCAACGAACTCTTTGCTTGTGGTAAAAAGACCAACAATATACAGTACGGTACGTAATAATTTTAGCTCGCTCGTGTTGTGTTATCCAGCCTTGCGCAAAGCGTTTTCCCTTTATTATTTTACCGATACAAATCAATTACCCATTTTTCATCCAATTCACTTGATAAATTTACCTACGTAAATATGACTGATAATGATAAATGCAATAAAAAATTATGAGCTACATGTTCTTTCACTATTTTTTTAAATCAATTTTATAATAAAGATTTTTTCATAATGACCTCTGCCTCGTAAAAGACTAAACGTCAATACAGAGAGCATGCATGCGTAACGTGAACTGCATGCATGCGTAACGTGAACTGCATGCATAGCGCGCGATAAATGCAAATTCACGACCACACGACCACGCTGTCTGTGATTGGCTGTTGCTTAGCCCCGCTTCTCCTTAGCCCGGTTCGGATTCACACTACGCAGCTTAGCACCACAATTGCCCGGCTAACCCCGCAATTGCCCGGCTAACCCTGCTATTTTGCAGGGCCAGATAGTCCCGTACTATTTGTGGGGTTAGCCCACTTTGGCAAAACGTAATGTGAACAGAAAGCCGGCTAAAATTACCCCGGGTAATTGGTGGGGCTAAGGAAGGAATTGGTGGGGCTAAGAGCCCCCTTAGCCCCACCTATTTCCCGGGGTTAAGCAATATTTGGTAGATGTGAAAAGGGTAAAAGGGTCCAGGATATTCAAGATGTGGATAATACGTTGTACAAGTATACATGTTCAATACATAGCAAAAGTACATACAGTAAAGGTGTTGTAATACTTTGCAACAAATAATTTGCCTGGCAGGAACAGTGACATCACTGGGTTGTCAAGTACTTTGGATGGTTGCTAGGGACAATGACATCACCCGTTACCAGGGTACTACCGAATCACAAAGCATCCAGGATATCCAAGATGCAACAATACATAGCAAAAGTACATACAGGTGTCATTATATTTTCCTATAAATCATTTGCATTGTAGGGTTGGTGACATCATGGAGTTACCAAGTTTGGATGGTTGCTATTAAAGAACAATGCCATCATCTCCCACCTACACCTATCACTTGGATGGTCTTCTACCACAAAACTTTAAGGACGTATAGGATATGAAAGCATACACCAGTAAATTCATCCACCTATACATATGTGTACCTATTTTTCTACAAATAATTTGCCTTGTAACAAAGTCTGGTGGTCGTTGCTAGGGACAATGACATCATCCCATTAATTACTGAGTTACCACCAGGATCCTGTTTTCAGGGGATCATGATACATGTATGACAGTACAGGTGTATGGCTCATACAGGCACATCACTTCTAATTCTTTCCTACACATTCTTTGCCTAATGACACCAGTGACATCATCAGGTCACCAAGTTAATAGATGGTTGCTAGGGACAAAGAATGACATCATCCTGTAAACATTGTTCTTATACTTGTGTAGTCTCATACATCCTACAGTATGTGCAGTGCTCAAATTTCATCAATTGTGACTTTCACCAAGGTTCAGTGACTTCAGTCATTTTAGTCAAGATATAGATTTTCCTAAAAACCTCAATAATACACAAGGAATATATTTGGAGCCAGAACCTGAGTGTTTACTGTCAATACAGAATTAATGGGGGGGGGGGGGGGGGGCTTCTAGCTCTGAACAGAAGAATTGTTCCTGATGGCAGTAATAATCAACCATTCAAAATAAATAGATACAGTGGAGTTGAAAGTTCCCACTAGCTGTTACCCCAAAAAGGGAAACCATTCCACCTACATTTACATGTAGGCTACACTGTACAGTAGTTCAGTAACTCTTAATTTTTCTGAACCTACTGTACATCCACACAAAATGATCAAATAAAGAAACTTGGTGAATCCTGCTTCTGAGTGAATGTCTAAATCTAGAGAAATGAGACATTTTTGGACTTTGATATCATGCAAATTCAACCTTCCAACGCTGACTAAATTCTGCTGGAACCTTTTGACATATATTAGGAAGAACCTTTCACACAGGAAACCTACGTTTCCTCTTACTAGATCTATTTGACACTAGCTCTTCCCAAATCAAATTGTTACTTTCTTCCAATGCTGTACATACATGTATCAGAAAACTCTGCCAAGATATGTTATAGTTTGCACAGCATTGTATTACAAAGTTGGTTTTGTCGTCAAACAAATTTTTTTTTTTTTTATAAGTCATTATCGTTCTCATCAACAAATATACTCTGTTTATCTGTTGTTGTTCTGTTTAGATGCTTCTAAAACACAATCATTCATAAAATATGACATGTCAATAAAGACGCCAATGATGTGAAACAATATTACACTTTCATCATTGTACTGAGTGATTCTATGCATGGAATCACAAGGGAATTCAGCGTCAAATATCCATGGAAATGAATTCATCCATAAACCATAAAATGACATCCTGTGACACAGATGGCTGGTTACATCACTTCAGTCCCAGGCACTGTAAATGGTGCTGGGACCCGTTTCACAAAGCCTTTTTTCAATGACAAATTACAAAAATCAGTGACAAATTACAAAAATCAGTGACAAATCTGTTGATGACCAATTAGAAGCAAGGATTTCAGTAGCTTACATGTACATCTCTCTCTGCCCCCCCCCCCCTTCTCTCTATTTCTCTCTCTCTCTCTCTCTCTCTCCCCTCCTATCTCTCTCTCCCATCCCCCTCTCTCTCTGTGTATAACAAAAACTGTCATTTGTCACTGAGGACAAGTTTTGTGAAACGCTGTCCCCTGGTTGTATCACTTCACTCTCAGGCACGACAGATGGCGCTGGTCATATCGCTGCAGTCCCAGGCACTGTGAATGGTGCGGGATTTGCCCCGAGCTGAGGTGAAGAAGTCCTCTCACAGGGCCTCAAATCAAATTTCCTTTCAGGAAGAGATGATGAAAGTGAGGGGCCCCTTCCATATCAAAACCAAACATGATATCAAATATGCAACCAAACCAGTGGATGATTATTCATACCCCTTCCTCTTTATTTGCACCCTTCACACCAAGTGGGGTCCATGTTCTTATAATAGGCCTAATGTGACCCTACGTTCAAAATCACAGAATTTATTGCATGTACATGTAGCTCTTCGAAAATTGTTTGTTAACATATATATGTACACATATAGCAGTATCATACGTACACATAATTTATCATTCCCTTGTCTGACCATCGTATAAAGAAACGTCACATATAGCAAAACACCTGTTTGAGCATCATCTCATATGAAAACTTCATTAAGGATCAGCTAGCATCCCGCTCGAGCATGGCATCGTACTAAATCGTATAACTGGGCGGAGCTTGTTGTGAGCGCGCACTGACGATTGGCCAGCTGGACGTCATGGCAATTGACCTCTTCACACTTGGTTTCTTTATACAACATTTCCATATATACGATCATTTACGACGTTGTTTTCTAGTCTGTATGCTCCTTTTGCTATGTGATAAATAATGCTTTAAACATGTACGTTTCTTAATACGAGTGTCATATAAATCTCAAGTAGTCTGAACAGTGACCAGGCTATGAATCTCTCAATGATGATGATGATACGATTGGACTTTACCCGGACGTCTAGCAAAGCACAACAACCAAACTGTATCAATAACAACATGAACACAGCCAGAATGTCAATGTGCTTCAAACAGAAGTGGGAATACTTGCAGATGAAGCGGAATGTAAGAGCATTCTCTGCTTCTGTTGATGAATACACAAGTATCTGGAGAGTCATTTCATCTCACTCCAGAGAAGCAGGAGGAAATGTGATGGTCTCAGTCTGAAAGTTATTACTTTCACAAAAACAAAACACTCGTAATCTGCAAGTGCTATCCCACTCAAAACATAATAAATGACTACCCATAAAAATCAAAATGAAGTCTTCGTTTCTAGACATGCACATGCAAAATAATAAACTTTAGCAAATTGTTTATGATGGCAATTTCACAGCGAGAAATTCATAAATTGCAATTATTCTATATTTCTATTCACTTTGGTTGACTCTTGCAAATTAGATTCAATTCATTCTTATCCTAAAAAAGTTAGGTCATGAAAAAAGAAAAGATAATCAGTAATACTAATAATCATATTTAAAGAAACCTTTTCATGACTGTACAAATAAATAAATCCAGTTTGCTGCTCCAAACACAAAAAGCATTATTTAAAAAATAGTCTCATTCAACTAAATGTGTTTTCAATTTTTTTATAGATATTTCCCATAATCATTGTCCTCCTTTCTCCAATAAGGCCTTTGCCCTTTGCGCCCGCCCCCAAATCTTGAAATCTACAATCAGCTTTTTTTCTAAAGTGTTTTTTTTTTAAACGTTTTTTAGAGAAAAAAAAATATTAAAGCATTCAAAACTGAGAAATATCAGCCCAAAGACGGAGAAAAAAGAAGGAAAAAAAAGTAAAAAAAAAAAAAAAGAGATTTCCGACCCATGTTTTGGCACCTAAACGGCAATACAACTTTTTTTTTTTTAGGCCTAATACCTTTCCATGTATTATGAAGTCTTTTCACACCAGTAGACAAATCTTCTTGACACAGTTTCCAGACACCTTGAAGACCCTTGATACCAGTTGGAGACTTGTTTTTCTACCACAAATTTATTATCTGTCATGATACAAAAGGTGAGCTGGTGTCACACATAAGGCGTGTCTGCACTATCTCGAGATTGCCAAATATCCAGCTATTTTGAACTATCCCGATCGAAACTATCCAGCTATTTGCGTCTTCATTAGACCGAAGTGGCAAATTAGCTGGATAGTTGGTCGGGATAATATCCCAAGATATCTCGGTCTAGTTTGCAAAATATCCTTCTATTTCCGAACTAGCGGGATAGTTTGCGACCGTCTTCATTAGACCGAAGTACGGAGTCAATTATCCCGATCCCATCATGCACAACGATTTCCGGTTCGCACATGCGATCTATACTGCTCAGCGCTGACCTCGCAACCACTGACCTCGAGTAAACACGGAAAACCGCAAACTAGACCGAGATATCTTGGGATATTATCCCGACCAACTATCCAGCTAATTTGCTACTTCGGTCTAATGAAGACGCAAATAAGCTGGATAGTTTGCGATCGGGATAATTCAAATAGCTGGATATTTGGCAATCTCGAGATAGTGCAGACACGCCTATGGAGCTACCCAACACACCTCAACAATGAAGAAGACCAGCATGTGGGATCCATCACAAAGTTGTCATTTTCAATCCTTCTGACGAAATGTTTTGTTGCAGAACATTGGTGTAAAATTACGTGTTTCTTGAAAGCATTTGGAAATTTTCTATAAAAATATAGGGAGGTGAGATTTCGGGGATTTGTATTATTCAGAGTTTCAGACCTATACAGGTATTTGAGCTCTTTCTCATAGCTCTCTAACTGAAATTTCTCTTGCTGGTAAAAAGGCTTGGATACTTCTGAAATATACAATCTTAATTTTAAGTATAGTATTTATTGTTGTTTCTACTGCAAGTTGGCATAAAAACTTTTAGAAAACAATCACAATGCCTAGAACAACTTCCTACCCCTTTCAGTTTAATGAAAAACATAGTACTACTCCCTAATTTTGGTACCCCTCGGTAGTTGTTCCTAGTGTAATTAAGTTATGATTTTAAGGGGGTGCTCGTTATCCTAATGAAATAATAATAACGATTTCTCTTCTTCTAATGATGATGATGATGATGATAATAATAATGATAATTATCATTATTAAATTAATAATAATGAAAAAAATTATAATAAAGCTAACAATTATAACAATAATAACAATAATGATAATAATTTGTAAAGTACTTAATTGTACATTTTTTAGTGCTTTCCTTGCAAATATTTATATTAGTACCCGTAATGTACTGAAACCTTTAGTTCCGTCTTGATATGTGTTCTCCAACTAGACAAAAGTCACAAACCCAAATAACTATAGCTGGAGTCTTATCAAAAATTCCTGTAGGGAGTTACCACAGCGAGTAACTCCTTTATACCAAATTAAAAATCACATCCAAAGGGTTAATGGCTCTCTTAGGTCCACGATGATCAATGAGTGAATATCAAATAGATGGAGCGAAAGCAAAATTCAGACAGATAATAACATCTTTCACACTTGCATCTCAACCATAGAAGGTTCATCATAAATAAAACCTTGAGGCAAGGTAAGAGAGCAACACAGGTGATCAGTACTGACATTCCAATGACTTCATGCTGTGTTAATCAATGCATCAGTCACACCACTATTTAAAAGTGAATCTAAACCAACTCTAAACTGAATCTAAACCAGCAGATGAGGGCCATTCGTTTGTCGTATTAGAAATTGTGGTTGGGTTCTGTTTTTTTTTTTTTCTCTCCAGAGATCTCTTGGATATTTCAAGATCTCCATGTAAATCACTGTCTGCTCCCACTCATATAAAACTGACAGGCCTTAAGCATTCACTCTACAGACAATAGAAGATATGCCCTGACAGGTATTACAAAGACATTTCCTGCATTTCTTCCTTCGTTTAGTAAGGCACAAAAAACAATCTTGTGCCTGACGAAACAAGAATAGAAGAGTACACCAACTCCATCACCAAGGACCAATTAAGCTTACATAGACGTAGCCTAAATCTTATTCCCACGCAAGCATGTGGAATACAATCTCAGATTGCAATGGCTTTTGTCACATTTCTCTTTCCAAGCCTGACAGGTAATCTTGGGTTCTTGAAAACATCATCAACATAAACGCTCACAGAATCGAACAATATCAGTTCCTAGGACTTCTAAGAGTTACATGTACGTGGATTGCGTAAACATGATGCATGTTTTTCTAAGAATGACACAAAATATGTTTTCTGTCTCTGAAATGGCTTGAGTATGTAAAGCACTTGATATTGGCTTTGTTACAATGGCTAATTCACTAGCTAATTGGAAATTGTTATACAGTGTACATGCCATTTTGTATGTACGGTAAGTAGATTTAATAAGGGATGTAGATATCACCATCTACATGTACAAGAGCCATTAGAGCATTCATTCATTCATACAATTGTCGTAGAGTTATTGCCCTTGTAGATCTCAGTAGACGCTTTACGTCATTCGCTATAATTTACAGTTCATCTATAGTAGGCACACATATTGTATTCATGTAAACTACACAGTACAGTCATGGATATATATATATTTTTATATCACTGTCATCAAATGTCTTTTAGCCTTAGGTCTGATGGACTGACAGGGCATGAATAGGATGACACAGACAGACATCATCTAATGGGCCATTTGTGACTCAGCGAGGGTCCTACGGAAGGCAATTACGCTAAAATTCAATTGCTCTTGGCTTCCTTAGGTAGTACCGGTAGTACACGGACGTACATGAACGTGCATTGTACATGGTTTCTGATGATCAGTGGGTGACCGACATTGCCTCCTGCGACGATCGCTCCAGGATTTATTTTGTCAAATGTACAGGGTTAGGGTTAAGGTTAGGGTTGTGATTGGGTTTGAGGTTAGGTCAGATTAAGGGTTAGGATTTGTTCTCATTAGGGTAAGGATTTCAATTGAGTTTTAGGTTAGGTTAGGTTAGGTTTAGGGTTAGGATTAGGATTAGGTATATTGCTGGGTCCAGGCCCTCCAGGGTTCAAGTTGAGAATTTGGTTGGTGTACAAAATGGCTATGGAGCACTTGTCACCGGAGCAACTGTCTGTACATTACAATAATAGTGTTTCAATCTACGAAACACATACATTTGTAGTCTTACAGATATGTGTCAGACTGACGGTTAACAGGAAAAGTATGCAATGGAGTACCTTGTAGCTTTCCTTTGAAAATCAGTCCATCTGTAAATATATTGCCACTAGTTTTCGATAAAGCTATAAACTAGGAGACCACCTACAGTAGTTGTTTAAATGATTAATTGCCTGGCTTGTAGTTCAAAACTTTGATGACCATTTAAAGTTTAGGCCCATGAACCCTCGTCATTGTTGTTAGATCGTTTTTGTAACTTAAAAGTTCAGCTAAGTTAAAGTTTAAAACTATAATGGTTCTATGTGAACATAACACATGTTCTCAAATGTAATTCTTTCATGATAATAAAAATAATAATAATAACAATAACAAAAGTAATAATAACAATGTCTTCTTTACCCAGGGTAGCCTCGTCAGTATTAATACTGTTCTCCCCGAGGGCCTTGCAATCTTAATATAACCCTGGCTTTTTATCTCTTTTTCTTTACAAATCGTGTGTACTAGCAGCTTATTTGCATACAAGGTACCGTAAATAACGTTGTATAAACCGCCCTCGTGTATTAACCGCACCCCTCTTTTTCGCCCTTTTTTTTTTTTTTTTTTGCCGAGATTTTTTTTTTGTGTGTTTTAGATCATTACGGTACTGTAAATTAAAAAACAGTAGGGACCTAGGATAGAACCTTGTGGTACACCATGTAATAGGAAAAAAATTGGAGGAATTATTATTATAAACTACATATTGAGTTCTATCAGAAAGATTACTTTCAAACCAAGATGACAGACAAATTTGAGTGTTGTTCTAGTTTCCGAGTGGTGAGTCAACACACCGATTACCGAGCCGGGAGACATTGCCAGGCATAGCGCCAGGTGGAGGGGCATAAATTGAAACTTAAAAAAAAAAAATAAACCGCACCCCCGACTTTGAAATTTTTTCGGCGGCAAAAAAGTGCGGTTTATACACCGTTAAATACGGTACTGGACATTATCTGCTCTTCTTGGAATTCATCAGTAGACTCATGTAAGAATCTTACTAAGAAAGTCTTACTAGCATATAAATTCCAGAGAATATACATGTACAATCTTCTCTGTACCTCCTCCTTTCCCTTCAGGCTTCATTCATCAACCCCCCCCCCCCCCCCGCGCCCTACACCCATTCAAATGTACAGTATGCAGACAATAACAACAACAAAAATCACATTACTTAATCCACCCCCCCCCCCCAAATCTTACAGAAAAAATGAATAAGAGCTTGGAGTGGACAATTAATTATTCAGACTGGAAGGCAAGCTAATCATTGGTCAACCATGGACCTGGTCAAGAGAGAAAACATCGCTGGACTAGCTGATAGCAACAAAAAAAATAGACTGATTTGATATTGCATTGATTGTAGACAGTCAATTCAATAAATACTCTACTGCCCAAAGCTAGCTGTTGATATAATTACGAGCTCAATAAGCTTATCTAAACTGTGCATAAATATAATCCATCAAAATTAGATTGAATTGAATTGGTCTTGATGGGGGTCATGCCATGTCTTTCATTAGAGAGGTTCACATGACAACTTAAAGTTTAAGTTGTCGTTCTAAACTTCTTAAACATGTACACTGTACAGTGTACAATGTACATGTACATGTATACGCCAACTTATAGTTAAAATAAATACTTTTCCCCCGGCTTGTACTTAATACTTGTTTGGTCCCGTGTAAACCCTTGTCATTCTATAAAGTGGATCATTATTCATACATTAACTTTGAAGTTTCACAAACTTAAAATTTAATACCAACGCCCCCGTGTGAACAAGGCGACTATAAGGCCTTAGGGGTCCATGTGTTGACCATATGAGTGTCTGAAGGTTAATTCCAGGTCCCCAATTAAAGGTTTTTAATGATTAACTCACCTCATTGCTTCATTGCTTCGGTCAACAAAATGCCCTGGTATTCCTGGTAATGATAGGTTAATGCGATCTACAATCAATTGGCTTGCACATTTCCTTCATATCATTTGTGTAAATGTGTCTGTACTCCTACATGTACATGAATATATGTGCATTCAAGGATCTAGAGAAATACAAATAACCTAATATAAAGCTAAGGGAGTTTTTAAAAGGGTGCATATAACAGTGACCTATCAAAAAGAGAGATGTTTACAATATTTTCTTGTGAGAATATTCTCTGGAATAGAAACTTTGCAGTTTATTATGATAACGATAATACATGTGATCATTACATCATGATCAAGTTCAAGCTACGAGTACTACAGCGCTAGCTGATCAGTTGTAAGAGCCTAGGCTAAACAGAAAGTTTATCCTTGGTTCCAAGAAATTCTAAAATAGCTCGTCGCTGGATGACGAGACGATCGACTGCATCAGTAACTCATCACATCATCCTAGTAACTCACGGCCTCCTAGACGAGTCCATAATTCCATCACTTAAAAGTAAGCGATTCAATACAACGACTTCAGGAAATAGGAATCAATGGACTCTTTCCTGGCACCCCTCGTGCAAATCTACCCAAAACAATGGGATGATGGCAGACAATAGTAGAAATTACTGCTGTGAATTGTCTCGTTTGGATTGTATCGGTTTCAATTGGCTAGAAGGACAATGCGTCATGGTCCGAGAGACAGACCGGGCCGGGTAAGGCCTTGACTTAAAGCGGCACCAGCTTGGAGGTTATAGCTAGGAGTCTTGAGGAGTGTTTTCATCAGCTCGAGATTGCCAAATAGCCCGCTATTTCTGATTTGGGAAATAATCCCAAAGTTACAAATCGCATCTTCATCAGCTCGAGATTTGACCTGAAACTTGAAACTCGAGCTTGAGATATTTTGCCCAGCGTTCGCGCACAGTGCGAGTCTTCGGGCTGGTTAAGACGCACCAGACAAATAGCGAGATAGTTTGCCAAATAGCGGGATATTTTGAAAACTATCCCAACATGATCTGGGATGATTATCTCGACCAAATATCTTGCTAATCGCAAGTTCGGGCTGATGAGGACGCAAATTAACTGGATAATTTGCGATCGGGATAGTTCAAATAATGGGATATTTGGCAATCTGGAGCTGATGAAAACAGGCCTTTGGAGAGTCTTTCCCCATGAGACAGTTGAGTCATGATCAGATTCACAGCAAGGGCCATTCAGACAATAACAAGGGGAATTTTAGTCACGATTCTAATCACTCATGTTTAGCACGTGTTCACACTTACAATATATATTAATTCATTTAAATCCATCCCTCCCCTCCCCCCCCCCCCCCCAATCTGTTATCTTCTACATGTACACAAGAATGTACCACCAAATGCTCCATTGAATTTAGTTGGAATAAAGAGCATGCAACAAATAATCACAGAGTTTCGGTCATGGTTCAAAAATTCATTTTACGAATCCATTTGGGGGAAGTGTGAACAAGCCCTATGTGGCTTTACATTCACAAGCACATGCCTTAGATTCATGGATTATTTAGCATCTTACTGCATGAGCCAATGAACAAGGAAGGACAAATCCTTTTATCCCATCCACATGACCATGCAAAAATCTTCACATAATAATGATTTATTTATAAGAAGGAAAGACAACCTTCACTGAAAACATTTCAGGAACCATTACAATCATTTTTGTCTTCTTCAGGAAGTCATTGCTTTATAGCGTATAAGACCTGGGAGATGAAATGGACAGAAGCCATGAGAAATCCTAAGGAGCTCAGACTGATTTATAATAAACAAAGCATGTTTCCGTAATCCCTGGTGAAACTTCAAAACAACAACAGGAAGGAATCGACTCAGATCCAAAGCATCAAATCTAAATCCCACAAGTTACTGCAAGCAAGAAGTTCACAACTTTCTGAAATCACACAATTCCAGACTGCCATATCAAAAAATCATTTTCTCAGTACCGTATGTATAGGGGTTCATGCCAATACATTGTATATGTACAATACTCATCTCACCTTTAAATATTAAGTGTACTTCTCCAAAGAGATGGCCAGTTTAAATATGAAAATTACACCATACATGTAAATAAATAGAGGTAAAAAAAAACTTCTGAGAAGACTATTATCAGTGCAAGCATTAAATTAACAATGTATGGAATTTCACTGAAATTCTAAAATTATGCTTCGCTTTATGCTCTTTTAGTCATTAACCATTAGAATGCTCATAAAGTTTTATAAACTGTAAAGTTTGGAGATAACTTTACACTCCTTTCCCCTCCCTTTTGTGACAAGCCTCTTTCAAAAGTTCACAAATATCATCCATTTACTCTTTTGTTAGATGAAGGACAATTACATGTAATATCTGAAATAAAAATGAATTAAATCAAATATGTTGATACTTTCAACATTTTCCACACAACAGACACCAAATGAAATTTACATTAAATTAATCAGCAAACAAAAGTAATATACATTGTACATCCATTGTTAGCATTGTGATATTTCATGGTTACCTAATTTATTATACAACTTCGGGCCTTACCCACAACATTTTTCGTTCTGGTCAATTAATAACTGATTCCAGCAGTAACCACAAGAATTCTGCTTCTCTACAGGAGCGAATCATTTATGATACAATACAGGTCTAAAAAATCCTGTAAAACTAAAAGTGGAATCTCCCAGAAGCGGAAATTTGAGATTTTAGGCTCTTTTCTCCAAATAAATTTTCTCAAATGAGGCTTTCATCATATTTATATCTACATCTCTCTTAATACTAATCTACATGCATGGAAGAGAGCAGAGAAATCAGTCTCCTTCTATTAAAAAATGGTATGTACCAGTGGTTCTAACCATGCATGAATCCTGTGGTATTAAGCCTCCATTCAATAGAGAGTGAATGCTGGATTGGTATATTGATTGGTAAAGCAGGAACAAAAGAAGACAGAAAAACAATCAACAACCCCTTCACCCAAGACTGTACAGAACTGGGCGGATGTCAGTAAATTAAGCCTAAATTGGTATTCACTGGACATACATGTATAGACCTGTTTTATACACAGATACAAGCATAAAGTCACCATGAATTAGCCTTGGAATGGTCTTCACCCTCCCATGTACCAGAACAATCAACAACCTACTCATCCAAGACTGTAGTGAACAGGACCGATTTAAGATGGGCACTCATCAGCGAATTGGACCTAAATTGGTATTCACTAGACATATACCTGTATATCTACCGGTACTTGTATACCGGTAGGCATACATGTATGCTACTGTTACGGTACATGTGTAATAATTGGGACCACAGGAGCTAAAATTCTCTTTCCAATTGAAAAAAATTCTTCATGCACTTTCCAAAATTTACATTATATCATTTTTTCCGTATTTTACTTATATGTATTTGTGTGCCAAAAATGAATTAAAAAAAAACACCTGTAACATTATCAGATCAGGGTAAGAAGGTAGGGGATGGAGCAAAGCTACATGTATGTGGAAAGATGAGATTGAGAAAGTGTGAAGAGGGGAAGTAAGAAGCAGTCTGAAATTGATTGACTGACTCTCAGAGTCTCAGTCTTGGATGACACATGCTGAGATATTGAAGGAATCCATTCTTTAAATATTGAAAAGAGCTTGCGAATAATGAATAGGGGCCTGCTGGTTAAGAAACGCCCACACTCAATACAGGCACAAATCAACAGCGTATGGAGGCATACAAATCAATAGATATGGGAATGGAAGGAACTAGGAAGAAAAATGTTCATTTTTTCTGGAAATTCTTAGAACCTGCATAGATTTAGCAGAACTTACAGTATTTGAAATGCTCAGACAATGATGACATCTTAAAGGGCAGTTTTTTTAATTTCAATCCTATTTTTATTATTTTAAACTCATCTGTTTAGTTATTTGAATGTTTATGTAATTTCTGAGAGAAAAAATAGGTTTTACAGCACTCGATCCCTCCACTAAACAGACCTGTGAATTGTATGTCTGGAACTCCAAACAAGAAATACACTGTTTCATGATACTACATGTACATAATGTATAAGTATCAGTCTAGATTAAGTAGATTTAACTTTTTACTTCTTGTTACCCAGGGTAAAGAAGACATTATTATTATAACTATTGTCAGCAAATCTAAAAAGAGCCCACTCCCTCTCCCAATCTTCATTGAAATTTAAATATTCAAGATGTTTTCTAAGAAAATCTCTCTTTCTAAAGCAAGCTTACAAAAGCACCACTCCCACAAGCCATATTCAGAAAGCAAAGAAACCTTTCAACACTGTCATTTAAGAGCTTATATCCAATGTTAATTTACTAAATCATTCCCATACATGATGGATTAACTTTCTTCTTGTGACTCATACTAGTTACGTTCATAAACTGAAACATTAAGTTTACTGAAGTAATGATGCACGAACGATGTTACATGTATGGTTAGCGTGATAACTACAGCCGAGCTGTGGAAGGTCTGAACTCAAAAGTTATGTGCGGTGTGGACGAAATTAACATTGAGGCTTACACCAGCTTACTGTTCAAAATTAAATGGATGTTTCCTGGTTTGTAGTTCAAAACGTTGCTTAGTCGTTGTTTTCGGGCCTGTGTGAACCGCCATCGTTGTTTATAACTTTGAGGCTTCGCAAATTTAAAGTTTTTAATCTATGACGGTTGCGTATGAACATAGCTACAATCATAATCGTGGAAGGATTTAGATTATGTGTCTCATCTGAGATCATCCCTACAGAGACGTGTCATTCACACAATATATAAGATTAGGGGTTAGGGTGTGGACAATGAGAACAGACGCTCAAGGTCACTAACCTAGGTCGCGCACACACAATCACCTGACTCTAATTTACTATAACAGTGAAACCTGTCTATAAAGACCAGTCAAGGGAAACATGAAACATGGTCTGTAGATGTAGGCAGGTGGTCTTTATGCATGTACAGGTTCCTTAAGTACAGGATTCAATGAGAAACCATTTTCAAGGGAAACCATATATTCAAGGGAAACCAAAAATGTAGTCTTTCTATACAGGTGGTCCATGAAGCAGGTTTGACTGTATTTAAACAATTTTATAAAAATGCAATGTAGATAGAGTCAACTATTATTCAGGCAAAAAAGTACATAATTCTGACTCTGCACTGTAGACTACTATTAAACACATCCTTTTCTTGCTTTAATACTCACTTTTGTGTTTACAAGTTCAGCTTTAAAAAAACTTTTCTAGACATTGTATCAAAAATACAAACCAATTCATAAGGTATTTCCTCTGTACAAATACAAATACAATGTACTCGCAGTAGTAGTGTTTATTTACCGTTTTGGTCGAGTGATTCATCAATATTTGATTAATTGCTCTCAAAAGCACTTTTCATCAGTTCCCACAGTTGTCCTTGTAATTGACCTTGGTGCTTTAATACAAATTACTTTAAACTCCCATTATCAATTTGTCCCATTAATAGAACTACCTCACCTATGCATTCATGGCCTACATCTAAATTATCTCAACTTGAAAAAAAAAGAAATAACTGAAAGGCAAGGTATTATATGAGTGGGCAAGAAATGGCGGTAAATAGAAATGGCATTTTCAATTTCCAATTTAGTTAAATTAATTGTGAGCCAAAATGTATACCGGTAATTGCTGTACAACTACTAAGCACAGAATATATTTATTGAGCTTTCGGAGCGCTAACTGTAACAAATTGAACACACCTACATGTATCATTACTGAGACTCAAAACAACAAATAAAAAGCACAAAACAGCAGCCTCTGTATCTCTTTTATATACATGTAGCTCCATGGTACTAGCTTACATTCCTGTTCGAAAATTATTTGATTTTGCAGTTATTAAACAGCAATGGACCCCCCCCCCAAAAAAAAAAAAAAAAAAAAAAAAAAAAAAAAATCCTTCACCAGCAAAGTAAAACTAAAATAAATTGTTTACAACAGTTCTTTGACTTTATGGGGGAATGCTTAATTCCTACAGTGAGTTTTATTCAAATTTCCATTTGTCTCATAGTTTTTTTTTCTTCAGAACCCACAAGCTTTTATACAATTTTGTACATGTACAGTAGCTTTTTAGAGGGCATTACTGGTAGCTTGCTCTTGGTTCCAGATATTTCTCCACTGTTCATCAACACCATGCAGGGTACTTGCTGTTCTGAATTATTGGTAAACTAATTTCCTCTCCCCAGCATGGGGGCTTCAAGTTCAACTTACCCTTTACATGCCCTAGAATGCCAGGCCACTGAATAGTCTAATCACATCCATATGGGCATGCATGTGGTGCTCCAACCTGTACATGTATCATGTGTTGAGAGCAAGGAGGGTGTTAACTCTGTTTTAAAGCCCCTCTAAAGTGTGCGGAGCCCCACAACTTTGATGGCAAACTTTCTCTTAAATTGTATCATAATATGAAAGAGAATGTCATTTAAGACACATTTCTGCAAGGATTTTCAAAACAGATGTGTTTGAAGTCAAATATTGATGAAAAAATACAAAATTTAGGTTTTCTGCGTACACCAGAGGGGGGGGGGGGATCTTTGCAGAACTGTGTCTTAAATAATAGGCATATCCTAGGGACTATATAAACTGATGTGAACCTCTTTAGGTTTCAGGATGAAAGATGAAAAACAGCATTGCAACTCTGAACATTCAAATTCTTGTTCAGGATTTTCTGGGCAAGGCATGAAAGTTCATATTTTTAAAACTTCATAATCATATATTGACCTTTTATCTGATTTTATATTTCTAATAAACTTAGTTGACCTCACATTGACTTTCGGTCTATGTAGTCCATAGTATGTCCTGGAATGGCACATTGTAAGGAGATGCAATTTTTCTGTTATTTTTATATTTAACCCATTACAGGTCTTCTTCCTTTCCATTCAATGCACCCATACATGTATGTTGAAGCCATATAAACTATAAAGCCTCTCATGTCTTCCGGAGGCCATAAAGTTTTGAATCAAGAAAACATTAGGTTCCTTCCTGTATTTACATATATATACTACAGCTATAGGGCTTCCATGTAATAATTATGTCTAAATGTATGTGTTTCATTGTTCAATAGTTCCTGACTATATAGGCCATTTAACAACCACATGCTGTTGAAAGATACAGTGCTCAGAGTGAAAATACCTACCGTATTTGCCGGCGATAAGGCTGCAGCGCCGTATAGGCCGCACCCCCGATTTTGACATCGAGGTGCAGTTAAAGGCGCTGATTTGTGCTTGTAAGCTTGTCACAAATAATAGTAACAATGTCGTTTTTAGAAGAATGTGTAAGATCATTAATGTGAATTAAAAACAATAGAGTACTAGGTCCTAGGATAGAACCTTGTGGTACACCATTTGTTATATAAAAAAAATTGAGGAATTATTATTATAAACTACATATTGAGATATATTAGAAAGATTACTTTCAAACCAAGATGACAGACAAATTTTAGTGTTGTTGTAGTTTCCGAGTGGTGAGTCAACACACTGATTACTGAGCTGGGAGACATTACCAGGCATAGCGCCATAAATCGAAACTAAAAAAAAAAAAAAAAAAAAAAAATACTCTTTCGCCGCATACAGTGTACATGTAGGCCGCACCCCGACTTTTTGATATTTTCTCTTCCAAAAATACTGCGGCCTATACGCCGGCAAATACGGTATGCGCATAGCCGCATATACATGTAGATAGTCTGATGTAGATTTGAAAGTTGAAAATTCGAAAATAAAATTACTTCTGATAGTAGACGGACTAGGTGTAGACCTAACTAGACCATGATGGAATAGATTTATTGGATAGTAGACATACTGGTTGTAGACCGAATGGCAATCCCTGCCTTTACCCAGCATCTTTCTCCATATCTTTCTACCTGTACATTTGTTTGTAGCTTTAACCATCTGTGAACGGAGGCAGTGGTCAACATGTGGTGTTGCCATTTACAGTCAGCCATACGGTATAACGCCTGGTGGTTTATTACATGTTGCAATCTTAATTAGAATTTGTGCTTGAGAAAATTAATAGTTTCATTGAAATCTCATTGAAGCCTTGAAGGTGAATTCTAAGTTATGTCCCAGCTGGTATTCTGATGCCTAATGAATGCCAAAGCATGCTGCATCCAAGCAAGCAAGAGCATATTCCTGTCCATAGTCAACACTGTAAGAATGTGAATTCAATTCTTCCTGAAGAATGTAATTACAGTACAGTATTTTAACTTATGTTGAATGTGAAAATGAAAAGCATTTCTACACTGTACAAGACTTGGCGAGCCATTCTTCTTCTACCATTTATAATCTAATACTGTAAATTAAAGAATCATGAACATTGACACAACACTGGATTTTTGCAAGAGATGAAATATGGTATTGCGGCAAAATGGCTGTCGTTTACAATTCAAGAAACTTTCATGTCATGAGTTTTTCTGGTTTCATGGAAGTAAAAACTCAACGTAGAAGGCCCTAATAATAAATAAATAGTCACATTTGTATCTAGGCACCAATGTCGTAATCATCATTACCCGATCATTGGTTTCAATTGTTAATCCACACATGATATTGCACACGCTCTGCTCCCTGGGGAGTATTCTGGCCTGGCGCCATTTTACAAGTGCCCCCATGCCAATCCAACCACATTCATATTTGCGTCAGTACCGGGTACCCATTTAACACCTGGGTGGAGAGGAGCAAATGCAGATTAATGTCTTGTCAAAAGACATAAGTGCCATGGCGGGACTCGAACCGTAAACCATTTGATCTCTACCGGTAGTCCAATGAAGTATCCACTAGACTACGATTCCACTCCTTTACCTTGTCCTTTACATCAAGATTTTAACATAATCCACCAAGATCAACTTCTTATCGTGAGTGATATAAATTGAAACATCAGCTTTGTACTGTAAGATAAGCCTGCCATCCTTCTAACATCAAATTTAGAAACTATACTCCAGTAAGTTGCTATTAAGGTCTTATATGACCTCCAGTATTAACTCATTTTATACCTGGTTTGATCATAGAGATTAATAAATCTCTCTTGTAAAAAATATACGGGAGTGAAAAGTGATTGACATAGATGACCAAAAGTTTCCTGTTTTCAAGCTGAGAGATGCGGGGCAGCTGCAGAAAGTGAGTGGCACTCCCTCTAAAGACTCAAATGTTAAGGTCAGAGTTAAGTTGCCTTTGTTAAATCATGGTTAAATACTAATTCATGAAGGCCTGCATCATGTCTGTATTCCCTTACTCAGACAATGATTGACGAAAGTCATTTTATGCAACTCATGAATGTAACAGAGCCATAGTCAGTGGATCTTTTTATGGGGGGGGGGGGTGGGAGGGGGGCAAGAAAGTTATCAAAGTGTTATAACCATGATTATTACGTCAAAGAGAAGAATAAATATCTAACAGGATTTTTTAGGTGAAAGTTCTGAGATCACATGAGAGGGGGGGGGGGGGAGGTGCATAAGCTCTAGTTTAAAACATATTTTCTGTTTACAGGAGCTATTTTGAATTTGGCCGGCGAGGTAAAAGTGCAATATCTCAGAGTATTGTATTTTTATAATTATATTTCCAGAACTCTTTTACAGTTTATCAGACCTATTTTGAAGCTTTCAAGATCTAAACTGCTCATGCTAACACTACTACATGTACATGTATGTAATTATTTCGCTGATAAGCTTCTACTATATGGTTGGATACATTGATAGTTTTGAATCTATATTTTGTGCAACAGAGTATGGAATACTTCTGGGTTGCTTTCCCCCTCTCTCAGTCTGTCAGTCTCTCTCCCTCTCTCTCTCTCTCTTTCTCTCTCTCTCTCTCTCTCTCTCTCTCTCTCAGTCTGCCAGTTTCTTTCTCCCTCTCTCTCTTTATCTCTCTCTCTCTTCTTTTTTGAAGGAAGAGCGGATGAGTGAGCATGCCAATCTCTTTCAAATTAACAATTTCCTTGCAGTCGACAACGTTCAGGTCGTGGGCTGACGGCTTATGCAGTTTGGAGCGTTCTATGTTGGGTTTGAGACAGACAGGTGCGACTCTTGTCTACATGTACGTCTGAAGTGTCAAGCTCAAATTAATTATTAGTAAATAGTCAATGTATGAAGAGTATAATAGTACAGGGTATACTATTCATCCTAATATCATATGCTTTTCACACTTGTTTTGCCCCGCCCTGTACTTTCCTTAGCCCTAGACTAACTTTTTTGGATTTTCACACAGGCTGTTTTAGTCCCTAGTTTGGAAGCTTTTTACAAAACCTTTACCGTGGTTACTGGCATGGAAATTCATATCTAGAATACTAGATATATATAAATAAGAATTGATATGGCAATCCAATTTTAAACCTGACTCATATTATCTTAAATTGAGTTGATAATTTGTACAATGTGTAGACTACACAGCTACCAAAAGATCCATCGATAGAAGGATAATGGTTTGAGATGGTGCATTGGTGATGGTCGTGTGGATACGTCGCCGGACTGTCGATCACAAGGTCCGCGGTTTGAGTCCCGCCGCCACACTAATGTCCTTTGGCAAGACATTGATCTACATTTGCCACACTCCACCCAGGTGAAGTAAATGGGTACCTGGTAGGAATTTATTCCTTGAAATGCTAGAGCGCCGTACGGCAGCCATGCTAAAGCCAGGGTAATAATCAAGAGCGCCAGGAGGATCAAATCTGACTGACATGAGCGCTATACAAGAGCCCACTATTATTATTATTATTTAAATTTGTTAGCTTATCTGACTTACCTACAGGTACTGAACTGACACTTTGTCTTAGGCAATTAAAGGTCAGAGAAGGAAACATTTACCCGCCAAAGCTAGAGTATACAGGGTACATACAAATATTCACCGCCAAAGAGACTCTAGATCTATGCAATTACGGGATCAAGGGAAATGGCCTACTGTAGTCCCAGACACAGTCTCTTACGATGTGACCCTAAAGGGTTGTTCAGACATGACACAGCAAAACTGTTGCAGTTTTTAAGTGTCATACGCTTAACATTTCTGTATCTTATGACACAGAGCTTGAGTGAATATGTTGCGTGAAGTGGTCATTCCTTTACACCTTTAAAAATGTGGCCTCTGTTTTGTGGCAGTAGACAAAAGACCATAACTTCAGATCCTATCTGAGATTAGGTGTGCTCCCTTGAACCAGAGCCTTCATTGAGATCAGAGGGAAAGACTATACAGGGTACAACAATTTTTGTCTGCTCTGTGTGGATGTGGTTGAATCTACATGTAACCCAGGTGTATGACCAAAGTTGACTCATCTTGAGTTACACTGTAGACGACCATTCAGGTGCCCCAAAGCCAGGCCAAATCTCCTATTGAAACTTACAAGTTTCCATGATTTACTATGATGCATCCTTGCAATTAAACATGTCCCTGAAATTTTACCAAAGTATTTCTGGTGCCAATTTATAGAGCAATGTTCTTAAAAATCAAATTCTTAAATCAAAAGAAGAAAAAAGATAAGATCAGCTGAGGTTTGGCCCTAGCTTTAGGGGCATGCAGGGAATGGCAGGACTGAGGAACCAGGGATTTCCCCCTTCCCTTCCCCATCATTTCAGGGAATACAATCTAGATAGATCTATGGTCTATAACTCTATATCAGCTGAGAATCTCAAAGGTAACACAATTGTTTAAAACACTGAAACTTAGAAAGCTATGTCGTTCACACAGACAGAGGAAACCTTTTCAAATTTTGCCCAATGTTCCCACAAGGCACAAACAAGCCAGTCACATCATTCATTCATCTCATGAATGCTCACACGTTCCTCACATAACTTGACTCATTCGTTTTCCTCTCCTGCAGCTGCAGTGATTAATGGGGATATCTCTGCAACTTATCAGGATAAACATAACTGCAAGATATTAACAGCTAATTCTCAAACGTTGACTCCAAAGGAGTCACGAAAAGCAGCCGACGTGAAATTAATACTTTATAGCATGCACTACGTGATCGCTGTCCATGCCAGACTTTATCCGGGGGCTTCCCATGGCTGACCGCTGACTCACACAGTCCACAACAAACGATCAAAGCCTCAAATATCATGCTAAATCTAACTAGAATTTTTTCATTTTACCCTTCCATACGTTGTAAATATATCTCAGAATACATACCACTGGTCAATGAATCGTTGTTGGCCATTTCGCCGCCACCTGTCCTAAAAACATCTGCCATATTTGTCGGCTTTAGCTCCGGTCTTCCAGCAGCAAACCGTTACGTTAATCCCTTGGTACAGTGCATGCATGTATAGGATCTATGTCGAATCGTTATCCATTCATTGCGTGTAGTGTCCAAATCGCCTGTCGTGCGTTTCGGCACAAGATGGCGTGCGACTATATTACAGAAAATGCAGAGAGAAACAATGATCGTGCCCGCAAACATTTCTGGAGAAATCAATTTTATCCATTTATCGATATGGTTGGTTGGTTGGTTCATGGTTGTTATTTTTTACCTGACTGCTAAGAAAGCATAAATGCTTGTAAGTAAGCAACCAGACGACCGACGGCTTTAGGTCCTCTCCGATGGACCTGGTAATGAGGATTAATGCCTTACCAAAGGGCACTAGCGCATCGACTTGGTTTCGAACCCAGGTCACCGGATTACGAGACCACTGCTCTACCGACTTAGCCATCTAATAGTGTATCAAAATTACCAATAATTCAGGCGCGGATCTACGGGGGGGGTTTAGGGGGTTTAAACCCCCCCCTTGGGCGGCCCCCCCCCCCCCCCAAAAAAAAAAAAAAGGAAAAAAAGAGAAAAAAAGAAAGAAAAAAAGAAAGAAAAAAGAACGCACGCTGGAGAGAAACCCTTTCAAGTGCAAATATTGTGAGAAGATATTCAACTCATCTGGTAACTTAACCAAACACATGATAACTCTGGATATAACTGTGTATTTAACTGTTACTTGATTTTAAAAGACGTTATCATGCACTGCTTTTTATGGTCTCCATTGTGTTAATAGATGCCAGGAAAACATCACTTACGGGGTTCAAATAAACACCCCAAAAAAAATCGGCTCGCCGCATCGTAATTATTATTTTGGTCAAACCCCCCCCCTTAGCAAAAAGCTAGATCCGCCCCTGTAATTCTCTCATATTCCTTTCTCAACTATTTCACAGCACTGGTGATCATTTTATGTAACAGTTCAGGGCTGGAACTGTTTTCTTACTATATATTCCGTTTCCTGACAGCGGGCCTTACAGTTTCAAATTCATTATTCTCCCTTTCAAGAAAACAAACCAAAATATTCCAAATCTATCTCCATGGCCCTGGGAAGCGGGGGTGCTGGGGATGCTGCAGCACCCCCGGAATTTGTCCAGGGGGGGGGGGGGCATAGCACCCCTGCAAAAAAAAAATGGTATGATATATTTACTGTAGCCATATCGCTTCGCTTACAAAATTGTCACACAGCCGACAGCCACAAATGAAGATTGGAAAGTACACAATAATAACGTTTCTTTCACAAAATCCCATAAAATTACCCCTCGAAGCGAATTTTTTTTTTTTAATTTTTTTTTAATTAAAAAAAAAAATATATATAATAACAAAATATTTTAAAAATAAATAAACCTGTCTATCTCTGGCCCAAATTTGACCAAGAAAATAGACAAAACATCTCTCTGTTGCTTATAAACTTGCTTTACATTTTAATTAGATATAAACGACGACCTTGTTTTTGTTTTGAGGTCTGATCAAATATAAGGGTACATCTGACCACACTTTCAAAGATAACAATGTAAGGCAATTCCAGAATTGGCGCTCTCAAATACTCTAATTATCGTTAGGTCTCTATCATTATCGTCTTCTGTCAATTTCTTTATAATGTAAATATTTGCAGTTTTAGTTATATCATCTTCAACCGTATAGGCTTAGTGTGTATCGTAAAGTTGAATAGTATCTATCATTTTATATTTTTAGTACGGTAAATATTTATTTTTTTCATTAATTGAAAAGGGACTAAATTGATTAAGAATCCTCTCCAATTTCAGACTCACAGATAATTTCCAGAGAACGATCACATAGAACATTCTAAAGCCGTAAATGCCTTTCAAAGAAAATCAATATGATCGATTAGCAGTATGCGCAACGTAGACCTGCTGCCTAAAATTGGAACAGAATCTTCAAATTCAACGTATTTGGTGTCTCATGCGTTAGTATAATAGTTATGTAGGCCTACCGGTATATAAATTCTCAGCAAATCGGTAATTTTAATTCATTTTCCCCCATTTTTCTCAATTCTAAGCTCTGATATTTACTATCGCCTACCGCATACTATACCAGTACAATATTATTATGTTTACCTTGAAAATCTTTTCTCATCAAAACCTAACCACATCATCTTTCTGATTTAGATTTTAAATAAGGATAAAAATAGTAAAAACCGGAATGTATAGTGCAGTAAACTCTTCTAGTCAGAATAAAAACCGTATCGGCTTCAAATTGTAGACAATCGCAATTATGGGCCCCGACTTACAAAGAGTTGATATCAATCGCTACTTATTTGCGATTGATATAAATCGCAACTATAGGCCTACATAAGAGCTAGGAGACTGTAAACTTGCGATTGATTGGAGGACTTGCGATTGATTGCGATTGATTGTATCAATCGCAACTCTTTGTAAGACGGGGCCCTTGTCTGACGTCACTACGATTCTGAGCCGATTTAGCGTTTCCTCTTCCAAGGAGGCCTGAAATCCCTTGAAATTTATGTTGTTTTCATCATAATTATAACTGTTAAGATTCTTGTTTGGTAATTATGTTTTTGTTAAAATTTAATGTTCGTATCAAATGCTATTCTTCCAAATTCAAATCGTAGTCGATAAAGCATGATACTGTGCGATGGGCTTAAACCATGAATGTATACAAAAGTACGATAACGTATGCGACAAAAGAGCTTGGAATTGCCTAAATAATATATACACTCCAGAACCCTTTGATAATTTTCATATTTTCTAAAGAGCCAACAATAAAGTATGGGAGGTAAACTACTTATAAATAGCTTCAAAAGAATTAAAATGTTCTAAAGGTGATAACACAATACTATTCTGAATTAAGCGCACAGTATATACATTCCTGACATAATCCAAATAACGTGATTTTTGTCGATGTCGTAGATATCAAACAATGAATAAAATATAGAAATCAGCACTTTCTCAGATATAGAGAAACGGATGTAACAGACAAGTAAATGTAAGCCTCAGTAAGCCACCTCAATCAATCACTGTCTTGTCATATTTACATAAGACAGTATCATGTCACCTTTTTATATGGATTCCAAGCGATCGGGGGATTTATTAGTCGGGTCGAAAGAAAGGAGGGGGGGGGGGGGGTGTGTGTTCAGCTAGCACCGGTGCGATTATTGCAGGTGTTTTCTACTACAACTGGTCTTCAACTATGATATTACAAAGGAATGCCATTTTGTGATAATGTTTAGCTCTGCAGCAGCCGACTTGAGTTTTACTGCCCATCCTCGGGACAGTCTTTCTTCCTATTTAGCTGCTGGAGGTGGACCCACTAGAACCATTCTGTCCTGGGTTTGTTTGCATTAGACGCTTGTTGAGCTGCTAAGTTCAGCCTGCCGACCTTTTATATCTCCTGAAGTAGGCAAGTTCTTTCTATTCACTTAGTCTAATGAACTTGAACAGATGTTAATCATACTTTTGGGAGTATATATCAGACAATGATTTGGTTTTTTAATGCACTGGGGTGTAATATATGGTTTAAATGGGATGCTCGAAGTAAGCAAAGTGACCAAATTGGCACTATTGGGGAAAGGGGGCAGGGGGGGGGGGGGTAGTGTACATTTGGCAATACCGTATAGACTTGTCCAAAGTTTTCCAGGCATCATGCAGACGACAGTGGTGCGAGTGGGGGCTAGACGGCTAAAGCTTCTGGTGGATATGCCACTGCCGGGCCACCAAAAAAAAAAACACGAAATTTTCCTATTTTTTTCTTTGATATTTAACTGCTTTTTCTACCGGAAAATGATGAGGAAACAGCTGGCTGATGTCATTCTAGAGATATTACTAAGCAAACCAACTCGTTAATGTCCGGTCTAAAAACCGATTCGCAGTTCATTGTTATGACTCAATCAATAGTGTTCAGATGAACAATTTAATCTTAAACTCTTCATTCGACAAATTATTACTACCAATCCGCAGATATATTCAAAACCTGCATATTCTCATTCTCAGTCTTGATTTATGGCTATGAAAATCTATGAAACATTTTACCCCACTTCGTCATCAATGAGTTTGGAAGGGACGCATACATCATACGTACATTTTTATATCATAATAGCAATTTATGACAGGGGTGGATCCAGGAGAGGGGGGGGGGGGTGAGCACTAATTTTTTCCCCTCGAAATTTTGAAAAATCGCATCCCCCCCCCCTTGAGCGCCAGGGGAGGGAGCCCATCTACCCCCAAAAAAGTAAAATTAACGTTCACGTCTTTTTCCCCAGGGGGGGGGGGGAGGGGGGCGGCCCCCCCCCTCCTGGATCCGCCACTGATTGAAGACCCTGTAAAACGAATGCAGGCACACAATAATCATGCCCTAATTTTTTTCAGACTACTCTTATCGAACCCCCCCCCCCCCCGCCCTGTTTAACCAAAAAATCTGGGAATTTATCCAGAATATATACTATTTGATATAGTGTCAGCACTGTCTAAACACATTGAGAAAAACACCGCTCGACCGATCGTGCCAAGAACAGACATTACATGTGATGTACTGGTAGCGTTATTGACAGCGCGTGTCATCAGATACGGCGACAGGCCGTGAATATAATTCATCATTTTTGTGACTCGGATATAATTCAATTATTGTTAATTTGCCATCAATGGAGTGATGCGCTGCACATTGAATTTAAATTAATTAGCAACCTTAATTCGGAAGAAATGGTGAAGTTTGACATGTTGATGCAAATATTGAGTGCGGTGTGATTTCGACTCTATTTTTTACGACATTTCATTCGCGATTCTGGCCAAAATCATTGTTTGGATTTTCTACAAATAAACGACGTTTTCATTGGAATACATTTTGGTGCTACGGAATTATTCGTGCTTTAAATGATAATTATTTTCACCGTTTTTGTGTGATTTAGGTAAGCAGAACACTTTGTCTCTAATATTGAAGAGTTCATTTATCATGATAATTATTTTTATATCATAATGAAAAGGTCGGTATACTACTTTATCTGGCTCGGGTGATTTGTCTCGTGTTACTGAGAAGGTGACAGTGTAACATGCTTCAATTATTGTCACCCCAAAAAATGCTGCAATTGAATTTTTGTATCTTGCATATATTCATGTAGGCTTACAGACACATAATTATACATACATGATATGAAGGAAATGTGCATGCCAATTTGACAATGTAGAACATTAACCTATCATTACCAGGTCATTTTGTTGACCGAAGCAAATGAGGCGATGTAACAGTTAATCATTAAAACCATTAACCTTCAGACATTCATAATTATGGTCAACTCATGGACCCATAAGCCTTACGGTCGCTATGTTCACACGGCTTCGTCGTTTTGAATTTTAAATTTGTGAAACTTCAAAGTTAATGTAAATATATGTGGCGTAGCCTTTATAAAGACAGTTGAAGGGGCACGGGTGTCGTGAGGGCCGGGGGGGGGGGGCGTTATTTTCTTCTGCGGCACAGATTGGGGCTTTTTTTTTTGAAGGGGTCTTGATTTAACCCTAACCCTAACCCTAAACTTTCCCATAGGCTCAACACGCACCTAACCTCAATCTGTGCCGCCGAAAAAAATAACGCGGTCGGGGGGGGGGGGGGGGGGGGGGTTGTCACTCGGTAAACGAATTACTAACTAACAAAAACACTTGATAGGGGTAGAGTGTGAAAGGGAATTGTGGCGTCATCCCCCCCCCCCGTCAATTCCCCCTCTCGCAATTTGATGGGGGGGGGGGGGGTGAAGGCATGTGCCATCTGTAGCCACGACACTGTTCCTCTGTCATTTCATCATTATCATCATAATAACCACCATCATCACCACCACCATCATCATCATCATCACCATCATCATCACCAGCATCATCATCATCATCATCAGTATTATCATCATCATCATCATCATCACCAACATCACCATCATCATCATCATCATCATCAGTATTATCATCATCATCATCATCATTATCACCAGCATCATCATCATCATCATTATCACCAGCATCATCATCATCATCAGTATTATCATCATCATCATCATCATTATCACCAGCATCATCATCATCATTAGTATTATCATCATCATCATCATCATCACCATCATCATCATCATCATTAGTATTATCATCATCATCATCATCATCATCACCATCATCATCATCATCATCATCACCAGCATCATCATCATCATCATCAGTATTATCATCATCATCATCATCATCATTATCACCAGCATCATCATCATCATCAGTATTATCATCATCATCATCATCATCATCTCCATTATCATCATCATCATCATCAGTATTATCACCAGCATCATCATCATCATCATCAGTATTATCATCATCATCATCATCATCACCAGCATCATCATCATCATCATCAGTATTATCATCATCATCATCATCATCATCATTATCACCAGCATCATCATCAGTATTATCATCATCATCATCATCATCTCAATTATCATCATCATCATCATCAGTATTATCATCATCATCATCATCATCATCATCTCCATTATCATCATCATCATCATCAGTATTATCATCATCATCATCATCATCAGTATTATCATCATCATCATCATCATCATCATCATAATCAGCATCATCATCATCATCAGTATTATCATCATCATCAATTCATCATCATCATCAGTACACTGTAAAAAAATAATAGTCGAAATAACTCAATAAAATTGAGGAAAAGAATTGCCTTATTTTTATTAAGTAAATATTACCTACGGCATCTTAAGTAGAATTTACTTATTTTGCTGAATAAATTTTTACTCACTTAAATCGAGTTACATTAACGTAAATAATTTAAGTATTGTAATCATTTTAGATAATTAAAAAAAAAGAAGCTATGATAGGATTACATATTGCACGATTTGGTACACATCTAATCTAACAAGTAACATCCACTAATCATTCACTACTTCTATTTAAGATTAATCACTAATCACTAACACATACGCTTCAATTCGACACATACTGAAAGGCTCCAAATTTTATATATACTTGATCGTAGCATCTTAAAAGGAAAATTGGTTGACAATTTCCTGAAATATCAAGTTTTGATTTGTTTTGAACTGGGTAACAATTAAAAATTGTCTTACCTTTGCTTAGCCATGTTAAATGAATTAGTAAATGTTTTAAAGTCCTCAAATTTTAATTCAACCACAAAAAAGAATTGTTTTATTTAAAAAAGAGTTTAATTTGGTCTTAATGAATATTCATAAATTATGTAAATATTTCTATTACGCACTGCATCGGTCCTTACTTTAAAAAGATAAGAATAATCAACATAAATTGTTTGAGTAATACGTATAATTTCTGATTTTGAGTTAAAATTACTAAATTAATACAAGCTGAAATTACTTAAAGTTCTTATGTATTTGATTTTACTTAAATATTCCATGTATGTTCTACTAAATTGAAAGTTTGAGTTAGCAAGACTTAAATTTAGTGCGTAAGTGGCAAAACTAATGTTTTCAAGTAAATTCTACATGGAAAAAATACGTAAAAATTACCAATGAACAATTTTTTTTTTACAGTGTATTATCATCATCATCATCATTATCATCTTGTCACAAGTTCATCATCCGTCATCAATACTCATGATGTTTCTTCCCTTTCTGGCTTCTTATTGAAAGTTGAAACACTTTCCTCCTTCTTATCATCATTATCATCTTGTCATATTCATCATCCGCCATCAATAGGCCCTACTTGTTTTTTTCCCTTCCTGGCTTCTTATTGATACACTTTCATCATAGTTATCTATTTCCTAAAGTCCTCGTTAATTTCTCGTTTGTTATCTGTTATGATTATTATACATGTATAGTTCTTTTTTTAAAGGTATTTTCTCATAGCATCGTTCCACTTTTGCGAGATCTAATTCTCTTCAAATTCTTGTGTGTTTTCAATAATCATCTTTTCATGTAACGTGAATTATGTAGGCCTAATGTTGAGTTTGTCTGAGGTTTAATTCAACATTTCGTCATTGTGAACTTTTCATTATAATGACCACATTTTGGAAGAGAAAGTTTTGGGCGCCGGCCTCTAATGATATCATGAACTTCGAAAGTACAGCAATTGTTCAAGATGTGTCCACTAGTGGCAGGGTTTCAAACTAGTAATTATTAAATAAAATGTTTAATGTGCGAAATACTTAGATTTATAATAGTGCGATTTAGTCTTTTATTGAATTAATACAATATTTAAATCCATAAAGGCATAGCACAATGGATGCAACTAATCATCACAATTTATTTCATCAACTCATCTACCCAATTTTCTTCAGTGGATGCGTCCGTAACAGGTGTATGATGGCAGCAAGTCGGCTCGCACGTCAGTCGATTTGCGCTGAGATGGCAAAAGATCAACAAGACCTTTTAAAATTCAAGATGGCGCTCCAACCGGATAAGCGGCAGATGGAATACGAGCAAACTTTGGTAAGCGTTATTTCACGAATAATGCAGATTTTTGCTCATAATATGTTCAACCTGGTTATCCGTTAATCCTAGTCATTGTGAGAATCTGAATATGTGTTTATTTTTGTGCTATAAGGTGATTGAGAGAGGAAATCCTTCTGCTTCCTGCTGCAGATATTAGAAAAATATTGATAACCATACACTTATTTTAATATGTGGGCACATGTATAAGCAATATAAACAAGCCGACTGGAAAACAGGTGTACAGCGCGCAGCGGAAGTAGAGAAGCTCTTTCTCATTCAATGATTAACTGCAGTATACGATTGTCAGGGGCGGATCTAGCTTTTTGCTAAGGGGGGGGGGTTTGACCAAAATAATGACGATGCGGAGCATCGTCCACGAGCCGCGAAGCGGCGAACCGATTTTTTTTGGGGTGTTTATTTGAACCCCGTAAGTGATGTTTTCCTGGCATCTATTAAAGGTACTAGACCCTATGTCCCTTTTGCAGCCAACCTCAAATTTTGCAGGAATTTTGCAGGAATTATGAATATGTCATGTATGTCCTATCTGTGAAATTTAAACGTTAGCAGTGTCCTCATATTCAAATTATGCAAGGAAACCCGTTTACTTGCTAGACTTCACTGTCAGACACTATTGAGTGACTGACTGGCTTTTTTTTCTTCTTTGGTAATAACATGAAAAGAGTTGTAAAAGGTACATGAGCATTTGTCTCCATCAATAACCCATTTCTTGTGATGGCCAAGATTAAACTGATTGAATCTTTGCGCAGCATAAAATGTATGACCATTTGGTACAATTGTCTGAAAATCAAGACTATTACTTTTGGGCTCTATAGCCCTAAAGTCGATTTGACAACTAACAGTCATTATTTTCCCACTTGAAGACATTTTCAAGCCCCAACTTTTTTAAGGGAAGTTCTAAATAAGTATCATCTTTCAAATGCAGTTGGAATTTAACTTTTTCATTTTTTGGCCTGCAAATGGGACATAGTACCTTTAACACAATTAACAAAAGCAGTGCATGATAACGTCTTTTTAAATCAAGTAACAGTTTAATACACAGTTATATCCAGAGTTATCATGTGTTTGGTTAAGTTACCAGATGAGTTGAATATCTTCTCACAATATTTGCACTTGAAAGGTTTCTCTCCAGCGTGCGTTCTTTTTTCTTTCTTTTTTTCTTTCTTTTTTTCTTTTTTTTTCCTTTTTTCCTTTTTTTTTTTTGGGGGGGGGGGCCGCCCAAGGGGGGGGGGGTTTAAACCCCCTAAACCCCCCCCCCCGTAGATCCGCGCCTGATTGTAATGTGAAGTATAGTGTTTCGTCCAACTGATGATATGATTGTAAATGTATGTTTGTAATATGAATAATTTCTTTGTGACCTTTTTTCTTATAAAGATAACTTGAGGCTAAGCTTGGCTTTAGTTTAGTCGGAGTAAGAAGAAGATCTAGACTAGTCTAGACTCTAGATCTAGATCTAGTCGCGTCACATCAGAAAGATGTTTTCTAGAATAGTATCACTTTTAACTTTACCACTTGTTGACAATTCCGTTAATTCATAATTAGAAGTCACCCCCACCCCCCAAAAAAAAGAGAAATACAAATTACCAATTCACATTTTATTGATTTCAATCCAAACAAGTATGAGACGAATTAGGTAGAGGAACCCCTTCAGGCCCCCCCCCCCCCTTCCTCCATAAAAAAAAAAAAAAAAAAAAAAAAAAAAAAAAATACATTTGTATCTATTTTGCCTAGTTTTCTTTCTCTCACTTAAAAAAAAGTTTTTTTGGAAGAAAAAAATCTTTCTTTCATGACAGACTAAGAATAGAGTAAAGGAGGGGGTAATCGATCAGCTCCAGTTTTCAGCCGATTGGGTGGATGCATGGTAAAATCACATTAAAATACATGGCATAATAGCACAACACATATCCCACACATACCATACCATGCCAGTGTCACTGAAGAACCACATTTGCAATGAAAAATATATCCTAAAATATCACATTTTAGCGATGTAATCGGCGGTCTCGCTACCCGAATCTGAAAAATAGAGTATCTTACGCGTGTCTGTAAGAAATATGGGTACCATAAAATGAGCTTTATTTCAAGTATTTTTCAGATTTAGAGCCCGATTTTGTGCTTGTCGCAAGCTCAAAAGTATCTCATCGCATGTATTAAATCAATGCAGCCGCACACCGCAACGCACACACGGTATCTCTGTCTAATTCAGATTCCATTTTCCGATCACGGCAGTACTAGTTTTCGGCCTGGCGAGCTCCGGCGTGGGATACCTGCTCCGCCCGCTAGTGCTATAGATCAGCGCGGAAACGCACGGCGCGCGCGCGCACTTCCTATTGACTTTGTACATGCGGCCGAAAACTGGTTCGCTATGCCGATAACTGACTCCGAAACAGTGAAAATTGAAATGAATATTGTCATGGCAATTCGTGATTTTTTTCTGGGATTCTTTTTTTGTTTAAATAATAATAATATTTGCTTCATGATTTGAACAAGAAATGATAATAAATAGGAAGTAAAGAGTCCAAACAATAGGATTTTGTCTTAAGTGGCCGAAAACCGGGTCCTTTACTCTATGCTTATTTTTGTGCACCTGTCGTATTAAAACAGTGCATAATGGTGTTGTGAGTATGAACACTAGGATGAATGGGGTCACAGATATTAAATTGGAAGAAAGTTTTGACATCATTTTATTTTTCTGAGTAAATGTGAACAAAGGAAATCAAAAGATTCTGCATCATTCCTGGGGTTAACAAAAATGTCCAAACAATTTTTCACTTTTTGCCTCACATTGTCTGTTTGAAGCCAGGAGGGCAGGTGTTGACCCTTTCTGAAAGATATGATTAACTCAATTCAAACAGACGACAGGTAAATTGGCTGTCTATTCGCTTTATTTCAGTGAAACCTGCTTTTCAGTAGCCTCTGCCTGTAAAGAAAGACCATCTCTTTAAAATACCCTTTTTTCTTTCCTTTCCTTCCAGGAGCATGCTATTTAAATATTTTACTAACTCTTACATTTGTTTATGAAGGTCAATTTCATTTCCCCTCCCTTTGAGTGGTGTTTAATGAACGTGTATCCACAGGTATCAGTGTTTTATTTTCTATTGACACTCTTTACCATGTTGATCTTGTAGATGCACGGCCAATATTCGCGTGACCTAGGTCAATTCGCGAAGGCCAAAGCAGCAAAGTTGCGAGAGGAGAAAGATAGACGGAGGCAGGTGGAAGATGATTTCTTGCGCTACACCAACGAGAGCAGATGCCTCAGATGTAAATGTGAGTACCTCTTTAAAGAGATGGTAAAGTTCTAGTTAAAGGTGAAAAATAAGTTGTGAGATTTCTTCTTTTGTCAGTTTGGAAGAATAACAGAAGAAATATCCCCAGAAAACGATTGCTCTTCAAATACCCTAATATTAAGATAATGACATTAAAGAGCTGAAAAGTTTGGACAAAACATCTGTGCCACATGTGTGTAATGACATATGCTGTTACCCATTTCTTTATTCTGTTCTTGTGTCTTACATCAATATTGAGTCATATTCCCTATCTTGTTGATAATTCCAAAATCTCACATACTATATTGTTTATATAATATATATAATAAACCTATTTCTCAGCTGCTTACAGACAGTTTCTTTCACAATGTAACCAAAGGACCAGAACTCAACTTCATATTTAATGTCATCATGTTTAGAGTCAGATTATTCTTTGTTCTCAGGGGGATTAGGCAAAATTAAGTGTTTACCCAATAAAATAATTCTGCAGATTTGTGATCTACATGTAAGAGATATAGCTAGAGAATATAAATTGAATTTGTTGTATGTGTAAATTAGAAAGAAGAAGTTACATGTAGATTGGTGAGTGTATTTCTAATATTTATTCATGATTCCATTTCCTTTCTTTCTATTAGCTTCTCTGATACAGTTCAGAAACTGGGTCTTCTCCAAGATTGGTGAGGACTGGATATTTCTGGCATTGCTTGGTGTCATCATGGCATTGCTCTCCTTCGCACTGGACTACACCATTCAGAAGTTTCAAACAGGTAATTGTCCCTCTCTTTATTTTTATGAAGTAACTCTATCTTCAGGAGAAAAGTGGTTCTTTTACGTATATCAATGAAGAATGGTGTTGTGTAAAACTACCTTAGACTTGCCCAAGAAATCACAATTTATTTCTTTATTATATATATATTTTTTACACTGTGAAGTAACTACAGTATCATATATTCTTCAGGTGAGAAGGGTTTGTTTTATGTACATCAATGAAGACTTGTGTTATTTTTTATAAATGTAATGCTTCCTGGGAGAAATTTCAATTATTTAAACATATTTGCGGCTTGTTTTTCAATACAGATTGATCAATCGATCTTATTTACTGGGTGTAAGCCACAAATATGTTTAAATAAATGACTTGTGTTATGTTATGTATGTTATGTTCATTGTTCCATGGTAGCAGTGGTAACTCATGGGAAACAAAACCACCAAATACCTTGAACTTGCCTCAGAAATCATTATTTTTATCTAAATCATGATATTTTGTTCTCCTTTCAGCTCAAGTGCATCTATTCTACATGATAGAAGGGAATGCTTTCCTGTAGTACTTAGCATGGGTTGGTTTCCCTGTCGTTCTCATCACCTTGAAATTGCCTCAGAAATCATTATTTTGATCTAAATCATGATATTTTGTTCTTCCTTTCAGCTCAAGTGCATCTATTCTACATGATAGAAGGGAATGCTTTTCTGCAGTACTTAGCATGGGTTGGTTTCCCTGTCGTTCTCATTGTCTTCTCTGCTGGGTTCGTCCATCTTGTTTCCCCGCATGCCATAGGTAAGGATCACTTTTCACTTTTTTGGGGGGCTCTTTAACCTTTAAGATACTGTTATAATAATAATATTCGGTTCTTGTATAGCGCATTTCACATTATATAACGTTTCTATGCGCTTCCAAAGAGCTTTGGAAATTATTACCCTAGCTTTAGCTCCGACAGCCGTAATCAGCGCACAGTGCATTTCAAGGAATACTACTACCAAGTCAACCGGTGCAAACTACATTAAACGTTGTCATATAATACTACTCAATGTGTTCCCAAATGTCAGTGATACTCAAATAAGCGACAATGTAAACAAAGAAAAGTGAAGAAAAAGGAAAGGTAATGTTTTGAAAAAAGAAAGTAACTTGAAAAAATAAATCTAAAAAAAAAGCAGCTATCTGAGTGTATGGGAGCTGCTTGATTCTGATGTGAAATGTAGCAACAAATTTATGTTTCTAATGTAACTGGGCAGTCTACTCCACATGGCTGGAACAATATGTCTAAATGATTTATCACAGCAATGGGTGGTTTAGTTTAGATTAACCAATCTAATAAAATAAACTTTTGTGAGACAAGTTTTTTTCATAACTTTGCTTTTTGTCAGTGTTTATGATGTAATAATATTAAGATTGATTTATATAGCGCAACCACTCTTTATACAAGTATACTCTACTGCACCTTGGTTTAAAACTCCTTAGAATGCCACGGTATGGATACACATTCAAAATATATTTGAAGGCTGCATTTTGGTCTTAAGTGGATTTGATGCCTTATAAATCGTACTCTGTTATTAAGTGTGTTTTTTAATAAATCTTTGAAGTCTTCAATTGATGAGGCTTTTCTTTAATTAGTCAAGTATTCAGTTTGTTTACTTAATGTTTATTTTCTTCATGACACAAAGCATATTAAACCCAATACTCTTGAACCTATTTAGATACTAGATAGACAAGCTCTAATCATACTTCCTTATACTTGGATACTTTCTATCAAAAGGTTCTGGCATACCTGAGATGAAGACTATTCTAAGGGGCGTGGTGCTGGAGGAGTACCTCTCGATGCGAGCGTTCCTCTCTAAGGTGGTTGGTCTTGCCACGGCGGTGGGCAGTGGTATGCCCTTGGGTAAAGAGGTATGGAGAAATTTAAAGGGAAAGCAATCATGACTTTTAAAGATAAGCTTGAGTTCTTGTAATGGTAGAAAATAAATTCTCACAGAATCCATCAAAACTTACATTGACTGTTCAAGATTACAAATAAAAGACATGTGCCAAATGATTTTGGTAGAAAATGTATATGGGCTGAGACCGATGTTTTCCAGCAAGTTTTTGTGAGTTTTATTTTATTTTACTGGTTCAAACAATCGATCTACTGCAGGATAAACAATCCACAACAAATTATAGCCATGTTCTCTCGACATATGATATTCATACCAGAGCTCAAGATTTGCTTTAATGTTTTATTGCAAATAATCAAGATCCATTTCTGAAGATATATATTGATATGTACATGTATGACTCTGATATCGTTATGTGAAGCAAGGACATGACAAACTTAAGGAAGATTGATATTTTTAGTTTTAAATAGAAGTAACAATAAGATTGCATGGCCCTCTGGGAGAACAGTATTCCTACTGATGAGACTACCCTGAGTAAACAAGACATATTATTATTATTGTTATTATTGGAGTAGTTACCAGATTAGTTAACAGGGTCACATTTTGCCATTGTATTCTGCTGATATTTTGTTAATTTTCATTATTCACTAGTATGATACGTATATATTATGCAACTGTCCACTTCACTGATTTTAGTGAATGCTCTCTTGTTATGTAATTTGTGAATTGTTGTAGAGGTAAATTTAACAGCAATTGAAATTGAGCTGGCAATGCATGTGCAGTGTGCATTGGCAAAACAAGTTGTGTGTATTAAAATATCCTGTGCTTGTTAAATATTGCAAAAATGTCTATATCCCTGTAATTCAAGAAAATATCAGCGTGCAAAACTATCAACTAACACATTCTTTCTATCCATTATCCTTTCTGTAAACTTGCAGGGTCCTTTTGTTCACATTGCTAGTATTGTATCGACCATGCTGAGTAAATTGATCGTCTCATTCAAAGGAATCTATGAGGTATGTATGTATGCCGTGCAAACATGATATACCCTTTGGAACATATAATGTACAAATAGAGGTTTTACTATAGGGTCCTACCTCTTATTCACAGTCAGTCACAACTCGTACATGACTCCCACGGTCATGGGAAAATCGGGGAAGTCATGGACTAATACATTCTGGAGAAAATTCATGGAAAATGTTTTTTTATAATTGCCCAAAGCCATGGAAAGTAATGGAAATTGATTATGGATGTAGGCTGTGTGTGTGGCCATTGTAGCCATCCAGTTTGTAGTGACAAGGAGCATGGTATTTTTGTGCTGTTGGAAGCCACAAAACATTAAAAAATGGTACTTATCTAACCATGGAAAGTCATGGAATTTGGTTCTCAAATTTCTGTGGGAACCCTGTCCTACTATATGCAATAAAATTGATCGGATGCACTCAGTTTTGGTCTCACTTTCTATCTTCATATCTTAGCTTGTAGTGTGTCCAATCACCCCAAAACCAACTGTGTACCGGTAGTATGTAGAAAATCAAAACCTTCAATCAAAACTTTACAGTGCATGCTATCAGTTAATGTGTAAGGAATATGAAGGACATTAAAGGAAAAGATGTAAAAGAGATCTAAAGAAAACAGCATAGTTCAAACTCATTATTACTCATTTACCCTAGTTTTGAAATGTGCTGGGTTCTGTAGTCCCTGCCATGTTGTCCTGTGTACTCTTTCGTGAATTCCACCTTACCTCCTACATCTTAACTTTTTAGAATGAATCAAGAAACTGTGAGATGCTTGCTGCAGCATGTGCTGTGGGTGTGTCTTGTAACTTTGCGGCTCCTATAGGTGGCGTCCTCTTCAGTATAGAGGTAACGTCTGTCTACTTCGCCGTGCGGAACTACTGGAGAGGTTTCTTTGGGGCTGTGTGCGGAGCGTTTGTTTTCAGGTTGCTGGCAGTCTGGAATAAAGATGAAGGTTGGTCAGCTACCCTCATAGCCTATCCGATATGCGTCAGGCTTTACAAATATACTTATCGCGTTAGGAAGACTGACATCGGCGCGGGCGTCAGCCCGAGCGCCTATCATCACTGGTGCATGCGAAAAGTTTTATTTTCTTTCATGTCCATTGTTTCGTTCGTAGAAAATCTACGAACCCCCTGTAAAGCTCTTTCATGAATATTTATGTAGCACGGACACCAAATAAGGCTAGTCTTATGAATCATGCATGAGAATACGCTAGTCACAAATACGATACACATAATATGAATAATGATGAGTTCATCAGTGATGATAGGCGCTCGGGCTGACGCCCGTGCCGATGTCAGTCTCCATAACACGATCAGTATATTTGCCATAAAGCCTGACGCATATCGGAAAGGCTACTACCTTCATTGATATGTGTATATGTTTAGAAAGGCTGTATATGTCATGGAGAAATCACATTTTACACATAAAGCTTTAGTTTTAGTAAGTTATTTCCATGCTATAGATTAGCCTCTCTCCTGTATACAATGTATTCCTGTATAACTTGTACCTTCAACTTATAGCTTTTTTAAACAATGACAACACACTCTCATCAAAGTTTAAATGGATTGCTTTGTATAAAATAATCACAATCTTGTCATTGTATGATCAAATCTTGATAATGTGGATTTGAAATAAATTGCTTTAAAATTTTGTTCCCAATGTCTTTTGTTATTGTGAAATTTAACTTTGAGTATTGATTTACTTTCAGAAACCATCACTGCTTTGTTTAAAACCAACTTCAGATTGGATTTCCCGTTTGATGTCCAGGAACTGGTTGCATTTTCTTTCATAGGGTGAGTCTGAGTTCTCTCATTTTGTGTGTTCTTAAAATCAAGGGAGATTATCACTTGTACGAATGTGAAGTCTTTTAATCAAATCGGTCAAATACAGGTTAATTCTAATTGTTTGTAGAAACAGGTTATTTAATTAATTAATATTTGTTGTTTGTTGGATAATAGATTTTTTTATATACCTCACTTAAGAAATCCAGCCATCTGATTGGTCGAATTGCATTCATAAACTTCAACTGTTCCTGTAAAATTCTCGGTAACCATGCATAAAACATTTCAATATTTTTAATAACCATGGTTACTCCATGGTTACCCCATAGGTTTACATGTTAAAAAATGGTTTGAGCGATGGAGGATACCGTAATGTGTGCGAAGGATTGGTCGGTAATTTCAATACAATTGAATCTCGATCGATCTTACCGACAATTTTATCTTGCATTGTTGACATGAAGACGAAAATAAACTCTCAAAAACAAAAAAACAACATCTGCCGATAGATCTTGATCTAAGTTCGTGCCAATATGCATTGCAAAAGTAAAAGAAGGGCCCGTTTCATGGAGCTTTTGCGAAGCATCCCTCACGCAGAGCCGTTTTCAATCCATTTTAATGTATATATTGGAGAAAACTGCCAAGCATGTTAACGACGCGCGATAGCCTAGTGGTCTAAGCGTTGGTTTTCGATACACCTCTTGTTGTACGCAAGAGTTCGAATCCCGTCTTCGACAAAAATGAAAAATATTTTTTATTTTTTATTTTTTAGTCTATTTTTTTTTGGCATATAAAAGTATTAATGACTGCTTTAATATTCGAGAAATAGTTGTTTTCATACGCTCTCGGGAAGGTTACAATTGGGCTATTCCCCTCGGCACGCCTCGGGGAATAGCACAATTCTAACCTTCCCTTGAGCGTAATAAAACAACTATTTCTCTCAAAGCAGTCATTAATACTATAACATGACATCCTTTTTCTCTCTCTCTCTCTCTCTCTCTATCTTTCTCTCTCTCTTTCTCTCTCCCTCCCTCCCCTTTCTCTCTCTCTCTCTCTCTCTCTCTCTCTCTCTCTTTCTCTCTCTCTTTCTCTCTCTATTTCTCTCTCTTTTTCTCCCCCTTTCTCTCTCTCTGTCTTCCTTCTACTTTCCTCCTGTTAAATAAACAATTCAATGTAAATACAGATGAAGGTATATTGGATATGCAGTTATATGCAAAAGATCAACTGGGTTTAAAATCTGTTTATCTTTAAAATTTAACTTATATGTAATTATGTATTTGTGTAACTCTAGTTGTTTTTTTCTGATTACTTTCCTGCAGAGTTGTGTGTGGATTTGGAGGAGCCCTATTTGTATATCTGCACAGAAAAATAGTTGACTTTGTCAGAAGCCAAAAGACTGTCAACCACTTCTTACAGAAAAAGTAAGTAAAACAGCCTTTAAAATCTGTAAAATATTTATTTTGTAAATGTTTGTTTAAATCCCAGCTGCCTTAGTGCAGATTGGATATCATTTTGCTTTATTTTTAAAATTAGATGAATGTAAAATAGTGAATTCTTTCATTCCTTTGTTGCTTTCATGGAAGTGGTATCAAATAAATCCTACAAATGAGATATATAGATTTGACTCTACCCAGGTGAGGTAAATGGGTACCCAGTAGGAAGAAATTCCTTGAATGTTTGAGCACCTTTTAATGGTAGCTCAGTTAAAGCCGGGTTAATAATATGATTGCAGGGCCTTCAGGGAGAACAGTATTCATACTGATGAGGCTACCCTGGGTAAACAAGACATATTATTATTATTGTTATTAACTAGTACTCAAGATTTTGTGAGTGATTTGTTGATTTACTGTTTTTTTTTTCTTGTTTTTTTCCAGCCGTTTGATTTATCCCACCTTGGTAGCTTTTGTGATTTCATCCATCACTTTCCCTCTTGGACTTGGGCAGTTTATGGCTGGCGAGGTAAGTTATATTTTCAGTAAGTAGATTATAATCATTGTTGTGGTTGCAATGATATCCATGATGGCAGTAATGGTTTGCTGGTGACAGGATTGTGGTGTTGTTGATGGGGGTGGTGATGCTATTAATTATGATGGCAACAATGATGATGAGGGGGAAGAGTAAAGAGAAGGATGATTGTATTTATCATGATGCTTGTGGCGGTAATGATGGGTGTTGATGAGTCCGGTGATGGGTTGGTGATGGGGATAATGACAATGACACTAATGGTCATAGATTGCAGTGATGACGATGGCAACATCAGCTTCCTTTAATGTTGCAAATGTGGAGTGCAATCAATTGCAAATGTAAATCACTTTTAGGTTATTGGAACTATCTAATGCCATTGATTATGGTAATAGAAAGAGAATACAAAGTCATAAAATAACTGTAGGTTGTAATTGACACCATATTCACACACTTCTTGCTTCCTTTCTTACTTCCTTTCTTACTTCAATTTCTCAGTTGACCCAGAAGCAGCAGATAAATGAGCTCTTCAGCAACACAACCCTTGGCAATGATCCTGAGGACATCGAGGAGGAGAACATCTATAAACCCTGGCATCGCCCAAACGTCTTTGTCACCTTGGTGGTCTTCATCATCATGGAGGTAAGCCCTTGTTGGCAAGTGAACGCTAATGGGTGGGAGGGGGGAGAGGGGAGGAATTGGGACAGGATCACTCAGCACCATAGCAACCTCAGCATAGCAATCATTTGTTAAGAGTTCAAGAGTGAGCAACAGACCGGATCTATAAATGGCCAGAAATTTAAATTTATATTAGAAATTTAGATATTTAATGTTTTATAGAATTTCACCATTTGAATGTTTAACATTATCTATTAAGTAACCATTTAATTTATTCCTTTATTTTTTTTAAACAAACTCAATGCAAACAATTTATACAAGTAATTTCAGTTGATTCATCTACACTGTATCTTGGTTAACTTAGCACTAATTCTCAACTGAGTTAACCATATTTAAAAAAGAAATTAATGTGAATTGTAAATTATAGTAGACCCAATCAACATGAATGTATTTGTTGGAATTATCCAACTGAGTTAATCATATGTTACGTTTTATATAATACAATTTTATGTTTTATAACCATATGTGTTAATCATATTAGAAAAACGAAATTAATGTGAATTATAAATTGAAGAAGAACCAATTGACATGAATGTATTTGTCTATTAACTTCATTAATCACCTTTCCATTATATTTCCCTCACCCTTGTTTAGTTTTGGATGTCAGCGATAGCCGTGACGCTCCCCGTACCCAGTGGAGTGTTCATACCTGTGTTCACCATCGGGGCAGCGTTTGGACGTCTGGTCGGTGAGGCTATGGCAGTCTGGTTCCCTGAAGGTATCCCTAATGGTGACACTCTTAACAAGGTGGTTCCTGGAGGCTATGCTGTAGTAGGTGAGTTCTTTGGGTGGTTCTTTAATGTTTCATTCTATCTGCTACATGGGTGAGGCTATGGCAGTCTGGTTCCCCGAAGGTATCCCTAATGGTGACACTCTTAACAAGGTGGTTCCTCGTTGCTATGCTGTAGTAAGTGAGTTCTTTAGATAGTCTATTTCTTATTATTGAATTCCTCCATTTGGGGAAGAAGTAAGGTTGCACTGTCAAAGAATTGGTAATTTGAGGAGAGAAACAGGAAGAATATATGAAGGATAGAAATAGTTAACTGCTGCTGATAAGTATCTGCATGCATGGTGATGTAGATATACGGTAGGCTTGCGGTTGCACCATGTGAGAGAGGGGGAGGATTGGGGAGTCCTGAAAAGGACTGTTGGTGTAGCCTTGAAAAAGACTATTGGTTATCTTTCTTAGCTTATAGTTCTAAGGAGAACTAGAGCGCCATTTGGAGAGGATGGGTGGTAGGAGTGGCTCGACGTTTTGAACAGGTTGACTATCCGTCGTCAGGAGTGGGTAATAGCTGGCGTGCATGAGCTTAAGTGACCGCCTTGCGAACGTGGGGGTACTATACATGTCCGTCTGGGCTGGAGTCTCTGGGGTGCTTCGAATCCATGAGTGGGGTGTAGTATTGGTGAGATGCTGTGCGTGTGCTCCCTCTCTCTCACATGGTGCAACCGAAAGCCTACCATATAGAAATAGTTGTTGATGATTTTATTTGATTTAGCACATGGTAATTGCTTCTTCCAATGGGCTCTGGAAGTCTTACCCGAGACAAGGCTCCACACATATTTCTTCACAGGGGCTCCAGATTGAAATATATAGGATCTATATGCATGCGTCTCCTGTTTGTGTTTCTAAATTTCTGGGGTCACAAGTCAAATTTGGTGGCCCATATACACTGGAAATTTGTAAGTGTTGAGTCCTGTCATAGACTTTTGGCGATGAATGACTAGAGGTGTTGTGGTCGAGTTGGTACGTCACCGGACCGTCGATCACAATGTCCGCGGTTCAAGGCCCGCCGCGGCACTAATGTCCTTTGGCAAGACATTGATCTACATTTGCCACACTCAACCCAGGTGAGGTAAATGGGTACCTGGTAGGATTATTTGTTGAAATGCACTGTGCGCTGATAAAGCTGCCAGAGCTAAAGCTAGGGTAATAACTTATGAAGCTCTTTGGAAGCGCATAGAGATGTTATTTCATAACATATTATGCGCTATACAAGAACTGAGCTATTATTACTATTATTATCAATGCTGTTATTTACTTGAATTATAACAAATATATGAAAAGGTGTTCAATGAAAATGTTTATTTTCTCTCTCACAGGTGCTGCAGCATTGTCAGGCAGTGTAACGCATACCATCTCAACATCTGTCATAGTGTTTGAACTCACAGGACAAATAACTCATATTCTACCCGTCATGGTAAGTCGTATATCTACAAATGTCTGTCGTACTTAAAGAGAAGGTTGAGTACTCGGGAGAGGTAAAAAATAAGTGTGGAACAACATCAGAGAAAAAATGTTTCCTAAAAAAGCATGGCTCTTCAAATGCCCTCATATTTTAAAAATGACATGTAACAGCCTAAAAATGTGGACCACATTTTATGACACATGTTTTTGTAGTCTTATATACATATTTCTGTGTAAAGTACTTTTTGCTTTAACCAAGACATGGCCAAATTTCTTATCATTTTGATGATTCCAGAACCTTGCAGTACACCCCAATACTTACATGCTACATTTTCTGATCCATTCCACAACTTTTCTTTCACAATGCAATCGCATGACCAGAACTCAACTTTATCTTTAAATTGATGTCAGGCATTTAATTAAAATGTCCATATGTACTACTGTGTTGAAATTGATAATGTAGACAAAAGATGTCGTCAAGAGAATGAATTTCGAAAAATTGTTAGGAACAGAAAGACAGTGAATTTGAAGAGGAGCATGAATAAGCAGAATGGAGGAAAGAGGTAAAGGATAGTGGTGAAATTAGAATCAAATATAATTATGCTGAAATTAATCTTTCATGAAATCATCTACTGTCATAGAAACATAATATTTGCTTTCTGCTGCTGCCACAAAAAGTACACCAACACTTAACATATAAAACATAATAATAATAGGTGCAATTCATGTTTTTCTGTATTTTACTCTTCTTGATCTAATGTACCACATCTGAAATAATTTGTTCTTAACTTACCCAATTTACTGACTGTGTTACAATATATTTGGCCTCTCCAGATTGCGGTTTTAATTGCCAATGCTATAGCACAGCTGCTTCAACCATCTATCTATGATAGCATCATACGCATCAAGAAACTCCCATACCTACCTGATATTAGCCATGCTGGATCTAAGTAAGTAGAGTGCGTGTGTGTAATTTGGGTTTTTACAAACGTGTATCAATCAGATATGATTATTTACATCACCATCCTAAAGATGTAACTCGTCTCGGATTGTGGTCCGCTGAGTCATTTTGTAGGCGAAGACAGAGAGCTGACTGTACCGTAGACATTACCCTTAGACAAGTCATATCTCCTGATGTAAACACTTTAAACAAAAAAAATTATTTCATGGATTATTTTTTAAATGGAGTGTCTTTGAAGAATTTCAGTGAATTTTTCAATAGCGCTAAAAATGCCATCCATGAACAATGCTTCCAAGAAATTTCTTTGACAAACTGAACCCTTATGTGGTATGTCAGAATTGTGATAGTCCATTTACTATTCTATGTAAGAAAATAATAATTCCAAACATTGGTGAAATAATTAGGGCCCATGTCTTCAGTGTAAAAGGTGCTATGTAAATTTGAACTATTTTTATTCTTATGACCAAAATGTTATGTTTCTGATAATTTTCTCTTCAGGACATACAACATTTTTGTGGAAGACATCATGGTACGCAATATGAAATTCATCTCTTGGCTCTCCACCTACAAGGAACTTCAAGATCTACTCAACAACTCATCACTGACATCCTTCCCTCTGGTGGATGCCCCAGGTGAGATGTTATAGGTTGAAGTGGTGGTGATGATGGTCGTGGTGGTAGTGATGATTGTGGTAATGGTAGTGGTTGTGGTGATGGTACTATAGTAGTGATGCAAGGAACTTCAAGATCTACTCAACAACTCATCACTGACATCCTTCCCTCTGGTGGATGCCCCAGGTATGATGTCATAATTTGTAGAGGTGGTGATGATGATGGTGGTAATGGTGGTGGTGGTTGTGGTAGTGATGATGGTACTGTAGTAGTTGTACAAGGAACTTCAAGATCTACTCAATAACTCATCACTAACATCCTTCCCTCTGGTGAATGCCCCAGGTAAGATGTTATAAGTTGAAGTGGTGGTGATGATGGTCGTGGTGGTAGTGATGATTGTGGTAATGGTAGTGGTTGTGGTGGTGGTGGTGGTAGTGATGATGGTACTGTGGTAGTTGTACAAGGAACTTCAAGATCTACTCAATAACTCATCACTAACATCATTTCCTCTGGTGGATGCCCCAGGTATGATGTCATAATTTGTAGAGGTGGTGATGATGATGGTGGTAGTGGTGGTGGTGGTGGTGGTAGTGATGATAGTATTGTTGTGGTTGTACAAGGAACTTCTAGATCTACTCAATAACTCATCACTAACATCCTTCCCTCTGGTGGATGCCCCAGGTAAGATGTTATAAGATGATTGTGGTAATGGTGGTAATGGTGGTAGTGGTAGTGATGGTGGTGGTATTGGTGGTCGTAGTGGTGGTGATGGTGGTTGTGTTGGTGGTGGTATTGATGATGGTAATATAGTAGTTATACAAGGAACTTCAAGATCTACTCAACAACTCATCACTAACATCCTTTCCTCTGGTGGATGCCCCAGGTGAGATAGAAGTAAATTATTGCAGTTTATTGACAGAGGTAGTGGTTGGAGTTGGAGTTTTGTTTACGCGACACACAAACACAGAGTCCATAGTTCTCATTGGCTCTGTTCAAAGAACAGAACTTGCCTTGATGCTGGAGAAGAAGATCGGTAGAGCCAGACAGATCCTTGTAGCTATCAGCAATAACAGTGCTGTGAAGACATTGCAAGACCCTAAACCTAACTCTCTTTCTCTCTCTCTCTCTCTCTCTCTCTCTTTAATGCCACACACACACACACACACACACAGAGTCTATGGTTCTCATCGGCTCTGTTCAAAGAACAGAACTGGCTTTCATGCTTGAGAAGAAGATCGGTGGAGCCAGACGGATCCTGGTTGCTACCACCAAGAGTCGCAGATCACAAGGTCTAGGTCTAGACGGGAACCCGGAGGCCTCAGGAGAAGAGAATGTGCCAGTGGTGGAGTTTCACAAAAAGGTAGGGACAGAGACGCACTGTAGAATACATGTACCTCTTAGTTCAATTCCCTTCAAAATGGAGTTTGTAAAACTTTAAATGATAGTTTTAATATTGATAATCGCAACGCTTGTATATATATATATACATAGTGTTTGGATTTAATTGAAGTCTTGCACCTGCTGTATGCCTCTCCATTCCCCTTTGTGCCTTCAGCTATCATACATTCTCTAACACAGCTAGCATTTATTTGTGGTATTTATTTAAAGTTTAGTTTGAATTTATCACATTAAAAAAAATTATGCAAGAGTATTACCTTTAGTTTGAATTTATTCATTTGTTTTATGTTTATACAAGAAAATTACCTCTAGAGACATAAGTGCTGGGTCAGGTTTCAAACCTATGACTGTTCAAACCTATGACCTATGACCTGAGGCTCTCCAGTGAAGTGTTCAAAGGTTCTAAAGTCCTTTCAGTTCTTGATAGAAATATCTTAACCGGTTGACCATTAAATCCTCTAATTCCCATATGCTTAATACAGAGACCACCCGATTCCAGTAGGCAATGAGTTAATAAAGTTTAATGTATTTTGTGTTTATTTTCTGCTTTTCCTTCAGCCATCATCTAATGAGAGAGCTGTTAGTATCAACCTCTCACCGGTTACAGAAGGTGATTATTAGAAGGAGTTGTGATAAAATGGGTATATCACTTTCTCTCTTGGAAGGTTCTTGAGATTTGTATTTCTCTGAGCTGCATTTCATCCTGCTTTCATTCCAGGAGATCCATAGAATCCAGTTGTTGTTTTTTTAAAGGAAAAATTATGATATGGCAGTTTTAAAGGCATCGTTTAACAATGTTAAATCTGAGATGCATGGCCCTACGTGTCATCAGTGTCTGTGATATGGTTAAATATTGAAGCCCTAAAAATAAATAAATCGCGCTTCAAAATGATCATGAAGTGCCTCAACAAAGTGAAAATCTTTGAGTGACCAGTTTTACCATACTCGTTTTCCCCAATAGACTGTAGTGTTATGAAAACCATTAGGCAAACACAAAATTTGATTTCGATTTCCAATCATAAATATCTTGATAATCAGACAAGCGATCGGCTAGTAAAAGTCATGTGGTTCCGTTCTGACCTGAAGGTTTATAATTATCATTGCAGCATGAGCTAAATCCAGGATTTTGTTTCAGAATCTGAGACAAAGTTACCCAATCCCTTTAAAGAATACTGTTACGGAGTGTGCCACAACTGATCTTTACATTTTGTTATTGACATGTATACTAGTAAACAAATCAGTTTCATTATTAATTTTCTAGTTATGAAAATATATTATTATTCTTGTTTAATGCATAATCAAACAAACTATTCAACATCAAATTCTAGTTTTGAATTTGTTTAGCAGCAAGCCAATAATTGTTGGATCTGAAAAACAGTTTGCGCAAAAGTGAGTCATGGTCTTTGTTGTTGTAAGATATCCTTCTTTGTGTTATGGTATCATCAATAGCTGCAGTTGTAAGAAGCTGTAATGATTATTATTTGTTTTACCTTGTTTTTCTAAATATTTTGATATAGATAAACCTGAATCATCCAAAGGATTTGAGGTGAGTTTTCTCCTTTCATATTACTTGTTTGTTCTGTTGTCCATTAGGGGCATATTGGTACATACAGGTGTATTTATTGAAATGTATAGTTTATGAGTCATATTGTGATGATCACGTTGATGTCAGATTATATATTTGTCACGGAATTGGGTTCAACAATTTCTGAGTGTCAATGTATTAAATCATTGTTTTATGTCAATATGATCATGACTTTGTCTTTTTTTGAAGATGATTAGCTCATTCATGTTGCCAGGACAATTTTCACATTCTGTGAAGAAGTTCATTTTAGGTAATCAGCAGAATCTTAAATGAATTTGCATTTGGTAGATTATGACATGCTCATTTTTCACAGAAACTTGTTCGCTCACTATCGAACAGTCCAAGAAAGGTATATGGAAAGTTTTTCTCCTTTTCACTGATTTGTCCATGTTCTACTGCACTGTTGTTCGGAATTGCAGTTCTGTTTTACTAGCGTTTGTCATAGTGACAAACTTGTGTTAAATTTTCTCAGAAGATATGCATATTAATCTTTTGAAAAGAAAATGGATTTGTTTTTAGCAGCTATGACATTCTTTTAGAATAGAGTAGCTTGCTGTGATATAATTAGAAGTACAATTGACTAATGGTAACATATACTTGTATCTAATCGACTGTTGTCTTCAGTGTTGCATTGTAACATACAGCATAAAACACAGCCACATATGACAACACATTATATTAGTACTTAACTTTAAAAAACATCATCAACAACAAAAACAACCAAAATAAAATGAAAGTAGGTGATGATCTGCATGAAGTAGTTCCATGAACTATGCCTTTCAAACCACATGTAGGAAACTTCGTTTGTTGGTAAATATCTAGTAGATGGGAATGTCCAATCCATATTTCCCATATGTTACTGACCACATCTAAGATTTCAGTTTATCTGATGATGATGATATCAAGCTGATAGCCCTACTAGAGCTTGAAACAGACACAATTAAAATTATTCTTCTAATTTTCAATTTTTTTTTTTTATTAATCCCTACTTTAATTCAGAAATATTTGGTAACGAATGGTACATACCTGAAATTGCCCAGACACAGGTGTCATTGCAGGGCATTAGAATCCAGAGAGTTGGAACTAATGCCTTCTGGTTGAAATCTGCAATTTCAACATTCAGTTTTTCTGTTTTTCTGCTAACTAAATCCTTATCTTACACCTACACTACCATAACCATAAAGTGAACTGTATAACGTACATTTTTACAAAACATGATGTCAGTTTATTTTACATCGATTAATGGGTCTAAGGAAATAATTATCTGTAGGTGTATATGCTTTAGTACCTCTTTAAGATTGACATAGCTACAAATGTAACGTTCAGGACACACTGTTCAAGATATTCATGCAAATAGGTTTCATTCATAAAATGACCTACATATTGTATGATCACTATTTACCGTACCGTGTTGGATATTGTGCAAATTTCTTTGATCCCTCTCGCAATAATGGTATGCATCTCCATGCAACTACACTGTATGTTGGTGTCCATTGCATGTATATAATATATGTTTGTGGATTTTTTCCAGTTCTTTAGCTATTGCACCTGGTTAAATTTAGCAATTTGTCTGAAATTTGCTCCTTTAGATGCATTATAGTCTGTTGAGAGCCAGAAGGGCATATACGAGTACACAGAGTTAAGATCCTTTTTGCTCTATGCAGACTATGTGTATAATTATCCTTGTCTTAATGACTGTTGTCAACTCGTCATGGTAATGTAAGATTGTGATGTAAAATGTTTGTGCCAAATATCTACCCTACATGTTAGACAATACATTAAAAAGACTACACAGTTTGTATCTACACATGTAGATGAGGTACATGTAGCATCATTTTTCTAGATTCTATTAATGTTTTAGTTTGGTCAGTCCCAATAATAGCCCTGTTGTTGGGTCAATTTGTTTAATTTTTTTTCTTCTTTTGGGCCTTTTTAGACTTTTAACGTCTAAGTCAACATTTTAAAGTTCTTGAACAGTTGTCAAAATGTGAAATTGTCATAGATAAACTGATCACAAATAAAGTTATATATTACTGAACATACAACATGTACATGTGAAAATGGCAAGGGTAAAAAAATATCTTCCCCATAAAAATGGTGTACAATCTTTATTCCCCTTCGAATATACACAGTATAGTTGGACTGGACTGTCTTAGATAACTGAAGGATTGTCGTAGAAGTCTACAACTGTGCTGTAATTTGAAAATCAAGCATAAAACATAGATGTACTCCTCCTCCCTCCTCTCCCTCCCCTTCAACATCATTTACATATAGATGCATGTACATACCTATACATGTTCTTGTTATAGAATGCATCAGTAGATGAATATCAAGTTTGTATTATCAGTCGTTGAAATGCATGATCAATGTTTGGTTGTGGTGGTACTATTGTGTATTTCACATGCATGTGTTTCGGTGGATCTTGCTTCTTTTGTTTAGGGTGCATCCTCAAATAGTTCCCCCACAGCATCCCTAGACTATAAACGTGCATCAGTGTTTGGCAGACAAATTAGATTGGTGAGTTTGTGGAAATGTTCCTTTATTCTGCATCTTCCGCCCCTCTCATCATCATCATCAGCATCATCATAATTATTATCATCATCATCAATCATGATCATTATATTCATCATTTCAATTCAATTCAATTTTATTGTACAATGATTGGAAATTTGTTTCGTTTGCATGGCAATACAAGATTACAGATTATAAACATCAATAAGATACAAATGGATACAGGATAGTACATTTGACTTGAACATAGATCACACGAAATCATCATTATCATTATCATCATCATCGTCATCATCATCACCATCACCATCATCATCCTTATCATTATCATTATTATCATTATCATCATCATTATCATCATCATCATCATCATCATCATCGTCATCATCATCATCATCATCATCCTCATCATCATAATCATCATCGTCATCATCATCATCATCATCATCCTCATCATCATCATCATCATCATCATCATCATCATCATCAGCATCATCATCATCATCGTCATCGTCATCAACGTCATCGTCATCATCTTCATCATTATCATCATCATCATCATCATCATCGTCACCACATTTCTGTCTCTCAACAGACAAACGCGCATCAGCAAGCTCAATCATAATTATTATTTACTCTAATCTCTTAATTATTGATAATGGCAAATACTAGAAATTATCAGCATAGAATCAATTAATGCCATATTTCATAGTTTTGAAAATGAAAGCTCTTGTGCATAGGAATGGACAAAACAAAATGTCTGGTATTCCCCATGTTTATAGCCGTTTCATGGTATCGATGATATTTTCTAGATAGATTCACTTCATATCATGCCCATAAACAAAATTACTTTCGATCAATCACATTTTAACCATATTTATAACACTTGTTTAATTTACTTCATTATTGAGTCATGCCTATATACAATCACTATTTCATCATTCACTATAGCACTCTAGGCTATTTATAGTCATGATGTTTGTGGGATAAAAGAGTTAACGCTTTTTCTATACACATAGGCGGATGATGATAAAGTATAATATTATCACATTATATCACTCGTGGAAATTGATGTAATGTTTAGTGAATCCAACAATCTGCATATACATGTAATTTTTCAGAGCACACATAAATCATGCAAAGCCTTTACTTTGTTTAGATAGATGTAGGTTTTTTTCCTCTTTGAATTAACTCATGTGAGACATGCCTTAAATTCATGTAGTGGTATATTTATTGGCATTAATGTAGTGTACTGGCATATTTCATAACTGCCCATTCAATAGCTACATGTAGTATGAATGTGATGAGATTCATTTTATATGTGTCTTGTAAAAGTTCTGCTGAATGTCTCACACATTTTCCAAAAATTTATGAATTTTGTTTTCACTTTCAGTTGCACTTATCCATTAGTATCTTTGATAATTCTACACTTCTCTATTTTATGCCAATAAACTTGATTGAATGGTTAATGTGTTGTCAATGTACAATTTTGCTTCTAACAGTCCAACACATGTACCTCTGCTAGCACTCTATACAAATATAGAAAAAGAAGGAAACCAAGATTTTTTTATTGAATTAAAAAGTCTTTCCAACTAGACGACTAAAGCTTGATGCATGATACCTATACAAATTCCCCTGGTTTGTGGCATTATCAAGAAAATGGCTGCACCCATGTCAAGCTAAAAGGCATTACATCATGCCAAGAATATTTTCATTCAAATATCTCTTGTACATTTTTGTAAGGAATAATAAATCTTGTATTACAGCATACCTACCCTTCTTCTTGAGGGTGAGGTTTACTTTAAGGTCCTTTCAGACATGGCTGAAAGAAAATGGCTGAAAGAAAAATACAAACAAAAATGCTGTGGCAAAATGGCATGCGAGTGTGCTTCACAATTCTGTATTAAATACAACACAGAGATGAGAGATTATGTGTGGGGTTGAACTTCCGGGAAGCGTTGAGACACCGTTGCCTCTTGCCATTTATTTACATGCAAGTTTCATGCAATGTTTAAATACCACACTTTTTTAATAGGATGTTTGCTGTGCAATGTCTGAAAGTCATTTTTGTTCTGTATGATACCTCAGTCACACTGCCGAATTGACTCCAAACCAACTCCCGTAATCCTTGAGTCATTCTGTTATCAGGCTCATCGATGTGACTGGGTACGATGTTTGCTGTGCCATGTCTGAAAGTCATTTTTGTTCTGTATGATACCTCAGTCACACTGCCGAATCGACTCCAAACCAACTCCCGTAATCCTTGAGTCATTCTGTTATCAGGCTCATCGATGTGACTGGGTCGTGGTCTCTATGCACTGGGCTCGTTGTATTCAAGTGTAATCAAGTAGTTTTCACTTTAGCACTGCTTTTTTTCTTTCTATCTTTCTAATTGGGTTTATAAATTCTATGTGTTTCTATCTTCTACTCTACTAGAATTCACGAAAAGTAAGTAGCTTTGTTGATTTCTGGCCTATACCCAAATATATATCCTGTATGACAAAATTACAATGACAGAATGCATGAACACTTCATGTTATTATCATATGTGCATGTATGGCATGGCTTTTAACTTGGAAACATATTCAGTCATGCCTTGAAAAATGAATTTTAAGTTTTTCTCTGACAAAAGGAACGTAACATAAAACATGCAGTGGTGAATCCAGCAGTCTTTCGTGGGGGTGTGTGTGTGTCAGGGAGGGGGGGGGGGGGGGTATACAAATACATGTTTACGTGTAGCTCTATCCCTGACATGCTTCATATTGATTGCCCAAAAGGTTGAAGGGTAGTGATTTTTTTTTTAAAGCAAAATGTTTCAACCATTAACATTACAGCCTTTTGCTTCATAACCTCCCACCCCTTTCACCCCTCCAGTATCTCCCCTCACTCCCTAAGAAAATGGTATAACTTTTTATATAAACCCCCACCATAAAAAAGAGAGAAAATATGATACAATACAATAAGAAATGTGTTGCCCTTCTATTGTATGTCATATGCTTAGATGCCCACCTGTATACTTCATATTTGATGCTTGGTTGCTTTTTCTGCATTAATCTCTTAATGAAATACATTTACATCATACATGTAAATTTACACATGTATGTTGTAATTGCATTACCCTTTGTATGAATAAATAGTATACAGGTAAACATGCAATGGTGCATGTAAATTTTCTCTGTCTGCTTTAGCAAAATTAAACATGAAATTGTGTAATTATATATTCCATTATTTTCCTTTTTCTTTCTATTGTAAATGTACCTGTATGACACATCCCTATGAAAGGAGTAGTTTTTCATGTATTTTGCATGGTAACAAATAATATTTAACCTTGTCATGAAAATACATGTACCGGTATGTGACATTCTTTTTTGTCTATCTGCCTTATTTAGCTTGAGGTAAATTACTTGTGAACTAAACTTTACATATATATTATTCTTAAGTTACACAAATGTAAGCATTTTCATATAAAACTAACGGTCATGTCAATGTATGCATGAACATTTTGTAGAAACTTGCTTGCATCTACTATTAAATGTTAAAGATAAAGACCAGTAATGGTCATGCGATTGCATTGTGAAAGAAACGTTGTGGAATCGATCAGAAAAGGTCGATCATCTAGCATCTAGCATCTGCAAGGTTCTGGAATCATCAAAATGATAAGAAATTTGGCCCATTCTTCGTAAAGTTACAAGCACTATACACAGAAAGATGTATATGGGACTACCCTATCTCTCTCACCAGACCATGAGAGAAATAAATTTACCAAATATATGAATTAGTAGGCGGTTTCCCGGCAAATTTCGTATCATCATGTATTAGTCAAAACATATTCTTTCACATGATTGGTAATGAGAGCTTCCATTTCATTTTTTGAAATTGGGGCGTTGCCAATACTGGTCTTTACCTTTAAAGACATATTTTATTTGAATTTATTTTGATATTATATCATTGATTCCTAGCTAATGAACAACACCAAGATGATTGAATATACAGTGATATTTTTTCTTGTAAACCTATCCTCCTTACATGAAATATCACAGTGGTATTCAAAGGGTTAACAGTTCAATGTTTACATCAATGTGTTTGTTATGTTGTCTAAGCTTATAGCCTTTCAATCCTGCATTAAAGCCTCATTGATACATGTTGTGGTAAACCATTCCCCCCCCCCCCCCCAAAAAAAAAGTCTCCCCAAAATGAAAAAATTGTACATATATTATAATAAGTAAGTGCAAGAGGATCGACTGTACTCATTTGGAAGAAGAGAAAAGGAAGAAGAATAATTCTAGTGGCAGTACAACACTCTCCTTCAACCCCCCCCCCCCCAAAAAAAAAACATACCTGTAGCTAACGGCAATGGTAGATTATACTTTATATATCTCTCCTACTGTTCTGATCTTTAAGTGGTCTATTATAAGATACAGATATTTTAATGCACTCAATGCTGTGTCATTTTATTGTGCCACATGTTTGTTTAAATTAGCCTTAATGGTTTACTGCAGCCTGTCTGTATTAAGCATTACCATGCCGACCATAGGAACACATATTAAGGTAATGAATGGCCATGACATTATCAATAGGTAATAGGATGAATGGAGTCTACTGTCTGTAGCACATTAACCTGTGGACTAACCGAACCCTTTCATACTCATGGTTCTAGTACTACATGTAGATTATTGGTTGATGGACCGTCCAGGAGGCAAGTTGTCTCGCTAAGGCCAGTAAAGATATCCTTTCTACAGTGGCAGATTCATTATTGGAAATACAGGAGTGTGATTGTGGCTTGCAAAGTTGGTGGCTTGCAAACACACATCACTGACTATTCTGTCTTTTGCGTTCTGGACAGGTCTTTTCATGCCACAACATTTCGCTACTTAAATGGACATGACTTTAAACTTTTCATGTTTTATCACTTAGTAATTATCAAAGCTCCTCCCCGAATTTGATAGCATGTGCTCATTGTAACAATAGCTGGTATTTTACTGACAAAGTACACAAAATAACTCAGACGTCAGACATGATTACGGTAGCGAATGCCTATAATCTGCCCCAGGGTCAGGGGTCATAACATGGAACATAAATATTCATGTATGCAGATATTGAGACACTCATTTCCAAATATCATGCTCAATATATTGTTTGGTAAACCATTTTAAACCCATAACTACTAATATACAAATACTTGGTTGTTCTTGATATGTTAACTGCAAGATGTCTGTCCATCATTTCATGAAATGCATGTATTTATGATTGCATCTTTATCATCATCATATTAACTATTTCATCATTTTCTCCCTTCCATGCACCCTATACAATCCATTTTTAGTATGAGGTAAGAATGACATACATTAAAAAAAATGTGCACAACAAGATTTGGCACTGTGTTAGAGTTCGTGTTTTGTTGGTGTTTCACCTTTAAGCACCCTTTTCAATTGTTGCCTTATTCCTTATTTCAGTGTCAGCATTTTGTTCAAATATCTTTGAAGAATTTATATGCATGGGCTTTAGATAGAGACAAAAATGGAAAAAGCAGTGAAAGGTTGAGAAGGAGAAGGATAATGGGAAGGAGAGGAAAGAAGGGATGAAACAGAAGAGAGAAAGAGAGACAGACATAGAGAGACAGACATACAGACAGACAGACAGATATACATACTGACAGAGGAGAGAGAGAGAGAGAGAGAGACATACAGACAGACAGACAGACAGAGAAGAGAGAGAGAGAGAGAGACATACAGACAGACAGACAGACATACAGACAGAGGAGAGAGAGAGAGAGACATACAGACAGACAGACAGACAGACAGAGAAGAGAGAGAGAGAGAGAGACATACAGACAGACATACAGACAGAGGAGAGAGAGAGAGAGAGAGAGAGAGAGAGGGGTGAGGGAGTAAACAAAGAAAGCAAAAATGCATTTTGAATTCTTGTTCTGGTGAATCTGTGGAAAAAAGTTGTTTCAAATTCAAGTTTCATCCCATGTAATGTATTAATTGGATATTCTCTTGCATGGAACTGCATGTTTGTTTCATTATTGCTGTGCGTGAAAAAAAATACTTGCATGCATAACTGTCTTTGTGATGTCACAATGGCAAAGTGGGTAAATCTGTTTGTGCATTATGTGTGACCTTCTATCCGTCTCATCCTGTACAGTATTCTCAGATGAATGTTAATACTAGCACATTAATGACTCATCATCAACCATGTTAGAGCTATATCAGTCTTGATGTTTCAAGGCTTCCAAAGATACTTCTTCTTCAAATTGCTTGTGCATTTTTGGCAGCCAGCACTGAAGCGCTTGTACAATTGTATAACCTAAAAATTAATATCTGAAGTATGAGGAAATAAGATATTAGATATAAAGGACATAGTAGTAATTGAAGTATATCATGTGCCAGCACATGAATATCTTCTTAATCCATTTGAGACTCTCCAATTCATTTGTTTACCCTGCATGTTTTACGGGCCAAGGATTTCAAACACAGCTGGTATCCAAGCTTCCTATGATATTTCTTCTTCAAATTGCTAGTGCATTTATTGACAGCTTTTATGTTTTTACAATTTAATAACCTTAAAATTAATATCTCAAGTATGAGGAAAAATATTAAAAGAAATAAGATATTAGATATAAAGGACATAGTAGTAATTGAAGTATATTATGTGCCAGCACATGAGCATGTTTTTAATCCAGTTGAGACCCTTCAATTCATTTGTAGACCCTGCATATGTTACGGGCCAAGGATTTCAAATACAGCTGCTACTGCTAGTTTGATCCTGCATGATACACATTCAAGATAACTTTTATTTCCCAGTCTTTCTTTCCTCATTGTGTTGAAAATTGGTTTGATTTATTGAAATACTATTTTCCATCTTTACACAAAGTGAAGATTATGTTAAAATCAAATTCTTCTCTGGTTGTGAATAACAGGCAAGAGAGAGTTAAAAAGTATTCCTCCATTCCTTTGCTCATTGTGTTGAAAATTGGTTTTATTTATTGAAATTCTATTTTCATTCTTTCCAAGAATTCAAGATAATGTTGAAATTAAACTCTTCTCTGGTTGTGAATAACAGGCAAGAGAGAGTTAAAAAGTATTTCTCCATTCCTTTGCTCATTGTGTTGAAAATTGGTTTGATTTATTGAAATTCTATTTTCCATCTTTTCATAAATTCAAGATAAAGTTAAAATCAAACTCTTCTCTGGTTGTGAATAACAGTCAAGAAAGAGAGAGAGTTAGAAAGTGACTCGGGTCATCTTTCTGTAGTCCTGTCAGATCTTAATTTCAAGTTCACAGCTATTCAATATCCAAAGGATTTACAGGATAACACAATATTTGTTTAGTAATATGACACTCGATGTGACAGGGCCGACAAGTGGCCGGTGATTAACTTTATGTGTGTGTGTGTGTGAACATTCGAGAGAAAGAGGAGAGAGAGAGAGTGTTTGAACATTCAAGACAAAGGGGAGAGAGAAAGACAGAGAGAGAGAGAAAAAAAAAGATAGACAGACAGACAGACAGGGAGAGAGAGAGAGAGTGTGTTTGAACATTCAAAACAAAGGGGGGAGAGAAAGAGAAAAAGACAGAGATAGACAGATAGACAGACAGAGAGGGAGAGAGAGAGAGAGTGTGTGAACATTAAAGAGGAAGGGGAGAGAGAAAGACACACAGAGAGAGATAGAGAGAGAGAAAGACAGAGATAGACAGACAAAGAGGGAGAGAAAGAGAGTGTGAACATTCAAAAGAAAGGGGAGAGAGAAAGACAAAGAGAGAGAGAGACAGAGAAAGACAGAGAGGGAGAGAGAGAGTGTGTGTGTGCTTAGAATTGTAAAGAAATGTCCTTGTATTTTTCAACTGCAAGCTATCTTTTGCAAAAGCAGGTGTGAAATTAGTATATTGTTGACTTTTCTTGTATTTTTGTTTTGGTTTGTTATTGTTGTTTTGTGAGCTGACATTGTTCTCTGAATTTTTGCTCTCTTTTCAATGTGAACTAAAATTTAGCCATTCTACTAACAAAGCATATTTTCTTATTTATAGTTTAATGTTTGTGTTGACCACCTTTCTACTCATTGCTTCAAATACTGTTGCTTCAAATTTTGCTTCAAATTTTTTCATCAGAATTGTTTTGATACCGATATTTGTGTGACACCCCTCCATTCAACCCTTCATCGATGTCTATTAGAAAAAATATTGTATTAAAATGCCTGCATTTAATGGAATATTCTGTGTATCATTTCGTCCTTGTTTTCACGAAGTGACGGTAGTGAGGAAAATCGTCATGCAAAGTGAGTGCAATTTTTTTTCACTACCGTCACTTCGTGAAAACAGCGACGATTTGTGCCTACAATATAATATATGAGGGACAATAAAGAAATCGTAGTAGTGATACATGCCTCTTTTACTATGTTTATTGAATATGTTTGTGTATCTGGTCATCTGAGAGCATAAAGGCCTTAAGTCTCTTTGCAAAGCATTGTTGGTTAATGCCCTTTTGCTCTTAGGGAACAATGTGTTTTGTTGCCCATAACTTTGGAATATTTTTTCTTACCTCTTTTTATGAAATGATTGTGAAAACATGATTTACTCTTGATGGAAAAAGTTGACATCTTCTCAGAACTTTATTGCTCAATCACTTTAACTCTTTAGACTTCAAACTTGATTTGTCACCATGTATGTCTCTTGAGAATGTGACGTGTTTAAGCTTACTTCTAAAAGTATTTGATAAAGGCCCTAAAGTCCACCTTTCATTGTTGAATTAGTGGGGAAAAACGTACAAGGGGTATGAATAATTTAATTGTCAACTGTAAGACAAATTTATTCCAACTTTCTGAGCAACAGTTACACTTGGGATCTAAACTCTACATTGTATTGACCTAAATTTGAACTTCTTGTAAAGCTCACGAGTGTATGACACATACTCTTGCGACACTTGCTCTGCGGTCAATCTCCTAAACTAACCAAAGCCCTAACCTCAACCCAGGATCCACCACATACCTAACCCTTATGCCTCAGTCACACCTTTGCGTATTTGGCTTGCGTATTGCTGCGTATTTATGGCGAGCCGTTTTAACATTTATTCCTATTTCTTGATATCGAGAATTGAATTCTTAATACCAAGAAATCAAGTTTTTATATCAAGAATTACCATTGCTTTGCAACAGAAAATCATTTCTTGATATCAAGAATTCATTTCTTGACATCAAGATATAGGAATAAATGATAAAACGGCTTGCCATAAATACGCAGCAATACGCAAGTCAAATACGCAAAGGTGTGACTGAGGCATTACCTTTATCCTATTCCTAAGCTGAATAGGCCAGTTTACCAACATATTCAAATTTATGGATGTATCTTTCCTGGGGACCCAGTGACGAGTCATTCCATTAACCTGTTGTTAATGAATGAACTACAATACTTGGAATCCAGTCTGCATACATTAGCTGTTGCTATGTCGGGCAAGCCTCAGACAAGCTTTCAGGTTGTCAAGAACAACTTTTGGTTAGAAAGTATGCCTGAAATTTGAATATATATGTTGGTTAACCGGTCTGTTGAAACACTAACCCTATGGCCTGAATTCACCAAGGTTTGTCTGAACCTTGGTCTGAAACGCATCAAAACGCGTCATATGACGCACATAAACCTAGGTTTGTCGACAAACCTCCTTTGTGAATTTGGGCCTATATCTTTGAGAAAATAAACCCAGGGCAAATGTCACCCGAGCAATTGGTGGATTACCAAATCCATACCCCAAGCTGTTCAAATGAAAGAGTCATTTTAGTAATATAGCATGTTATATATTATTTATAGACATACAACAAATTTAATTTTTTATTTCAGACAATAGTTAACTCATATCATTTTACACAGAGTTAATGCCTTTCTGACTCTGATCAGACAATGTGTTCTAAAAGATACCATGTGCTCAGCAAAGATAATTGTTATAGTCATGTGTTAACAAATTAGCAGTCCTACAATATGATTCGGGAAGAACAATTATAGTTGGCATTAGATGTGTTTATATTGCAATGTATCATTCCTTGGGGACAATCATTAGCGCTTCCTGTTTTGCCGTCTTGGTTTCCTTAGGGATTTAAAAATCTTGAATAGAAATATACTGGAGATGATAACAATATTATGAACAAAAGTTAAAGTCTAATCAAGTTGATGGTTTGTGTTTCCTGTGGGGGATAATAATAGGAAGTTTGCTATGAATATATTTCTAACTATACAGTGTTTCTGTTTCTTTTTCTTGAATTATCTGTTGCTCTGCCCCCTCTTTCCTCTTGTCTCCTTTGCTTTGCTATCCACATCCCCCCTGCTGTTTGCAACCCCTCTATCTGTCTTTGTCTTTTTCTGTCTCCGTCTCCGTCTCCGTCTCTCTTTCACTCTTCCTTTGACTTTTTCTCTTTCTACCTGTTTCTCTCTTTATTCCAATCCTCTTGCTTCATCCTCCGCCCTCTCTCTCTCTCTCTCTCTCTCTCTCTCGATTATGCTCTTCTCTCTTTTTTTCTTCTCTCTTTATCCCCTCTAATTCTCTCTTTTTCTCTCTTTGTCTCTCTCTTTCACCCCCTCCTTAACTTCAACCTCTCTCATTTTCTCTCTTATTCTCTTTATCTTTTATTCTCTTTATCACTACCCCCCCCCCCCCCTCTCTCTCTCTCTCTCTCTCTCCCCCCTTTCTCTTTCTCTTTCTCTTTCATTCTCTCTATGCAGTCTATTGGAACCTTTGAGGATATGACAGAAGAAGAGGTAAGTACTGAACTCCATGTAGCCCCTATTGAGGGGGCGCCATATACATGTATACAGTGCGTCCCAGAAAAAAAAAATCAACTTTCTAGAAATATGATTTATTCTTTGAAATTCAGATACCGTCCACAAAATGACTTTTTGGTTTCCTCTCTTCGAATTTAATCTTAATCACTCATGCGTAAAATATGCATCATATGAGTCGCATCAAATGAAAGAGGAGGATCTAAGCTTTACAAGTATGTGTCATTTATCAATTATAATTGTGATTAAGCTATGATAAAACATCGATAATTCTTCGTTTCGTTTTTTCTGGGACGCACTGTATATATATATATTAATGACTGATTATGTCAAGTACAGTCAAACCTGTCCATAGCAACCGCCAATGAGAAAACACAAAAAGTGGTCTTTGTAGACAGGTTCCTTTAGTACATGATTCATTGAGAAACGATTGTCAAAGGAAACAAAAAATGTGGTCTTTGTAGACAGGTGATCACTAAAAGCAGGTTTGACTGTGTAATGATAGAATTGGCCTATGAATGTAGGGAAGATATTGGATTTGAGAATGTTAGTGTTAAAGGATTATCATCCCTCTCTCCCCTTTTCAATATAATTAACATTTCTATACTGCCATATACATTGTACAACAAGACTGTGATATAGCAAGAAAGTAAACCCTAAGAATAATTGATAAGTCATTTTAACTTCATCACATGCAATGATGCATGTATATTATCATAACAAGGAAACACTTCACTTTCATGTGTTTAAGCAGTTATATAGGAGTAAATGCATTTAGATAAAATGATTTCAAGGATTGTAGGACAAATTACGAGAGAGACAATGAGAGACAATGATTGGCCTATGAATGTAACCAACTCCACAACCAACACGCCAACCACCAACACTTCACCAATCCAGCCATCTGTTAGCCCGGACACCACCTACAACCACCCTACCACACCCACCCAACTAGCCTCTTCACCCACACAAGCACCGCCCACGCCCACACCTCGCTACAACCTACGCCAACGCCGAAACCGCCGACCAACACACACAGACCGACACCACTAATATCTATCCTCACCGCCGATCGATACACCCACTTAACGAACCACACAACCCCCCCCCCCCCTGCTACCCCGCCGACACCCACCACACGACGTCCGCATAACCGCCGCCCACTCGTTTCCCGCCAATTCACGCAACCGCGCGCCACCACCGACAGCTGCCTGCCAACCTGCCGAGCCCGCCGGCTCATTGCTTTCCCCCAAGTCCGCATCCACGCCATAAGAACCGCCGCACGCCTAGCGAACACTCACTCCTGAAGACGGACAGTCAACCTGTCCGAAACGTCGAGTCTACTCTCCTGCTCCTGCTCTGCAATTCCTACTCAACTCTCCAACTCAATCCAGTCGTCTACTCAAACCTCTCATCCTGCCTAAACTTTCTGGGTTACAGTCCTTTTCAGGACTATACTCACTTCCGAAAGATACTCTTCCTTCTAACCTCCACTTTCTCGCCTTTCATCTCACCTCTATTCTCTATCTACTTTCCTCAGTCCCCCGAGGACTTTACACATGGTGTACCGCAAACCTCTTCCGTGACAATGATTCTGTCGACAACTAGTGTAAGGGTGGTATTAATAGTAGGACAGGGCAGGATAGGGATTGAGGGTAGTTATCATAAGGGGGTAGTTGTCCTGGGGTCGTTGTCCTGGGGGTAGTTGTCCTGGGGGTAGTTGTCCTGGGGTCGTTGTCCTGGGGGTAGTTGTCCTGGGTCGTTGTCCTGGGGTCGTTGTCCTGGGGGTAGTTGTCCTGGGGTCGTTGTCCTGGGGGTAGTTGTCCTGGGTCGTTGTCCTGGGGTCGTTGTCCTGGGGGTAGTTGTCCTGGGTTTGTTGTCCTGGGGGTCATGGTCCAGCAGGTGCACTCTAGTAGTAGGAAGAAGGTCTGGGGACAGTTTTCCTGGTATACATGCATAAGCGTTATGCCAAGTTAGTCCAGTGATACATGTGCACGTTTGTCTTTGCTTGGATTTTGCTTTGGCAATTTATCATTTGGATGTCGTCTCTCAGAGTTCCGGGGTCCCGCTTCACAAAGCCTTTTTTCAATGACAAATAACAAAAATCAGTGACAAATCTGCTGATAACCAATCAGAACCAAGGATATCAGTAGCTTATAACAAAAACTGTAAGTTTTGTGAAATGGGCCCTAGATGGAAAATATGCCAAGAATTGACCTGAAAGGGTTGCTGGAAACATCTGAGTCTTTAATTTAGGAGATGGGGAGGGGGCTTTAAAAACATATCCTCTCTTCATTTGAATGCCTGCCGTATCATCTAATAACTAGTCAGTGCTTTGATTGAATAATGTTGAACCCAAACATTCAACTACAGTGGTTGGCAAACTTTGCCAGCGTTTTTAAGTAATACATTCATTGGCGCGTATCATTCATTTATTGATATTTTCGCCAAATTCAAGTTGCATTAACAAAATTAAATGGAAGCAGAAATGAGAAGGGGGAAGACAAAAAATCTACGCTGTTCAATTTGTTGCATTTTTGCGGAGATTCCAGACAGGCTGTTTACATAAAATCATTGACCATTTTGTGTGTATCTTCTGGCCAGCCCGGTTCAGAGAAACAATAGCCTTTTTTTCTCTCCTTTTGAATAAAAGGGATGCTGACATATTATCTGATGAGTGTCAGAAGGAGTTATCTCCCAGTAAATCCCTTTCTGGCTCTCAGCTGAACGAGATAAATACAAGAAAGTTTACTATCAATATATCTAGGACCATCGTTTGCTTTTACCATCAGCTCAAATATGAAACAAGGAACTCACGAAATTACAGCTGCCTATTAATAGCTGAGTGGTATAATCTGGTTTATTGAATTGAAATGTAATTGAATTGAAATTTGTTGTCCCTTTCAGGAAATTCTTTTTTCACTGGTCCTGCATTACCTATCTTAATTTAGATGAAACTCTCTCTTGGTACATATTATCCCGGAGTGGCAAATCTATCCCTAGTATACGTTGCACTATTTTTCTGGGTTGATTGAGTTTCTTCTGATCAATTTTTGTTGCATTTGCAAAGTAGCACACTATGTTGTAAAAAATGAAAGGAATTGTAATCACTTCAAGAGAAATTGATTTATGATCCTTTAACTTTTTATCCTTTTCAATGAAATCAGTTTAGTAGTTTATGTCCATTATTTTAAAATGATTTATTGTAGTACGTTAGGGGTTAGGTATATTGTCTATGGTAAATCATGCTGGCTTAAGTTCTTTTTGATGGCATTGCAATTCAATAGAAACTAGCTTTAAGTGATTGTGAATTGTGTATCATGCAATTAACAAAATATATATACTACCAGCAAAATATATACTATGGTAATGGTGTAATATTGAAGCCCTAAAAAAGTGGGCCCTTCAAAATGATCATGAAGTGCCTCAACACAGTAAAATCCTTGAGTGACCAGTTTTACCATACTCATTTTCCCCAATAGACTAGTGTTATTTAAGAAAACAGAAAATATGGTTTCGATTTCCAATTATAAATATCTTGATAATCAGACAGGCAATCGGCTTGTAAAAGTCATGGGGCTCCTGACTGACCTAAATGATTATAATTATGATTGCAGCATGAGCTAAATCCAGAATTTTGTTTCAGAATCTGAGACAATGTTAACGAGTTACTTTAAAGATAAAGGTGAGTTCTGGTAATGCGATTGCATTGTGAAAGAAAAGGTGTGGAATGGATCAGAAAAGTTGATCATATAGCATGTAAGTAATGGTGTGTAATGCAAGGTTCTGGAGTCTTCAAAATCATCATAAATTTGGCCCAGTATTGGTAAAGTAACAATCACTGTACACAGAAAGATGTATATGGGACAACACAAATGGTGTCGGGGCTAGTACTACCTTGATTACCTTATCTTTCTATGCTCATTACTCAGCCAGTATACATTTTCTTCCAAAATTGTTTGGCACATGACATTTATTTGTAATCTTGAACATTCAGTGTAAGTTTTGTTAGATTCTGTGAGAATTCATTTTCTTTTTTTACCAGAACTCAAGTTTATCTTTAACCAATTTTCCATCCTTTGCCTCTTCCTGTCCATGCAGAAAGATGAGTGGGAGGACCAGGAGCTGAGAGATGAATTGGATTTCAAAGATTGTCAGATCGATCCAGCACCATTCCATTTGGTAGAAAGGACATCTCTGCATAAGGTATGAACATCATTTTAGTGGATTTTTTATGGCTCGATATCATATTTCTGTATTTTCATGCATGGTTGTATAATCACTCTACATGTACAGGTACGATCAGATGACATTTTAAATAGGGAAAGGGGTATTCATAAGCATCTAATAAAATGTTTCATACCGTATGATGTACAGTAATGTGCATCTTAGCCGTCATTCAGTTTTACAGAGGAGCAAGGATATCCCCACATTGTATGCATAAATCTTTTGCAACTCTCTTTCTCATCCTATGTCTTGAATTGTCTTTTTAACCCCCACAGGTACACTCTCTGTTCTCTCTTCTTGGTCTAAACCACGCCTGTGTTACCACACTAGGTAGATTGATGGGCGTGGTCACTAGGACACACCCTATAACTTGAATTGTCTCTTTAACCCCCACAGGTACACTCTCTGTTCTCTCTTCTTGGTCTAAACCACGCCTATGTTACCACACTGGGTAGATTGATGGGTGTAGTCGCCCTGAAAGAGGTAAGTTATCATTACATAGCCTCTCTCTCTCTCTCTCTTTCTCATTCCACTCTCCTCTCGCTCTCTCTATTGTGCATTTTTGATACCATACTTTAATACGTCATGATTATTCAAGTTGTTGTTTTCTTTGTTGTTTTTCTTATGGGCTGTGTCATGGTTCTAGGTGTCTTAAAACACTGGATTAAAAATAATGTAGTGCCATTTTGCCAATTAAAATTGAAGGAGATTAGTGATATGTTACTTCTAACAACTTTTCCCCCAATCTTTGCCCTTGGCCAACATTATAGTTCATCTCGTAATGATAATAATAATCTGGATTTTTATAGCGCTTAATACGGAATACCGTCTGTAAGCACTATACAGATATTATTACCCTGGTCATCGGATTCATTCATGCACAATGTGCACCATCTCCACTCCCTGAAGAGTATTCCTACCATATGGTCACGGTGAGGGCATAGGCAATTACCAACACAAAGGCTTTCGTCATCCTACCGGGTCCCCATTTCTCTTTTGGGTATTGAGTGGCAAACGTAGATTAATGCCTTGCCAAAGGACATTAGTGCTGTGTCGGGATCGAAGCCACGACCTTTGAATTTCAAGTCAAGTGCTTAAACCACTCGACTATGACACTTCTACATGATAAAAATACCAAATAATAAAATATGGGACACCCTCTTTGGGTGATTACTGGGCACCTTGAGTAACATACGTACCTGGCTTGTTGTCTTTGTATCCAGATCCGTCGTGCAATAGAAGATAACCAGTACAGGCAGCATGAAGAGATCCCCATCCAACGAAACAACTCACCCGTAGAAAGCGTCCAGACTACTGTCACTTCATCTCTATCCATACAGTGAAACAATGCTGCTATGGGTTAGGATGATATTCCATGACAGGGGCAGAGCCACGATTATTGAAATGGAAGAGGGGGGAGGGGGGGGGGCAAAATTATCTCAACAATTATTTTTGTCAGGAGGAGATTTCTATTTAATGTCACAACTCAGGAGAAGATACCTCCATACTACTGACACTTCAGGGGAGCATTTCACAAAACTTGTCAATAGTGACAAATGACAGTTCTTGTTATAAGCTACTGAAATCCTTGCTTCTGATTGGTTATCAGCTGATTTGTCACTGATTTTTGTCATTTGTCATTGACAAAAGGGTTTGTGAAACGGGTTCCAGCTTTATTCATCCAGTAAGGAGACACCACATAGCATTATCTTGATATTGTATTACAGGGGGAGATTCAGGGTTGTCTGAAAAGGGGGGGGGGGGGATTTTCCTAAGATATTAATTTTCTTAGGATTGCAGTAGGATGTGTTGGTTACCACTGTATATTTATTGTACATAGAGAGCAATGTGGCTTGGTTCAGTGAGCATTCCAAATAAGGGTGTCTGATTACGGTAGTGCAATATTGAAATGGGCATTTATTCACTTAGAATTAAGAAATGTATCAGACCTTAATCACCTTTGAGACAGATAACAGACTGAGACAGCAGACAAAGAAACTATGCAGTGTGGAGTCAGTCTGGTGGTGAGACTGAGGAAAGTATCAAAATTCTTCAAAAACTTATCTGCCATTTCAATATGTACTGCCTGCATTGTCCAAAATCGTTGGCATTATTAGAACCATTGTATCTATATATGTATATATATATAAAGAAATCAAGCTCATGCTTAGAGCAAACAAAAATGAAGAAAGTTGGGCCCCCTCCCCTAAGAAATCCTGGATCCGCGCCTGATGTAAATATCCAACTTTAGAGACTGAAAGAAATATATTGTCTGTTTCAAGCCAGGACCCCGCTTCGTAAAACTCGCTATTAATGGCAAGCTGCAGAAGTTGTTATAAGCTCCTGAAATCGCTGCATTTGATTGGTTGAGAGCAAATTGTTAAAAGAAGTTTGGCGGTTGTTACTGGTAATGAAGTTTTTGTAATGGGAGAGCATTAACTACTATGAGTGGTATTCTCAAAAGCGGACCAACTTTAGTCCATGGTTTAATCCTCCGACTAAGTATGGAATGACAAGTGTCTTGGAATAATTTAATATGTCACTAAATTAAAATAAAATATAATAACATGATTAATAAACAACAATATACCTATGAAATAATTATCTTATCATGGTTATTTAGGGACATATCAAATTATTCAAAAATATATTCTTATGGACACATGGCATTCCATACTTAGTCGGAGGATTAAACCATGGACTAAAGTTAGTCCGCTTTTGAGAATACAACCCTATGAGTTTAGGCATAGTGTACAGCCTTCTGGCTACAAACAGACACAGCTTACTTGTGCCATGCACACTTTTAGAGGTATGTGTTAAGAACGTATACCTTGTCTTGTTGAATATCGATGTATATCTAGTATTGTAAAAAGTGTAATATACAAGAATGACTGACTAAGCTATCAGTGTTATATAAAGCTTATAGACATGTATATCACCCTACTTCCATTGGTGCTTAATATTATATTTAAAAATAACCCCAGTCTAGATTTTGGTTGGAGTAACCTGTATCATGAAATTGTAAATGCTCTTAAAAATCTGATTAATGAATATGACGGTAGAAAAATTATAAAGCAGTGTAAATCTGTGTAATATATTGTCTTTACCACATGATTGATCCATGCTTTCATATATTAACACTGGATCATTTTTCTTGTACATGTATGAGAGGAATGACTAGTATAGATGTGCTCCAATTATATTGTTGTTTGAAGGTATATCTGTACCTGGGCTACAGAGTAACCTTTTTCCTGCCACGGTCTGTACTTCAGAGGGCTTTGTATAGTGTATGTCCTGGTGTATAAATAGCATTGCTTGATAACATCTATTTAACTAAGGTCAGGCTACGTTGTAACTTGGAATCCTTCATTTAAAGACAAAGTTGAGTTCTGGTCATGTGATTGCATTGTGAAAGGAAAGGTATGGAATGGATCAGAAAAAGTTGATCATGAAGCATGTAAGTATTGGTGTGTACTGCAAGGTTCTGGAGTCGTCAAAATCATAATAAATTTGGCACAGTCTTGGTAAAGTAACAAGCACTGTACACAGAAAGATGTAAATGGGACTACGCAAATGGTGTCGGGGCTAGTACTACCTTGATTTCCTTATCTTTCTATGCCCATTACTCAGCCAGTATACATTTTCTTCCAAAATTGTTTGGCAAATGACATTTATTTGTAATCTTGAACATTCAGTGTAAGTTTCGTTTGATTCTGTGAGAACTCATTTTCTTTTCTTTTTTTACCAGAACTCAAGTTTATCTATAATAGGAACATCAAAACCTTGATAGCAGCATTAATAATAAGTAAAGTAAGACAATTATAAAAAAAATGATAAGGATTCAGTGTGTTGCATAACATACGACTACGATCACTTAAAATCATTTGTATAAATTCAATATCGTCTGTTCAGAGCCAGAAGGGCATCAACTCTCAGTTTAGGTATTATTATTATTATTTATTTGGCAGAAACAAAGAAAATCATTGAATACAAAACAAGAGTACATTTGAAAAAGAGTCACATGGATACCAGGAAAAGAAAAAGTTCAACTAAATAACTGTAACCTGAAGGTTTTCTTTGTGACTTTACAGAAATGGTATACTAGTTTATGCCCTTCTAGCTCCAAACAGAGGGTATATCAATAAATGAAGTAGTTAGGTAGGATGATATTGTATCTGTGTAGTCCACTTCTGCTGGTTTGACTGACCCCTTAGATTTGAAATGGTCAATGCAGGGGTGAGAAGGTCTTATCATGTGATATACAATACTGACAAATTATCATTGCCATATGAGCATTTTCTCATTCTGGTCCGTCCCTTTGGAATAAGCTGCCAGTTAGTATTCGTAATTTAACTACCCTTCATGCCTTCAAAGTTGCTCTAAAAACCCATCTCTTTCTAAACAGTGCTATCTAATCATGTCAATGTAGCGTTATAATTTGTGTTTTAGTTTACTTTATTTTAGTTAAGAAGTTATATTTTTGTGATAGTAATACATGTATGTACAGCGCCATGAGCGTCAGAGCCTGGCGGATACCGGCGCTATATAAATATCCATATTATTATTATATATGTTGAGATGAAAATTTGTAAAAATTCAAAATAATGTTATTGAAGTTAATATATTATGCAGTGATTTACTATAAAAGGACATTGTTTTGTGAAGGGGGTTCAGCACTTTTGGTATCCTTTTAGTGCAAGTAACTTCCGATTTATATATTTATTTGATCACAATCCATTATCATGTTCATTTCATTAACTGAGAGCCTGAAGGGTGTTCACTCATATACTCTAAAACTAATCTTGAGCTCTGGTAAGGGTATTGTATGTCCATAGGCTATAATTCATTCAGGATTGTTTATCCTGCAGTAGATTCATTGTTTGAACCAGTAAAATAAAAACAACCTCACAAAAACTTGCCTGGAATCATCTTCAATAAAAACCATAACTCTCATTTGCACATAGTGACCCGTGTTAAGCACATGAGGTGTCGGGCCTACTTACCTTGATTTCCTTATCTTTTTATGCTCATTACTCGGCCCCTTTACATTTTCTACCAAAATCGTTTGACACATGTCATGTACTTGTAATCCTAAACATTCAGTTTAAGTTTTGTTGGATTCTTACCAGAACTCAAGCTTATCTTTAACACACAGTTAAAATTCTTCTAGCTCTGAACAGGAGATGTAATTTAGCTTTATGATGATAATTTCCACTAGTGTAAACGCATCTTCTCCTGAGAGCTAGAAGCGTGTTTACTGTTAACTTACATACCTGCCAACCCTTACAAATTATCCGGAATATTCTGTTTTTTCATTTTTTTGTTGTTGTACTAAAGCCAATTTAAGCTGTTTTATCATGTCCTGCGGTTTGAGAGTTCACGTATTGTGTGCATTGAATGGCTGCATGATCGAGCAGCTAATTTGTATTCGCTTTTTGGTACAGATTTACCGCGTACTGCCAGTTCCACTGCAAGTGCGATTTCTTATTTTCAAAGTCATACCGTGCTAAAAATTCCTAATTCTTATTTTCCAATGTTGGCAGGTATGAACTTACATACTTCAACACTGCAGCTAATGCCCTTCTGGCTCTCAGTTGCTTTAGGATTATTGTTTCATCTCCCATCTCCTGAGGGCAAGAAGGGTATTAAATGCCAGCAGGTGACATAATATTGTGATGTCATTACATGCCAAAATGCAACTGCATGCATGTATGCATTGTGAGCTTCATTGCTATGGGCTACAATATGCTCATGTGAACATGTAAAACAAAGATATGTGAAACAGTTGAATATTAATGTATGCTATTTATGACTGAAAGAAGATTGAATAAACAAAAAGTGTTGCTGCGTATTTATGTTTTGCTTTGTTTTTGTTTATATTTGTAAAATGAGTACTTTCATGAGTTTGTATGAGCAGTTATGAGTTTGTATGAGCAGTTATGAGCAGTTATTATGAGTTTGTATGAGCAGTTATGAGTTTGTATGAGCAGTTAAGAGTTTGTATGAGCAGTTATGAGTTTGTATGAGCAGTTATGAGTTTGTATGAGCAGTTGTTATGAGTTTGTATGAGCAGTTGTTATGAGTTTGTATGAGCAGTTGTTATGAGTTTGTATGAGCAGTTATGAGTTTGTATGAGCAATTGTTATGAGTTTGTATGAGCAGTTGTTATGAGTTTGTATGAGCAGTTATGAGTTTGTATGAGCAGTTGTTATGAGTTTGTATGAGCAGTTGTTATGAGTTTGTATGAGCAGTTGTTATGAGTTTGTATGAGCAGTTGTTATGAGTTTGTATGAGCAGTTGTTATGAGTTTGGAAGAGCAGTATAGAGTGCTGTGAAGGTCTCGAGCTCTATTTTAAGTCTCATGGTATGTTTCATGGGGAGGATAAATGTACAATAGTAGAAATGAGTAAACTTTAACCTTAAAAACGTTTTCAATACAATCATTCATGTGTATCCAACATTTTTCAGATCAATTAAGTTGCATTTGTCAATGGTACTTGCTTTAGGGAGGAAAAATGTCCCTTTATTTACTGCGTTTTATTATTATTTATGTTATTATTTGTTGTTGGGGGAGGATGGGGTTCGGGTGCTCTTTCTCTCTCTCTCTTTTCTTCTCATCTCTTCTCTTCTATCTCTTATTCTCTCTCTCTCTCTCTCTCTCTCTCTCTCTCTCTCTCTCTGTCTCCCTCTCTGTCTCCTCTCTCATTGTCTATCTCCACTCTGGGATGATAGGATCAAGAGTTTATAGATAGAATCCTGCAAAAATGTTTGTAAGAAAGTGTAGCCATCGATCCGGTATACATATCATTGTCCTTTGTGTGCCTGTATGAAGCAGAACTAATGTACACGTACATGTATTTCCTAATTTCTCTAACCCATCATTGCAGAAACTGTTATTCGGCCAAATAAAACTGATAAAGGGGGCACGGAGGATATGGGCATTACTCCGTCAAACCACGGCCTTTCATTGTGTGTCCAAGGTTTTTTATCATGGGATTTTCGGACACGGCAAACAAAAAATGAATATAAATGAATTTAAACAAAGATAAATTGATCCTCTACAACCTCCACTAGTACTAGTACTACTACCACCCCACCACTACCACCACCACAACCACTACCGCCGCCACTACTACTCCTCCTCCTTCTTCTCCTACTACATGTACTACTACGACGACGTCGACTACTACTTCTATAGTTCTACTATTTCTACTACTACTACTACTACTACTACTACTACTTCTACTACTTCTACTACTACTTATACTACACCTTCAAGATTTGTAATGAATTATTCGACCGATATATTATTATTTTGTCAAACGGAAGCCTAAGTCAATGTGAAAATATACTTTGTGACAGATTTTGTACACACATTATTTCCCTATCTCGTTTCACTCAGGTGATCCATGCATGTCATTATCTCTCCGACCTCGATAGAATCAAAACTTTGAATACCATCTCATCAAGGGTAACATTCTGTGGGGTTATAGGGCGTATATAATCATTTTCTGTTACAGTTGGGTAGATATATTCTATTTTGGTCAGTTATAAAGCATTCTAAAGCCGATAATCCCATCTTATAAAATCAGACATAAACAAGTTACATGTCTGGCGACTGATATTGTGTTTTTTGTTTGTGATCTATTTGTTTTGTTTGCAGTGTCACATTTGGAATACATGAATTTTACATTTTGGGTTATTTAAAATAGTTCCAACCAGGAAGGGGGGGGGGGGGGGGGAGGTGCATACTCCAATAATTGCGAAATTACCAATATTCTGAGAGTGAAGTGGAAATAATTTTTTTCTTTTTTTTGTTATGAAACCATTAAGCAACAATTTGTGTTGTATTGTGCTCACTAGCGTGTACGTGTCACCCATTCGGTAGTATACGCGGTGAATAATAATGATCAGAAACAAATGTTGGATTTCATATTATCGATATTCTCATGTATTTATCACAATCAAGGTACTTTGAAAAATACAATTAAATTACAGAACTTCCGATTAAGATATAATTCATAATCGTGAGAACAACACTTATACAAACATTATAATGTGCTTCAAACAATATAGGTTAGGTATTCTATTGCCATCTACAGTGTAAGTAACAATAAAAACATAAATATCACAAAGTTTCATAAGGAGGAGGAGAGAGAGAGAGAGGGTGGATAAGAGGGGTGGCGGAAGGAGATGGAGAGAGAAAGGATAAGGGAGAGGGAGAGGGAGAGAGAGAGAGAGAGAGAGATTATACGTACGTATGCACCAGCCACACGATAAGACCACTTACAGATTAACCAACCGTAAACTGACAAAATAGTTTTCTAATCGTGATAATATAATTTTGTGACCAATATTTTCGGTCTCATTGGTGTATATATTGGTGTTTATCAAACCATTTTACCCCAGTCACGCCAAATCGAGAAAAACAATGACCGATTCCGTTTAGGGAAATGTAACCCCCACCCCCCCCCCTCCTTAAAAAAAAACAATGTTTACAATGTGATATGGTTATTTTGGGTCAAACCTTATCCCCTCTCCCCTTCGCATACTGGTTTACTTATTTTTTCTAGCTTTGTCACTAATTTGTTTTTCTTTTTATGGATGTATTCCTGTGTATTCTATATAAAGTACATTATATTATATTTGCATGTTTTTATAAAAAGTGGAATGTGAAGCTAAAATGAAGTGAAATGAAAATAATAATGATTTCTTCTATGGTCTAATGCCAATCTGATGTCCATCTCATCGGTTCCATGGGTGTGACTAACTACTATAAGTTTCCTCAATCGCAATTCTATTTACTGAACTAGAGTTGTCCATACTATGTGACTGTATAGATAAAAGGGGGTTAAAGGTAATACAAAGTTTTGGTATGGGGTCATGAATTTGGTTCAAATGAACACATTGGACGTATATGCGGTCCTACAATATTCAGTGATCGTTGTCGCGGTTGAAATCGAGTCTAAAGTTATGAAATTGTAAATAATGAACTCTTTATGTTGTATAGCTCCCTCTTAAGGTATAGATATAAATTAAGCTATAAAACAATGTTTCCTGACTAAAATATTCCGATTAGTTGTTCCCGTTCGGAAATATATATTTTGAGATTTTCATGGTCGCAGCTACCATTGTACGGCCGTAGGCGCTATTTGAAATTTATCAAAATTTACCGGGAGCACCGGTAAATTTTTATATTCAATTTTTCTCGAAAGCAGAAGTAGTTTAAGGGCTAAATTTTCTAGTGCTTATAATACATCAACAGGGGCATCCAAATATATCAAAATTGTAAAGAATCACTATCCACCCAATTTTCAAAATTTCCCAAAACTTTGCATTACCTTTAAGGTGATAGGCCTTCCCCATTAAAAACCCGTTGGAGGCTATTATGCCTATTAGCTAAATGTATAGCACATTATGTAGCCATCATTATCATGACTAATGCTTACATACGAGACGCTACTTTGGTGATACATGCATGGCAGCGATTAGCGCGGTCTTAATTGGCGTAACACGTACATGTTAGGATGTCACAATATAGGAGTGACTTTTATTTATATACAAATGAAAGTGAATGTACAACGATCAGGAACATTGCGTTGAATTATTGACCATACAATTAAGCTAATGGCTTTCACAGCCACAGGCTTAAACAGGTTGATATTTAGTAAAGATGAAATGTAATTTGTCAGCTTTTTCATTCTTTGTTTGTCAGTTTGGAAGAATATCATAGAGTAGAAATGACCCTGAAAAGACATACTGCTCTTCCAATGCCCTTATACTTTATTTTTGTGTAAATGTGACGATAAATAGTTTGGACCAAACTTTCACATGATGATGCGTGTAGTCAAGATTCGAGATTTATTTTATCCAATACTCGCAACCTTTACGGGTGAATTGGTACTGAATTTACATATTTACAAAACATTTAAGAATTACAAACAGAGGGAACAAAAACAGATCCAAGTAAAATACAATGACAGAAAACAGTGTACACAAATTGCAAGTATAAAATGACAATAATAGAAATTAATTTAGAAATGGGAACCAAGAGAATTCTATTAAAGTATAGGAACCAGTTGAAATTAATTTAGAAATGGGAACCAAGATAATTCTATTAAAGTAGGAACCAGTTGAAATTAATTTAGAAATGGGAACCAAGAGAATTTTATTAAAGTAGGAACCAGTTGAAATTTATTTAGAAAATAAAAAAAAATCATATTTAAAAAGTTAAAAATAGAGGAAACAAACACAGATCGAAGCAAAATACAATGACAGAACCAAAGAAAGTGTACAAAAATTGCAAATTTAAAATAACAATAGTTCTAGAAATGGGAAACCATCTATGTGTTCAGTGCATTTGATTAATAGAAAGATTAGGGTATTTCATTGAGAAATACTTGATCACACGCTTGATTGGTCGAGGTCAGGTCACTCTATAATTTATAGAGCTTGACCCACCAATATAGTGCTTGACCCACCGCTATTACGTGCAATAAAATTATTCCACTGCAAATCTGCAATGCATTTCAGTAAGTTCCCCTAAACGCCATATTAAAACTCTCAAGAAATCCAAGAAAATATAGCGATTAATCGCGAACTTTGTGTTACGGCACCCAGTTTTTCTATAGGCCTACTAATATATACATAATCAAGCCCCGCTCCCGGTATCCTTTGCAATGAAATCGCATGCCAAGTACTCTTCGATCATTGGCCCAGTTGTTAAAGCAATAACAAATAATGGTGCCTTATTTGCAACACCTAGGCATTACCCTTATTCATTATGATAATGCAAGAAGGGCATCGTAACTAATGCGGTGGGCGGATACTTTTTGATTAATTATAAATAATACCAAATGCGCTATTATTTATAGCTTCAAGGTTAGGAAGCCAGGCTGATTACAAAATTAATCTTCATTAATTTTTGTTTACACAAATGCCATTATTAAATTGGACGAGTAGACCTAGAGCAAATTCTAATAAAGTGGATTTTATATTGCTCGGTCATCAGGTAAAGAGCAGATATAATTAATTTTTTGTATCATTATTGTTAGAATGACCTATTTCCAGCTACGAGAATACAGACGAATCACGTGTATTTGAGATTATGGCCTATACAACATTGAACGGCTTTGAACGAGATCCAAGGTTATATCCCACGAGCTGATAAGCATATTGCACGAGTCGGCACGACGAGTGAAATATGCTCAAAGAGAGTGCGATATACCCTTGTACCTCAAGAAAGAAAAGATATACCGTTTTTCCTGGCCAACGCAAACCATTTCATACAAACGATAGATTTATGATTTAATACATCGCTTAAAACATCAATGATGTCTCTGATCTTGTTCTCCTTTAATTTGGGTTTATCCCAACCAACATTATTTGGAAAGAAATTATATTTAGAAAAGAGTTGAACGAAATAGTACACCCCCCCCCCCTGCACACACATTAAAAACAATGTATACACATTTTCCACTCCCTAGAGCCTAGAATTCCAACGAGGCGTCGTTGTAAATGTCAACATAGTTCAACGTAAAACTACGAATATATTCATTATAACTTTCAAGTGTATAATTAGCTTTTGTGAAAGAGAGTGGAGAAGAAAGAGAGAAATTTGAATAATTGCACTGTTTTCATTCATTTATGATTTTTCAATAATGCATTCCGTCATATGACGTCATATGAAACAACTTTATGTAACTTATTTGAGAATCGGTGTTAGAAATGTACTCCGATAACTAACAACAATTTTAATCGTTTGATTATTTAGTCATTTTGGTGAAGGTAAGGTGGGGCTTCAGTAATGACAAACATCTGACAAATATAACACTTTGAACAAACAATAATTATTGATGAAGTTCTATTTCATAAATGTTACTTGTGAGGTCCGGAGCATCCTTAACAAACAAAAAGGGACCTCCATATTTGCCTGATTTGAACCCCCTTATCTCCTGATAAGTTGTCGGAGGGGTGGTTGTTTGTTATACATTTGGGGGAATTACAAGTCATGTAGACCCCAACGAAGCCGCCCTTGCTAGATTTGATTCTCTCCTACCAATATTTACAACTCAAGAACTTATTCTTTTTCTCCTTCATACGACATGTACAAGAGTCATCATGGGGGCGTGTGTCTCGTTTCTGTTGGATGTGATATACATGTATACATTGCTAGTCCATTTGTAAAGGGTCTAATTCAAAGAAAAGAGTCTTTTGTTCGTAATATTTTTGCTGCGGAGCTTGCAATTATCTTTATCCATTACAACTTGGGAAAGCATTACGTTGATTGGTTGTAATGAATACACATCGCTTGATATACATCACTCTTTTCATCAGAGATTATTGCAAGGGCATAATTACGATTATAATTGTTACCAATTTCACCAGTTAGATGAGTTCGTTGCTTTTTAACCATTATAAAAAATACTCGATATGTTACAATAAATAGTTAGCTAACATCAGTGGTAGGAATTATTAGATACAAACACTTTTGAATTTGCCAATAATTCCCAACGAGATACATAAATTCACACACATTCACGGCACCGTGAAAATAAAAAAGTGTATTTCAAAGTGTATTTCAAAGTGTTATAGTCCTTTTCGTCCATAATTCCCAGAGCTGTTTCATATGCAACATTGGTAGATGAAAGACAGTATATAATTGATGATAACTTTCCATTTCCTTCTCTCCCATTGGTAAAGGTTGCTCTGATTGCTTGGTCAGATCCGAAGCAATAAATCCTTTCTGGTTCGTCAAGTCTAACCCTGCTTTCAAAGAACACATTCCTACATAGACATCGGACCAAGGAAACAGTGGTGTGTCCCTACATGCTTTCGAGATCTTCTGTGCCATGTCCATTGAGAACATGTAAGCAGGGCCCGTGAAAAAAGGCGGGAACTTTCTTCTCGGCCATAAATGGACGGGTGTGAAGAACTTTCCCCATTCGCTCTTGGGATCGCGTACGATCGCGTGCGAATGGAGATCACCAATGCTAAAGGAATTCGTCGGAGCCTTAAGAAGGACGTCAGCGATCATGCGCGTGTTGACAAGGACGTCATCGTCCAGCTTCATCACGTATTTCGCGCGACTGCAAAACGTCGTCGACCATTTGAATCCCATCACGGTCTTGAGTGTCATGTTTAGGTAATCGTCGATGAAGTTCTCCTGGACGATATCGCCGAAGATTACGGACTCGTCCCGTAGTCGGGATTGCATAATGATATCATCGACCGCTCCTACTGAGAAGACGAGACGCATGGTTTGGTTATGATTTCTGTAGAATGGCCATGAATCCGCTCTGGCGAAGGTATTCCGTATTAAATTCCTCTTGAGAAAATGATCAGGAGCGGAGTTCACAAAAATCACCAGCACAAGATCCTCACCTTCGGATTTTCTTCGATCACACCAATCTGTAGGATTAATGATGTAAGAGTAATTGTGTACATCTATCCTACGTACCCAGTTCTGTACACCACGTTGGATTCGGGCCACATTAGCCAGATGGTTCGTATCCGAGGCGTGTTTCAAGCATTCCGGAGCTGTGTCGATTAGGGTTGCATTGATTTCTCGACGGCTCAACGACAAACCACTCTGAAGCAAACGATCTCGTACGAAACACAAAACCAACAAACAGAAAGTCACTTGAAAGAAGAGCCTCTTCGGAATCCTCATTGTACTAACAGCCATTGCACAGTGCACTCCTAAACGGCATAATTCTCTTAACGCATTGCTAATGGTTACATGTAAATACTTGAAAGCACGGGACCCTGTTTGAGTACTGCATCTATCTTGTGACTTGCCCTTTTCCCCACGATCCGGCTGTTCCAATTATATGTTTAGAGCTCACTTCCGTAGCCTTCATCGACTTCGCGCATCGTTCTTATGATGACACATGCACCTGGTGCAGGCTCATTAATCACAACATCCGTAGTGATGATATTATATCGGAATGCTTGGGGTAATTTAAAGTTCAAATTTATGTGAGGAAAATTCAATAAAGGAATGTTTCATTAGTAGTGTTTCTGGGAAAGGCTTATGATAAGTTTCTTAGCCACCGCAAAGAAATTAAGGTCTATACTCAAGAAGAGAAACGAACAGTTTACTCAAATTGCAGCGAAAGTAAAAGTGTTGTCATAAATATTTGCAAAATAAACTGAAATCAAATTAAACGTTCAAAGCAAGAATTTAAATCTTTAAGTACAAAATAATGTGGGGAGTCTGCAATAGCAGACCGCCCGATACACGATTTTTTTGTTTAGGATTGGACAGAAAATACTAAAGATCAACATTTGAAAGAATGTCCAAAATCATGATTTTTCATTTTTAGAACGAACATAAATTTATAGCTGATAAAGAAATTTCAATTGATATGGTTTTCATTATGAGTTTGAAGTAACAAAATGTTGGATATTACACACGTAATGTATGGCGCAATTAAACATACAAAATGTGATTTACTCAGAATATGGGGCTATACAAACTAATTATATTTCAAAGTTTTAGACACACTATAAATCCTAACATTGAAACTCTTTTTCCTGATTAAATATATAATATATTTTATCATGCCACACACAAAGAAAAGAAATGATCAGATAATGTGATGAATATGTCACTTTATGCTATCCCAACTGAGTTGATGTCTTTTACAGGATGCCACGTAATTTGAGTGGTAACACACTGTACAAACAGAGGAACCTGGAAATGAATGACCTTGAAGATGTCTCCAATTATGACCGTAGTTGACCCTAAACTAGTTTTGACTTCTGTCGTCCGCCGTCTGCAATTTAAAAAAGATAAATAAAAATTGAACAACAACAGCAACAATATAACACAACATACTAAACACTAAAACATAGACTTTATTGCATGCGTCCATTTACCCATTCTTAAAGTGACTCGGTAACATCGTTGAAGGTTAATTACAAAATTGGGTAATTTTGGTAAGAAATGTTACTTATTAACTTCCTTCTACTGTACTAACCCTCTAAACATGCAACAAATCCTGAAAAAAAATCTAAAACGACACAGATATTAATGGTTTTTTAAGAAGGCGACACTGGTCATACACCCTCTAACAGTGATTAACAGTTATTATCCCAACCATTTTTTAATTCTCCCAACCGTTTTTCCATGAAAATAAGACATAAAACAGGCTTTAAAAAAATCTATCAACACTTAAATTGTCTGGAATGGTATATAAAGCCAATTCATTGCTTTGTGAAGATTTACATTCATCTAAAATGTAATTAAATTGTAATAATATAGTTGGGTGAATTAAGGTATCAATCAGTTCAGTTTCCCCAATTTTTATAGTTAATAATGATCCGTTTTTACTCAAACTTTCAGATTATCTTTAATTGTACATCTAGCATTGAAATCATTACCTTAGCACCATTTTCTTTCATCTTTACAATGTTACCAAGTCCCTTTGAATCAGATTTCAATTAAAGACTTCGTAAAAACTTACTGGCAGAATGATTCTTTTTTCAAAATTTTATAATCTAACAAATGAATCATTCAATTGCTAAAACATTAATACGGCTATATCTATATATATCATAAACAGAACCGTGCCGAAATATGAAGTAATGATTTCATTTTCTATTAATGGATCAATGCTGCCGATACTTTTCAGACCCAGTCCCGGCAATTTAGAATACAACACTTTTCTATAAACAGGTCAAAATGCACATTGTATAGTCCAATATTGGTAAATATTTGAAATACTTTTCAGACCTGGGGGGCGTTTCACAAAACTTGTCATCAGTGACAAATGACAGTTTTTGTTATAAGCTACTGAAATCCTTGCTTCTGATTGGTTATCAGCAGATTTGTCACTGATATTTGTAATTTGTCATTGAAAAAAGGCTTTGTGAAACGGGTCCTTGATCAAATTAACATACTCTCTGTTAATACTTTCAGATGCAGATGTTATGAAAACGAATCTTGATTATAATAATAATAATAATTAATGTAACTTGTATAGCGCCAAATCCATTCTGTGGAGTGCTCAAGGCAATTTAAGAATTAAACAAAAGCGTTTTTACATGATTTTTAAAGGAATCAGAGGTTGTACACTTTTTGATAACTTCAGGAAGGCTATTGTTTCACTCTGCAATGTTTCACTCTATAAATAGATCATACTCATTTTAACTAATTTATGCAAAGAGGAACAAATACATAATCTTAGTAAGTAATGAATCTTAATATCTATCGATTTCAATTGAATTGAATCATTTCAGAAATAGATATTTAAGATCCTTTAAGAAATGTCATCGTCTTTCTAAACCATAATGAAATAATGCGTAATTACCTGTACAAGGTTCTTGAGAAAAAGGGAACATATTGGCTTTTCTACCACGCTCCACCACGTGCGTGAGCCTGCATTACTCATGCTGACTCCTCCTGTACATTTAGGTATCTCCCCTTCTCTCTCCAAACTTAAATGCTTCTCATCATACTCGAATGGTTCTCCAAAATTAAGTGCCTCTCACGACACTTGAATATCTCTCAAAACTTAAAATTGTCTTTGTCTCTCTCCAAATGTAAACGTCTCTCTCCACATTTAAAACGTCTCCATTCAATGTCTTTATCAAATGCCGGAGAGAGCTGAAGTGCTTGTCCAAAAGAAAAAGGATATAACAATGATATTGTAACCTGAAAATACAGGCCTTCTCTTCTTACTCCATAGTGTTAATGTCTTCTCGAATATACATCAGATATGCCCTCTTCACTTGACATTTTGATTAATATACTGGTAGCCAATGAAATTACATTTCTGCATTTTCAGAAATTGAAAGAGTCTTCAAACAGTCTGTGACCACAAAATAAATATTTTGATACATTCCTGTTACATTAGCCTTTTTGTGTAGTTGTGTAGTTTAGAGGTCTTAAAGCCGGTGTAATGAAATGATTGCAAGGCCCTCAGGGAGATCAGTATGAATACTAATAAAGCTAACCTTGGTGAACAAGACATATTGTTATTATCATTATTATCATTGTTATTATTAATAATTATCAGTTTAGCTTCTAAGATTTCGATCCTGGTATCGAATGAAATAGGCATCTGATTATTATAATTCCGTGTTGTTTCGATTATGATTGTATTTTAAATGTCAGATACTTAAAACTAGCATGTGATGTGATACTTTTATTATTATCTAAGGAAATATATAAATGGAATCACATAATGTAATCTTCCCTGGCAAAATATCAACATGATATTTATTTGCTTAACGTTAGTCCCCCTATTAAAACCGATTAGAAAATAATTCATTTATTTCCTTTAAAGACGTGCGAGATTGAAAAACAAAACACTTGATTGTAGTAGAAATATAAACATTGCATGACCAAAGATCAACATTCCCTTTCTGGTTTTTAGATAAGCGTGCGAGGAAAAACAAAACAGTAAATTCATCTGCGTGAAAACATAATTGTGTCATCAAAATAGAAAATGATATACATCAATAACAAAATTTATTAAAAAAATTCAAAACCCCCACCTCATTGCAAAAATATGTAGTGATGATTCCACGAAATTGGTATGTACATACCTGGTACATATTCCTATTATTCCTACTCATATGAGAATTTTGATTATGATCTTTCAGCTTCCAGGAACTTTCGCCTCCTATTCCATATTGCTAATAACTAGCCTTCTACTCCAGCCATTTCACGGTGAATCATGAATATGCCATTCAGTAGTTTTTTTATGATTATGCAGCTAAATATTGGCGCTTATATAAATTCACGAATTTGATAGTATTAAATTCGCCCCCCCCCCCCTTTTATGTCAATATACCTTTTGCTTTATGTTCATTTAATTATAAGAAGGAGATGAATGTATTTCGATTCCCAAATTTAAAAAAAATATGTTTATTAGCTGTATATGCTCGAAAGTGACCGTCATGACGTCATACGGATGTGCATCAATTCCGTCGCTGTCCAATGTTAGCATATTTGATTGCGAACAATAGCTTTCAGGGCTGAATTGTCCATTTCTTTTTTATCAAAGTATCTAGGGGCTACATGATAAAGAAAAAAGGAATAAAATTTGAGTGTCATACACTCATGTGGCACTACTATTTAATGAGTAGTAAGTTTTAAATGTATAGATATAGATTCAAAATACGTATGGAGCAAAGATATATATTCATATTTTCCGGATCACTTTTGATGTTGTTTTTTGCCATGATAAAATTATAATCATTAGGAGAAGCATATGGTAAAACTGCACGAAATGTTAATAAACCTTTAAAGAAACATCTGGTGCTTATAATTATTATTAGTAGTAGAAGTATTATTACTTATACCGCGCTTTTCCCATAAGGCCCAAAGCGCTTACAGTGAATGAAAATAAAAGATTACATAAAATATACATATAATTAGAAAAAACAGTCTTACAACTACAAACTGCAAAAAAGATGTGTTTTTAAGGCCTTTCTGAAGATAATAACTGGTGGAGACCGCCTGATTCTAAGTGGTAGATTATTCCAACATTTTGAAGCAGATACAGTAAATGTTCTATCACCGGCTAATGTGAGGGTAACTGAATATGTGAGACGGAGAGGATCACTGGCTGACCTCAATGCCCTGGCAGGTGTATTCAAACAGGTATCTAAATATTGTGGAGCTTGATTATTGAATATTTTGAATATAAACAAGAGTAATTAAAAAATTATTCTTTGTTTCAAAGGAAGCCAGTGTAATGATCTCAAGAGTGGCTGAGATGGATGGTCCCTAGAAACCTGAAATATCAATCGGGCTGCCCAATAACAAAAACGATAAATCACTGAATATGCAATATTCGGCTATTAGCAATCCGTATTCATTCAAAAACTGCTGCTTGGATTCAACCGAATATCACTTAATAGTGATAAAAGAAAATAGCTATGATAATGAGGAGGATGATCAAATAATAACGAAATTTATAATGATGATGATGATGATAACAATAATAATTTTACGGCTCATAACTATGTAGATATACATCAATATTGTTATTATTTCAATATTCTGAAACCAATGTTTATACTACAAAACATTAAGGAATAATGGTAATGCATTCATAAAATGCACTGCGTGTATGTAAGTAGATAATCATATGCATGTAAGCAAATATATACAAATTGTAAAACGTTAGTGTGATTCGTTTTATATTCTATGTGCATTGAAATTGTAAAATTATTGTACCCTGTACCAAAGCCAATGGAAACAGAATTTCAATGTATTACCATGGATCAATAAAGTTGAAAGGAAACGATAATGGCATTATATTTTTCCTTTTCATAAGCCATTACATCAATTAGAAAGACCCATCCTTCCGTATATATCAATCGCTTGATTGTTGACTGTATCATCAATAAAACAGGTTGATTGATAGATGGCCAGTTTACATGTACATCCTCATGGCGGGATGGTTCAATTATTCAAGGCAAAACTCATTTATTCCGTGCTGGTATTCAACCGTGAAATTGAACACACAAATCACATAATATATGCAAGGACAAACAAAATTACAATAAGGTATTCAGCCGTGATGGCAAACGCGTTAATGAAATGAAATGAAATTAAAGCCCCTGTTTATGTTGGGAGCCTCACAATTTAGGTCTTCTACGTACAACAGATAACCCAAATTATGTATTATTTTTTCAATAGCCTATTTGTATTCAAACACATATTATATATATATATATATATGGGTATATATATATATATATATATTTATTTTTTTCGGGGGGGGGGAATCTTTGCAGAAGATTGTCTTAAATGAAATCCTCTTTCACATTATGATACAATTTAAGTGAAATTTTGCCATCAAATTATTGGCGAATTCGGGGCTCCCAACACTTTTGAGGGGCGTTAAGTATTTATTGTCCAATTGGTAAATTGATTTTTCACTTGTAAAATTTACAGAGATCATTTTACCAAAAAAAGAAATGATGATACTAATATACAGTTACAGTAATGGTACACCACTTTCATAACAGCTTAAGTAGGATCAGGTAATTGAAATAGGTTGTGTACGATGAGGTTGCCGATAGAGCGAGAGAGTTGAAGAGGACCAAAGGTATTTATTGTCTGTAGTTGTGTACAGGCGCGGATCCAGGATTTCTTAGGGGGGGGGCCCAAATTTGAAATTATGCAGGCCAAATATTGGTACGTAATGGTGACCAACAGTGACGTAATGCGGGGGGTGGGTCGGTGCAGGGAGGGGCGAGTTTCCCCCTCCCTCCTCCGCGAAACGCAGAAACTTTGACGTTTCATTAAATTATTAGAAAAAGAAGACGGTTCGTTGTACCGTTTTCGAAAATAATTCTCGTCTGAATTTAGTTTTTCCCCTCCCGCGCGAAGCGCGGAAAATTTTAGGATTTATTAAATTATTAGAGAAAGAAGACGATTCGTTGTAGAGTTCTCGACTCTTAATCCTCGTCTGAATTCAGGTTCCCCCCCCCCTCCCGCGCGAAGCGCGAAAGATTTTAAGTTTCCTTAAATCATTAGAGAAAAAAGACGATTCGTTGTACCGTTTTCGAAAATAATCCTCGTCTGAATTACGATTCTCCCCCTCCCGCGCGAAGCGCGGAAGCTTTTACGATTCATTAAATCATTAGAGAAAGAAGACAATTCGTTGTACCGTTCTCGACTCTTAATCCTTGTCTAAATTCAGTCCCCCCCCCTCCCCCCAATCCCCCTCCTGCGCGAAGCGCGGAAGCTTGGGCGTTTCATTAAACTATTTAAAGAAAGAAGGCGATTCGTTGTACCGTTCTCGACTCTTAATCCTCGTCTGAATTCAGTCCCCCCCCCCCAATCCCGCGCGAAGCGTGGAAGCTTTTACGTCCCATTAAATCATTAGAGAAAGAAGACGATTCGTTGTACAGTTCTCGACTCTTAATCCTCGTCTGAATTCTGTCCCCCCCCTTCCGCGCGAAGCGCGGAAGCTTTTAAGTTTCCTTAAGTCATTAGAGAAAAAAGACGATTCGTTGTACCGTTTTCGAAAATCATCCTCGTCTGAACTTAGATTCTCCCCCCTCCCGCGCGAAGCGCGAAAAAATTTAGGATTTATTAAATTATTAGAGAAAGAAGACGATTCGTTGTAGAGTTCTCGACTCTTAATCCTCGTCTGAATTCAGGTTCCCCCCCTCCCGCGCGAAGCGCGGAAGATTTTAAGTTTCCTTAAATGATTAGAGAAAAAAGACAATTCGTTGTACCGTTTTCGAAAATAATCCTCGTCTTAATTTAGATTCTCCCCCTCCCGCGCTAAGCGCGGAAGCTTTTACGTTTCATTAAATCATTAGAGAAACAAGACGATTCGTTGAACAGTTCTCGACTCTTAATCCTCGTCTGAATTTAGATTCTCCCCCTCCCGCGCGAAGCGCGGAAGCTTTTACGTTTCATTAAATTATTAAAGATTCGTATTACCGTTCTCGCCTCTGAATCCTTGTCTGAATTCAGGTTCCCCCCTCCCGCGCAAAGCGCGGAAGCTTGACGTTTCATAAGATTATGAGAGAAAAAAGACGATTCGCTGTACCGTTCTCGATTGTTAATCCTTGTCTGGGGCGGCGGCAAAGCCGGCCCCAGAAGCTCAGAGGTTTTAGGCGTTTAATTAAGGTCAGATGAGCAGTTTTGTTGTTATACCTTATTATTTTGTGACACTGACAGGTCACTATTTGGCGTTGGGTCCAGGGGGCGTAGCCCCCCCAAATCAGGGGTTTTAGGCATTAAATTACCGTCAGATGAGCATCTAAGGGCCCGCCGTAGGGCTCTAGGTGTAATCCAGGGGGCAGAGCCCCCGGAAGCTTAGGGGTTTTAGGCATTTAATCACGGTCAGATGAGCATATTTTGATGCCTCATTATTTGTTAACAATTGCAGTTAACTATTCTTTCTTTCTTGCTCTCATTCTATTTTATTTCTCTTTAATATACTTTTCAAAAAAAGTAGGTGGGGAGGGAGCTCGAGGCTCCCGATCCCCGCCGTATCTCGGGCCCTGACATGTAGGAATTGCCTGGCTGCAAATTTAGGAATTTGTCATTTTCCAACAAACACATACAAACGTATAATTTACTAAAAAGTGAGGAAAAATCTCGGAAATGATGTCATTTCATGTAATCCACCGTTGTGGAATTAGAAATAAACCACGTTTGAATTTGATTTTCCCCAAGCCCCCTCCCCCCCCTATCAGTACGCCAGTATCTCCTCTTTTCCTTCCCTTTCCTTCCTTCTCTCTTATTTTTTTGGTGGGGGAGGGGAGGGGGGGGGGGTCAACAGCCTGGGAGGCAAGGCCCTTTCGGTCCCCTGATCTCCTTCTTCCCCCTTTTCTTTTCTTCTTCCTCTTCTTTCTCTCCCTTTCTCTCCTCTTTTCCTTTCCCTTCTTTTCCTTTCTTCTCTCTTTTTTTTTTTTTTTTTTTTTTTTTTTTGCGGGGGGGGGGGGGGGCCAAGGCCCGCTCGGCCCCCCCCCCCTGGATCCGCGCCTGTTTGTGTAGTCTGTAGTAGTTTTATTTATTACCTTTTACCCGTTTGTCTATTTTTATGGCATGTGTATTTGTATTTTTTGTGGTCATTTTACTTTGTATCAATGATATCTTAAATGTTTAATATTTTAGGCCTTATGTTCATTTTGATCTAGTTTTTAATTTGTTTTAGTTTTTAATTTGTTTTTTTATTCATTTGATATAATTTCTCAATCTCTTATGGTATGTTGTTTATATAATGTCTTTGTTTTCTACAATGTATTCTATTTTTGTGTGTAAATCTTTTTATGTACAGGGCTCTTTTGTAAAGCAGGCCTTAGGCACTGAAAATACTACCCTGTTTTTTTTAATAAAACTGATTAAATTAATAAATAAATAAATAAATAAATAAATAAAGGTATGTATTGGCAGGAAAGAAATAAAGAAAGTCAATTTCCGATCGTACATGATAATAAACAAGGACAAAGAATACATGTCGTATAGTAAAAAATCAGTGCGAGAATTATCAGGTGAGAGGAAAGCAAGTGTCAAACGAAATAAATAATCAAGTTACAAGACATGAGGTCTGCGATTTACCATTCACATAAATATGCAAGGAAAATATATACTGTAAGCCGTGGCATAGCGTCGGTCTATTCTGTGAAAGGTGCTTTAGGGGGGAGGGGGGTTGGGTGGGGGTCTTACAATCTCAACCTATAATTATTTCATGAGACGCGAGGGAGCAAACCGACCGAACGAGATAGGATGCTCCCTCCTCCCTTGCTCTCTCTATCCTCTCTTTCTCTATTTCTTTCTATTTCACCCATATGTAGCTGTAGGTTTGGCAGTGAAACTGCAGTCTGTACAGCAACAGAATCGAATCTGTCGGTTTGGAGTAATAATAATAATAACTCCGCTTTTATATAGCGCTTAATACATCAATGACGTCTCTAAGCGCTTTACAGGTATATTATTAACCCCTGTCATTGGATTCAATACTTGCCCGCACACAATGTGTGCACAATCTCCACTCCCTGGGGAGCATTCCAGCCAGGCGTAAATTAACGCTCAAAACTGTTTGACCAACAATTACGGTCGCATCCTACCGGGTACCCATTTAACACCTGGGTGGAGAGTAGCAAGTACAGGTTAATATCTGGCCAAAGGATATTAGTGCCGTGTCGGGACTCGAACCCTCGACCTTCGCATCTCCAGTCAAGCGCCTTAAACCACTCGACCACGACACTAGGTTTGGCATCGTGAGATTTGTGACTGCAGTCTACATACAGTCACATACTCTACCCCTTTCATAGTGCCTCTATTGGAGTCACACCGATGAAAATACCGATTGAATTTTCCTTATGTAAACGAAGGTAAAACCGCCGCTTTCCATTTCTCTGCTGTCCTTTTCATACTGCGGGTGATATTCACTCACTGTGGCAAGCACTTGCCGGTAGTGAAGAATTATTGCGTTAAGCCCGCGCCCCATCCAGCTAACATCCAGGATGTTAAACAAAAGTCAACAAACACAGCTGGTAGCGATAAAGCGCGCGTACACTGCGACCTTTGACCATTTTCATCGGTCTTTTCTCCCAAACGCATTCACAGTGGCTGTTTCATCGGTGTTACACCGATAGAATGAGAATTTCTCCTGCTCATGAGCAGGAGAATTTAATCGAATATTTCTCTTCTTTTCATCTGCTATTCTATCGGCCTTTTCTCCTCTGTACCATTCATAGTGGCCATTTCATCGGATGCGTTCGGATGCATTCGATGAAAATCAGGCCAGTTTGAAAGGGTATTTGCACTTTACCACAATTCCTGAAATCTTGAGCTGAGCCTAGCTTCGTTATTCTCACATTACAATGAATATTTAAGGCAAATATCGTCAATCTTGACTGGTTGCCTAGCAACGACAATGGTTTTCTTGAGTAGCTGCAGTACAGAGCCTATATAGATGCAATATGTACCATCACCGTAGTCTCACAATGCAGACACTGGGTAGACAGTGTTACACACAGCGACTGACAGTGGTTTGTGCTTGCAAACTAATGTGACTGCGGTATGAGTCCTTTAATGATCTTTCCCCTCACTTCGACGGTTCTGATAAATGTCTGCATTGAACGTATGTGTGAACGTCGAAATCTTGCGGGTGTGGACTGGCTAATTAGCCAGACTGTGGATTATGATTAGCCAGACTATGAAAACTGTTATAAATAATTCAGAGAGATAGAGAGAGAGAGAGAGAGAGAGAGAAAGAGAGAGAAAGAGAGAGATAGATAGAGAGAGAGAGAGAGAGAGAGATTACGCCTAAAAGTGTGATTCATTTACCTTCCAATTAGTTGACCTCTCTTAGTCATGAACTATTTGATATCAATTGCTTTATACTCAGTTTTGTCCGCCTTTATCATGTTTATAGCCACTCTAATCAAATGTGTTAACTTGTACAAATTGTAAAAACCCATTTTCTATTTCAGTCTGTATATTTTATGTAATCGACACCTGGATAAAAAATAAAAAAAATTCATATGATTATGGCAAAGAAACTGGAGGTAACTAAGGTAGCTCTTATACGTATATAAGTTATGCCTACTAAAGGCTTTAACTTGAATTATATCAAATATGCAGTCCTAGGGTACATATGCAAGAAGCCTCCTAAAATGAGGCACTGAATAATTTGACCTTTTTTTGGCGGCCAGTCATTATTTGAAAATACGAAGCCCTGAGAACATTTTTTTTCAACGTTGGACACTTTTCGCCAAATAACGCCTCATCCCTCCCCCTTTACTTTTTTTTTCTTCAATAGTTTTTTTAAATTTTTTTTATTGATTCCAAACAATACAAATTAATCTTAGAAATAAAATACAGTTGTTTTTCCTTTCAAAACAATTTCATTACATAGATTGTACAATTGATAAAAACAAAAATGAAATCAGTTGTAACATAAAACAAATAACCCCATCCAACTAAACACACTTCTACCCACCTCCACACCATGCGATACACACACACACACCACCCGACCACACTTCCACCACACACTGTTCCTAGCCTCCTCTGATTACCCCAAATTGGAGCGACAGACAAACAGAAACAATCTATTTAAAACATTTTTAAAAAATCATTTAAAACGAGGCTACTATAGCCACAATAGCCCAGTGTTAAAAGTTCATGAAAACTTCCATTGTTCCCACTTCTGTAAATGTAAGGCCAATTTACCTGCCCTCCCTGCAATATTCTTTCCTTTTCCCCTCAATTCTAACAGTTCGTTTTGAAACTCCCCCAAAGACAATATTACAGACTTTGCCCTGCATCTATATATCCAATATTTCATTGCAAAAATAATTGTATTAAAAATCTTTATTCGTGGGGGATTACAGGAGAAGCCTAAATGAATATCTATCCAGTCGATATACTTTAATTCCCTTAGCTTAAACTTAGCGATTACATTTTGCCATAATCTCTGAACATGTACACACTCCCAGAACAAGTGTAAATATGTTTCGCTTAAAAAATGAGCACAAGTTATCTACAACAAAGCCGAATCTGAATAAGTGTTCTCTAGAATATATTTACACCTACCACACACGCACGCACACCCACACAAGTTCACAATGGTTAACTTACTCCACTGAAATAACATTTAGCGATGTTATCACACAATTTACGCTTTGCATTCTATAAAGATTTTATTCTTCAAGTCCGTATATCGTTTTTTATGATTCGTATCTATTTCTTCCGGTTGAGCCATTAACCCGGTTTACACTGCTTAATTACAGTGATAAATGAAGGCAATATCATCTTACTTGCACAGGAACTATCGTGTTTATAAACGTCATGTATTTAAAAACAAAATTAATGAGTATGATGATCAGAGGCTTATTCTTTAATTTTGAAAGATGTAATCTAATCATTACTTTTTTATCATTATTTGTATTATTATCTTTATTATTATTATTGTTGTTATCATTATTATTGTTATTATCTTTATTATTATTATTATCATTATAATTATTATTATTCTTTGTATTGTTAATATTATTATTATTATCATAATTAATATTTGTATTATTGTTATTATTATTATCATCATCCTTATATTATTATTACTACTACTACTACTACTACTACTACTACTACTACTACTACTACTACTACTTCTACTACTACTACTACTACTACTACTACTACTACTATTACCACTACTACTACTTGTAATACTACTACTACTACTTCTACTCCTACTATTTTATCACTACTACTACTATTACTAATATCATCATCGTCATCATCAGGTTATCATTATCACTGTTATTATTACTTGTGCTTCATTTGGTAAAGGAAATCATTAAATCAAATAATAAACAATAGTTTGAAAATGGAGAATTCAAAAATTGTAACGGCAGGCAGAGGAAATGCAGTAGTAGAAAGCCTACAGGTCGAATCCCGATGGATGTAAAACAAAAATAGATAACGATTGGATAATTGAATATCAATTGTGCACATCATCGAGAGTGGAAGTAATTAATTGATCACTATACTCTCTAACAAACAGGATAATGCTGGTTAGAACGTGAAGGCAAGGTGAATTACAAGGATATGGGTAAATCGCTATGATATCATATTACATAGAAACATTATACAGGTGTAGAAAGTGGCATCGAGAAATGGAAGACAAGTGGGAAGAGAGAGAGAGGAAGAGAGAGAGAGAGAGAGAGAGAGAGGAAGAGAGAGAGAGGAAGAGAGAGAGAGAGAGAGAGAGAGAGGAGGGGCTTAAAAGAGAGAGAGAGAGAGAGAAATAAACATACTGAGAGAGGGAGAATGAGAGAAATAGAAAGAAATACAAAGATCTGAAAGAGAGAGAGAGAGAGAGAGAGAGAGAGGAAGAGAGAGAGAGAGGAAGAGAGAGAGAGAGAGAGAGAGAGAGAGGAGGGGCTTAAAAGAGAGAGAGAGAGAGAGAGAGAGAGAAATAAACATACTGAGAGAGGGAGAATGAGAGAAATAGAAAGAAATACAAAGATCTGAAAGAGAGAGAGAGAGAGAGAATGGGAGGAAAAGGAGATCCAAAATTCAATCTCATTTTAGAATGACAAATATTTTGTTCACGAAAAATGACAATGTATCCAATATCACATGGGAGTGTTATCTCATAAGACGTTTCATTTGATATCATAATTAGATGATATACTTCCTGTTTGGATTTATATCACTTATTCATGTCAATTGAGATAAGAAATGTCTAATTGAATGATATTATTGTAGTGAACGATAAGACTTCCTAAACAGATTGCCATCAGACTGTATTAATGATACTTGTACACTCACTAATGGAGAATGGAGAATCCTCTCAATAATATCTCTCTTTCTCTCTCTCTCTCTCTCTCTTTGACACCCTTTATAAATCAATTATACGTTTTCTCATTATACGCTATTCGAAATAAACACATCATCAAACACGATTAAATGAATCTTCTTCTCACACTCTCCTCTTTTCTCTATGTGACATTTAATTCTGAGTTCTCACCTTTCCCCCTTACTCCCACACTCTCTTCCTCCCCCATCCACTAGCGTAGCTAAAGGGGACACGGGAGCACTCCCTCTCCCGACACACCAAGTGATGAACACAATTAAAAGAATTAACAAGTGAGAAAAGAGAGAAAGAGAAAGGGAGAAGAGAAAACAAGACGCCACTCCGAAAACATCACGCACCCTGCCCTAATCAGTAGCTCTGTAAATTTGCATTTCATTTTCAGAGTAAGACTGGTCCCCCTATACCAGTCATTCGAGTGCCCCTCCCCCACCCCCTCTCAATGAGTGGACTCCAGTGCCCCTCCCCACCCCCTCTCATTGAGTGGACTCGAGTGCCCCTCCCTTACCCCCTCTCAATGAGTGGACTCCAGTGCCCCTCCTCCACCCCTCTCAATGAGTGGACTCCAGTGCCCCTCCCCCACCCCCTCTCAATGAATGGACTCCAGTGCCCCTCCCCCACCCCCTCTCATTGAGTGGACTCCAGTGCCCCTCCCCCACCCCCTCTCATTGAGTGGACTCCAGTGCCCCTCCTCCACCCCCTCTCAATGAGTGGACTCCAGTGCCCCTCCCCCACCCTCTCTCATTGAGTGGACTCCAGTGCCCCTCCCCCACCCCCTCTCAATGAATGGACTCCAGTCCCCCTCTCAATGAATGGACTCCAGTGCCCCTCCTCCACCCCCTCTCATTGAGTGGACTCCAGTGCCCCTCCCCCACTTCCTCTCATTGAGTGGACTCCAGTGCCCCGCCCCCACCCCCTCTCATTGAGTGGACTCCAGTGCCCCTCCCCTCCCCCTCTCATTGAGTGGACTCCAGTGCCCCTCCCCCACCCCCTCTCATTGAGTGGACTCCAGTGCCCCTCCCCACCCCCTCTCATTAAGTGGACTCGAGTGCCCCTCCCCCACCCCCTCTCATTGAGTGGACTCCAGTGCCCCTCCCCCACCCTCTCTCATTGAGTGGACTCCAGTGCCCCTCCCCACCCCCTCTCAATGAATGGACTCCAGTCCCCCTTCCCCACCCCCTCTCAATGAATGGACTCCAGTGCCCCTCCTCCACCCCCTCTCATTGAGTGGACTCCAGTGTCCCTCCCCCACCCCCTCTCATTGAGTGGACTCCAGCGCCCCTCCCCCACCCCCTCTCATTGAGTGGACTCACGCTACGCCTCTTATAAGGGCATTATATATCCATGTGTGAGATACTTTGTGACTCCAAGGAAACGGTTTCATTAAACGCGGTTTACTCTTTAATCATAGCCCGAAATGTCGGGGTTTAATAATGTAAACAAATTCATTTATCAGATACAAATCTTTGCATTATTGTATGAACTTTGTTTTTTAATGAAGGAAACATTGCTGTTAAAGAAGCTTTGATAACATTTGATAAAAATCCAATATACCAAAATATAGATCTTGTAAAAACAGTAACTGTCATCCAATTATTTTCCTTTGCCATTTTATTATGTCACATTTCGTACGATTGTCAGTAATAAAATATTAACCAACACTGACGAATACAAATGCATAACTGTGTCGAATGATATTTTACCTCTGAAATTATTCATGAATAATTCATTCCTCTAAAAACTAACCACTTATTAATCAAAGGATTGATATCCGTTACTGCGTGCATTTCCTTTACTTCAAATTAGAGATTTTCAACAACATGACACCAAATCTACTGAATAGAATAAACATAGAATAGAGCTGCATCGTGAATAGCCCTGTGTACTAATGTTTTCAAATTTATGCACGCTCCTCTTCAGAACTCCCGGGTTTCTACTAACTATTGATTCACCTGCCATACACCATGGCATCTATATAGATGGAGTCCACATTAATTATTGCTATGTCTGACAAATCTCTGGCAATCATTTTAGTTGTCAAGGTAAATCTTTCTTCAAGAAGCATTCATAAAATTAGTAAACGTGTCTATTTAATGATTCAAATAATCATCGAAAAGATACGAAATTCCATTCCAAAGGGTTTTCTGTTCCATTGAAAGACAGTGCATTTATAGGAAGACGGGATGAATATAGAGATACTTCAACAAGAATAGAGGGAATACAACAGCAATGAAAACAGTTGTTGCACAAAGATATATGTACCCTAAAGAACGAGAATAACGATTTTAAACTGTAGCAGTACATGGCCCAGGGAAGCGGGGGTGCTGGGGGTGCTGCAGCACCAAAAAAAATTGTCTGATATATTTCATGTATAGATCATTATGCTTCGTATAGGAAGAGAATTGTTTATTAACTTTTTGTATTCATCATATAAATCTTCATGAAGGAAAATCGTTCCCAGGGCCATGTAGCAGTACAGTATTAACTAATAAGCAGTACAATAATTGTAAAGTTAAATTAATCACCTTGATAGCCTTCAGCGACTTTGGGTTTTTTTGACGCGCCATTTTGATAGTTTGTTTTACATGACGGCTAAGAAAGCATGTGTATGCTTGTTAGAAAGCAATCAGTGGACCGACGGCTTTAAGTCCTCTCTGAGACGATTAATGCCTCCCAACGAATTGGTTTCGAAACAGGGACCTCCCGGTTACCAAACCACTGCTCTACCACTAAGCCATCGCCCCTCATTATATATTTTTTAATAGAAATACTCTACCGAACATTTGGAACAATATATCTCAGGTCATACGTTAAAGATAAACTTGAGCTCCGTTAAAAAAAAGAAAATGAATTCTCACAGAATCAAACAAAACTTACACTGAAGGTTCAAGATTACAAATAAATGTCATGTGCCAAACAATTTTGGAAGAAAATGTATACTGGCTGAGTAATAAGCATAGAAAGATAAGGAAATCAAGGTATAGTAGCACCGACACCATTTATGTAGTCCCTTATATACATCTTTCTGTGTACAGTGCTTGTAACTTTACCAAGACTGGGCCAAATTTCTTATCAGTTTGATGATTCCAGAACCTTACAGTACACACCAATACTGATATGCTAGATGATTAACCTTTTCTGATCTATTCCACAACGTTTCTTTCACAATGCAATCGCATGACCAAAACTGATCTTTACCTTTAAGATAAAAAAAAACGAATTAAACTAAATACCATTGACAAATCCACCCAATCTTACCACATTGACAGTGGTAATAGACAACCTTTCAAAATTGAACGGACACGTTGGTGATGAACTTCAGTATCCGAGTCTGATCGTCGTGTTTTATCAATAGAAAATTATTTCGACCAAATATAATTATGGGATCAAACATTTGCTCTTTCGATAATTGCTCTCGCCTTAATTTGTATTGTTTGAACAGATGTGTTGTCAAATCGAATGGAAGAAAATAAATGTTCATTTGAATTGAATTGAATGAATTGAGTTTGAGGTGTCCATACTTGTACAAGCAATGCTTGTTAATGGACCCCTCTGTTTCCAATATGTATTTCAATCTACATTTGTTGTAAGTGTTTATAGTTGATTGGTAATGTTTTGTTGGAAACATGACATATAGGGCCAAGGGAGGGTTGCAATTGGGCTTCAGAATAGGTTTAGGGTTAAGGTTGTTTAAGTTTAGGGTTAAGGTTAAGGTTAGGGTTAGGTGTAGTGTTTGGTCCAGGGTTGACGTTAGTACTTCGGATTGTGTAGGAAATTGAGGCGGAGCAAGTGTTGTTCATCCAGAATAATAATAATAATAATACTGAGTTTTTATATAGCGCTTATTAGAATCACTAAGCGCTTCCAAACTAACTTCTTGGAGATTATTACCCCGGCTTTAGCTGTGCTGCCATTGCCGCGATCTAGCGTTTCAAATATGTATAACATGGATAGAGGTACATGAATAACATGGATAGAAGCAACTATTCCATTTCACACTGACATGACCTGAAGGTACTCTGGGTTACAGGACAACAAACGTGTACAAACACGGTCCTCAAACCACTTACACCCACAACAAAAAGTGAGTCACCCTTACTCAAATTGATGAGTCACTGGTTTGTCCGTACAGCGAAACACTTGAAGGATCATGTGAGTCACTATGACTCGATACAAATGAGTCTCTAAGACTCACTTCAAGTGAGTCTTAGATAAATAAGACTCATTTGTATCGAGTCATAGTGACTCACATGATCCTTCAAGTGTTTCGCTGTACGGACAAACCAGTGACTCATCAATTTGAGTAAGGGTGACTCACTTTTTGTTGTGGGTGCATCATGACATAGACCCCCCTACTCCCTAGGCCTATCACACACATACCATACCATGCCAGAGTCACTGTCCACATTTGCAATGGAAAATATATCCTAAAATATCACATTTTAGCGATGTAATCGGTGGTCCCGCTACCCGAATCTGAAAAATCTACTTTGTACGCACTAAATTAAGCCTTAACTTGAGATTTATTTGTCACCCATACTGTCACGAAACAATCTTGAATTAATTCGTTTTACATCAAATAACAAGGATCTAAGAGTTCGTTGTATAAAACAATGATGCAAGATCATGCATGTTTTCATTCGACACGGCTTCGTGCGATACAGTAGACACTATGAACATGACAGACAATGAAAGCGGACAAAATATACAGTTCCTCAGGTAGACAAAGGGACAGCCCTTCACTGCTGTTATGTAAAAATGTGTAGAACAGGTGTCACATGCATATTCACCTGTTCTACACATTTTTACATAATAGCAGTGAAGGGATGTTCCTTTGTTTTCCTGAGGAACTGTATATTTTGTCCGCTTTCATTGTCTGTCATGTTCATAGTGAGAATCTATAGTTAAGTTACACACAGCCTCATCAACTCGAGTGCGGATATCGTAAAATGAACGCATGCATCATTTGTATAATAATCAGAAGATTCAGCCCACGAATCCAGTCATAAAAATCATCGTTTAAAACCATATGAATAATTATGCGTACCAATTTTTCACTAGCTGCAGTCAAAACTCTTTTGAATCCAAGATATAAGATGGCGACGTCGCGTCGTCGATCGGGAATTCAAATATGGCTCGAGAATGCGCATTTTGGATGACGTCACGAAAGCATGCGCGCGCATGCATACAGCCTCACTTTCAAGTTGACTCACTTTTTTCTTCTAAAATGCTCTTATGTCGATCTTGACTCATTTTTTACGACCATGTGAGTCAGTCGAAGCATTTTGCAAATGCGTCAGCTCATGATTGACACACTGGTGAAATATAAATGAGTCAATAGAGACTCATTGGTTGTTACTAATGAGTCAATTTACACCTGACTCACGAAAATTATGCTTAAATGTGTCAAATGACTCACTTTTTGTTGTGGGTGTAGTCCGACGAAATCTTACCCTAACTTTGATCATATCGGTACGTATACATGACTTATCCTATTGGAAACTTAACAAAAAGGCATAGTGGTCATGCAAAGAACCTGACATCCTTTGGATACAAGGCGTCATTTTTCTGACGTAACGCTGCGTCATCGACTGGTGTGGCCTCTGACGCGCCGTGTGGTATTATGAATGCCAACAAGAATTAATAATAATAATTGCACAATAAACAGAACCTGCATTGCTTCCAATTACTGACGTATAGGCTGATTACCTTCATATAGGCTCGTTTAGTACAGATATTATCATCAACACAACTGACATAACGCATCGAGTAACATAATTGATCGTACTACTAATTATTGGTAATGCCACAAATAGGACTTAGGCTACAGCTATTGCAATCGTCCCTATATCGGAATGTGAACAAGGTAAATGATGATGTGTATTTAAAGCTCTCGAGTCCAAATCTCCCATAACTGATTCATAATCGGCACTGTAAAATGGAAGACACTGACATATTCCCGGATCTCATCTAAGGCATTGTCGTTCTCTGCCAGCTCCGTCTTAGTAGCCATCGGGAAACCTCCGCTCAGAAAGCGGCTTGAATGGCGTAACCGAATTCCAAGTTTTTTAAGACACATGCCAACAAAGACGTCGGACCAAGGGAAAAGATCCGTTTCCAAGGAAACACGGTAGATGTTCTCTACCACGTCTGTGGAAAGTAGGTATGCATGTCCGTTGAAGTACGGCGGATAAACTTTATCAGGGTAGAGTGTTTCTGGGGTGAGGAACTTCCCGTACAGTCCTCGTGGCGAACGAACCGGGGTCGCAAAAAGAACTGTCCCAAGGGTGAACTTAGTAGGAGAAGCTGTCTGGAGGATGTTATACACCAATGGAGCATTGATGATGATATCATCATCGACTTTCATGGTGTAACTAGCTCTCCTGCAGAAGTGAGTGACCCACTTCATACCCATGATGGTCTTCCGGGTCAAGTTCAGGTAGTCATCAATGAAGGACTCCTGCACGATGTCTTTGTAAAAGTCAGATTCAAGGTTGATGTCTGCTTGCAGTTTGTCATCACGAACCGCACCAAGCAAGAATACAATCCGCATGGCCGACTGTCCCTCGCCCTGTGAAGGCCACGCGTAGTAGCTACCGAAGGTGTTACGTATGTACGCTCTCTTCCCAGCATTTCCGGGAGAAGAATTCACAAAAATGACCAAAAGAATCTCGGACGGACCTTGAGCATTAGAGCACATACCCAATGGGTTGTGAAGGTAATGAAAATTGTGCGGATCAGGGCTCAGTTTCCAATTCTGCACTGCTATTTGCTGGTCGGTTAAATAATATCTAAACCACTGTGACTTTCTTGCTAGGTTTGGAAAGCTTTGTCGCTGTGGTTCCGTTGCGTTTGATCCAGAGTTGTAGTCACGGGAATTTTCTCGCCTGTAGTCATCCACGGGTTGGTATGATATTATATTGTTTAGAGTTATAATGAACGCTACGGCAAAGACAATAACGATTGTAAGCCGTCTGCCAAAGCGAAAGCATGTATGCACCATGGCCATGGTGAGTTGAAATCAAGATTGACACCAGTGTAAAAGAATCCTCCTGCTATAGCGCCCTCTAGATTGACCTAAGAACGTTTACTGAAGACCTCTACACACTCGCTGTTCCATCACGTGGGTAGATATAAAGTGAATTTAAAAATCCAATTGATCACAAGATTAAGACAATAATATATTCACCATGTCGGATTCGTAATACTGTTCCCGCATTTCATTAGAATAGACTCCATAATTATATTGACGTCTTGTAGTAGCTCCTAAAGTTAAGCAGATTATTATTCTCGTTGTCCAATACACAAAACGACTAAGAACAAATTATTTCAGTTCTCTGTGGAAGAGAATAATGCATTCTGATAAAATGCTACGGTGTGCATTCGACTGATTCTAAATGCGTTGAACTCCGGAAACAAGAAGTCAACGATCCTTTCAACTTTCAAAGGATGTATCACTTAATCACATGGGCAGTGTATTGCCGTGGTCTGTTTTAAAGCAACACCGGATCTTTCATGTGTTAACGGTAGATAATGCTAAATTATATACGCAGTATAGGCCTTTGCGTTGTGAATCAACCCGGGTATTTTAATCTTGCTGCTCGATAAATATGAGTTTATGACATGGTTGAAGAATTGTAGTCAATGCCAGAAAGCATAGAGCTTCCATTGGTAACAAATAGTTGAACTAGAACTATGTAGTCTGTAATCCAGGAGTTATACTTGAAGTTTCTGCATTCCTCATGAAGCTGGACAAGATTTCTTTCCAAGACTCAAAAGCAAAAAAGCTCCTTCGGTCTTATTAAGACTGCGTGTTGCAACAACGGAAATGAAATGTCTTCAGTATGACGAGAATTTAAAAAAATTATATGGCAAGTAACAATTTATTTCTAACTAGTTACGCATCTTTAGTTTGCTGTGACATCAAACATAGAGCTGTAATTCGTACTGGAAATCACAAGCGAATGACGAAAGCGACATTTTCCCTCGAGATATCATCTACTCGTGTTGATGAATAACCTCCATTTTAATCCCGCACTTTATCCACCAAATATCGTATGATCCGGTATCTCTTATGTCGTTCCAGTTTCACTTTTTAACCTCAAGATCGTAGTCTCTGATTGTGATCCGAAACAACGGGAAAAAGAAATGTATTTCCTTAGCAACCCAAAGGGTCTCTCCCATAATGCGCTTCCGGAAATGTTCATGAGAGACAATGAGTATAACCGTTTAGGAGAGTACGATTGAAGAAACACAAGGGAAAAGGACCAGACTGTAATAGACTCGACAAAATAATTATGCAAAGCATAGCAGTGCGGTGTCCTGTTCGCGACGTGTAGCAAGCCTGTCCGTAAATATATTTCCTTGTAGTTTCATTCTATCACAAAAGGTGTTGAGATAATATCCATAGGTATGTCAAGGACTGGTTAATAGCTTCATAGTCATCCGCATGCATTTATCGGCCAAACAGGAACATGCAACCCCGACCCTCCGATCTATTCGTTAATATAACGGTCCTCTTCAAGTCTGTATTTAGAATTTTTAAATTAACTCAGCTAATCGCAAATATCCAACTAGAACCCCTTATCGTGTGCATATCAAACAATAGCCACTGCCCTATATAACATGTATTTCTATAGCGCCGTCTATATCTCGAAATTCTATTATATGCATACATACGACCTCTAGGACTCTCCTAATCCTAATAATCAATTCATTCAATGCGCCGAACCAAAAATGATATGAACGCATGCAAGGCTGCCCATTGTCGACAGCAGGCACTCCCTCGTTTCATTATTACTTTGTTGATGAATAAATTGTGTAGGCATAGTTACGAATTATGTCATTGTGTTGGATCTGTTTTTCTATACCGAACAATATAAAGTACCCCCTCATACGCTCGTCGCACTACTCTCCTGCCTGTAACCATTTGGAATAGTTCCTTAATTACCATACGTATCGACGTGAATATAAAACCACGACAACCCTCTGTAATAAACAAAAAACAAATGAATAAATAAATAAATGAATGAATGAATAAACAGATAGATGAATATATACAGTAGGCTTGCGGGTGCACCATGTGAGAGAGCGTGAGGGAGGATTGATGAATATATTATATAGATAGATAAATAGATAGATAGACAGATAGATAAATGAATAAAAAATAAAAAAACGTCCACCTAATAATCTTTAACTATTCAGTCTCCTTTGGAAGTGGTTACAGAATATGAAATTGCTTTTTGATTAATGAATCAAAATGTTCACGTTCAGGAAATGCCTATTCACTGTGTGGTTAACTATAACGGAGGTGCCCTTTCTTCTCTCACTCATTCTCCTTTACCTTTCATCTCTCTCACACTTATTTTGTTCCTTTCTTTGTTCTTTACAGTAAGTTTCTATTACCAGATCCTTCCTGTTTTGTACGTTGTAAACTGTTTAGGTATAAGTTAAAGCCCCACTGCACTACTTATAGCTACTTGAGCCCTCTGTGTAGCAAATAATGCCTCAGCGGTGACCGTTGGTCCCCCATGATCCTCTTTTGCTTATGTTAATTGAGAGCTGATTTGATGAGATAACCACCTGTCAGTGACCATGCAGGGAGGTGTAATCCCTCCTGGTCAAACTATTGCAGATGTGCTTTAATAGTTCATAGGAGGTGTCTGTTAAAGGTTACAACGGTCCTTTAATGTATGAGTACAAGTTTCAAAGGGGAAGTCCACCCTGATATCAAGTTGGTTTCAACAGAAGCAGAAAAATGAGAGGAATTTGCATTACTTTTGAGCGAAATTTGATTAAAAATGATCAGCCAAACACAAATTGGCATCTAGGATCTTTCGAGGATCCCTTCCTTTTGCTCTGTACTATTACAACAAAAAACAAATCCGAAATTTCTACTTTGTCACTAAACAAAATGCATAATCATACGTCCACCCTAAATATAATTATTGCAAATATGTTCTTATACAACCCCTGTATGAAGCAACTCTTTTTCGTCATCAATAACTATGTAAGAAAAATAATGAATTTCTGTACAGAGCAATATAGCAACATATGTGTTTCTCTGATGACGACAGTTTATGCCCTTCTTTTAATCGGATATTGCTCAAGTTTTCAATAAGTTATTCCACGTGTTGTTCTGCTTCCATACTTTATATACAAATATAATTATAATATTATATAGCTTTAAGATTTAAGATGAATATCATGATCTATGGCTATTTTACTGAGGTACCGGAGGCAATCTTGGACGCCATTTTGAAAAAAAATCACTGTCCGGGGGTCAGATTTTCTTAGATTTTTAGTATTTTGTTCCTGATGTCAAACACTACATGAATCCTGTAGAGGGGGGGGGGGGGGCCTTGACCCGTCTCATGATATTATTACTAATACTGATAATGAGAACACTGATAATGAAAACACTGATAATGATGATGATAATAATAATAATAATAATGATGTTGATACTAAATGTAATGATATAGATCCATAATGAGCTACAAAACCACCTAAAGAGGGCGTTTTCTTCTAATGAGCTCCGAGGCTAACTGCTCAAAAAGATTTACTTCAGAAACTTTGAGAAACTTTCTGACGCAAATGAACAAACAGGTATCACGCCCTCGTGCGAGATATTTCAAACATTCAGTTCCCCTACTGGAAGACCTGAATTAAAGGTAGGCGTTACTACTGCAGCTAGAAGGGATTAGACCACACAGCGAGCCATCGAGGTCACTGTGACAGGTGGCTATCTCATTAACTCAGCTCTCATTTAACATAAGAAAAAGAGGATCATGGGGGACCAACAGGCACCGATTTGGGAAGTTTTCTATATAGAGGGAGCAAGTAGCTACAAGTAGGACAGTGTGCCTTTAAGGGAAAGTCGTGTAACGAGTTGGAACTGATTCTTCTGATGATAATGGTAATTTCCCTTTAAAGCCCCCAAACTTTGATGGCAAAATTCTACTTAAAGGCACACTGTCCTACTTGTAGCTACTTGCTCCCTCTATATAGAAAACTTCCCAAATCGGTGCCTGTTGGTCCCCCATGATCCTCTTTTTCTTATGTTAAATGAGAGCTGAGTTAATGAGATAGCCACCTGTCACAGTGACCTCGATGGCTCGCTGTGTGGTCTAATCCCTTCTAGCTGCAGTAGTAACGCCTACCTTTAAATTATATCATAATGTGAAAGAGGATGTCATTTAAAACACAATCATGCAAAGATCATAAAGACATCCTCTTTCACATTATAATACGTCAATTTAAGTGAAATTTTGCTAACAAAATTTTGGCGAATTCGGGCTCCCAACAATTTATAAGGGCTCTAACTTAAATGATTAATGTTCATATAATATTTACTGAGAGTTTCGTAAAACATCATTTTTATCAGATTTTTAAACAATAATAATAACATTTTTTAACGCGCCTAATATTATGTTTCTAGGCGAAATGATGCCGTTGTCCCAGCAGCCATTAGGTAAAGCATAGCACAAGTCATGTTATTTACGTTATGCACTTTCATTTGAAAATAGTGAACAAAAATAATGAACATGAATCTGAGGTCAGTGTTCGAACCACCTGATTTTGTTTTAGCGACCGATCGGGCTTACCCCCCAGTACGTCACTCATTAGGCGGTTTGCCAATCGGAGTTGGTAAGTGAATTCACTGAGTGGACTCGCTAGTAAGAGGAACGTTAGGAAGGGGATACAACTGCCCTGAGACATTTCAAATCACAGCACTCACCGTGGACACCCAGTGGAATAGTATATATTAAGGATTGCATCGGCATTTAACTAGATTCCTTTTTAAACGATTTTGTTTAAATTAAGACAAGAATAACTAACATTGGAATATATTGGAGCCTTTATTATCAATCCAAGTGCTGTAACACTCTTCATGGAATCGTAAAAGAATAAGCTGTTGAAGGAAAAAAAAAGAGTTTAAAAATGATCAAGTTGCTCGTGAGGAAAGTGACTGAGCATAATGTGAGATTGCGTCGACGGTCTTGGAATATGGGTACAGATATTGCTTACCTGTTCGGATGTGCCTTTCTGGTAGTTCTGATGAAAGATCGCATCTTCTGTGATGCAACAAGGACCCAAGGGGAAGGGGAACCGGTAGGGGGAGAGGCTAGAGGAGGTGGTGATGGATTCAGAACGGGTGAGCCAGCACCACCATACACCCACAACCCGAACCCTGTACCCCAGCAACCAGCGGCTTGTGCTCAAACCGTCCAGCCAGTCCAACAATTCTTACCCAGCTGGCTTCCAGTTAACAATATCCACGTAAGTGATTGTTATGTGTCGTTGTTCATCTTCCTCCTATGTATTGGTATTCATAGATTTTATTAAACTGTGTTTTAATTTTCGTCTCTGTTTTGATGAAATCAGATAAATAGCAACAAAAAAAAAGCAACAAAAAAAGAGCAATAATGTTGCATTTCTCTCTACTTTATGTACCGAATTTTGTATCACATTTTTTTAAAATATTAGTTTTTTTCTTCTTTATTTTGTAGAGCTTTGATATCACCTTCATCTTTTTCCCCACCTGCCGAAAAAGATTTTAATCAATAAACCGCGTTAGATAAAGACAGAAAGAAAGACAGAAAGTTAGAAATTTATCAAAGATGCAATCAATATCTATACATGAGTCAAGAATGTCACTGTGATATATTATTATTTCGTTTTTCACCCATTTCAATTTGTTAGAAGTGTTGACATATAATGTAACATCGGGTCATGAATATGTCTTTGTTGACAGGTGGGCGGGGCTTCTCAGACGAATTGTTCGGCATTGGAAGAATTGGTTGCTAAGGTAACGCGTCAAAATGAACTGTCGGAGAGAATTTTATCCGAGCTTGAAAACATCCCAAAATCACAAAGAGGTAAGTTAACAAAAATCGATAGAAAATTGATATTAGTTGATGGAACGACTTGTCATTTAGCTTTGTATTTGATACAAATCAAATAAAATGTAAAAGAAAAAAAGTTAAGAATGGAGGCACACGACTTTTAGATTTGATTTGATTTGATTTGATTTATTTGTTTCAATATAAGCATTGTATGAGGTACGTACAGAGACATAAAAGAACCATCGGAGAACTGACATGATAATCGAACATTGGTGACCTAATTCTATACATTGAAAAGTTTTACCTACATGAGTGAGGGGCCATGGTATTATCAACAGATCTCGAAGATCAAAACAACTTATTTTGTTTGCCCATTTCTGTTGATGAAAATACGTTACACATCTTGGCCTGCTCAGAAGGGGAGTGAAATTTCCTCATAAATGAAGTTCAAAATGAATGTAACTAATTGTTATCGAGTGTAGGGTGAGGGGGAGGGGGGGCTGGTTCGTCGCTTTTTTCTATAATTGCTTTTTCTTGTCTTTAAAATGGTAACATAATTATGTCTATCACCATGCAGAGCCTTCTAATTTCTCAAGGTCTTCCGAGATTGGGGAAAAAACCAACATATTTTTCTGAAAATATTTCCCTTTCATAATGGATTATATTTTAATTGATCAAAGGTAAAACAATAACCTGATTCAATTAGTCTACATTTCTTTCCTCGAAATTAATTATAAAAAAAACCCACTACTTAATGGAATTCGTCTCCAGAGGATGACCAATTGTACATTTTCTTTAAAACAAAATATTTACAAAATTGTTTAGACTTGCGAGTCTAGACCCCTTGCGTAAATATAATACGCCAACACAATTTCTGTTTGGACTGAAACCAAGAGTTGCGGAAACCTAATTGACCTCGGAACTTCTTCGGAAGATATATTCTTTTAATTCTTGACGATTAAATGTTTGTACCGTTAAAGTGTGTTAATCTCTTGGGGAACAAAACAAAACAAAACAACTCCTCTCCCACTCGGAAAGTTTACTTCTGATTTGGACTGAAATCAAGATATTACCAGAAAGAAGTAACCTTTATTTTCAGCACTGTCCGCAAGAAGGCCGAAGACCTTTGTATTGTTAATGGCAGTAAGGGCCTTTTGCGGTCAGCCGACGAAAAGTATTTGTCGCTTTCAGATTTTGTCTCTAATTTGATAATATCACGAAGGAACCTTTCTGGTTAGCTGCCAATATAGTAAAAAAAATCTTACAAATCACAACTTAAAAACTAGTACTAGTATGCGACCCTTCTTCCTGCCCTTTTCCCTCTTTTTTGAGATATGATGATTCCCTAACTTCTATTTCTAAATTTGAAAAAATTATTTTCTAGCAAAACAGGATATTGAATGTTGAATGAAATACCTAACGAAAAAAAGGCTACGTCTTCATAGTTTTAACAAAATAAAACGATTAAACAGTATTGAAAACATGAATACAAAAATGCTTTATAATGTAGGACGTAATCAATATATTATATTCTGAAGTAAGTAAATTTAAGTTGCTATTCTGACAAACATGCAACAAACAGCAACAGCCAAACCAATTTAATAGATGCAGGAATGCTATTGTATTGAATACATACCTATACATTTAAAATAGAATAATACAAGTCCAAGAAAATTATAGGATTTTAGAATGTGATAGCGCTAATCGCTATAGCATACATTACTTTGTATCAATTGTATCTGATTATTGACCTGTATAGGGGGAAAGAATTCCGAAATCCAATTGGGCAGGGGGTTGGGCACTCATTTTTTCTTTTTTTGGAGGGGGGGGAGGCATACTTGTTTATAGGCCGGAGTAGAAACTTTGTCGGTGCAGTAATAATAACAATACTAATTTTGTTTACCCGGGGAAGCCTGTTCTTCGCGAGGGCCCTGCAATTATTATTACCCCAGCAATAACCAAAGTAGCAAATGTGGATTAATGTCTTGCCAAATGACGTAAGTGCCGGGCTGGGATTCGAACCCTCTAACCTTTGATTGAGAATCGGGTGAATGGACCACTTCACTACGACACCCCTGCAGTAAAATGCCATATATAAGCTTTACATCATGTTAGAGGTTAATAACCAGCTACCTTTAATTAAAGAATTGGAGGGAGGGAGAGATAGACATCTCCTTCACATTTCTATCTGTCTATGTTCATGCCAGTTAAAACATTTTGAGGCAAAATTTTAAGGAAAATAAAATAAAGAGGAAGGATATAATCATGATATCTTTAAAAGCAGACACTCTCTTTTTGTACATGTTAATAACCCAGCGGTATCAAGGAGATCTTATCAATCGCAAAAATGTCATCTCAATTTAAATGCATCTGCCCTGGTTGTCACTGTGGAGATGTTCAAATGTAATTCGTTTCGTGGGAGGGGATGGATAATGTTTAATGTGCCGACCGTGCCTATGATATGGACCATACTCCCGAAAAGGAGTTTGATTTTGAAAACACTTTGCAATTCATGCTTCTACCCATCTGTTTCAGTATTAACACTCTCGCATTTTCTCATTTTGTTTCTCTTGCTTCGTCTGGATTTTTCCTTTTCTTTGCTTTCTGTCTTCTTCCCTCCTTCTCTCTCGCTCTTTCTGCTTTTTTTCCGATTTTATTAAAGATACACTCTTTTACTTTTGATTCTACCTCTCTATATTATTTACGAACGTTAAATAAAAGAAGAAAAAACCTCGTGAATAAACAGCGCTTTTAACTTCTCTATAACTCGATAGACTCGATAAAAGCATGTCGTTTTCACATAATACTCATGAAGGAGTAATGTACTTGTAAAACACGATTTGATACGCCATGTATATAAAATGAGAGAGGAAAAACAGAAAAAGTTGAAGTGATCATGAAATAGAAGTAAAGATGCCATAAAAGAGAGTGGAATTACGCATTGTTGATCGCGAGGTATAAAAGGAATCACGAAATAAATAAATGGAACATTTAATACGTTTATTTATTAGGTGAATAGGCTTATCTTGTCGTTTTGAAGCTTGAAAATTGTGATATCCATTACAAAAATAATTGAATGAATTTAGAAATAATGAAAGAAGAGGAGCAGTATAATAAAAAGCACGGCTTGTATTTTATAGACCTTTTGAAAAAGAATGTTCTTGACATATGACACATGACTTCGGTGTCCCACTGAGTAGCTCGCTCTGATTCATATAAATATGAATATCTTAATCATACCTCTGTAATTATTCCGGAAATAACGGTGAGTAAAATATCAGTGAATGTCAAAGTCAACTCGAAAAATTAGTCGGAATTTCAAAAAAACTATTTAAGCATACCAATAGAGGAAGAAATATTGCAAGAACGCATATTGCATGAGTCTCGAGTCATAGCTTTTAGTCGTGCGCCTTTTTATAGGAATGAATTGAATATTCTAATATCATTTCGTCGCAATCACCTGCTGGAGTGCAACATATTTACACCATGGATAAAATCACATAAACAATTAAAACAAACGCACTTGAAAAATATTATAGACAATTAAAGGTACAACATGAATATGATAGATATATTCATATAATTTACTTTACTATCATTTTGCATAAATCATTGAAATATGTTACATATCAGAATACCATGAAATACGTATATGAGTAAACGAGTTATAATTATTATCCTTTTTCGCCCCCTTATAGAGTTCGATGGATTATAAAGTTCTTCTCATTTCCTGATTCTGCCAATACACGAACGTCAGGATTCGAGAAATATAGCTTATAAATAGCGAATATGATTAAATCTTCATGAACTACAACCATGATAATTACAGACCTTATAAATACAAATTATATTTTATGATAATACATTTTAGGATATGTTATATGGCGAGTATAATTATGGATACCATTTAAATTTTAACAAAAATAGCAAAGACTTTCATAAAATGTAAGTTTATTCCAATCGCCTTTTCGTGTTATGTTATACTGAAGTTTGCAAACATTACAATAACACAAACGTAATACAACCCTGATTTCGATTGGACATGCAACATATTACTTCTTGAAAGTCATTAATTTATATCATGTGTTTATACTGTGTTTATACTCACAGCCAAGAGACTGGAAATTGAAAATGAGGATGGAGAGAGGGGAGGGAGGGAGAGGGAGAGGAGGGAGAAAGCGGAAATTCAATATTGGATGATTTTCGTCTGACCCGGCCGGGAAGCTCAATCTGGTAGTCCTGAGGAAACAGGTGTAATTTTGAGTGAATCCCAAGGTAATGGAGTAGACCTATCATCACCCCTGGACAGTAGAGGTCTAAAATAGATCGTCAAAAACACATGCAGGGGATCTTTGGCATAATATAGCAATATTAAGATTCATTTGGGAGAGAGCGCGTTTTTTTTAGGGGGGGGGGGGGGGGTGGTTGCGGTCCATTAAAAATTTGCCCGATGTTTTGTCCTGTTCACCTAAATCTGCTTCGGAGCATTACCATATGGGCATTTACACTGTCATCCAAACACGCCAAAAAATGCCAAACCGGAGCCTGACCGCGATGTTACCAAGGGCAACTACGCATTACCGGCAGAAATGCCAATTCCAAAACATTCCAAATCGAAGTGTGATCTTTTGGCGTGTTTTGACGTGTTTTGGCGTGTTTGGCAAGTATAAACGCTCGCAGTTGTAACATCGCGATGTTAGGTGACGTAACTTTAGGAGCGGAGCTAGATGTCGTCCTTAAAGAAAATGATAGAACGATATATACAAAGAATAACATAAGAGAAGGTGATAGAAGGAAGAAACAAATAATAACATAAGGAATAACATAAGGAAAGACAGAAAGAGAAAGTGATAGAAGGAAGAAACAAAGAATAAAATAGGGAAAGATAAAAAGAGAAAGTGATAGAATGATAAAAACAAAGAATAACATAAGGAAACACAGAAAGAGGGAGTGATAGAATGATAACAAAACAAAGAATAACATAAGAGAAGGTGATAGAAGGAATAAACAAAGAATAACATAAGGAAACACAGAAAGAGGGAGTGATAGAATGATAACAAAACAAAGAATAGCATAAGAGAAGGTGATAGAAGGAAGAAATAAAGAAAAACATAAGGAAACACAGAAAGAGGGAGTGATAGAATGATAACAAAATCAAAGAATAACATAAGAGAAGGTGATACAAAAGGAAGAAACAAAGAATAACATAAGGAAACACAGAAAGAGGGAGTGATAGAATGATAACAAAACAAAGAATAGCATAAGAGAAGGTGATAGAAGGAAGAAATAAAGAAAAACATAAGGAAACACAGAAAGAGGGAGTGATAGAATGATAACAAAATCAAAGAATAACATAAGAGAAGGTGATAGAAGGAAGAAACAAAGAATAACATAAGGAAACACAGAAAGAGGGAGTGATAGAATGATAAAAAACAAAGAATAACATAAGAGAAGGTGATAGAAGGAAAAACAAAGAATAACAAGGAAAGATAGAAAGAGGAAAGTGTTTGCATCGGAGTGCCGCGCATGCGCATTACCAACTGAAACACGCCAAAACATCACTGAGCTTTTCAGTCGGTGATGTTTCCGCACAAGTGTAAACGGGTGCGCGAAACATCGCGACTTTTCAAAATGAGGTATTTGACAGTATAAATGCATATTGTCAGTTAACGTTACTGAAGAGCTGAACATAATTATTTACCAACACCCTTTTTTGGTGGGGGGGGGGGGGGGAGCACTTACAAAACACCATATCACAACAATAACTCAATTTGAAAACAAAACACGAGTAAATTTATGGCATTTCTTTCTTTTTCCTATTCTTCCTGCTTTTCTCTCTTTTTAATTGAAATTAAAATTCTTTTATTTCCACATCAATCATTACTGTAACAAATCGCTAAAAAGTGTACATTATAAAAGATGATATTATTCATAACATAAGGCATACAAATATTAAAGTAAGAACAAAATTAAGGAATTAAAATAAAAAGGAGGATCTAATTTATTTATCTCCTCATTCTATTACTTATTTTTCATCCGTCTTCTATGATTTAAATCTGACTTGTGGAAACATTACGACAAAAATCAATCACATGTGTAGTCCTTTCATCTAGAATGATTACAGACAATTTTGTAGAATAGAATAATATATACAGATGACTTGTGTATATAGTGTACATAGTTGAGACCTTGTATATTTTTTTGCTCGCCCCGTCGCCTCTTATAAAAACCTAGTCGCGAACGAGCATGACAAATTTGCAGACTGACCCTCGTTTTTATTATGATCAATCAGCCAAGTCTACCGGTGATAAAGTATAAAACGGAAACACGGTTTCACAACGATATCAATATTCAATTAGTATATGCTTGAATAGAATTTCAAACGCGTAGAATGTTTACGTTATCAAATTGAGTGTGCAAGGCTGTGTATTCATATTGGCAGTTTCACGTTTTGAATAAATTCGTACTCTAATAATGGAGCTAAAAATAGGTAACGACTGAGAATGAACGTAATGTCTCTACCAAGATCAATCAATGCTCTTTCATAGAAAGCTTCTTTGGATAAAATTCTTGAATCCTGCATATATAATCAATCAGAACTTCGACATAATAGAATCAGAATTAGCAGGACTGGTGATATCGATGGATAACTATATTATTTTCTTTTAAATGATGAATTCAAGATTAAACTTGTACATTGATTTACTAAACAAGTGCTCAGAGAAAGAGATAGAGAGAGTGAGAGAGAGAGAGAGAGAGAGAGAGGGAAAGAGAGTGAGAGAGAGACAGATAGAGACAGAGAGGGGGAGAGAGAGAGAGAGAGAGAGAGAGAGAGGGGGGGGGGAGGGGAGGGGGATTCTATATATTCTACTCTCGTATATTGAATGTCTAGGCTATTTAGTGGTGATCACTGACTTCCAGGGCAGATAATCTCAAAAAATCTAACCGCAGTCACGTACTCAATAAGCCAATATTTATTTTCCGGTCTCGTTTTGGGTCAAAATTCCACTTCCAATCTAAATTATCATTAAAAGCTGATAAAAATGACCACCGGGACAAGCGGAGCCAGGGCACATATTAACTAACAAAACAGTAACTATATTCTGTGATCTTATACTGATAAAACAACCAAGCGAAATAGTAGGGTCTGATTGAATAAGTGAAAAGAAAACAGACATGATTGAAGTAAAATTCTAAAATAATATTATCAGAAACGTCAAACCGAATGGCTAATGAGAGCAATGTAGTTGATTGGCGAAGGCTCTTGACTCTCATACGAGAGGTCTAGGGTTCGATCCTCCATAGGTCCTTCCAACCTTGGACAAGGTGTCTTGCCTAAAAATTCCCCTCTCCACCCAGGTGCAGTACATGTGCCTGGCAGTGCTGGGGTAATGATAATTGCGGGGCCTGAAGGAAAAGCAGTTTATAATGATGTAGTTACCCTGATAAATAAGACCAACAATTAAAAAAAAAAAAAACATTTTCAGTTACTATATCAAATTGGATATACACTTGTTCTTAAGATATTGCGATGTCGTTAAGCCGATTCGCCTTGTGTAGTTGTCGGTTTTGTATCTTTACCAAATATTATATAGTACGAAAACAATGTATTATAATGTATTCGTAGGACATACAAATGTTTTTCTTCGACCTAGCTGTTCTGATTAATAACAAATGGCATTCTCGCAATTTCCATCCTAAATGGATAATAAATGTTTTCCTGTGGTTTTGGAAAAAAGTATTCCTCACAAGATGCAAGGCAATAATGAGATAAGCTTTTCAACATGTTACCATTTAGTCTGGCTTGCATGCGGGTTAAATATATTAACTCGTTAGGTATTCCGCATGTTTTTGGTTTATAGAAGAGATAGGAAAGAGAAAGGGAGAAAGATGTGTTGACCATGTTGTCGACAGAGAATGAATCTCGGGACACACCGAGAAAAGAAAGATCGAAAGAAAAACTGATAGAAAGTGTAAGAAAACTAAGGAAGAGGGGTGAGAGATTGAGAATGAAAATTAGAGAGAGAGAGAGAGAGAGAGAGATTGAGGAGAGGCTGGAACGGAAGCTAATTATTACATGCAGGAAAGGAAATCAGAATGATTAGTGTATGTCTTAAACTAGGATCAAGGCGTGTGGTTTGTATGGTTCATGAGCGGTGCAATAGGTCGATTAACTCGATAAAACTACTTGGTCGTAGAGGCTATGCGTAGATAGGAGTGGAGAAGTCGGTGTAATTAGAGTTTGCCCTCTATTCGATATTTCACAACATAATGTCAATACTGGTTATAATAAACAAGAAGGAATAACGGGTACATCAGAGGGAAAAATGAAATAATAGGGGATGGAATACTTAAGGGTAAATGGTAAAGGGGCATATAGCATCTGTTTGGAGCTAGAAGGGCATGTATAAAATGATAAGAATTAATGACATTCCCGTAGTTTTGAATTCTGGTGTTAAACATACGATATATGGCCCTGAGATCTGACTGCACCAAAATGATTTTGAAAAAAGCAGAAGAAAGAAGAAAAATATTGAAAAGAAGCTACATGTACTTGTCAATTTGCTATGCCTTTATAAGGCCTTAATCATTGTATACTAATGCATGAATGTTTGAATGACGAATGAAGGATGAAGTCAAACCAAGTAAGATGATATACAACCCCCTCCCACACCATTAAAGTATACCTGATGATTAGTCAGATTATTGTTATACTAGTGCAAAATTGGAACAAAGGTGAAAATGTCATATCATTTTATTTTCTAATTATGTCTTTTCTTCAGCAGTTTGTGAAAACCATTCCATGGCCTCAAAAAGTCTTCCACGCGATTGTTCTGAAGTCTTGTTGTCAGGGGCGACAGGAAGCGGTCGTTACATCATTTATCCTCAAGACAATGGGGATCCATTCTATGCCTACTGTGATACAGAGACAGACGGAGGAGGATGGACGGTAAGAACCCAGTCAAACCAATGAAACCAACATCAAACCAACCACAGAACGAACAAAATAATACATTACCCTAAATGTTTAAGAAGCGGTCGGGCGGGAGTTGGAATTGGGGTGTGACTGAGGTATCAGATACGTGAGAGGGTAGGGGTGGGATTGGTTGAAAATGGAATTGGACAGGAGGGGGTTAGAGAAGGAGAGAGGAATTAAAGAGAGGGAGGGAAGGAGATATAGAGGGAGAGTGAGTGAGTGAGAGAGAGGGAGAGAGAGAGAAAGAGGGATTGATATATAGAAGAGAAGGAGATCAATGGAAGAGGGGCGAAAGATTGGGGGATAGTGATGGAGAGAGAGAGAGAGAGAGAGGAGTGAAACAATACTCTGAAGATTGTCGTTTTGGCACAAGAAGGAAGGAAGAAAGAAATAGTATATTTTTTAATGTTATCTTTTTTGTGTGTGGATACCGGACAGAATTTTAAGAGAGGTCGAGGGGCGAGTGAGATGAAATTTCAAGAAAAAAGGTCCTACGAAATTTATCCTCATATTTCACATTGCAGGTCATCCAAAGACGAGAGGACGGCAGTGTAAGCTTCTATCGTGAGTGGAACGACTACAAACACGGGTTCGGTAACGTCAACTCCGAACACTGGTTGGGAAACGACAAGATCCATCGCCTATCAGCTCAGACCTACTACATCCTGAGGATTGAACTCGAGGATTTCCAAGGCGACCGGAAGTATGCCGAGTATGACTACTTCCGGATAGGTGACGAGGATACGGGCTATAAACTCCTGCTTGGAACCTACCAGGGTGATGCAGGTACTGAAAGGAAAAAGGGGGGGGGGGTTAAATATATATATGTTTTAAAAAGTGACAAATTTGTTCAAAACTTCCGTTCTTATGTTTCAAACTAGGTTTTCATAATATTCGTGATAAGAAGAAGAAGAAGAAGAAGAAGAAGAAGAAGAAGGAGAAGAAGAATGGGGGCGAAGCCAAACCATTGAACTTTAACACTAATAAGAGGTCAGTGAGCCAAACGTTCTAGAGATTAACGTTTATTATATAGTCCAAAACAGTTAACGGAACAGCGAAATTTGGGCTCATTTGTGTTTGGTCTTGAAGTCCTTTATCATTGAGACCCTTCGTGTAGTTGTGGGCCTTCGGACTAATTTAACCTTCCAAAAGATCCCCAATACCGAAACCATCAGTCCAGCTCATGAACCATTAGTCACCTTCTTCACCTTTGGTCTCATGATCTCTTAGACCCTCTATCAGCCCCAAGAAAATTTGATTCAAACTTTTGGCCAACCGGGAAGGTCCTCATCAGAAAACTGTTCTTATCTCTTGTTTTGTTTGTTAATTTCCTCCTCTCTTTAGAATTTTGTCTGATCAAGATTTTATCTTGAAATCATATTTTCTTTCTTCCTCCTCTCTCTTTTCTTTCTTGCCATCTCATCCTCACTCCCTTTCCTCTTCTGGTTTTGTTCTTTATCTCACCGACTCTTTTCATATCTTCATTTTCAGAGGATTCGCTCAGTTTCCATGGCAACAAGAGGTTCTACACGCTCGATCGAGACACGGACCAGGAATGCGCTATGAACAGCAAGGGGGCGTGGTGGTATGGGTCGTGCTTTGAGAGTAACCTCAATGGTATGTACAAGGGGCGACCACGCCCTGCTGGTAGTCAGAACATCGTCTGGGCGGGATGGAAGGGGTACGAAACGGCACTTAAGAAAACCCAGATGAAGATAAGACCAGCTTCGTACCACAGCAGTCAGCCGACGGGAGGCTAGGATGCGTATTCAGGGCTAAGAGACTTCCAAGACATTTGGTATTAACATATATTGCACATTTTTGGCTATATATTGCAATTGCAGGGAAGCTGAAACTCATACCAATAACGGGTCTGTAATTTCTACTTTCAATTAAAAATATATTGGTATCTAAACGTGTGGTTGAGTTTAAAGAACTCAAAACATATCTTTAATATATTACGTTTGTCTTTATACAATGATTCAGTGAATACTATTTTACATTACCGGTATGAGGAATATTAGACTTTTATGTTACAGTCTATGAAAAGCCATTAAGTTTTATGCCCTGTAGCCATGCATCTGACTGAAAGTTTCAACCATTCTTCCAAATTTATTACAATTACTGAATGTATTAAATTTATTGATGCTTTTATATGGAAATGATATCCACCAAACTTAGCTTCTTAGGTTTTTAACTCTCCAATTATAACTGGAAATATAACAACTAATATTTTATCACCTGCCAATGATTCTGAATCAAGCATGAAACCATGGACCTACTTATGATGAAACCAAGTTAGTTATACCATTTTTTTCCATTCAACACTGAATCTCTGTATCGCAGGACTGGAATAATCTATACTTCCTTGCCTGTGAGCTATTACCTCTTTGATTTGTGCTGTATATGACCCAAAAAATAAAAAACAAACCTAAATTGATAATAAAATCAAATGGTAACCACTTGTGTATATATTATTCATATCAACATATACATATAATGTTATTTCTTGAGGGGAGAGGGGAGAGGGGAGGGGGGAGGGGTAGAACGAATTACACAATATAATCATGACCTTTGATTTGAAAAAAAAAACACACCAACATCTGCCTTATTTTACCAGTAATAAGAAGAAAAGAAAAGAAAAAGTTATTGCCTATTTAGAATCTTTTGTATCAATGCAATTTTTAACCGAGAATGAAATAAATGAGAATTGAATTGTGCATTGTTGAATATTTGAGAAGGAATTATATGAAAGCATTTACGATTGTATTTGTGATAGGTGCCATATCTTCCAATGTTCATTTGTACAAGAGCAATTATTTGCTTGTGCACAACAGAATATGTTGATAATCTTTCAGACTTTCTTTTTATACCAATGTAAAACATTGTGCTGTACATGTGTATAATATACATTGTTCACTCGGGGACCAGTATCTTGTACAATGTAAAAAGTATTAGATATTAAAAAAACATTGAATGTGAAATATTTTGTATACAAATTACAAATCAATATGCATGAGTCAGAAATATGAGAAAATTACAAGTTCATTTGTATATTACATTTTGTCTTTTATTAGCATTTATATAAAATGTACAACTGACAACATTTCTATCAGCTTGTAGTTCTGTTTGTATTTATGTCTCTTCAGTGTTGATAAACTTAATGAAACAAATCTTGTCACATCATATCTCAAATACATCAAAATCTGCATTGTTTATGTGTACCAATCACCTACAAATAATCTTATGTTTAGCTAGAAAGTTTAAAATAAACCTCAGAAAACTTCAATGTGGCATTCTATTGGCTAATGATTAAGGAGTTTGGAGAAAATAAAGAATAAGATAACGAGTTCTTCTCCTAGTCGACTTAAAAATCGCTTTAAAAAAAAAATCTTGAATCAATTGATGGTAATTTAAACTTTCAATATTTCTTTAAAGAAGTAACATTTGCAGCTCATATTTTGAATGTACAGTCAAACCTGCTTCAGGGACCACCTGTCTACAAAGACCACATCCCCCCCCCCTGAAAATGGTTTCTTATTGAAACATGAACTAAAGGAACCTGTCTACAAAGACCATTTTGAGTGTTTCCCTTGGGCGGTTGCTATAAACAGGTTTGACTGTAGTATCTGGAAATAGAATCCCTATCAATAACATACGGAGTGAACTAATTGGGGTGATTGGTAGAAATAAACCCAAATTGTTGGTATTCATAGGACGATAAATCAGATATATTCCTATTTTCTGGTCCAAAACAATGATGGTTTCCCAGAGGGCCCTGCAATCATATCATTACCCCGGCTTAAAGCTACGGTCACAAAGGTTCGTACGAACGATAATTTCGTACAAATTTCCCTGTTTTTCCATTGTCTTCCCGAATTTCCATTGTCTGAAAATCGTTCGTACGGCGTTCGTAGCAGTTTGTAATGGCATTTGTGACCGAGGCTTTAGCTGAGCACTGTACCCCAAAGATGATCCTAAAGAAGAAAGAACTCTCTCTATTTGAACAGACCAATATGAATGGGATAATAACATTTCCTTATCTTTCCTTTGCATTAGGGAAAGACAAATTTATCTTTCCTTTCTCAGCACAATGACACACAATCTACATTTTGACTTGCAACTTCCTTGTAATTCTAAAAGTATCATAATGTCTGTTTAAAGCTAGAAGGGCATTTACTCTGTAAATTGGTAAGACTAGACTTAACGCCCTTCTGGCTCTAAACAGACAATACCAAGAATAATCCCAGTGCATGTACATGGTGGACAGGAATATACACTTTTTTGTGGACATTCAAGGATAAAGTTCAGGGTATTTGTGTCCATTTTGTTCCATACATTACCAAGTAAAATGGAATTATAAACATAACCTGATATGAAAGATACCATTCAACTTGACCTTTGGGGAGTCCTTGCTCCTATGGGACCCTTCAAAGGGGTTAACGTATCAGGGGCCCGTTTCATAAAACTTGTTATCTATAACAACTGCTTAATTTCTATGACAAATTTGCTCTCAGCCAATCAGATGCCATGATTTCAGTAGCTTATAACAGTAGCTTGTAACTTGTTATTGATATCAAGTTTGCTCTCAGCCAATCAGATGCCTTGATTTCAGTAGCTTATAACAGTAGCTTGTAACTTGTTATTGATATCAAGTTTGCTCTCAGCCAATCAGATGCCTTGATTTCAGTAGCTTATAACAGTAGCTTGTAACTTGTGATTGATATCAAGTTTGCTCTCAGCTAATCAGATGCCATGATTTCAGTAGCTTATAACAGTAGCTTGTAACTTGTGATTGATATCAAGTTTGCTCTCAGCTAATCAGATGCCATGATTTCAGTAGCTTATAACAGTAGCTTGTAACTTGTGATTGATATCAAGTTTGCTCTCAGCTAATCAGATGCCATGATTTCAGTAGCTTATAACAGTAGCTTGTAACTTGATATCAAGTTTTATGAAACAGGGCCCAGATTTCAATCAGCAATGACAGAGAGATAGGCAGCACATCCTCAAGATAGTGGAGAACAAAACTGAGGGGAGGGGATCAGTGTGAGTACAACATTACAGTTCCAGTCAAACCTGCTTTAGTGACCACCTGTCTACAAAGGCCACATTTGTTGTTTCCCTTGAAAATGGTTTATCATTGAATCATGTACTAAAGGAACGTGTCTACCAAGACCACCTGTCTACAAAGACCACCTTTTGTGTTTCCCTTGGGCGGTCGCAATAGACAGGTTTGACCGTACCAATGTGCTCTGGTAGGGCTATGAACATGATCATCAAGTATGGCAATGGAGTAGTCATTCACATATGGCACAGGGTACCCTGGATGTGACCATACTCATGAAACTCTGTCTCACTTTACTCAACTTATGGAACATGAAACAAACTGCTCTAGCTGACTCTCGTCACGTAAACAGTGTCTGTGAACATATGTCCAGGACAAAAGCTTGTAGGACTAAAAGTTCATATCCTTCGACAGTCAATGGCACACATCAGCATTGGATATTGACGAGACCTCGGTTGCTGTAAGACCACTATTCTGCCACACCCTGTGCCTCTGGTTCTGTCCTTGCATTCTCCCAGGCTTGTAGGGCTAGCTCTAGCTTCCCTGAGTGATGAGAGTCCAACCTGATGTATGCCTGCAACATGAAAGGTAGAGTTAGACAAGGAAACAGAAAGAGTTAGCTTACACATCGCATTATGGCAATCTTGAAAAGAAAAGTCGACTCTGATAGAAACTTTGTCTTACTGAAACACAAAATTAGAAAAATAGATGAGCCAAACAATTCAGAAAGGTCATGGATAAGACACAGTTATGACCTTTTTCAAAATTGAATCAAAATGAAGACATAGATTTATTCATTCGTCTATTCGTTCAAACATATTTAATAAGGATAACAAGGTCAGGTGTAGGACTGTTTTACATCAAGGTCCTGGGGTGTGTTTCACAAAGACTAAGATTGACTTTAAGTAAGACTTAACAATGGCAGGCCATTCATGCCACTGGTTGCTCTCACCACTATGATCTTTAGATAATATTTTTTCCTTCAACAATGAACTATCAAAAAAGTAAATTCTGTATATTTGTGACCATGATTCATACGTCCCTTGAGAGACCAATGCCAGTAAATGGTGAGAGAAAACAGTGGCATGGACAGCCTGCCATAGTTTAGTCCAACTTAAAGTCAATCTTACTCTTTGTGAAACACTCCCCTGGTATATTAATCATGAGCATATCAACAATTGCATAGAGCATAGCAACTTCATGATTTCCTTTATAAGCAGCTTTACTTTTGTTGTTGTTATGATAATCAACCATATACATGTATATGCCTCTTCTTTGATTTGATGAAGGAATGGATCTACCTAATCCTGCTCTTTCATGACATGTGAAGGAGACTAATAGTTATAGGACAAACATATCATTCTCAATACTCTATAACAATAAGGCAATATTTTCTTGGATCACAGGGACACAGACATTTCACAACTTGTTTTTGCTGTATTTTAGGCCAATTACAATGCTCACTTAATGTTTGAACATGTATTACCAGTTTATCATTTTCAATTCAATTCAATTAAAAAATAATTATTTAGAAAAGCAAACTTTGCTTATTTGTAACAAAAAATTGTGTTGAATTTGCAGCCCTACAACAGTTTCATAAATTATAGAGTTGGTTATTGAATGGTAGATTCAACGTTTGTCTTACCTTAATGAGGTCGATGGAGTCCAGATTAAGAGTTTGTGCCTCCTGGGCTACTGGACTGGTTGGATGGATGATGTTATATAACCTGATAAGATCTACTGCATCATCAAATCTAGGAGGGATAATTGGAGTACAATGTAGAAAATGAAACAACGTTCAATAATGCTGGCGGAGCAATGGTAGAAGAAAAGTAGGTAATCATGGATGAAAATTTCTCATGTATGATGGCAAGGAATTATGAATTTAAGTTTAAAATGAAAGAAATTTGAGAGGGACAAACAAGACTGATATATTTGAAATTTCAGAACTTTCCAAGAATTTGTTGGGGAGTTATTTGTATGTACTAGCTGTGCATATATGTTCCTGGGAGATCTAGCAATGAAGCAGCATATTTTTGGGGTAATTAAAAAGAAAGGTATTAATCTAAACACTTATGAGCGATTCCAGACATTTTAGATATAAGCAATCAAATCAGAGTTTACAGAAATTCACTAACCCTGCAAATGAAATGCTGAAGCAATGCACTTCCATTTTTCTTACTCAACCTGTAAAGCTTAATTAAAACAGCTTTTCTTCTGAGGTCCTCAGCCCCTTCAATCCATTTATAGATCAACTTTTTATTGAATACAGATTAAAATCCCAGACTGCTAAATTGGTTATAAGTTTACGTAACATAAGCTATGTATTTGTGTCAAAAGTTGATTGTCGCAGCCCACCGTTTGTTCCATTAGTCGATCAAAGCGAGCAAAGGGTTATAATCCACTCATTTTTTTTTGTGTGAGAACCAACTACAAACACACAAGTACAAGTACATGTATCATGCAAAAACTAATGAACTCACAAATCTCTTTGAATCATATCTGTCAGTAAGCCGTCTATCCTCTTATGTTTGCTGAAGTAGTAAGCCATACCAGCAAAGTGCCTGGTGGATCGGAGGACATCATACATTTCTGTGCTGGCTAAGTCTTCATAGGCCTTTTGATGAACCTGTAAGACAGAAAGAGATAGAGGGAGAAGGAGAGAGAAAGAGGGAGAGAAAGAGAGAGAGAGAGAGACAGTGACATAGAGATATTGTGTGTGTGTGTGTGTGGGTGAGAGAGGGAGAGAGAGAGAGAGGGAGCGTGTGACAGAGAGAGAGAGAGAGAGGTAGTGTGTCAGAGAAAGTGACAGAGAGAAAGGTAGTGTGTGTGTGTGAGGGAGAGAGAGAGGGAGAAAGAAAGAAAGTGTGAGTGTGTGTTGTGAGAGAGGAAGAGAGAGAGAGAGAGAGAGAGGGGGGGGGGGGGGGGGTGGGGGGAGGATGAGCCATTGAGTATAGAGGGCATTTCTAAGAAACGGTGCCAAAATGTCACTTAACACAAGCATTCTGAGGAGAACTTTGTAGGGATAGTGTTTAAAATGTGCTTCTATACATTTTTACATTATAAAATTCATGTGTCACATTTATGCTATACTTCTCTTATGGGTAGTGAAGTAAATATGTAATGAAATACACCTCTAAATACATGTACATCTTACAGAAAATCGTGCATTAATACTTTTAAGTGGATGCACTGGATCTTCTCATTTCATAAATAGGAGTGACAGAGAAGGAATTATGAGATTCTCCCACATGATTACTGTGGAAGTACACTAATAGGTAGGGTGTGATGGGGCTGAACTATCTCCATGGTAACTTATAATTTGTTTGTTAACTTACTGCCAAGAATCCTGCTGCATCAGGCTCAAATTGCACACATGCTGCATCTAGCAGAAACTCATGTCTCTCATTGGCAAACACAGCCTGTAAGGGTGGAGAAAAGAGAACATTTAGAATAAGAAACCTTAGCTAACCCTAACAAGCTTAACCTATTGGATAAAACTTGAATTTTATAAAACCCTTTTTGTTCCATACATGTCAGCCAGAGTTATATTGGGCTCAACTGACTCTAGGATCAAGTTCTGTATCAGTTTTCTTATCAACAATTTTGTTTTCTGATGTCATTGAAACTGCATTATTGTATTTCATCATAACTTAAATACACTACATTACTGTACTGCTTTCATTTCTCTATAATTGATGTTGATAAGTGCTATAATTAATCTTGTTCTGATTTTGATATTTCTTTAGTTCATGAACTCGTAGTTATCTGTTATTTTTTGCACTATAGAAGCCCAGGCTATTATTATTATCATTATTAATTAACATTACTTGACTCTGTACACAAGTATGCTAAAGAAAGCTGACTAAGTTTTAACATACTGTACATGTAGATATCATCACTACAATGTAATGAGACAAGATTTAGGTTTTGTTCGTCATTGTAAATCTTGATATAAACAATATTCCACATATCTATAAATTATGAATCGCATTTCACTAACATGAAAGTACAGTTTAGGTCGTAGCCCCCCCCCCCCCCCTCCAAGCATCAAAAGGATTAATTTTATCTATAAGTGTAACTTGTAGTCTATAACCAGGGTAAAATTTCAGGTTTTGACTTTAGTTGAAAATGGGCTTACTGGTAGTTGTTCGTCATGGAACAAAGGTGGCACTTCCACCTCTCTCCTCTCTCTTGGGATGTAGATTTGCATGATTCTATCTCTTTCTTCCCAGGTTGCCTTCCGAAGTCTCCCGCTTGGTTCTCGAACAACAACAAATCGTTTCTGGATGGGGAGAAAAAGCAAAGAAAGGCTTTCAATATCATTGGCCTTTGATTTTTTTTTAAACACCTTTGATTAGGCTAGACTAGATATCAGCATTTTGCATGAAGAGGTTTGATGACACAATGGTAGAACAGTGGTTTTGTAACTGGAAGGTCCAGGTTTAAAAAACAAAATTGATGTGCTCATGCTGTTTGGTAAAGCCTAAAAATGCTTTCTTAGCAGTCAAATAAAACAATCATTAAACAAACATAATCCTGGGCCCTGTTGCACAAAACTTACCATTGATGGTTACTTTGCCATCAATGGTAACTACCATTGGTACCTTGATTTTGATTGGCTGTTGAGCTCTGTTACCAAGGTAGTTGCCATTGATGGCAAAGTTACCATCAATGGTAAGTTTTATGCCACGGGGCCCTGGACAGAATTTGATTTGATGGTATACTCACTCTATCATTGAGTCCATATGTGATATCTGTGAAGACCACATTGGCGGTGTCGAGACCAGCCAAGCCTTCATCCTCCTCCAGCATCTCATCTATAGGTGTCCTCTCCTCCAGGACGGGGGGCATCTGAAGCCTCACCCTTGCCTCCTCCTCCGCTGATTGACGCAACTTTTACAGAGAGAGATGAAAGATACATTTATTACATAACTTTAAAGCTCCAGTACACTACTTATAGCTACTTGCGCCCTCTAGATAGCAAACCACGCCTAATTGGTGCCTGTGGGTCCCCCATGATCCTCTTTTTCTTATATCAATTGAGAGCTGATTTGATGAGATAGGGAGATCTAATCCCCCTGGCTTAACTAGGGCAGACGGGCTTTAAATAAATCAAGGACTTCATCTTATTTATTGTTCTGCTTTAGTAGAGCTGGAAGTGAGTTAGCTCTTTGTAAAAGTCTCCATTTATGTATCCTGGCTCTCGGCTGATGATTACCATTTCTATGGTCTTGTTAAAGGTAAGACTTGGGTTATGAAACAGAATTATCATCTACTTCCTAAAAAGTCTGTACGAATCAAATGACATCGTAACATTCAATTCATAATGAAAATATTTAGGATTGGTCAGGCAAAACTAGCGAATGTATCAATCCAAAGCTTGAAAATTAGTATAATCCTTATGCAAGTAATTTTTACAAATCCAAACAAAAATAGGATATATGAATGATTTTATATTTAGACACAGATCTATTTCGAATCTCGAAACATCAGCAAAACAGCATCTGAAAAAAAAAGACTGGTACATTTCTTGTTTTGGATTCCTATATAAAATTTTCACGCAGGATTTTCAGTCTCACCATTTTACTTAAACTTGACCTTCATATCTATTCAACTAGGCTTACATTCTATTTGATCCCTACCTCTTCTAATTTCTTGGAGCTGACGAGTTTATAGCTGGGAGCCTCTAAGGTCTGTTTAGCAGGCTTGAAAACCTTTTCTAGCTGAAGACCTGTAATCCGCTTCAGGAGCCTCTGTACTTCTTCATCCTGGAAGCCTAGAAAATAAGAACAAAGATGCTCAAATCAAATGGAGACAAAGCTGCTCAAAATTAAACTAACAAATGCTCAAATGTGGACACAGATCTTCAATTGTCACAGTTGCAGCCAAAAAAATACATGGGGGCGGAGGGCGGATTCGCCCCGGAAACACCATAAACAGCCCCCGAAATAGGCTCAAAATCCGATTTCGGGGGCGACATCAAAAAGTGAAATGATCTCAAATCGCCCCCGTAACGATTACGAGCGGCCGCACGCTCTCTTCTAGCTTCGTATTCATTGTGTGTATTTCTTGATCCGCGCGCTGAATCTCCGTGTAAAATTGTGTACACAAAAATCGGTCGTAAAAAACTCGAATCATATTCCATACCTTACCTGGCTTACCATGTCGCACGCAAGTACGCCAAAACACGTACATTTTCGCAGTTGCGAGACGGAGCGTAGGGGTTGAGTTTTTGGCGGTCGATTTTGTTTTGGTAGATCAATAATATGAGCTGAACCTAGACCACTAAACATCGCTAAAACTGCAATCAATTTCCATCACGAATTCACGATTGCCGCAATTTTATAAAGTTTCCATAAATAGAGGTATGAAATTAAAACCTATTTTGTGATTGTTCTCGCCATGTTTTAGTAATTTTGATAATCATTTCTTCAAAGTAAAGAAAATCAGACAAAATCACTGTGACTGACACGCGTACAATACAGTGCATTGGCATTGCCGCTGTGCGGTGTGTGTGAGTTAGCCGAGCTGAGCTACATGTAGCTCGCTAGTAACTCCGGGAAGCTCCAACACCGGCGGCACCGCTGCGGGGCCGGTGTTGGAGCTTCCCGGAGTTAGCTCGCTAGCTGAGCTCGAGTCGAAGAGATTTGACACTTTTAAATTGTTATCTGTTGGTTTGCATCATTATTGCCGCGATTTCAATATAGTTTCGTGAATAGATGTACGAAACCTGAGCTTAGAATTAGTAAAAGTATTACTAGATCTAGACTAATGTCTAGATCTACGTTTTTAAACGACTGTCTGATTTTCTTGTGAAAATTTTATTTTGAAAAATGATTATCAAAATTCATGGCCAGAAATAATCACACCATGGGGTCTATTATTTTACAGTTCTTGCATCAAATCAATGCATGAAAACTTAGTTATTGAACTAGAAAAAGGGGTTTCTTTTTTAATAGGCAATTATTAGGGATGTTACAAAAAAATTAAATCTCAGAATTCAAGCTCCTGCTTTATGTCATTCGACAGAGCTTGATAAGACCTTGTATTTGATGCCTCATTCATCATAATAGCCCCAGTAATAAGAAAGTTATGCCAATTTTAAACGCCCGGAAATCATGTATTTAATTGCTTTGTTTTCCTTTGTTTTTAAACCAAAAGTTGTGATCTCAAATGTGACCGAAAGATTCTATTTCATGACATAAAATTACCCCAAAATGTATGTAAATACACAAAAAACGCTAATCGGGACGTCATTTTTGCATGACATTTTCACATTCCTCATCCAAAAAAACATATTTCTAATCGTTAGATTTTGCTGAAATTTCACCAAAAGCAAATTCACATGTTAACCAATCGGTCTAGATACTTTTTTTCAAATCCTGTAGGTAGGATCAGGGTACAGAATGGCACTAAACACGGCTCTTGTGAAACAGTGCAGCAAAACAAACCGCCGAAAACATAAATCATAAAAAGTTTAGTATGAAATGAAAGATAACAATGTCATTCTTCTCATCCAATAGAAATCATGAAACAAAAATCTAATCAGCCCATCAAAAGATCACATTTACGTAGGCTATCCAAATTGGTCTCCAATAGTGCATAACAGCCCCATGGCAGAAACCTTCTTGGCGAAAGCACACACATTGTAACATACCTACAATTATGAAGCAGGAAGCCCGAAACCTTGGCCTACTAAAAAAATCTCAACAAACTGTAGATCTAGGCCTATCCTTTTATGAATTAATGAAAAAGTAGCCCCAGGAAAAAGAGCCCCCGAAATGGAAAAAAGAGCCCCCGAAAGTTGAAAAAGTAGCCCCCGAAAATTTGAAATGGAGCCCCCGAAATGAAAAACTTAATTTTTTGCCTGCACAGTTGACATCCAAATTTGGTCAAAACTCTACATCTTTAATATGAATTGGTGAGTCTGCAAGGGAAACACTTGCACCATGTTAATAGCATTGCACCATTGCTGAAATTCTCAGTGGGAGGGGGGGGGGGGGGGGGGGTAAGTGAGCACGAAAAAAATCCTTCTCAACTATTTCGGCCCCAGAAATGTGAAAATCGTGCCCACCGATATTTTGCTCATGATCGTTATTTAATATTTGAACAATTGTGGAAAATTTATATGATTTTTGGTGTATTATAAGGTTACCTCCACGCGGGAGTTACGGGTCCAAGTATGGTCACAGTTGTGAACAAGCGCCGACTTTTACGCCTAAAACTGGCTTGCAAAAATGCGTAGCTTATGAAGTTCTGACAACCCACATCACACTTACATTTAAACATGTGAATGGGACTGAATACAAAATTTAGTACAGTTTTTACGATATTAAAACGTAATAAACAGGCGTAAGAAAAGTATATAAAGATTTGAATTACTACCTCTACTATGAAGTGAGTCACATAGTTTACGTCCAGTACCAGAGTGTCCTAGAGATAAACGTATCGACGAAAATGTCGATAATAATTGGCGACTTCTCTGCATCATCATGAGGTTTGTGGGTGAGCTCCTTAAAACTAGCGACCAATAAGCGGTACATGTTCAAGGTGCACCGATGTGTGGGATTGCCAGTTTTGATGAGTGTACAGATCGTTGTACACATAAACGAGTGTCGAGTGGATCATGGAAAGCCCCTCACATTTCTATCAACATTAAATAACAAAACAATATAGGCCTAAACGATATACAAATTAATTATTCAATGCAATAATGACATAGGTCTAATAAACATTATTGGAAAAAAATCAACAATTATGAACAAAACAAAAATACAGAATGACGAGTGGGGGATTATAAAAAAGTTGTGAACTTATAATTAATGTTTAATTTATATTGAAAAAAAATGAAAAAAAAAAATAAGGTCACAATAAACAATAATGAAGTTTACGCTGAAACTATATAAGGAAAATAACCTGATCGGCAATGGATCAATAAATGAATAACATTAAATATAATATTTATCGGAAATTAGAGGTCTTTTATTAATACCCACATCTTGTATCCAACAATTTTATCAACATGATATATTTCTATGCCTATCCAACTTTACCCGGGGGGGGGGGGGGGGGGGGGGTAATTACTTAGATATGGTTTCATCGGACAGCTAGGTTCAGGCCGGGGGTGACCTGCTCATAAAGCCTCGAAACCCTATTAGAGCAGCACGTGATACATCCTGTGTGTCTTTATGTGAGTACCCTGGGAAATACCCCCCTCCCCAAGAACTTTACTAATTTGCCATGCATATTTTAAAGAGGAGGTGGACACTGAAAATAAATGATGTCAATTTGTAGAAATCATGAAAAAATGGCTCAGAGAACAATAGTATAATATATACTTTGCCAATTTGAAAGGCAAAATAGAAATGCACCGAGCCAGAGATGCGGCATAGACCCCCCCCCCCCCCCCCCCCCACTCCCGGGGACCAGTTTGTGTTTCCAAAATCTCTGGTAAAGGAGTACATGCAGTTTCACGCAACAAAGTCCGGCCCGTAATACACAAAAATCTGGTCCGTATTGACTTTACACAACTGAGATAGGGGGTGCTTTCAATGGGAGGGCACGAGAGGGGGGGGGGGGCTGGGGTCGGGGTCCTTAAATACAAGTTTGCATTTAATTGCACAACGCACTAGCTGTCCCAGAATGGAACAGCCTTCCATCAATATGGCCTTATCCCATTTAAAATCATTTGTCTTCCTTCCACCACTTGTAATCTTTAATTCATCTTCGTGATAGACTGTATAACCCTTTAAAGATTACCAGAAGAACAATTAGTAGAAATTGTAAATCATTAGGTCTAGGATAAAGAAAATATAAGCCCTAGCTTGACTAGCTAGTACCGCATGAATTACGGCAATCGTTAAATTGGTTTATTGAAAATCCGAAAAAATATTTCGGCTAACTTCAACTCTTGAAAAACACGTTGGGCCGATATGGGCCGTAAAATGCATGTATGCGTACCCAGCGCTTACGGGCCTCACACCGGTGGATTTTCGTAGGTACGTAGCGCTTTGTGCATGTGCATCGTATACGTACAATGTACGTTGTGATATCGCACTTTCGTACGTAGCTAGTTCACTCACTCAGTGGTTGAGAGACAAGAATCGAGTGAGAAAATGGCGAATGTAGACTGGGATGCAGCGATTCAAGAGCAAGAAAAGAAGGTGAAAACATTTTATGTTTATTTAGACTTCATTAGCTGTTTAATTAAAAATTAGATCCAATTTGAACTAGATTCTAGACTAAATAAATAAGCTGTGTCTGAATGAAGCCGAGTCTGTCATTCGCTCATTAGTCATTGACTCATTCATTGTGAACTGGTGAAATGCAAATGAGTGTGGACTGAGAATGAATGTTCAGACAGAGTGAGGGCAGGCGCGGATCTACGGGGGGGGGGGGGGTTTAGGGGGTTTAAACCCCCCCTTGGGCGGCCCAAAAAAAAAAAAAAAAAAAAAAAAAAAAGGAAAAAAAAGAAGAAAAAAAGAAAAAAAGAAAGAAAAAAGAACGCACGCTGGAGAGAAACCCTTTCAAGTGCAAATTTTGTGAGAAGATATTCAAATCATCTGGTAACTTAACCAAACACATGATAACTCTGGATATAACTGTGTATTTAACTGTTACTTGATTTAAAAAGACGTTATCATGCACTGCTTTTTATTGTCTCCATTGTGTTAATAGATGCCAGGAAAACATCACTTACGGGGTTCAAATAAACACCCAAAAAAAAATCGGCTTGCCGCTTCGCGGCTCGTGGACGATGCTCCGCATCGTCATTATTTTGGTCAAACCCCCCCCTTAGCAAAAAGCTAGATCCGCCCCTGGAGGGATGGACCATGTATGTACGGAAATGACATTACATGACTGATCAATTATGAATTTGCTAGCTGTGTAATGTTGGCAGGTAATTATTCTGGATTCTGCCCAAATATGGCCGCCTAACTTTAAAAGCCAAGGCCTAAAAAGGCTAAAAGCATGAAAAGTAAAATTAGAAATGCTAGATCGGAGAAAAATAGCCTGGAACTGGAAGCGGAAAGTCGTTACGCACTTGCGATAACTCAGAACGCCCTCAAACTAATCCTAGCATTGGTAGACTATTTATTCTATGTTAGACCTATTTAATTTAATCAGCCGAACTGGGTTTTCTTCATTGATCATTAAAATATCAAATTTTGGGCAAAATCCTGAGAATTACCCGTTGCATTGGTAGACTATTTAATTATGTTATTTAATCAACAGAACTGGGTTTTCTTCATTGATCATTAAAATATCAAATTCATATGACCAGTGATTTGATGTTTGACAATACTCACTGACACTAGACTAGACTCGAGAGTAGAGATTAGACAGTAGACTCAATTCAAGGTCTAGTGAAAAGTTTAGAAAACCCCATATCCATGAAAATGTAATAGGAGCCTAGGCCTAGTCTAGAGTCTATGTTAAAAAAAAAATCTTCAATATTCATGTTACCATGGTTAGTTGGTTACCGACTACTTTATTTGTCATAAAACTGGCAGACTCGATCTTGAGACACTGTCAATTAACATTAAATGAAGCACTTTCTGTTTGAAATGTTCATGTTATACTTAACTTGTCTTATAGATTACTAAAAAATGAAATATGGGGGATTTATTAATAATTCTGTTGTTGAAATGCTATTGTAAGGTGAACATACCAGGGCATTGTTTCACAAAACCATCACAGTTTTCAAGTTCACCGAAAATCATACACCTGTGTCAATAGATTGCTGAACTTGTCACAAACTTAACACTAGTTGTGTGTCCGGACAGATGTCAAATAGTAATTTGAAGATTTTTCATAGATTATAAGACATATGTTAGAACATATTTAAGATGTTTGGCAATTGCTATTTCAGATTATTTGATGCTTACTTTTTGGAAAATCCAATGGTAAAAACGACAGGTGAATTTTTTTATAAAGAAAGTGTTCTGACACCCAGCTCTCTGGTTATGATCAGACCCAGGTTCAGATGGTGACGTTAAAGATGAAGTTGAGTTCTGGTCATGTGATTGCATTGTGAAAGAACCGGTGTGGAATCGACCAGAATGGTTGATCATTTACATTAGCAATTAGCATATAAGAATTTGTGTGTATTGCAAGGTTCTGGACATATTTAGAATATGAAGGCATTTGAAGAGACATGCTTTTCAGGGAACATGTCTTATTGATGTTCTTGCACACTTGCATAATAAGAATGATAACGCTCACTAATTATTTTTCACCTCTTCCCAGAACTCAACCTTCTCTTTAAAGGACGGTCCCTCGACGCAAATAATCATATCTGATTGATACACATCTGTAAAAAAAAACAATTTCACAAGGACACACTGTAATGTCACCACATCAGTTGCCAATTTGCCATACTAATATTGCTCTCATGATATAATATTTTTTATTTTTTATTCAATCAGGTAAAGAACCTTGGTATTGGAGGTGAAGCGCCCCCACCGGCCTACCCAGCGGCCCCCCCAGCAGCAGCCTCCCCCCCAGTGGCTACCCCCCCAGCTGCTACCCCATCGGCCTCTCAGGCTCAGAGTGCTCCAGCACCTGCCGCTGCTCCAGCTTCAGCTGCTGGTGGTGTAGAGAAGGAAGATGATGGTAAGTAATATCTGGGGGGTGTTTAACAAAGATCCTAAGTCAAACTTAACTCCAAGTTGGACTTGAACATTATGGAGAGCCATTTGCAGCCTTAAGGCTACTACACTGTATGTCCCATTTGCAGGCCCAAAAAATGAAAAGGTTAAATCCCAATGGCATTTGAAAGATAATACTAATTTAGAACTTCCATAAAAAAACGGGGGCTTGAAAATGGTGTTAAGTGGGAAAATAACGACTATTAGTTGTTGAATCTTAAGAGCTATAGAGCCAATAAGTAATAGTCTTGATTTTCAGACCATTGTACCGAATGGTCGTACGTTTCATGCTGCGCAAAGATTCAATCAGTTTAATTTTGGCCATTACAAGAAGTGGGTTATTGATGTAGACAAATGCTCATGTACCCTTTACAGCTCAGTTTATGTATGTTATTACCAAAGAAAAAAAAAGCCAGTCAGTCACTCAATAGTGTCTGACAGTGAGGTCTAGCAAGTAAATAGGTTTCCTTGCATAACTTGAATATTAAGACACCGCTAACGTTTAAATTTCACAGATAGAACATACATGACCTATTCATAATATCTGCCAAGTTCTACAGAATTTAATGTTGGCTGCAAAAGGGACATTGTATCTTTAAAATAAAATATATTAAAAAGCAAAAATTCCAGTATTTTATATTTTTTGTAAATTCCACATCGAGACCATGAAATTTACTTGATAATTGAAAATATGAATGATTTGAATCAACATTTTATGCCTTTTAAAATAACTTTAACAAATATTTTCATAGATGCTAACAGCTTTCCATAAATGTTAAGTCTAATTTAGAGATAAGTTTAACTTAGGATCTTTGTGAAACACTCCCATGCTTTCAAGGCACTGCTCCAGCGAGGCAGTGAAAATTGCTCTAGTGCTTTATTTTATTCAAGATATACATGTAGGTTAAGGGCTGTGATTGGGATTTAACTGAGGACAGGTGCAGGCTTCAATTTAGGATTAGGAGTATTGTTTGGTCTAGGGTTGAAGGTTGGAGTTAAGTTCATGAAGAAAAGTTACTTCAGAGCAATTTCCTGCTATCATAAAGTTAAAAAGTCAAATTCAGGCAAACGCTTAATACCAGTAGATCGTAGTGAACCAATATTTCTATGCATCTAGATGTATGCAAAGGCAGTGCAATGTGGGGGGGGGGGGGGGACTTCAATAAAGTTTCAAGACTGCAGTCACTGATTTTTGTCAAGCTTACATACTTTGCTCTATATGGTTTGACCTAATCCGGTTTTGGACCATCCAGTAACTCATTAATGAACACATTTCACCCATGATAAACTTTGAAACCAATTTTGTCTGTTCTCTTCCTGTAAGGGATTTCTTTCATTACATGTATTGCAACTTTTATAACAATACTCTAGGTAGCCACATTCATTATAGAAATGCTCACATATATTTCAGAAAAGGAGGCCTACATTGCATAGTTTGGTAAAAGATAATAAAATCAATATTTTTTCGAAAAATCTTTTCTTAATGGATCTGTCTTGAGTTGACATGATTTCATCTATTGTATGTCTTGCTTGGGGGAAGACATTTTTTCTGACGAGTTTGAAAGTGGTTTGGGTTCCAAATTGTATACGATTTCAATCATAGATCTGTATATCTGCCAAGCTCTTCAGTACATCAACGATGTATCAAGCACTATATAAACCAAGAATTTCATTATTGTTATTATCTTTCTATTTGTTTTTGTTAGCTAAGGAAGCTGCTGATGCATCTCTTCTCAACAAAGCTCTTCATTCCCGTCTCATCCAACACACATCAACCTCACAGCTTGAGGTCCAACAGAAGGACCCCAACTCACCCCTTCACTCTGTCAAATCCTTTGAAGAACTTCGCCTGTAAGTATATTATTGAATCATCAATTATTTATGAGGTACATGCACATAAGTTTGGAAAGTTTATAAATAACATAAATCATTGTCGACTTGGAGTTGAAGGAATACTGTGGTGCTTGAAATGAGATATTGTCATAAAATTTCAGACATGGTGTAAGATTCTCTCTCAAAAGATTAAATTTTGTTTAGTTTGTCCATGTAGCTTGGATATGCTTAAATGTTATCTTTCACCTTCCTCTGTAATATGGAATGTTCTTATTAGATAGTTACCATGTAGAGGTGTCCTGATGTAGTGGATAAGTTACTGTACTGTGCACCACCAATTAAGATGACTGATGCTTTTTAGCATTAAATTAATGAATATTTCGCATTATTTGACCCAGGTGAAGTAAAAGATAAATATATACCCAGAATAAGATAATTCCTTCAATTCTTTACCACCTTATTTTAGCAACTAATGCCAGTTTATAGAGATATATCAAGGTATTGCCAAGTATGTGATAGAGTCAAACCTGCTTTAGTGACCACCTGTCTACAAAGGCCATATTTGTCGTTTCCCTTGAAAATGGTTTCTCATTGAATCATGTACTAAAGGAACCTGTCTACAGAGACCACCTGTCTACAGGTCACTATAGACAGGTTTGACTGTATATGCTATACACAATGTTCATTTGATTGTACTGGTTTATAATCGTTTGGTTGTTTGTTTGTTTGTTTATTTACACCCTCAGGAAGCAAGCACTTCTAAAAGGAGTGTATGAGATGGGGTTCAATGCACCTTCTAAGATTCAGGAGACGGCACTGCCTCTTCTTATGGCTGACCCGTGAGTACATCTATTAGGATATTGTAGAGGTGTTGGTATACATTTAAAGATAAAGACCAATTTAGGGGTCATGCGATTGTATTGTGAAAGAAACGTTATGGAATCGATCAGAAAAGGTTGATCATCTAGCATAGATGTACTGCAAGATTCTGGAATCATCAAAATGATAAGAAATTTGGCCCAGTTTTCGTAAAGTTACAAGCACTGTACACAGAATGATGTATATGGGACTACGCACATATGCGTGACACGTGCGTTTATCTCTCACAGTCCAATAGATAAACTAATTTACCATGATTGGTAATAAAGAACTTCCATTTTATTTTTATGCCTCCGTTACGAAGTAGCCGGAGGCATTGTGTTTTCGGGTTGTCCGTCCGTCCGTACGTCCCGTTCTCGTGATCGCGTTATCTCAAGAACCAATTGATGGATTCCTGCCAAACTTAGGTCATGTATGTTACTTGCAGAGCCGATGAACTGATTAGATTTTGGGGTCTTGGTCAAGGTCAAAGGTCATGCGGCTCATTATGTATGCAAAAAATAGCTTGTGATTGCATTATCATTAGAACAGATTGATGGATTCCTGCCAAACTTAGATCATGTATGTATCTTGCAGAGCCAATGAACTGAGTAGATTCTTGGGTCATGAGGTCAAAGGTCATATGTCATGGGCTCATTATGTATGCAAAAATAGCTTGTGAACGCATTCTCATTAGAACTGACAGATGGATTACTATTTAACTCAGGACATCTTGCAGAGCCAATGAACTGAGTAAATTTTAGGGTCATGAGGTCAAAGATCAAAGGGTCATATATGTATATGAGAAATTGCTTTTTGGTTTGTAAACTTGCTCTATGACGGAGGCATCATTTTCGACTGCGCGCAGTCGAAGTTCCATCTAGTTTGAAATTGGGGCGTTTCCAATACTGGTCTTTACCTTTAAAGGGAGTGTAGTATGGCAAATACTGGTTAACGCCATATACAACTTTTTTTTGGACAACTGCACAGAAACAAATGGACTTGATTAATGATCAACGCGCTAGCGTTCGCGAAACAGACCAAAGTTCTCCTCACGCTTTGGCTTTGCGTATGTTGCACGCACATGAATACTGCGGTTGTCCGTAGTCATATTATACCCGATTGGCCCAGAGTCAAGCCACAAAAAAGACACATAGTCTCGTCATGCTACACCCCCTTTAACTTGACATGATTCTCGATCTTTTTCCTTGAAAATTTGGTAAAAGTCTTGAGATAAATATAAGCCATGCCAGTATCTTTAAAGAGCTACACAACTTCTTACATTAATTCTTTACTTTTCATTTGAGTATGGCTTGGACCTTATACATATATTAACTCTCACATCTTTTCTTTTTTAATTTCACAGGCCCAAGAACATGATAGCACAATCTCAGAGTGGTACAGGAAAGACAGCAGCTTTTGTATTAACCATGCTGAGTAGAGTAGATAACAACCATTACCCACAGGTACATACACATCCTTTCCTTTGCCATCTTTTTTGTTAATGCTTCTAGTATGTCTTCGTTAGACAATGTTGATGGATGGAAGGCTGCTGGGAGCAAGTGGTATGTCCAAACAAAAGATTGTTGTCTTAAAGCTTATCTGTACTAGTTTAGAGGAGGGATTATAGCACCCTGCATGGTCACTGGACAGGTGGTTATCTCATCAAGTCAGCTCTCAATTAACATAAGAAAAAGACCAATGGTCACCGATTAGGCATTGTTTTCTATACAGTGTGTCCCGAAAAAAACTATACACTTTTGAAATGGCTGCCGAATAACAAATATATGATTCTAGGGGAAAAGTTATATATGTATGGAAAGCTCATAAACTCAACTTTCATATGACACCAACAAGTTTGAAAATAATTCATGCTTGGGTGAGCACTGCTCACTTTTGTAAAGGGTATGAAAATTAGGTTGCGAAGGAATTAGCCTTCCAATGTGTGAGAGGTAAATCCTTTGGAGCTTACAACATAGAGGGTAATATGATAAATTCATGATTTGCTGAGTGAATTTCATGGTTTATTAAACCAAACTTTTATGCACGGAACAGGAATTTCATTTTTTATTGTAGCACTGTAACTTCCCTGGTAGACTCAGTGGTGTGTTCATGGGAGTCAGGATGGGCTAATGGTACATGTTGTAATTTCCATGTTAAAAACTGTTATTCTCTTACATCTGTGACTTTGAATAAAAACCTTCACTCCACATTTCAATTATTGTAAGATTAGTTGAACATCTCATTGATTTACTCAATACCCAGGTAGGGATAATGTAAACCGAATATTCAAATACGGTTTATTTAAAAAAGGAATGTCCAAGATGTCGGCTACTTATTCTTCAGGTAAATGTCTACCAGGGAAAGTAACAATGCTACAATAGAAAAATGAAATTCCTGTTCCGTGCATAAAAGTTTGGTTTAATAAACCATGAAATTCACTCAGCAAATCATGAATTTATCATATTACCCTCAATGTTGTAAGCTCCAAAGGATTTACCTCTCACACATTGGAAGGCTAATTCCTTCGCAACCTAATTTTCATACCCTTTACAAAAGTGAGCAGTGCTCACCCAAGCATGAATTATTTTCAAACTTGTTGGTGTCATATGAAAGTTGAGTTTATGAGCTTTCCATACATATAAAACTTTTTTCCCCTAGAATCATATATTTGTTATTCGGCAGCCATTTCAAAAGTGTATAGTTTTTTCGGGACACACTGTATACAGGGAGCAAGTAGCTATAAGTAGTGCCGTGGGGGTTCAATGTTAGAGATTGCATCAAACAGTGCAGTACCTGGTTCTTTTTCTTAAAGGCTTGTTTTATTTTTGTTTTGTTCTCCAAACCCTTAGGCCCTTTGTCTTGCACCAACCTATGAACTAGCTATTCAAATAGGAAAAGTAGTGGAGGAGATGGGCAAAAACCTTCCTGATATCAACGTGAGGTACGCAGTCAGAGGACAAAAAGGTAAGACTTGTTCATTCACATGTGTCTTAAATGGTGTTAAACTTGTCTGTTGGTTCATAAGATGGGGGCAAGATCAAGAATTTTAATGTAGAGGTGTTGTGGTTTAGTGTATAAGTCTCCAGACTGTGAATCACAAGGTATGGGGTTTGAATCCCTGCTGCAGCACTAACGTCCTATACATTGGTCTACCTTTGCCACATGGACCCAGGTGTAGTTAATGGGTAGGATTAACTCCTTGAATGTAGTGAGCACTACGGTTGTCAGAGCTAAAGATGGGGCGATAATACCCAAAGTCCTTTGGAAGCACATACAGTGTCATGTGATATACCCTGAACAAGAACAGCATATTTTAGTAAATATTCATGTCTTGTAACTGTTAAGTGGATGAATGTTATTTATCCTGCCTTTTTGGTATGAACCATATTGCCGTGATTCATGAGACGATCTCTTTCAAAAATAAAAATAATGTCATTGAAGTAATGTTCCTATGTGCATTTCAATACTCGTTTTTTAAAGTTGTTGACTCTACATGTATGTGGGAATGTAGATTGTAAGACAAAAGATGATATATTCATGTTAGTATTCATCTAGAAAAGAAACCTTCCCTTTTTTTTCATCATTAATTCATTATCAACAACTTTTGACTTGCCTATTTTGGAGGTAAGTACTGCAGAAGAATGGATTTTCTTGCTCTTGTGAGATTGTGAAGTAAGAGCCCAAATTTCTTTAGAATCTTGAGGTCCGAAATGTCCTAATAATTTCCCTCTTGATAGGTTTTCATAATTTTAAAGACTGTTGTCTGTTTTTAAAATTTATTTCTAGTTCAACGAGGAGAGAAGGTAAACCAGCAAATCATCATAGGAACCCCAGGAACAACGCTTGACTGGTGTTTAAAGTTCCGCAGCATAGACCTGTCAAGGATGAAAGTATTCTGTCTAGATGAAGCTGATGTTATGATAGCGACGCAAGGCCATCAAGACCAAAGTATCCGCATTCAAAAGTAAGATATAGGAAATGATTAACGTCTGAGATTTGACATATCTAGAGAGGAGCTAGATTTCAATTAGTGGTCATATCGTTACACCTTCCTTTGAAGAAGAATTGCTTGGAAATTGTTGATACACCCCTATTCCCATTACATTAATCTTAAAGCCTGTCTGCACTTGCTTGGCCAGGAGATTAGACCACCCTGCAAGGTCACTGACACATGGCTATCTCATCAAATCAGCTCTTGATTAACACAAGAAAAAGGGAATCATGGGGGACTAACGGTATATATGTTTGAATATGATGTTCTTTTGCGCCGAGAGCTTTCATGACTATATGGCCCAGAGTCGTGCATATGTCTTGGTAACCAGTTTATGCAATTCGACCTACGGATATCCCGCAGTTCCAAATCACTGCAATGCCAAAATGGACTTCTCTCCATTTATTACCAAAATTAAAAAAACACTGCGGTTTTGCTGGATCATATCTGGACAAGCCTTAACTCTTTAATAATAATAATACATGTGATTTATACAGCGCCATTATCCATATTAATTAAATGCTCAAGGCGCTTCAAAATATTAGGAGCACATTAAATCATGTCAAAGAATCGTGTACATTTGCATAAGAAAGAAAATGCAAAAATGAAAGAATGAATGCCTGTCTTCAAAACGCAAAATTGAACAAAAGGGATTTAAGGTTGCTCTTAAAAGACGTTGAAGAGTCAAGAGTTCTTCAGCTCCTGTGGAAGTGGATTCCACAGGGCTGGTCTGGCATGAGCAAAAGCTCGTTCCCCCTAAGATTTCTTTGAAAGCGGTATGTGTAGAAGACCAGAGTTGGAGGATCGGAGGGTACGTTTGGGTTGGTAGAGATGAACTAAAGACTGGTTGTATTCAAGAGCTGTGCTGTTCATGATTTGATGAACTTTGACGTCAAAAGTTTCATTCCATTTCTGCCCCCGTCAGGAAACTTCCAAGCACTTGTCAAATGATGCTGTTCTCTGCCACGTACGACAACACCGTCATGAAGTTTGCAACGACGGTGGTTCCTGATCCAGTGGTGATAAGACTCCGTCGTGAGGAAGAAAGTCTTTCCAACATCAAACAGTACTACGTCCTATGCTCTAACAAGGAGGAGAAGGCTGAATCACTCTCTAACATCTACGGTACCATCACCATCGGTCAGGCAATGATATTTTGTCAGGTAAGAAATGTTTGAAAATTTTAGGCTTATGCTACGGTCACAAAGGTTCGTACGAACGATAATTTTGTACAAATCTCCCTGTTTTTTCATGGTCTTCCCCGAATTTCCATTGTCTGATAATCGTTTGTACGGCGCTCGTAGCAGTTCGTAATGGCATTTGTGACCAAGGCATTTATACAATGAAACCTGTCTATAAAGACCACCCAAGGGAGACAAGAAAAGTGGTCTTTATGGGCAGGTGGTCTTCATGTACAGGTTCCTTTGTTACATGTTTCAATGAGAAACCATTTTCAAGGGAAACATAAAATGTGGTCTTTGTAGATGGATGGTCACTAAAGCAGGTTTAACTGTATTAAAAATAAAAGGCTTGGTGACAAAGTTCAATGGGCAATCTTGAAGGGGTTGGTGTCAAAAATCTGACTTGGAAATAATTATTCTTTATCTACTTAACATATTTTTTCAAATGTGCTTTACAATTATGTTATTAACAGAAGAGGCAAGTTTTGAAAAACTGAGAGATTGCCTGTTTTGAAGAAATATAGATGAGTTATTCCACAGTTTTCTGTTAAGAATTTTTGATGCCACATGTTTAAGTTGTTCCTATACTAATGGCTGTGATAAATGCTTTTCATTGTGTTGTGTGTTTTTTGGGGGTCAGCTAGATTTAGAATTTAAAAAAATAGATAACCAAGATGATTCCAATTTCCAAAATTCAGAATGTTTACTTTCTAAAGCATATCTATCCAGAATAACTTGTTTCTTTCCCAAAGCTATGTGCATAACCAGTACCTTACTTTATATCTTATGATGAATGTCATTACCTCTATTAATTCCGTGCAGACGAAGAGAAATGCTAATTGGCTAGCGGAGAGGATGACACGAGAGGGACATGCGGTGGCGCTGCTGAGCGGTGACCTCACGGTGGAACAGAGAGTGGCTGTTCTGGAGCGGTATAGAGCAGGAAAAGAGAAGATCTTAATCACGACCAATGTCATGGCTAGAGGTAAGGATAAGAGAATGAATTTTTGAGCCCTTCCAGTGGCCCTAAGGGTACCAAAATGTAGCAAAACCATTATTTCATGTGCCCATTTTTAGTCATTGTGTACTGAAACAAGGAGAGCCTTGTATCTATTAAGCATATGAGAATGACATAATTCAGTGGTCAAGGATTCATCATTGCTCATGTTTTACTTGTTCATCATAGTTCCACTATCTGGGGGGTGTTTCACAAAGACTAAGATCGACTTATGTTGGACTTAAACTATGTCAGACCATTCATGCCTCTGGTTGCTCTCACCATTGGTCTCTTAAGGGACATTACAAATCTACAGAATTTACATTTGTGATAGTTCATTGTTGAAGAAAAAAAAGTTACTTACGTTGTAAACAATTTGTACGTCCCTGGAGAAACCTTTGCCAGTAATGGTTAGAGGAACTAGTGGCATGAACGGCCTGCCATAGTTAAGTCCAACTCAATTCAATGTTAGTCTTTGTGAAACACTCTCCTGGTGAACAACATTTCAGGATGATCAAAGAAGAAGTTACAGAATTTTTTCATTGAGAGTGGTAGTGGTGAAGTGTGACGTCATCAAAAATCTATTTTTAGAATTTCTCCATTTTTTCTTCATTTTCCGAAAGAGCATCAAAAATAATATCTGAATATCGAAAACCAATTGAATATATTAAGTATTGGCTGAGATATAACCATCTGAATAAATATATGTCCTATGGGAACTCAGTGTTATAGTGCTCTGATTCATATACATTAGGAACCAAAGCACTATAAAACTGAGTTCCCATAGGACATATATTTAAGTAATATTGACTGCCTTCTGGGCAATACGACATATATCGCCCGAACCGAAGGTGAGGGTGATATATGACAAGTCGTATTGCCCTGAATTAGGCAGTCAATATTACTATTATTAACCACATCAGACATCTAGAGCAAACAAGAAACTCTTACTATCTTATACTCTTAAATTATGTAGGCTACATAGGGTTTCCTAGCATTAGAAGTTGCAAAAACATTGTCAAACCAGCACTGTTCATCCAGTGTTTGACAGATTTTCGATACATTGCAAACAGTTTGCCCAGGGTGTGATTGTGACGTCACAATAGAGTTCACGCAAAGTGCGCATTTTCTTATACACGATGCGCGATGTAAATTACAACTGGCACTATATTATTGCTCACTACTTTAACACGCATTTTGCCATTGACTTTTCAGAGCGGGCTAAAATATTTGTCCATTGACTTACTGTATAACCTATATTACCCGCCAAATTACACACAAATCCCATTGACTGTTCTGAGCGGGCTAAAATATTTGCGCATTGGTTTACTGTATAACCTATATTGCCCGCCAAATTACACACAAAATCCTATTGACTTTTCTGAGCGGACTAACTTATTGTAATTTTGTTCACTTGTCCATCAAACCTTGAGGGCAATAACATTTAAAAATTGCCCTGCTCAGATGTCTGATACGGTTAATAATTATTCAGATGGTCATATCTCAGCCAATACTTAATTTGTTCAATTGGTTTTCGACATTCGGACATTATTTTTGATGCTCTTTTGGAAAAAATTCCTAATTCTTATTTTCAAATGTTGGCAGGTATGTTATTGTCACACCCCTCCTGCTCTCACTCTTTACAGGTATTGACATCGAGCAGGTCACCGTGGTGGTGAACTTTGACCTTCCAGTGGACATGAACGGGCAGGCCGACTGTGAGACTTATCTGCATCGGATCGGACGAACAGGACGCTTCGGCAAGTCAGGTCTAGCAATTAACTTTGTGGACGGACCCAGGAGTATGGATATCATGAAGATCATCCAGGATCACTTTGGTAAGAATGGTCTCTTTAAAAAAAAAAAGGATTATTCAATTTTTGAGGCTCCATATTACATAAAAGAAGTGGCTTGGTCTAGGGGATTTATTTATTTCTGATATTTATACAGGGTGGTACATTTCACCAATTTGGTGGTCTTCCATGAGGCCCTGTTTGGTAAGAATAAAACAAATAGCAGCAGCAAACATCACCAGACTGTGGATCACATGGTCCAACTGCGGCAGCAATGTCCTTTGGCAAGAAATTAATCTACATTTGCCACTCTCTCGACCCAGGTGAGGTAAATGGATACGTGGCAGGTTTTAAGTCCTTGAAATGCTAGAGTGCCATAATGGCAGCTATGCTAAAGCTAAAGTGAGGGCAATCATTTTTGAAGTCCAGGAGAGGCAAGTCTGACGAACATGAGCGCTTTACAAGAACCCACTATTATTATTATTATTATTTATTCTACAAATGTGAACGAGCCCAGAATGTGTTGTACATGGACAGTGCTTTTGCGAGCAAGGAACTTTGGCAGATTTTGCGAGTGGTTCAGATTCCCGAAAGTAATTGAATCACAACTGACATAGTAACTAAATTTTTGCGAGTGGCAAACGTTTCTTTCCGTGAAGAGAGAGAGCTGGTCTAAAAATTGGGAAAGAAGTTTCTATTGTTACATATTATTAAATAGTCTTGGTAGTGTGGTCTCATGGCGAATTTGACACCATTCAGGTGTTGTCAATCACCAGGATTAGCCTTCAGGTTTATCGCCAACATACCTTATCTAATGCTCTTCATATTCTACCCATTCCCAGTATGGTAAAGTCGTTATTTTACACTTCCCTCACATATCCCTCAATTGTTTGAGACAGCCATTTTCATGGCAAGAAACTTTTGCAAATTAAAAGATGTTGTGTCAATTGTGATTCATTTAGACATTTATAAAATTATACCACTTGGGAAATTTGCGAACATTTCATGCGCGGGAAAGATTCTGGTTGTACAGTACTTGACCTGAGTGCATCGTACATGTATGTAGGGCCATAGGGCCTATTCTTAAACATATCTTTGTTTTTCTTTCTTTCTACTCCAGGTCGCCAGATCGAAAGGTTGTACACGGACGATGCAGAGGAGATCGAGAAGATTGTTTGATCGTTGCATCCAATGATCAAATCACCCATCATCGTTATTATAAGGACACCACAAAAAGTGACATTTTGTTTTATCCAGCTGTTGTCCAAAAGGCTCATGACATCTGTTTCGCGATTAACAAGCTTCAAGCATATCCAAGGAAAGAATTGTATTATGCAGGTATGGAGATAAGGAGAAGTTTTGCGGCTTTTCCTCCGGAGATAATTGTGTTGAGAACTTTTGAATTGCTACATATGCTTCTGTCAACGCAATTATTATTCCTTTAAAATACAAATCCTAATATTCCTGGTGGGCTATTGTGAGTTTACCAAGGAAGCCTTCTTTTGAGGGAGTTCCTAATGTGCCAGTACCCCCCCCCCCCAAAAAAAAAATACATAAGTGAAGGTGTTAGTATATCCACACAGGGTATTTTGGGAGCAGGCTGTTTGGACTATTACAAAGGTACCGAGCATGGACAAATTAAACCAATGCTCAAATATACAATTTATCATTTGGGTTATAAAATGTTGATAGTGATCATTGTCGGCCATTTGGTAAATCTTCATTTATGAATCGTCTACATCCATTGTTGACTGAAGAGATTACTTTCTTTAAAGGATTTTACTGGCCATTCGCTAGAAAATGTTAATGACCAGTCTTTAAACATTTCTTATGACCAGTCAATAGGAATGCTAGTATATACATTCATTAGAAAATGCTAGTAACCAGTCTTCAGAAGATGTTATAAGCGGCTACGAGCGTACACATGACCAGGCATTTATTTTTGCCTTACACCCAAGTTTACTAATAACCGGTCTTTAGTAAAACATGTTATAAAACATCATCTTATAAAACAAATAATACACATCATTTTATTCAGGCATTAGTAAAATTACTCACACTCAGTACCAGTCCAAAATCCCTCAGCTATCGCCTCGGGCGTGGTTAGATTGTTCCAAAGGTACCTTGTGTGGGTAATTCTTACTAATGCTGCGTATTGTTTGTATACTAATGACTAGTATTGTATTAGGAAATTTCTGGTCATGCGTCCATGCTCAAGCAATCATTTGATGAGGATCAACAACAGCAAGCATTTTGAAATGTGAACTGATAAAATGCTGGAAAGAGGAGTGTAGTATGGAGGGCCGGAGGCTGCTTGTCTTCATTCAATTAGACGCTTCCAGTTCTTGTTTTAGCCTTATGATTATTCAAAACTCATGTAAACTCCTACATTGTCTCTGTATTCTGTAAGAAGTTTGAATGCATATCACTGAACATTGCCATTAAGATTGAAGCTAATTTTGTTTTATTATCTTCTGCTCAAGCCTTACAGTGATTTTTTGGTGTAAAACCAATAAAACTGAAATCCTAAGTTAAAAAGTGTGATATGTAGAAGTGTTATGAATCAAAGGAGGCGCAAAGAGATTTAGAATGTATGGTCTTTTTAAAGAATGTGAATACCAAACTTGATGAACAAAAATGTATAAAAAAACTAGTACAAGTATTATGTAAAAGTGGTAAACCAAGAAAGTAAGTTTTTCTTGGTTTGTTTTTGTCTACAGAATATAGGTTGTAATGTCAACTTCCTATTAGTTACTGCCCTAAAAGATCCTCTTTGCCTGTAGACAATACATGCTGAAAATCAGTCAAATAGTGATTGAAAGTGCGATTTATGGGTGGTGACATTAGAATGGAATTCGTCCGACATTATTCCTGTAATGACAGTGACTTCCTTGATATTCAGGTTATTTTGTGCTGTTGTACTTAAAGATTTTTGTTTTGTTTTGGAGGAATGAACATTCAATATCCCATACCATAATTTCAATTTTTTTCTCTAAACTTCTGGGAATGTTGAAATGTTCCCAGGCAAATAAGCATCACTTCATATGTTAAAGATAAACTTGAGTTCTGGTAAAAAAAGAAAATGAATTCTCACAGAATCTAACAAAACTTACACTGAATGTTCAAGATTACAAATTAATGTCATGTGCCAAACAATTTTGGAAGAAAATGTATACTGGCTGAGTAATGAGCATAACAAGATAAGGAAATCAGGGTAGTGCTAGCCCCGACACCATGTGTGTTGTCCCATATACATCTTTCTGTGTAAGTGATTGTTACTTTACCAAGACTCTGCCAAATTTATGATGATTTTGATGACTTCAGAACCTTGCATTACACACCATTACTTACATGCTATATGATCAACTTTTCTGATCCATTCCACACCTTTTCTTTCACAATGCAATCGCATTACCAGAACTCAAGTTTAGCTTTAAGAATCAAGAGGGCATTACCATTGTGTTTATAAAGTATACCAGTTAATGCCTCTCTAGCTCCAAGCAAACAAATACTACCACTCTCATTGTCAAACTGAAACATAGTACCTTTCAAAGCAACATTGATACGCAAGAGGTTGTAAATATTAGTCAAAAGAGTGGGTAGGGGTAGTGCATTAGTGACAAGGAGTCTCGGACGGGGACATGGGCCTTATACTTATGGTTATCTATACAGGGGTGGGGTGCAGGATTCATATAGGGGGAAGTGGAGGGTATTTGGTCCGGTATATAATACCAACATCATACTATTTAGTGCACCTGATGATTCTGTCAAGTTGAAAGTCGATGAGAGCTTGAATCAGACTAGAGAAGAATGAAAATGACACTTGATAATTTGAAGCCCCACTGTTCTACTTGTAGATACTTGCTCCCTCTATATAGAAAACAATGCCTAAGCGGTGACCATAGGTCCCCCATGATCCTTTTCTTATGTTAATTGAGAGCTGAGTTGATGAGATAGCCACCTGTCAGTGACCACGCTGTGTGATCTAATCCCTCCTAGCCAAACTAGTACAGACGGCCTTTAATATTTGTTTGTATTTTGGTAGCATATGGAACAGAAAATGACCAAATACCATGGACTTACTCAATACTGAATCCCACAGAAGTACCACAAAATTGTTGTAATCTTTCTACTTTATTGAGAGTTTGAAAGAACGATGCAGTCTGTAGACCAAGTTCAGTGGTGTTTAAAATTGTAGGAATGGGATTGAATCTAGATGCGTGACAAGAGGGAGAGAAAGAAAGAAAAGTTAAAAAAAAAAGGAACAACAAACTGGTACTAGTAATTGCGCAATTTGCACTAAATCCCGGAACCATTTGAAAATTCCACTTAAATTTGGAGAGTGTATTTCGACTTGCTATAAACTGATGTCATGTTTTCAGTGTTATTCCAATTTCTCAACATTTACATTGAAATATGTGGTTCATTGTCTGATTGCTTTTGATCATAAATTGAGTCGAATAAGTGACTAACTGCAATATCATTTTTTGTTTATTTTGTAACGCAGCGACATTGGATATATTGTTGCTATTTTCAACAACCTTTGATGTTCACATTCGAGTCAGTTTCCAAAATATGTCATGTTTTTGAGATGAACATTATTTATTTTCTCGTCATTAGTGCCGATGATAAGGAGTACAATTGACCAGAATGAGTCGTCTTTGTATTTAATTGTAATGCAAGTGCATTACAAATATATGAGAAAATAAACATTATGTAATGTGATAAAAAAAGGTTCATTTTTACAAAGTACTTTGTTAAACATTTTACTGAAAATAAAAGCAAAACAATATGTTACCATACAATATGTTTTTAATGGTTTGATTTTGTAAGGAGTTGTGAGAAAGATATTTGAGATTATATCAGTCCTCGATGGCAAAGACTTTCAAGAAATCAAACTAAGGTTATTTCAACATCCTTCTTTGTCATTTATCAAAATGTGCAAAGATTGCAGTGACACATGACGTAATCTGAACTTTATTTATGTCAAGGCATTGAAATAGAGTATTGAAACTGCCCTTGAGTTGATTTTTTAAAGTCTTTGTGATCGCTTCGAAGGACAACGTAAACAGGAAGAATTTGCAAACAATATCAACATTTTGGTAACTTGTTAAGAGTAACCCGACGCCGAAAACAAATAGTACTCATTAAAAAAATGTTCTTCAAACCCCCCTTTTTTCCCCACCGTAATATATTTTGAATTAGATTAATGCGTCTGCAAGAATACTTGCCGCATTTATCTATGTATTATTTCTTAATATATATACAATTCATTAGACGCATCATATACAGAAGGGACCGCACACCTTGAGAATTATAATGGAATTTTGAGAATATCAATTCAACATGATCAGAGGTCCTGAACCTTTGTATCGAAACTGAAATGGGTATTTGAAGCATTCTGGGTGAATGTGTAGACTCACTAAATATCTTATATCTTAAATCTCGTATATAAATTAAAAATAATCGTGTAATTGACTATTTGGAAGCAATAATATCTTGTTAAACACAAATAACATGGTTTCCGTATTAAAGATACGCAGCACTAAGTTATCACTGATTAATCTTGCAAATACACTATTGAAATACTTTGATGAAGGTAGTGCAACAGTTGGCATCTTTATATACTTTCAAAAGGCATTTGTTACTATAAACCAAAGCATTCTCCTAAAAAATTGACACTATGGAATACGTGGGTAAGTCTTGCAATGGTTTGAAGATTATTTGTGTAAACGATTACAGTTTATACAATATAAAAACAAATGTCTTTGAAATTGAATATAACATGTGTCCCTCAAGGTTCCGTTCTTGGATCAACATTATTTTTTACTAAATGACTTACCTAACTCCACAAACGTTTTCAATTACAGATTATTTGCTGATGACTTGAATCTATTTCATACTTTTAATACTAGACAAAAAGAATTTGATTAAGAAATTGTAAGTGAAATTTAATGAAGGTTAAGGAATAGTGTAATGCAAATGAAATCACAATTAACATACAGAAAACAAGCTATATTATTATGAAATCCAAAGGTAGATCAATAGACAAAAAAGGATCTTGAGAATATAACGATCGGATATTAGAGTGGTATCCGCTGCACCATTTGTAGGAATTGAATTTGATTGTCACCTTTCATGGAAAGAACATATTCTTACAATAAACGAAATGCATACGGAAGAAAGTAGGCATTCTGTTAAAACTGAGACATTTTGTTCCCAAGAATAGATTTGTGTTATCATAATTATGTACAGCCTCACCTCTCTTATGGAGTAGAAGTATGGGGGAGCACTTACAAAAGTAATGTAAATTTTATTTAAGTAAAAAATGACAATGAGAGCAATTACATTCAGTCCACTTAGAACTGACTTCAAACCTCTTTTTCAAAGTCTATAAATATTAAATATTTTTACACTTCATGAACTTCTTGTGTCAACATTTAATGTATGATTTGGTAAAAGGTGTATTACCACACTCTTTAGTCGATTATTGTCGGATGATACAGGACAGATATGCAACAAGAAGAGAAAGTGGCTTAGTCTATCAACCAAAATGTAAGACAACGCAAGGGACAATTTTGTATTTTGTTTGTAGGAACAAAGCTGTGAAAAGATCTCCTAGATGAAATTAGATTAAAAACATCGAGGTTCTCTTTTCATAGACATCTTTCCACCTACCTTCTACGTAATTAGGGACTTTTAGATTTGCACGTCAACATCTTTGACTGCAACGTGTGACGTCATTTTAAGGCACTGCGCATGCGTTACGTCGTCTCAGTCGGCGATCGAGAATGCGTCAACCTTGATTTTCCTGAATCAGTACATACACATACATGTACATACATATTGATATTTATATAGCGCCTTTACATGCTCAATGTACTAGTATGCCGCGTGCGCATAAAATATACAGTTCCTCAGGTAGACAAAGGAACATCCCTTCCCTGCGAATTTTCTTCTGCTTGTTGTCCTAAAATCATATCTAATTACTGTTTTTTAAAACGGTATCATTTGAATTTCCATTTTCCAGCATTATTTTTGAACTGTCCCGAAATTGTTTTCCTTTCTTGAAATCAGACTACAGCCCCAGCCTATTCTTTTCTTATGCATGGGGATATTGAAAGGCCTTGTCCTCCCAGACAAGGATAAAAAGCTTATTCAGTAGGCCACCTTTAGGGACAATACTTTAAAATAATGCTGTCATCGTTGCAATGTCAGGAATGCTATTATTACCTCTGTGATAATCCACGTATTTGCCAAAAGTATTCGCTCAATGAAGGGAGGGTCGGATTTTTTTCTTCAATTCATTAATAGGCCATTTTCGTAAAGTAACCAAATTTAATGCATAAGTCTTTGTGAAGTGCCTCAATACAAATTATTTCATTCACCTGATAAGAATAATAGTATTTCAATAGACAGAATCCGAACTGCATACATCAGTGTTACCAGGTAGGACAAACATTGTGGCTTGACCTACCTAGTAACACTTAATATATGCAGTTTGCATTCTGACTATTGAAATGCTATTATTCTTATCAGGTGAATGAAATAATTTGTATTGAGGCACTTCACAAAGACTTATGCATAAAATTTGGATACATTACGAAAATGGCCTATTGATGCCATGTCTGAAAGAGCTGAGTAGTTTGTTACGTAACTATTCAAAAATTGCAGGTGCAAGCTATTGAAAAGCCAAGCTTCCTTTATTCATTGGTGCCCTTTTGTAGAATTCGTAGCGTATACTAAACTGAATAGACCCGTGTTCTATTCATTATGCTATGTCAGGGCAGTGACTTTTTGTCATATCACTTTAAGTTAAAGTCAGTAGTTTGCAGAATAAATGAAAATAACATAAAACCTCCCTAATATATCAGTAATATCAGTAACTGAAAGAAAAAAATAGGGGCAATCTTGATAACATCGGACTTCAAAAATAATAATAAATATGCGTCCCGAAAGCGTGAAATCAGTAAATCGGCATATTTTGTAAAGTCATTAACATGCAGAAAGTGTTAACAACAACAAACGAACCAGAGAATAGCACTGAGGCAAAGTGGTCTTGTGGATAAGACTGATCGCTTCACAATGCAATGTATCCGGTTCGACTCCCAGCTTCTCCTTAATTTTTTTTTTATTATTATTTTTCTTCATCCCATGATATTGACTTTCCATCTCTTTTTTAAAGGGGACAACCCCCCCCCCCACCTCCTAAATAAAGGAGTAAATGACATGTGATAATTTTTTTTTTTTTTAAGAGCGACTTTTTGAATTACTTAGTCGTTAGAATACATCTTTTGCTACATCTACAACAATAAGTATCAATATGAAAAAATACATAGAGATTGGCAGTGTGACACATTTAGTCTAGTGGATAGGCAATTGCCTGGTAACTGTAAGGTATTGGGTTCGACACCCAGCTAGTGTTTTTTTTTTAATCTTTGAAAAAGAAAAACGTCTTTTGCTACATCTACACGATAAGTATCAATATAAACAAATACATAGAGATTGGCAGTGTGACACAGTAGTCTATTGGATAAGCAAGTGCCTGGTAACTGAAAGGTATCGGGTTCAACACACAGCAAGTGCTTTTAAAAAAAAATCTTTATAATAGAAAAACTTATGTTAAACCCCTTTTTATCTCACTCAAAGTCCATATTTATTGCTATTTTTTTAATTGATTGATACAATTTTTTTAATTTTTTAATTTTTTTTATAATTTTTTTTGGTGGGGGTCGTCAGCTAGCTGGCGGTCGTCAGCTAGCTGGCGGTCGTCAGCTAGTCAGCTAGCTGGCGGTCGTCAGCGTGGCCTGCGGCCGGTAGCGGTAGCCACAGAGCCATGTTCATTTTTAAAACTAGATTCAAGAGCCTCTTATTGCCAGGTCAACAACGTTTTTTACATATTCAATCATAATTTCCTCGTTTAAATCACTCTCTACTGTCCCATACTATCCTTTTCCTGCATGTAAACAACTCATTTGCAGCATGCATGCAATGAACGGTGTTTTACTCCTCCTATAAATTTAATAAAAGCGCCCTAATCTTGCACGAGGTGAGACAAAGGGCCTTTTACATTTGAAAGCATTTAACCCACCTCGCCTGTGTACCCGAGCAGAATTAAATAGTGCTCAACAATAAAAACCCACAGTCTTGGGTCAAGAGGTCTATATTGGTTTGTTTATTTAGTTATTTGTTTTAATTGACAGTATACTATTACATATCAGGTATATTAGATACTCTGTTTTAAATACAATCAATTAGACTGTCGAGCAATGAATTTTCTTCTGCTTGGTGTCCTAAAATCATATCTAATTACTGGTTTTTAAAACGGTATCATTTGAATTTCCATTTTCCAGCATTATTTGTGAACTGTCCCGAAATTGTTTTCCTTTCTTGAAATCAGACTACAGCCCCAGCCTATTCTTTTCTTATGCATGGGGATATTGAAAGGCCTTGTCCTCCCAGACAAGGATAAAAAGCTTATTCAGTAGGCCACCTTTAGGGACAATACTTTAAAATAATGCTGTCATCGTTGCAATGTCAGGAATGCTATTATTACCCCTTTGATAATCCACGTATTTGCCAAAAGTATTCGCTCAATGAAGGGAGGGTCGGATTTTTTTCTTCAATTCATTAATTGATGCCATGCCTGAAAGAGCTGAGTAGTTTGTTACGTAACTATTCAAAAATTGCAGGTGCAAGCTATTGAAAAGCCAAGCTTCCTTTATTCATTGGTGCCCTTTTGTAGAATTCGTAGCGTATACTAAACTGAATAGACCCGTGTTCTATTCATTATGCTATGTCAGGGCAGTGACTTTTTGTCATATCACTTTAAGTTAAAGTCAGTAGTTTGCAGAATAAATGAAAATAACATAAAACCTCCCTAATATATCAGTAATATCAGTAACTGAAAGAAAAAAATAGGGGCAATCTTGATAACATCGGACTTCAAAAATAATAATAAATATGCGTCCCGAAAGCGTGAAATCAGTAAATCGGCATATTTTGTAAAGTCATTAACATGCAGAAAGTGTTAACAACAACAAACGAACCAGAGAATAGCACTGAGGCAAAGTGGTCTTGTGGATAAGACTGATCGCTTCACAATGCAATGTATCCGGTTCGACTCCCAGCTTCTCCTTAATTTTTTTTTTATTATTATTTTTCTTCATCCCATGATATTGACTTTCCATCTCTTTTTTAAAGGGGACAACCCCCCCCCCCCACCTCCTAAATAAAGGAGTAAATGACATGTGATAATTTTTTTTTTTTTTAAGAGCGACTTTTTGAATTACTTAGTCGTTAGAATACATCTTTTGCTACATCTACAACAATAAGTATCAATATGAAAAAATACATAGAGATTGGCAGTGTGACACATTTAGTCTAGTGGATAGGCAATTGCCTGGTAACTGTAAGGTATTGGGTTCGACACCCAGCTAGTGTTTTTTTTTTAATCTTTGAAAAAGAAAAACGTCTTTTGCTACATCTACACGATAAGTATCAATATAAACAAATACATAGAGATTGGCAGTGTGACACAGTAGTCTATTGGATAAGCAAGTGCCTGGTAACTGAAAGGTATCGGGTTCGACACACAGCAAGTGCTTTTAAAAAAAAATCTTTATAATAGAAAAACTTATGTTAAACCCCTTTTTATCTCACTCAAAGTCCATATTTATTGCTATTTTTTTAATTGATTGATACAATTTTTTTAATTTTTTAATTTTTTTTATAATTTTTTTTGGTGGGGGTCGTCAGCTAGCTGGCGGTCTAGCTGGCGGTCGTCAGCTAGCTGGCGGTCGTCAGCTAGCTGGCGGTCGTCAGCTAGCTGGCGGCCGGTAGCGGTAGCCACAGAGCCATGTTCATTTTTAAAACTAGATTCAAGAGCCTCTTATTGCCAGGTCAACAACGTTTTTTACATATTCAATCATAATTTCCTCGTTTAAATCACTCTCTACTGTCCCATACTATCCTTTTCCTGCATGTAAACAACTCATTTGCAGCATGCATGCAATGAACGGTGTTTTACTCCTCCTATAAATTTAATAAAAGCGCCCTAATCTTGCACGAGGTGAGACAAAGGGCCTTTTACATTTGAAAGCATTTAACCCACCTCGCCTGTGTACCCGAGCAGAATTAAATAGTGCTCAACAATAAAAACCCACAGTCTTGGGTCAAGAGGTCTATATTGGTTTGTTTATTTAGTTATTTGTTTTAATTGACAGTATACTATTACATATCAGGTATATTAGATACTCTGTTTTAAATACAATCAATTAGACTGTCGAGCAATGAATTTTCTTCTGCTTGGTGTCCTAAAATCATATCTAATTACTGGTTTTTAAAACGGTATCATTTGAATTTCCATTTTCCAGCATTATTTGTGAACTGTCCCGAAATTGTTTTCCTTTCTTGAAATCAGACTACAGCCCCAGCCTATTCTTTTTTTTTCTTTTTCCTTTTCTTAATTCAAATCAGTTTTGATAAATAAAAATGTAAATACGGTAAATAAATAAATAAAACAACAGCGAGAAATTAAAATGCAGCTAACTTCACAGGTACATGCGCACAGGAAATTGGGCACTGGGGCCAACGGAGGTGGTCATCCCCCGTGTGGTCAACAACTGGGGTGAAACCCAGTCTGGCTTGTCTTTGGTCGGTGCTTCCTATGGCCTTCCAGTAGGCAAGTTACCCAGCAACTCAAGGACCTGGTGTGTTTTGTAATTTGTTGAGCGACCTGTACTCATGCGAGCCCAAAATCAAGAAATTAAATTATACCGTCCATACCTCATTATGTCATGTAGATTAAAACTGGTTTTGCCTATTATAATAGTAGGCTATTTAATCATAAACACACATATATATAAATACATATATATATATATTTTTGTTTTTAAATATATTTTTTCAGCTATATGCCATATATATATATATATAGGTCGTAGGTAACGTATTGTACTTTATTAAGATTAAGGTATTACTAACTGCACCTTGAACAAGAAGCCCAAAATATCTGCATAATTTGAGATTTTCAAAAACTGATTTTCAGTCTAATTAAATTATAATGGTTTTGCTTATTTCTTTCTCGTTTTTTGTTTTGCTTTTGTTTCTTCCCGGAAAGGAGACATCCCACCGACAGGCATCACATAGTCTTTGACCGGTATTGGAGGGGCCTAGGCTGCAGCCGAGAAGCCTGTTCAACGTACCGAACCGGGCTGGCCAGAAAATACGTACAAAACGGTTAAATGATTTTATGTTGACAGCCTGTCTGGAATCTCCGCAAAATGCGAAAAATTGAACAGCATCGATTTTTTTTTTCCCTCCTTTTTTGTTTGTTTCCATTTAAATTATAAAAAAAATTGAATTCGGCGTAAATATTCACAATTGAATGACACACGCCCTTAAAACTAAAACAACAACAACAACAACATCTTTTCTTATGCATGGGGATATTGAAAGGCCTTGTCCTCCCAGACAAGGATAAAAAGCTTATTCAGTAGGCCACCTTTAGGGACAATACTTTAAAATAATGCTGTCATCGTTGCAATGTCAGGAATGCTATTATTACCCCTTTGATAATCCACGTATTTGCCAAAAGTATTCGCTCAATGAAGGGAGGGTCGGATTTTTTTCTTCAATTCATTAATTGATGCCATGCCTGAAAGAGCTGAGTAGTTTGTTACGTAACTATTCAAAAATTGCAGGTGCAAGCTATTGAAAAGCCAAGCTTCCTTTATTCATTGGTGCCCTTTTGTAGAATTCGTAGCGTATACTAAACTGAATAGACCCGTGTTCTATTCATTATGCTATGTCAGGGCAGTGACTTTTTGTCATATCACTTTAAGTTAAAGTCAGTAGTTTGCAGAATAAATGAAAATAACATAAAACCTCCCTAATATATCAGTAATATCAGTAACTGAAAGAAAAAAATAGGGGCAATCTTGATAACATCGGACTTCAAAAATAATAATAAATATGCGTCCCGAAAGCGTGAAATCAGTAAATCGGCATATTTTGTAAAGTCATTAACATGCAGAAAGTGTTAACAACAACAAACGAACCAGAGAATAGCACTGAGGCAAAGTGGTCTTGTGGATAAGACTGATCGCTTCACAATGCAATGTATCCGGTTCGACTCCCAGCTTCTCCTTAATTTTTTTTTTATTATTATTTTTCTTCATCCCATGATATTGACTTTCCATCTCTTTTTTAAAGGGGACAACCCCCCCCCCCACCTCCTAAATAAAGGAGTAAATGACATGTGATAATTTTTTTTTTTTTTAAGAGCGACTTTTTGAATTACTTAGTCGTTAGAATACATCTTTTGCTACATCTACAACAATAAGTATCAATATGAAAAAATACATAGAGATTGGCAGTGTGACACATTTAGTCTAGTGGATAGGCAATTGCCTGGTAACTGTAAGGTATTGGGTTCGACACCCAGCTAGTGTTTTTTTTTTAATCTTTGAAAAAGAAAAACGTCTTTTGCTACATCTACACGATAAGTATCAATATAAACAAATACATAGAGATTGGCAGTGTGACACAGTAGTCTATTGGATAAGCAAGTGCCTGGTAACTGAAAGGTATCGGGTTCGACACACAGCAAGTGCTTTTAAAAAAAAATCTTTATAATAGAAAAACTTATGTTAAACCCCTTTTTATCTCACTCAAAGTCCATATTTATTGCTATTTTTTTAATTGATTGATACAATTTTTTTAATTTTTTAATTTTTTTTATAATTTTTTTTGGTGGGGGTCGTCAGCTAGCTGGCGGTCTAGCTGGCGGTCGTCAGCTAGCTGGCGGTCGTCAGCTAGCTGGCGGTCGTCAGCTAGCTGGCGGCCGGTAGCGGTAGCCACAGAGCCATGTTCATTTTTAAAACTAGATTCAAGAGCCTCTTATTGCCAGGTCAACAACGTTTTTTACATATTCAATCATAATTTCCTCGTTTAAATCACTCTCTACTGTCCCATACTATCCTTTTCCTGCATGTAAACAACTCATTTGCAGCATGCATGCAATGAACGGTGTTTTACTCCTCCTATAAATTTAATAAAAGCGCCCTAATCTTGCACGAGGTGAGACAAAGGGCCTTTTACATTTGAAAGCATTTAACCCACCTCGCCTGTGTACCCGAGCAGAATTAAATAGTGCTCAACAATAAAAACCCACAGTCTTGGGTCAAGAGGTCTATATTGGTTTGTTTATTTAGTTATTTGTTTTAATTGACAGTATACTATTACATATCAGGTATATTAGATACTCTGTTTTAAATACAATCAATTAGACTGTCGAGCAATGAATTTTCTTCTGCTTGGTGTCCTAAAATCATATCTAATTACTGGTTTTTAAAACGGTATCATTTGAATTTCCATTTTCCAGCATTATTTGTGAACTGTCCCGAAATTGTTTTCCTTTCTTGAAATCAGACTACAGCCCCAGCCTATTCTTTTTTTTTCTTTTTCCTTTTCTTAATTCAAATCAGTTTTGATAAATAAAAATGTAAATACGGTAAATAAATAAATAAAACAACAGCGAGAAATTAAAATGCAGCTAACTTCACAGGTACATGCGCACAGGAAATTGGGCACTGGGGCCAACGGAGGTGGTCATCCCCCGTGTGGTCAACAACTGGGGTGAAACCCAGTCTGGCTTGTCTTTGGTCGGTGCTTCCTATGGCCTTCCAGTAGGCAAGTTACCCAGCAACTCAAGGACCTGGTGTGTTTTGTAATTTGTTGAGCGACCTGTACTCATGCGAGCCCAAAATCAAGAAATTAAATTATACCGTCCATACCTCATTATGTCATGTAGATTAAAACTGGTTTTGCCTATTATAATAGTAGGCTATTTAATCATAAACACACATATATATAAATACATATATATATATATTTTTGTTTTTAAATATATTTTTTCAGCTATATGCCATATATATATATATATAGGTCGTAGGTAACGTATTGTACTTTAATAAGATTAAGGTATTACTAACTGCACCTTGAACAAGAAGCCCAAAATATCTGCATAATTTGAGATTTTCAAAAACTGATTTTCAGTCTAATTAAATTATAATGGTTTTGCTTATTTCTTTCTCGTTTTTTGTTTTGCTTTTGTTTCTTCCCGGAAAGGAGACATCCCACCGACAGGCATCACATAGTCTTTGACCGGTATTGGAGGGGCCTAGGCTGCAGCCGAGAAGCCTGTTCAACGTACCGAACCGGGCTGGCCAGAAAATACGTACAAAACGGTTAAATGATTTTATGTTGACAGCCTGTCTGGAATCTCCGCAAAATGCGAAAAATTGAACAGCATCGATTTTTTTTTTCCCTCCTTTTTTGTTTGTTTCCATTTAAATTATAAAAAAAATTGAATTCGGCGTAAATATTCACAATTGAATGACACACGCCCTTAAAACTAAAACAACAACAACAACAACATCTTTTCTTATGCATGGGGATATTGAAAGGCCTTGTCCTCCCAGACAAGGATAAAAAGCTTATTCAGTAGGCCACCTTTAGGGACAATACTTTAAAATAATGCTGTCATCGTTGCAATGTCAGGAATGCTATTATTACCCCTTTGATAATCCACGTATTTGCCAAAAGTATTCGCTCAATGAAGGGAGGGTCGGATTTTTTTCTTCAATTCATTAATTGATGCCATGCCTGAAAGAGCTGAGTAGTTTGTTACGTAACTATTCAAAAATTGCAGGTGCAAGCTATTGAAAAGCCAAGCTTCCTTTATTCATTGGTGCCCTTTTGTAGAATTCGTAGCGTATACTAAACTGAATAGACCCGTGTTCTATTCATTATGCTATGTCAGGGCAGTGACTTTTTGTCATATCACTTTAAGTTAAAGTCAGTAGTTTGCAGAATAAATGAAAATAACATAAAACCTCCCTAATATATCAGTAATATCAGTAACTGAAAGAAAAAAATAGGGGCAATCTTGATAACATCGGACTTCAAAAATAATAATAAATATGCGTCCCGAAAGCGTGAAATCAGTAAATCGGCATATTTTGTAAAGTCATTAACATGCAGAAAGTGTTAACAACAACAAACGAACCAGAGAATAGCACTGAGGCAAAGTGGTCTTGTGGATAAGACTGATCGCTTCACAATGCAATGTATCCGGTTCGACTCCCAGCTTCTCCTTAATTTTTTTTTTATTATTATTTTTCTTCATCCCATGATATTGACTTTCCATCTCTTTTTTAAAGGGGACAACCCCCCCCCCCCCCACCTCCTAAATAAAGGAGTAAATGACATGTGATAATTTTTTTTTTTTTTAAGAGCGACTTTTTGAATTACTTAGTCGTTAGAATACATCTTTTGCTACATCTACAACAATAAGTATCAATATGAAAAAATACATAGAGATTGGCAGTGTGACACATTTAGTCTAGTGGATAGGCAATTGCCTGGTAACTGTAAGGTATTGGGTTCGACACCCAGCTAGTGTTTTTTTTTTAATCTTTGAAAAAGAAAAACGTCTTTTGCTACATCTACACGATAAGTATCAATATAAACAAATACATAGAGATTGGCAGTGTGACACAGTAGTCTATTGGATAAGCAAGTGCCTGGTAACTGAAAGGTATCGGGTTCGACACACAGCAAGTGCTTTAAAAAAAAAATCTTTATAATAGAAAAACTTATGTTAAACCCCTTTTTATCTCACTCAAAGTCCATATTTATTGCTATTTTTTTAATTGATTGATACAATTTTTTTAATTTTTTAATTTTTTTTATAATTTTTTTTGGTGGGGGTCAGCTAGCTGGCGGTCGTCAGCTAGCTGGCGGTCGTCAGCTAGCTGGCGGTCGTCAGCTAGCTGGCGGTCGTCAGCTAGCTGGCGGTCGTCAGCTAGCTGGCGGTCGTCAGCTAGCTGGCGGTCGTCAGCTAGCTGGCGGTCCTGGCGGTCGTCAGCTAGCTGGCGGTCGTCAGCTAGCTGGCGGTCGTCAGCTAGCTGGCGGTCGTCAGCTAGCTGGCGGTCGTCAGCTAGCTGGCGGTCGTCAGCGTGGCCTGCGGCCGGTAGCGGTAGCCACAGAGCCATGTTCATTTTTAAAACTAGATTCAAGAGCCTCTTATTGCCAGGTCAACAACGTTTTTTACATATTCAATCATAATTTCCTCGTTTAAATCACTCTCTACTGTCCCATACTATCCTTTTCCTGCATGTAAACAACTCATTTGCAGCATGCATGCAATGAACGGTGTTTTACTCCTCCTATAAATTTAATAAAAGCGCCCTAATCTTGCACGAGGTGAGACAAAGGGCCTTTTACATTTGAAAGCATTTAACCCACCTCGCCTGTGTACCCGAGCAGAATTAAATAGTGCTCAACAATAAAAACCCACAGTCTTGGGTCAAGAGGTCTATATTGGTTTGTTTATTTAGTTATTTGTTTTAATTGACAGTATACTATTACATATCAGGTATATTAGATACTCTGTTTTAAATACAATCAATTAGACTGTCGAGCAATGAATTTTCTTCTGCTTGGTGTCCTAAAATCATATCTAATTACTGGTTTTTAAAACGGTATCATTTGAATTTCCATTTTCCAGCATTATTTGTGAACTGTCCCGAAATTGTTTTCCTTTCTTGAAATCAGACTACAGCCCCAGCCTATTCTTTTCTTATGCATGGGGATATTGAAAGGCCTTGTCCTCCCAGACAAGGATAAAAAGCTTATTCAGTAGGCCACCTTTAGGGACAATACTTTAAAATAATGCTGTCATCGTTGCAATGTCAGGAATGCTATTATTACCCCTTTGATAATCCACGTATTTGCCAAAAGTATTCGCTCAATGAAGGGAGGGTCGGATTTTTTTCTTCAATTCATTAATTGATGCCATGCCTGAAAGAGCTGAGTAGTTTGTTACGTAACTATTCAAAAATTGCAGGTGCAAGCTATTGAAAAGCCAAGCTTCCTTTATTCATTGGTGCCCTTTTGTAGAATTCGTAGCGTATACTAAACTGAATAGACCCGTGTTCTATTCATTATGCTATGTCAGGGCAGTGACTTTTTGTCATATCACTTTAAGTTAAAGTCAGTAGTTTGCAGAATAAATGAAAATAACATAAAACCTCCCTAATATATCAGTAATATCAGTAACTGAAAGAAAAAAATAGGGGCAATCTTGATAACATCGGACTTCAAAAATAATAATAAATATGCGTCCCGAAAGCGTGAAATCAGTAAATCGGCATATTTTGTAAAGTCATTAACATGCAGAAAGTGTTAACAACAACAAACGAACCAGAGAATAGCACTGAGGCAAAGTGGTCTTGTGGATAAGACTGATCGCTTCACAATGCAATGTATCCGGTTCGACTCCCAGCTTCTCCTTAATTTTTTTTTTATTATTATTTTTCTTCATCCCATGATATTGACTTTCCATCTCTTTTTTAAAGGGGACAACCCCCCCCCCCCCACCTCCTAAATAAAGGAGTAAATGACATGTGATAATTTTTTTTTTTTTTAAGAGCGACTTTTTGAATTACTTAGTCGTTAGAATACATCTTTTGCTACATCTACAACAATAAGTATCAATATGAAAAAATACATAGAGATTGGCAGTGTGACACATTTAGTCTAGTGGATAGGCAATTGCCTGGTAACTGTAAGGTATTGGGTTCGACACCCAGCTAGTGTTTTTTTTTTAATCTTTGAAAAAGAAAAACGTCTTTTGCTACATCTACACGATAAGTATCAATATAAACAAATACATAGAGATTGGCAGTGTGACACAGTAGTCTATTGGATAAGCAAGTGCCTGGTAACTGAAAGGTATCGGGTTCGACACACAGCAAGTGCTTTAAAAAAAAAATCTTTATAATAGAAAAACTTATGTTAAACCCCTTTTTATCTCACTCAAAGTCCATATTTATTGCTATTTTTTTAATTGATTGATACAATTTTTTTAATTTTTTAATTTTTTTTATAATTTTTTTTGGTGGGGGTCAGCTAGCTGGCGGTCGTCAGCTAGCTGGCGGTCGTCAGCTAGCTGGCGGTCGTCAGCTAGCTGGCGGTCGTCAGCTAGCTGGCGGTCGTCAGCTAGCTGGCGGTCGTCAGCTAGCTGGCGGTCCTGGCGGTCGTCAGCTAGCTGGCGGTCGTCAGCTAGCTGGCGGTCGTCAGCTAGCTGGCGGTCGTCAGCTAGCTGGCGGTCGTCAGCTAGCTGGCGGTCGTCAGCGTGGCCTGCGGCCGGTAGCGGTAGCCACAGAGCCATGTTCATTTTTAAAACTAGATTCAAGAGCCTCTTATTGCCAGGTCAACAACGTTTTTTACATATTCAATCATAATTTCCTCGTTTAAATCACTCTCTACTGTCCCATACTATCCTTTTCCTGCATGTAAACAACTCATTTGCAGCATGCATGCAATGAACGGTGTTTTACTCCTCCTATAAATTTAATAAAAGCGCCCTAATCTTGCACGAGGTGAGACAAAGGGCCTTTTACATTTGAAAGCATTTAACCCACCTCGCCTGTGTACCCGAGCAGAATTAAATAGTGCTCAACAATAAAAACCCACAGTCTTGGGTCAAGAGGTCTATATTGGTTTGTTTATTTAGTTATTTGTTTTAATTGACAGTATACTATTACATATCAGGTATATTAGATACTCTGTTTTAAATACAATCAATTAGACTGTCGAGCAATGAATTTTCTTCTGCTTGGTGTCCTAAAATCATATCTAATTACTGGTTTTTAAAACGGTATCATTTGAATTTCCATTTTCCAGCATTATTTGTGAACTGTCCCGAAATTGTTTTCCTTTCTTGAAATCAGACTACAGCCCCAGCCTATTCTTTTCTTATGCATGGGGATATTGAAAGGCCTTGTCCTCCCAGACAAGGATAAAAAGCTTATTCAGTAGGCCACCTTTAGGGACAATACTTTAAAATAATGCTGTCATCGTTGCAATGTCAGGAATGCTATTATTACCCCTTTGATAATCCACGTATTTGCCAAAAGTATTCGCTCAATGAAGGGAGGGTCGGATTTTTTTCTTCAATTCATTAATTGATGCCATGCCTGAAAGAGCTGAGTAGTTTGTTACGTAACTATTCAAAAATTGCAGGTGCAAGCTATTGAAAAGCCAAGCTTCCTTTATTCATTGGTGCCCTTTTGTAGAATTCGTAGCGTATACTAAACTGAATAGACCCGTGTTCTATTCATTATGCTATGTCAGGGCAGTGACTTTTTGTCATATCACTTTAAGTTAAAGTCAGTAGTTTGCAGAATAAATGAAAATAACATAAAACCTCCCTAATATATCAGTAATATCAGTAACTGAAAGAAAAAAATAGGGGCAATCTTGATAACATCGGACTTCAAAAATAATAATAAATATGCGTCCCGAAAGCGTGAAATCAGTAAATCGGCATATTTTGTAAAGTCATTAACATGCAGAAAGTGTTAACAACAACAAACGAACCAGAGAATAGCACTGAGGCAAAGTGGTCTTGTGGATAAGACTGATCGCTTCACAATGCAATGTATCCGGTTCGACTCCCAGCTTCTCCTTAATTTTTTTTTTATTATTATTTTTCTTCATCCCATGATATTGACTTTCCATCTCTTTTTTAAAGGGGACAACCCCCCCCCCCCCACCTCCTAAATAAAGGAGTAAATGACATGTGATAATTTTTTTTTTTTTTAAGAGCGACTTTTTGAATTACTTAGTCGTTAGAATACATCTTTTGCTACATCTACAACAATAAGTATCAATATGAAAAAATACATAGAGATTGGCAGTGTGACACATTTAGTCTAGTGGATAGGCAATTGCCTGGTAACTGTAAGGTATTGGGTTCGACACCCAGCTAGTGTTTTTTTTTTAATCTTTGAAAAAGAAAAACGTCTTTTGCTACATCTACACGATAAGTATCAATATAAACAAATACATAGAGATTGGCAGTGTGACACAGTAGTCTATTGGATAAGCAAGTGCCTGGTAACTGAAAGGTATCGGGTTCGACACACAGCAAGTGCTTTAAAAAAAAAATCTTTATAATAGAAAAACTTATGTTAAACCCCTTTTTATCTCACTCAAAGTCCATATTTATTGCTATTTTTTTAATTGATTGATACAATTTTTTTAATTTTTTAATTTTTTTTATAATTTTTTTTGGTGGGGGTCAGCTAGCTGGCGGTCGTCAGCTAGCTGGCGGTCGTCAGCTAGCTGGCGGTCGTCAGCTAGCTGGCGGTCGTCAGCTAGCTGGCGGTCGTCAGCTAGCTGGCGGTCGTCAGCTAGCTGGCGGTCCTGGCGGTCGTCAGCTAGCTGGCGGTCGTCAGCTAGCTGGCGGTCGTCAGCTAGCTGGCGGTCGTCAGCTAGCTGGCGGTCGTCAGCGTGGCCTGCGGCCGGTAGCGGTAGCCACAGAGCCATGTTCATTTTTAAAACTAGATTCAAGAGCCTCTTATTGCCAGGTCAACAACGTTTTTTACATATTCAATCATAATTTCCTCGTTTAAATCACTCTCTACTGTCCCATACTATCCTTTTCCTGCATGTAAACAACTCATTTGCAGCATGCATGCAATGAACGGTGTTTTACTCCTCCTATAAATTTAATAAAAGCGCCCTAATCTTGCACGAGGTGAGACAAAGGGCCTTTTACATTTGAAAGCATTTAACCCACCTCGCCTGTGTACCCGAGCAGAATTAAATAGTGCTCAACAATAAAAACCCACAGTCTTGGGTCAAGAGGTCTATATTGGTTTGTTTATTTAGTTATTTGTTTTAATTGACAGTATACTATTACATATCAGGTATATTAGATACTCTGTTTTAAATACAATCAATTAGACTGTCGAGCAATGAATTTTCTTCTGCTTGGTGTCCTAAAATCATATCTAATTACTGGTTTTTAAAACGGTATCATTTGAATTTCCATTTTCCAGCATTATTTGTGAACTGTCCCGAAATTGTTTTCCTTTCTTGAAATCAGACTACAGCCCCAGCCTATTCTTTTCTTATGCATGGGGATATTGAAAGGCCTTGTCCTCCCAGACAAGGATAAAAAGCTTATTCAGTAGGCCACCTTTAGGGACAATACTTTAAAATAATGCTGTCATCGTTGCAATGTCAGGAATGCTATTATTACCCCTTTGATAATCCACGTATTTGCCAAAAGTATTCGCTCAATGAAGGGAGGGTCGGATTTTTTTCTTCAATTCATTAATTGATGCCATGCCTGAAAGAGCTGAGTAGTTTGTTACGTAACTATTCAAAAATTGCAGGTGCAAGCTATTGAAAAGCCAAGCTTCCTTTATTCATTGGTGCCCTTTTGTAGAATTCGTAGCGTATACTAAACTGAATAGACCCGTGTTCTATTCATTATGCTATGTCAGGGCAGTGACTTTTTGTCATATCACTTTAAGTTAAAGTCAGTAGTTTGCAGAATAAATGAAAATAACATAAAACCTCCCTAATATATCAGTAATATCAGTAACTGAAAGAAAAAAATAGGGGCAATCTTGATAACATCGGACTTCAAAAATAATAATAAATATGCGTCCCGAAAGCGTGAAATCAGTAAATCGGCATATTTTGTAAAGTCATTAACATGCAGAAAGTGTTAACAACAACAAACGAACCAGAGAATAGCACTGAGGCAAAGTGGTCTTGTGGATAAGACTGATCGCTTCACAATGCAATGTATCCGGTTCGACTCCCAGCTTCTCCTTAATTTTTTTTTTATTATTATTTTTCTTCATCCCATGATATTGACTTTCCATCTCTTTTTTAAAGGGGACAACCCCCCCCCCCCACCTCCTAAATAAAGGAGTAAATGACATGTGATAATTTTTTTTTTTTTTAAGAGCGACTTTTTGAATTACTTAGTCGTTAGAATACATCTTTTGCTACATCTACAACAATAAGTATCAATATGAAAAAATACATAGAGATTGGCAGTGTGACACATTTAGTCTAGTGGATAGGCAATTGCCTGGTAACTGTAAGGTATTGGGTTCGACACCCAGCTAGTGTTTTTTTTTTAATCTTTGAAAAAGAAAAACGTCTTTTGCTACATCTACACGATAAGTATCAATATAAACAAATACATAGAGATTGGCAGTGTGACACAGTAGTCTATTGGATAAGCAAGTGCCTGGTAACTGAAAGGTATCGGGTTCGACACACAGCAAGTGCTTTAAAAAAAAAATCTTTATAATAGAAAAACTTATGTTAAACCCCTTTTTATCTCACTCAAAGTCCATATTTATTGCTATTTTTTTAATTGATTGATACAATTTTTTTAATTTTTTAATTTTTTTTATAATTTTTTTTGGTGGGGGTCAGCTAGCTGGCGGTCGTCAGCTAGCTGGCGGTCGTCAGCTAGCTGGCGGTCGTCAGCTAGCTGGCGGTCGTCAGCTAGCTGGCGGTCGTCAGCTAGCTGGCGGTCGTCAGCTAGCTGGCGGTCGTCAGCTAGCTGGCGGTCGTCAGCTAGCTGGCGGTCGTCAGCTAGCTGGCGGTCGTCAGCTAGCTGGCGGTCGTCAGCTAGCTGGCGGTCGTCAGCGTGGCCTGCGGCCGGTAGCGGTAGCCACAGAGCCATGTTCATTTTTAAAACTAGATTCAAGAGCCTCTTATTGCCAGGTCAACAACGTTTTTTACATATTCAATCATAATTTCCTCGTTTAAATCACTCTCTACTGTCCCATACTATCCTTTTCCTGCATGTAAACAACTCATTTGCAGCATGCATGCAATGAACGGTGTTTTACTCCTCCTATAAATTTAATAAAAGCGCCCTAATCTTGCACGAGGTGAGACAAAGGGCCTTTTACATTTGAAAGCATTTAACCCACCTCGCCTGTGTACCCGAGCAGAATTAAATAGTGCTCAACAATAAAAACCCACAGTCTTGGGTCAAGAGGTCTATATTGGTTTGTTTATTTAGTTATTTGTTTTAATTGACAGTATACTATTACATATCAGGTATATTAGATACTCTGTTTTAAATACAATCAATTAGACTGTCGAGCAATGAATTTTCTTCTGCTTGGTGTCCTAAAATCATATCTAATTACTGGTTTTTAAAACGGTATCATTTGAATTTCCATTTTCCAGCATTATTTGTGAACTGTCCCGAAATTGTTTTCCTTTCTTGAAATCAGACTACAGCCCCAGCCTATTCTTTTCTTATGCATGGGGATATTGAAAGGCCTTGTCCTCCCAGACAAGGATAAAAAGCTTATTCAGTAGGCCACCTTTAGGGACAATACTTTAAAATAATGCTGTCATCGTTGCAATGTCAGGAATGCTATTATTACCCCTTTGATAATCCACGTATTTGCCAAAAGTATTCGCTCAATGAAGGGAGGGTCGGATTTTTTTCTTCAATTCATTAATTGATGCCATGCCTGAAAGAGCTGAGTAGTTTGTTACGTAACTATTCAAAAATTGCAGGTGCAAGCTATTGAAAAGCCAAGCTTCCTTTATTCATTGGTGCCCTTTTGTAGAATTCGTAGCGTATACTAAACTGAATAGACCCGTGTTCTATTCATTATGCTATGTCAGGGCAGTGACTTTTTGTCATATCACTTTAAGTTAAAGTCAGTAGTTTGCAGAATAAATGAAAATAACATAAAACCTCCCTAATATATCAGTAATATCAGTAACTGAAAGAAAAAAATAGGGGCAATCTTGATAACATCGGACTTCAAAAATAATAATAAATATGCGTCCCGAAAGCGTGAAATCAGTAAATCGGCATATTTTGTAAAGTCATTAACATGCAGAAAGTGTTAACAACAACAAACGAACCAGAGAATAGCACTGAGGCAAAGTGGTCTTGTGGATAAGACTGATCGCTTCACAATGCAATGTATCCGGTTCGACTCCCAGCTTCTCCTTAATTTTTTTTTTATTATTATTTTTCTTCATCCCATGATATTGACTTTCCATCTCTTTTTTAAAGGGGACAACCCCCCCCCCCCCCACCTCCTAAATAAAGGAGTAAATGACATGTGATAATTTTTTTTTTTTTTAAGAGCGACTTTTTGAATTACTTAGTCGTTAGAATACATCTTTTGCTACATCTACAACAATAAGTATCAATATGAAAAAAAAAAATAGAGATTGGCAGTGTGACACATTTAGTCTAGTGGATAGGCAATTGCCTGGTAACTGTAAGGTATTGGGTTCGACACCCAGCTAGTGTTTTTTTTTTAATCTTTGAAAAAGAAAAACGTCTTTTGCTACATCTACACGATAAGTATCAATATAAACAAATACATAGAGATTGGCAGTGTGACACAGTAGTCTATTGGATAAGCAAGTGCCTGGTAACTGAAAGGTATCGGGTTCGACACACAGCAAGTGCTTTAAAAAAAAAATCTTTATAATAGAAAAACTTATGTTAAACCCCTTTTTATCTCACTCAAAGTCCATATTTATTGCTATTTTTTTAATTGATTGATACAATTTTTTTAATTTTTTAATTTTTTTTATAATTTTTTTTGGTGGGGGTCAGCTAGCTGGCGGTCGTCAGCTAGCTGGCGGTCGTCAGCTAGCTAGCTGGCGGTCGTCAGCTAGCTGGCGGTCGTCAGCGTGGCCTGCGGCCGGTAGCGGTAGTCACAGAGCCATGTTCATTTTTAAAACTAGATTCAAGAGCCTCTTATTGCCAGGTCAACAACGTTTTTTACATATTCAATCATAATTTCCTCGTTTAAATCACTCTCTACTGTCCCATACTATCCTTTTCCTGCATGTAAACAACTCATTTGCAGCATGCATGCAATGAACGGTGTTTTACTCCTCCTATAAATTTAATAAAAGCGCCCTAATCTTGCACGAGGTGAGACAAAGGGCCTTTTACATTTGAAAGCATTTAACCCACCTCGCCTGTGTACCCGAGCAGAATTAAATAGTGCTCAACAATAAAAACCCACAGTCTTGGGTCAAGAGGTCTATATTGGTTTGTTTATTTAGTTATTTGTTTTAATTGACAGTATACTATTACATATCAGGTATATTAGATACTCTGTTTTAAATACAATCAATTAGACTGTCGAGCAATGAATTTTCTTCTGCTTGGTGTCCTAAAATCATATCTAATTACTGGTTTTTAAAACGGTATCATTTGAATTTCCATTTTCCAGCATTATTTGTGAACTGTCCCGAAATTGTTTTCCTTTCTTGAAATCAGACTACAGCCCCAGCCTATTCTTTTCTTATGCATGGGGATATTGAAAGGCCTTGTCCTCCCAGACAAGGATAAAAAGCTTATTCAGTAGGCCACCTTTAGGGACAATACTTTAAAATAATGCTGTCATCGTTGCAATGTCAGGAATGCTATTATTACCCCTTTGATAATCCACGTATTTGCCAAAAGTATTCGCTCAATGAAGGGAGGGTCGGATTTTTTTCTTCAATTCATTAATTGATGCCATGCCTGAAAGAGCTGAGTAGTTTGTTACGTAACTATTCAAAAATTGCAGGTGCAAGCTATTGAAAAGCCAAGCTTCCTTTATTCATTGGTGCCCTTTTGTAGAATTCGTAGCGTATACTAAACTGAATAGACCCGTGTTCTATTCATTATGCTATGTCAGGGCAGTGACTTTTTGTCATATCACTTTAAGTTAAAGTCAGTAGTTTGCAGAATAAATGAAAATAACATAAAACCTCCCTAATATATCAGTAATATCAGTAACTGAAAGAAAAAAATAGGGGCAATCTTGATAACATCGGACTTCAAAAATAATAATAAATATGCGTCCCGAAAGCGTGAAATCAGTAAATCGGCATATTTTGTAAAGTCATTAACATGCAGAAAGTGTTAACAACAACAAACGAACCAGAGAATAGCACTGAGGCAAAGTGGTCTTGTGGATAAGACTGATCGCTTCACAATGCAATGTATCCGGTTCGACTCCCAGCTTCTCCTTAATTTTTTTTTTATTATTATTTTTCTTCATCCCATGATATTGACTTTCCATCTCTTTTTTAAAGGGGACAACCCCCCCCCCCCACCTCCTAAATAAAGGAGTAAATGACATGTGATAATTTTTTTTTTTTTTAAGAGCGACTTTTTGAATTACTTAGTCGTTAGAATACATCTTTTGCTACATCTACAACAATAAGTATCAATATGAAAAAATACATAGAGATTGGCAGTGTGACACATTTAGTCTAGTGGATAGGCAATTGCCTGGTAACTGTAAGGTATTGGGTTCGACACCCAGCTAGTGTTTTTTTTTTAATCTTTGAAAAAGAAAAACGTCTTTTGCTACATCTACACGATAAGTATCAATATAAACAAATACATAGAGATTGGCAGTGTGACACAGTAGTCTATTGGATAAGCAAGTGCCTGGTAACTGAAAGGTATCGGGTTCGACACACAGCAAGTGCTTTAAAAAAAAAATCTTTATAATAGAAAAACTTATGTTAAACCCCTTTTTATCTCACTCAAAGTCCATATTTATTGCTATTTTTTTAATTGATTGATACAATTTTTTTAATTTTTTAATTTTTTTTATAATTTTTTTTGGTGGGGGTCAGCTAGCTGGCGGTCGTCAGCTAGCTGGCGGTCGTCAGCTAGCTGGCGGTCGTCAGCTAGCTGGCGGTCGTCAGCTAGCTGGCGGTCGTCAGCTAGCTGGCGGTCGTCAGCTAGCTGGCGGTCGTCAGCTAGCTGGCGGTCGTCAGCGTGGCCTGCGGCCGGTAGCGGTAGCCACAGAGCCATGTTCATTTTTAAAACTAGATTCAAGAGCCTCTTATTGCCAGGTCAACAACGTTTTTTACATATTCAATCATAATTTCCTCGTTTAAATCACTCTCTACTGTCCCATACTATCCTTTTCCTGCATGTAAACAACTCATTTGCAGCATGCATGCAATGAACGGTGTTTTACTCCTCCTATAAATTTAATAAAAGCGCCCTAATCTTGCACGAGGTGAGACAAAGGGCCTTTTACATTTGAAAGCATTTAACCCACCTCGCCTGTGTACCCGAGCAGAATTAAATAGTGCTCAACAATAAAAACCCACAGTCTTGGGTCAAGAGGTCTATATTGGTTTGTTTATTTAGTTATTTGTTTTAATTGACAGTATACTATTACATATCAGGTATATTAGATACTCTGTTTTAAATACAATCAATTAGACTGTCGAGCAATGAATTTTCTTCTGCTTGGTGTCCTAAAATCATATCTAATTACTGGTTTTTAAAACGGTATCATTTGAATTTCCATTTTCCAGCATTATTTGTGAACTGTCCCGAAATTGTTTTCCTTTCTTGAAATCAGACTACACCCAGCAAACACAGAACGTTTTCAGAACGTTTTCAAAACGTTTTTTTTAGGTCCTGTACGTCTTCGTCCTAAATGAACGTTTTAAAAACGTTTATATAACGTTAAAGTTTGGACTTCTCATTTACTCAAAGTTTAGGTTTTTGAGAACGTTTAAAAAACGTTTTTTGGACGTTACAAAATTAAACGTTTGGTATAGGACGTTTACCGAACGTTTGATATAGGACGTTTACAGAACGTTTGATATAGGACGTTTACAAAACGTTTGTGGACGTTACAAAATAAACGTTATGTCTTCGTCCATATTAAACGTTTAAAAAACGTGTATATAACGTCTAAGTTGGGACCTTACATTCGCTGCGGAGCTAGGTCTTTTGAAGACGTTCAGAAAACGTTTTTTGGACGTTACAAATTAAACGTTCTTGGATATATAGGTCATGTAAAACGTTTACAGAACGTTTTATTCAGACGTATTTTGTTGAATTTATTTTTTATGTCCAAATAAATATTTCTTAAAAAATACCAGCTGGCGAAATAAGGCCACATGCATACGCATGGGGGGGGGGTCGAGGTATGTCAAACTGATGCACTCCTGTGGCGTAGCGATGGAGGGAGGCACGTGCCCCCAATAATTTTGAGGAAAAAATAGAAAACATAAGGTGACATTATTTGAAGAAAAAAGAAATACATAAGGAGTGACCCCTCCCCCTCACATAATGTTTGTGCCCCTCCCCCCCCCCCCCAGCCCAATCAGTCCGACCGCGCTACGTCATTTATATGCTCCATTCAACCACGTGTATACAAAGTGCGTACGCACCGTATATAATCGTACCACTGTATAGTATCGTATCCGGCGCGGCCGGTGCGGCGCGCTCGCTCCAGAGCTTGCCGCGTGTTTTAAACTGACTGACGAGTTGACTGCTTGATGACGTGACTTCGAGATTTCAAATAATCTGTTAGACTGCGACACCGAGGTAAGCGTTATTTTAACATTTTGATATCTGTAAGGAATTTAAGCTTTGTTTGATTGATTTTGAAGCATGTAAAATGAAATAAAATATTGATTATTTGCATTAAAACTAAAAGTAGAGTCTACGGCAGACTCTATGTCGCATGTGCAGGCCGTTGAAATTTTCATTGCATTGACTGGTAACAGTGGTATGGTAATTGGGTAGGCTAGGGTATGTGCACACATAACACCAGGAAGCTCCGATGCCGAACGGCGTCGGAGCTTCTTGGAGTTAGTGCATACATAGCTGCATTACTATCCTGGCTGTGTGTATTAAAAGCTGTGCTATTGATACTTAACATTTCAAACACCACTGTACAAAACTCTTTCACTAAAAATCTGTACTTTAGTGACAGTTGATGACACCTAAATAGCAGTAATAAAATACAATTTGTTCAACTTACCGATGTTATTTTGTTAGAAAGAACAATTAAGAAATTCAAATTGTTTGTCTACTGTCAAAATTTGCTTACAGCCGCATCGGCATGATAAGTGCATTTGTGTATTATGTGTGTATTGACTATTCCTTTTGAGCAAATGCTGCCTATTAACACGTAGTGCAGTGCTAGAGGTCATTACGCATAATAGCATGGACTCTTTGCTGGAGTGGGTATGTGCGCATGGCTCGTTACATTACATGGTAATCGGATGATTAAAACAGTTGAGTTGTTAACTTTGCTGTCTGGAAAAATCATGGAAAGTTCCCATCGGGATTTAAAATGCTATTTCGTGAAGAAAATAAGTCCTTCGACTACCAGCTCATTTCTTGACTTATTTACTCTTCCCTCAATAGCATTTAAAATCCCACGGGAGTGGAACATTCCATGCTTTTCCCTCCACCACCATTTAGCAACTTTATATTATCCCACCCCCTATTACAACAGGTTTGTTTTTTAGGCAATTGAAATAGCTCCCAAACCACCTTTTTTGTATGGATATTGTTTTTTTTTAGAAATATCGAGACCTAGATCTATATCTTGTTCTCAATTTCGTCTTTTAAAAAAAAATCTGTTTAGTTCAGATGACACATTATTTAAAGAAATTGATTTCCAATAACGTAGATTAACTTAAGGATTGATTTGTTTTATTTTTACATACAGGCAACTATGTGAAAGCGCAAAAACATCGCCAGGAAGGCAGAGGACACGTCAAACCTGGTATCGGAAGATGATGCCGTGTAGAAGCGAAAGAGACGTCTTCCCCAGAGATTAAGCAAATCTTCTAGTGATTCCGGAAGTGACGCTGGTAAGTATTTGTCTCTTGATGGTTAGTAGTGCTTGGCTCGGCCAGAGACGTATAATTTACATCTTATTTCTCGTTTTCTTCAAAATCCAACAGATGATGAAAACCTAAGATAATTTATTTGGGATAGCTTAAGCTAGACATGCTTTGTGTCCCAGCCATGCAAAATGATGATTAATAGATGTGGCACCATTCCGGCAAAACTGGAAATTAATTTGTAATCTAGGCATAAATTTCGGACAAGAAGTTTACATTACCCAAAAGTTTGTTCAGTTTATGAGAATTCTTGTCATGTCTTGATATCCCTTTTAACATCTGCAATGTGTCTCTGTTTTTCAGATCTTGAATCAAGAAAACAACATGTACGCGGAGGAACGACTAATGCTGTGGCAGCAGAGATACCAATGCCGAAACTGAATGCGAAGTCCAAGTCCACATCGCATTTTTCAGTTCCAACCCACAACTCCAGCAAGGGCTCGGGCTTCGGAAAGTAAGTTTTTTTCAGATAGCATTTCACAAACGAAAGTTTCTGAGGTTTTTTTTATCATCAGAACATATACTGTAGAGCGTATAAACTAACAAAACAACATTTGCCATTTATACTAAGTTGCTACACTAAAATACTGTTGGATTGGATAAGAGAGGCAGATTATCTCGGCGTACATGTAATTTATTTCATCAACAAGGCATGGGTATAGTTTTCTTACAGAAGAGTCGCTTTTAAATCATTACAGTATGTATACTTTGTTGGAAGCGCTGCAAAGGTGTCGTCTTTGAAGCTGGGTGATATATTCCTGAAGTGACTAAATTGGACAGCTATCAAACATATCTCGCCAAAATATCCTATTAATTTGCTGTCAAACTTTTTAATGACTTGAACTGTTATTATAATGTATTTTATGTGTCTGTTTTTTTCTTCTCAGGCAATTTTCAAGTGCAGGTACTGTGTAGTGTACTTGTGTACGCTGCAGAGGCTGGAGGAAGGGCAGCAGCAGCTGACGCAGTTGGTACAAAAACTGCTTTTGTCCAAATCGGGAGCGGCCGTTGATGTGGAAGACCTGAGGGAGCCGTTTACCGAACCAGTGAACACCACATTTTCATTCAAGGTAGATTAAGATACCTTCATTCAGGGGCAATGCAAAAAATCCTAAAACTCATACTTAAACCAAATTTTGACCATTTCAGCTAATAATGGAGAAACTTTATCAGCGACATAACAGTTTTGTTGGTGCATCTTTTTGGATTGAATTGCCAACATCTTGTTGAGAATGCAAGACAAAGGTGTATAGGTCTGTAAATGTACACCTTTTTATAAGGATGCTGAAACCAATGTGTGTGCTGCCAAACTCTCTTATAACCTTGTCTTCTATATTCATAGACCCTTAAATTTGAGTATTCATATTTGCCTGTCAATAATTCATATCAACTCATTTCTATCAGTTTATTGCAAATAGCTTTTGTAGATTTTATATTTGAAGTAAGATGCAAGGCTTCTGGGAAATCTTGACCTGCCCACTAAATCTTTGGTCGATCAAAAGGACAATTTTTTACTCGGATTTAAAGGGGAAATCTACCCTAGAAATTTCACTGCTTCAATCAAAGGAGACAAATTTGAACAAAGTTAAAAATAAGAAATGGGCAAACTCGGTAAGGAAAACAAAGTAAGGAAACTACTCTTTTTTTACATTTTCTAGTAAATTACTCTCGGCTATTCAAATTGACAATGCTGATGACATCTTGAGTAGCTCTAAATTCACTTTGTACACAAAATTTTACATTTTCTAACCCCCATAGTCAAAGCATGTTGTGTAGAAAGCTATTCGTCATTAGTAATCTGAACATACTCTGATTAAAAGCTGTGGAAATGTGTAACTTTAAGGAAAATTTAGAAAATATGAAACTTTGAGTACAAAGTTGATGGATAGCTACTTACAGTTGGTGTCATCAGTGTTGCCAATTTGTAGAGCTGAAACGAGCGTAGTTTCCTTGTTTTTTTTGGACGTACTTTCACTTGAAATGTGACTTCTTAAAATAGTCACATTTTTATCACTTGTAGAAGTTGATGAGAAAGTAAATACATGTACTCTTTTGAATAGTTATATTTTGCAGCGGATGATGAAGCTAATCCTGGGTGGAGGCACATAGCTAAATCGGTTATTCACATGTATTTAATGATAATTTGTGACATTTTGTTAAAAGGTTCTGGTGAATTTATTCACATTGAATTTGATATAGTACACAACAAATTTACAGTAATCCACTATTTGGTTTTACCAAAGATCAAGACTTATTATAGAAAGATTTCTTAATCATTTGCTGGGGCATCTTTTTGGCATGAATTGCCAGGTTCTGTAAATAACTCAAATTGCTTTTATAAAGTGTGTTACCAAAGTTGATATCTATTGTGTGTTGCAAAATTATTGACACTATTCATTTTATCTTTGCCTTGTATATTCATAGAGACATAGACCCGTGAATTATATGAGTATTCATATTTGTCAGTTAATGAGGCATATCTTCAACTCATCTATCATTTTCTTATGTTTTATTTGTAGATTGTTCATGTGTTATGTATCTATAGTTTTAAAGGGATAGTTTAGTATTGGTCAAACTTAACTTTAAAACCAAAACCTGCACCATCACGGTGCAAAGTAATAATTACAAACGGCCAAGTAAAGCCCCTGTTAGTATTCAAAATGACCCGTTAATTTTAGTTTCTGCATTTAATGTTTGTTAAAATAATAATTAAATATCTATATCAATTGCTTTTTAAAGAACTATTCAGATTTGTTTTCTTCAAAGTAGTCTTCAAGCATTTTTAATATTTTGAATAAAAATATATTTATGGATATTTCAGCCGTTTGTGAACCGATATTGATCAAATAACAATTTATTCTGAATATTAGAATTGTATGTTCTTTCGGGGGCACTTCGGGAAATACCAATACTCTTTTTCAAATATACATGATGTACTGTATTGCCAAGCCTTTGTACATATTTTGTAAATATGTTTGATAATAAATTCATAAAATCAATCAAATACATGTGTGACCTAGCGTTTATTAAAAATTCACTGTATATTGGACGTTCTTAAAAGGTTTTCTGAACGTTCCTAAAACGTTTCCAGGACGTTCTAGACGTTCTTAAAAGGCTTACTGAACGTTGTAAAAACGTTTCCAGGACGTGCTAGACGTTCTCAAAAGGTTTTCTGAACGTTCTCAAAACGTTTCCAGGACGTTCTTAAAAGGTTTTCTAAACGTTTTCAAAACGTTTCCAGTACATTTGGACGTTTAGAAAACGTTTTATAAACGTTCCAGACGTGTTTTAAAAGGTTTTCTAGACGTTCTTAAAACGTTTGTAGTGCATTTTAACGTTTTAAAAACGTTTTAAGAACGTTCCAAACGTTTTTTAAAGGTTTTCTGCACGTTCTTACAACGTCCACAATATATTTAGAACGTTTTCAAAAGGTTTTTGGACTTTTCGAATGTCTGAAAGGTTTTTAAAGGTTTTGTTTTGGTTCTTTTAACGTTTAAAAAACGTTTTTAAAACGTCCAATAAAACGTTTTAAATACGTCGAAAACCTACCACATTTTGACGTCCAAAAAACGTTTTCACAAAACGTCCAAAAAACCAACTTGGAACGTTTTTAGAACGTTCAGAAAACGTCCAATTGTTAGTTGGGTAATAATAGCATTCCTGACATTGCAACGATGACAGCATTATTTTAAAGTATTGTCCCTAAAGGTGGCCTACTGAATAAGCTTTTTATCCTTGTCTGGGAGGACAAGGCCTTTCAATATCCCCATGCATAAGAAAAGAATAGGCTGGGGCTGCCCAACTAACAATTGGACGTTTTCTGAACGTTCTAAAAACGTTCCAAGTTGGTTTTTGGACGTTTTGTGAAAACGTTTTTTGGACGTCAAAATGTGGTAGGTTTTCGACGTATTTAAAACGTTTTATTGGACGTTTTAAAAACGTGTTTTAAACGTTAAAAGAACCAAAAAAAAAACCTTTAAAAACCTTTCAGACATTCGAAAAGTCCAAAAACCTTTTGAAAACGTTCTAAATATATTGTTGACGTTGTTAAAAACGTTTGGAACGTTCTTAAAACGTTTTTAAAACGTTAAAATGCACTACAAATGTTTTAAGAACGTCTAGAAAACCTTTTAAAACACGTCTGGAACGTTTATAAAACGTTTTCTAAACGTCCAAATGTTCTACAAACGTTTTAAGAACGTCTAGAAAACCTTTTAAAACACGTCTGGAACGTTTATAAAACGTTTTCTAAACGTCCAAATGTTCTACAAACGTTTAAAAAACCTTTTAAAACACGTCTGGAACGTTTATAGAACGTTTTCTAAACGTCCAAATGGTCTACAAACATTTTAAAAACGTTTAAAAAACCTTTTAAAACACGTCTAAAACGTTCATAAAACGTTTTAGGAGATTGTTCAGAAAACCTTTATAGAATGTCTGAAAATGTCTCGGGCGTTGAAAGAATGCGCAACAAACATTTAAGAACGTCCTGCAAAAGTGTTAAGAATGTTCAACAAATACAAATGGTATATGAAATAAATACTGGGTCACACATTTGATCGATTTCAGGATTTTATTATCAAACATAAATAAATGTTCAAAGACTTGGTAATAATAGTACATGTATTTCAAGGTTACTTATAAAAAGATACAATGTTCTCTGTAGGTTTCCGTGGTGATAAAGTATTCACAACTGAAAGTTTTTATAACACCATGTGGTATACGAACATCCAATAGACGTCTATTTCAGGCTGGTGATAGACAAGTGATATCACAAGGAGAAAATCTAGAGAAATACGGTTGAAAAATTGGCGTAAAATAGACTTAAATAAGATTATAAACAGCCAACAGAAATTTGGTTGGGATGGTCCATTTGAAACCACAGATAAAATGGTTATTTACAAGAAAAAAATGTACAAGATGACGATATGTCATTATAGTAAGTGGCAAGTATGAATACTCAATATTACCAATCTATTAATAAAAAAGGCAAGTCTATGAATATATCTAGTGTAAAAAAATTGGCAGCACACATATTGCATTTTTGGTTACAGCATACTCAACAAAAGTAACTTGAGTGATTTATAGAACCCGTAATTTCTTTGATTCCTGAAAAGATGTTGTTAATTCGTACCGAAAACATGTACCAACTAAATGACAAAAAAACTGGGCATAATTGGTGTGATTGACCTCTGGTAAAACCTTAACGAGAACTGTATAGTATTACCATATATTGTCCTTTTGATCCCCAACAGATGTTGTAGTCAGGTCCAGATTTGTGCTATAAACGAGTTTTATCAGAAGCCAGCATTAGAACTTTCATCTTCCATGAAATACAAAATCCATCATATAACATAGTAACAATCAACACATAATTATTTACATTAATGAGATACAATTTGAAGATATGTCATATAACTGGCAAGTATGAAAACTTAAATTTACCAATCTATACATATGAAAGGCAAGACTATAAATATATCTAGTTTCATGAATTTGGCAGCACACGCATAGCATTTTTGGTTACAGCATACTCAACAAAAGTAACTCGAGTGATTTACGGAACCCGTAATTTCCTCTTTGATTCCTGAAATATGTTGTTAATTTGTACTGAAAACATGTACCAACTAAATGACAAAGAAAACTTGGCATAATTGGTGTGATTGACCTCTGGTAAAACCTTAACGAGAACTGTATAGTTTTACCATTTACTATATCGTCCTCTTGATCCCACACAGATTTTGTAGTCGGGTCCAGATTTGTGCTATAAACGAGTTTTATCAGAAGCCAGCATTAGAACTTTCATCTTCCATGAAAAACAAAATCCATCATAATCAACACATAGTTATTTACATTAATGAGATACAAGTTGAAAATATGTCATATAACTGGCAAGTATGAAAACTCAAATCTACCGGGCTATTTAGAGAAAAGGCAAGACTATAAATATATCTAGTGTTAAGAATTTGGCAGCACATATGTAGCATTTTTGGTTACAGCACACTCAACAAAAGTAACTTGAGTGATTTATAGAACCTGTAATTTCCTCTTTGATTCCTGAAAGATGTTGTTAATTCATACTGAAAACATGTACCAACTAAATGACAAAGAAAACTTGGCATAATTGGTGTGATTGACCTCCGGTAAAACCTTTATGAGAACTGTATATGTCTCAAATACCATTTAATATATTGTCCTTTTGATCCACCAAAGATTTTGTAGTTAGGTCCAGATTTGTTCTATAAATGAGTTTTATCAGAAGCCAGTATGTAACTACATAGCGAATCGAGAACAGATGTCATCAGCGTTTATCCTTTTTAATTCTCCATGACACCCTCCTCCTCGTCTTCAGTGGCATCTGCAACAGCAGCAACATCTTTGGCAACATCTTCGGCAGCGACAGCTGGAACTCTAGCCCCATCGGTATCAGGTTTCTGCAAATCAGAGCAAACAACCTTTATTTATAAATTAAATGTTCATTTCAACTAAACCATACAAAAACTAGGGGGCATGATGTTCCCCCTCCCTAAAAACAGCGCCTATACAAGCTCATTTGGTGACAAACTGGCATAATGTAAATTATGAACCAAAATTATATCTGAAGAGGCTGCACATAAGTAAATATTATTGCCTGTCCACAAAATATTAAGTCTCGAGACCAATGCCTAAAAACTGACGTCTGGATAAGCTAGGGTGGCAGTGAGGTGAATCCGGCCACCCCTATCAACAAGGGCAAAACTGGACTAATGATGTGCTTCATGTACAATATTGTTTTACAGATATTGGGTCTATCCCTTTAAAAGGGAACATACACGTAACACCAGAATTTTCACTCATTCAATCAAAAGATAACTTTGAAATACACATTTTTTTAATGTCCAAACAAAAATTGGTCAAAAAAGGCTGAATGCCCTTTGAAATAGTAAATTGATCTGATATTCTCTTGCAACATATTTTTGTATTTTGATAGAAATCCACATAATATAAAGAGAAAAAAATAAAAAATAAAAAATAAAAACACAAACAAAAGTAAAAGGAATTTACCTTCCATTTCTTTCCTCCTGGAAGAAATGGGGTTCGCTTGAGAAAGTCCCCTACGACTTCTTCAATCTCCATCTCTTTGGCGCCCTGGTCGGTCTTCATGCAGGCTCCTGAAAGACGTAAGTGCAGACGCCATGGATCATTATATTAAAATTATTTTTGATGACACATTAAAATAAGACGATACAGATTACACACCTTAAATGTCAATTGGGTCATTCCATGGCAATTCGGACAATCAATATCATTACACTCCTCTCAAATGTATTAGGGGAAAATGGTATGTCGGTTCCCATGTTATGGCCCACCCGTTTTTTTTGTTTTGCAAAAATGGGCATTTTTGTATGAAGAAATACATGGATACACATCTGCACACTCTCACATAAGTAATTCCTTGTTCAGATGGGCATAAAACATAACTACTCCTTAGAGGCCAAATTCAACAGCTACCTTACAAGCAGAAAACAATGCTATTATGCGACTTCAAAGGCAGCAAGGTTGCTAGAGACCATCAATGTCCAATTGATCACCAATCATTGTAACTCATCGGGTGAATCCAGAAACATATAAAATAAAATTGAAAGTGGCTAATCATATACTAATTGATTACTTACTGACAATGACGGGAACAAATCTTGTTGACTTCAGACCACGCTTCCCCTTCCTCCCATTCACGTTGAAATCTGACCAAAGATTATTTGACCCCAGCTTTTTCATGATACGCCGACTTGTTTGGGCAATATTGCCCCCGCCGACTAGACTCAGGTAGTTGATCTGAAATTAAAAGTACCATTATCAATTACAATGCCGTAGATTCTCACATAAATAGGAGCCAACCGTCTCATTTCCAGACATTATTATGAATGTTTCTCCGCTAAAACCTTCACCCTGATGCGGTAAATATTAATTTATCATTTGCAAAATTCACAGGCTTTCACTTTTTTGTTTAAACATGGCTATAAAGTAATCAAGGCATGTATAAATCAGAAACTCAGGATATTTCAGGTTTAGATAATTAAACCTGTACAAAAAGGAAAAACAAAGTCATTTGAATGGATGATCAAATAATGCCAAATTAGTATGCAAGTATTTTTAAACTTACCATTCTCTTCTTAAAATCAGACTCTACGAGTCTCATTTCGAGCAAGTCGAATTCACTCCCTGTCTTGAGCGGTTCCGCAAAGGGCTCCTGCAGGTCGGCAGGACCTGCCCGTAAACTCACTGATGATTTGGCAACCAGGTTTGCCAGCGTCTCCACTATCTGGGCCTGGACATCTTCCAGCTTCTGATGTTTTTGAAGTACCTGCTGTTGAAAATTGTCTAGGAAAACAAAAGGAGTAAAACAAAATACATTAACAAATTAGGTCATTTTGGTAGCTAAGAAGAGTATGTAATTTTAGTGTGACGGATATGTACGACAGCTTTTCAACTATCGCCTTTCAGGAATACATCACCAAGCTGCAATGACAATACTTGTACAAAGCATCAGACAATGCAACACATACAGAAAGAATCTGAAAGCAATTTTGCAGAAAAATATACCCCTGCTTTTTTGATAAAAATAAATCAAAATTAAACACATCAAAAGAAAGTTTCCCCCTAAAGAACCCCATCAAATCTTCGAGTATAACAAATTATTCAAGTTGAAACCAAGCATTGGATATAGCTAGGGTTGTTAGGAAGCAGATTCTCGAAAATTAGTGACATCCATGACTTAACGGCTGAATGATCACAACATGAACAAAAAATTTCGTTTTTTTTTCTTGATTTTTCCACTGGAAGATTTGATGGGGCTCTTTAGGGGGGAACTTACTTTTGATGTTGTATTTATATTGACAACCTCTCTCTCTTATATCAGTGTAGCATCTTGGTAAAAAATAGTAAATTTTGTTTGTAGTTTAAATATGCTGTACTCCAAAATCTAATCAATTGACCTCCTATGAAACATACTATTAAGTTCTTGAGAAGAGATATTTTGTTTGTGAAATTCTCTACGTAAATACTTACTGTCCGAGGTTCTAGCTTTTGGTGTCGGCGGCTGGCTTTGGCGAGAAGTCGAAGGAGAGGGGAATGTAGTTGTAGATGGAGATGATCCCCTCTGGATTGGGCCCGTCGGGCTTAAGGGGACAAATCTGGCCATCATGGATGTTGATGACAATTTGGGGAGAGGAAGTTCCTTAGTCTTCGACTTATCTGCCTTTCTCGGGCTTCTGCGAAGTGGCTCAGGGTCACACTCCATATCTGGAAAAAACATCACAGACATTAGAAAAATATCAAGCAAGAAAAGTAATTTTTGAAAAATGTTCAAGCTTTATGAATTCATTTTGAGTTCAACATGTTAATTTTCAATTTTGATGAATTGGTACATTATGCCCCCCCCCCTCCCCCCCCCCCCAGGTGCTATTAGGGTTAAAACATCATCTAGCATCCTTCTAGCATATAAATTCAATTGCAGCGCAGCACTCGACAACAAAGGCAGTGGTCTACTGTACTCATACAAGTAGCGTATGTTGATGCACACCTAGAGATTGACAATGTCCAGGCAAAAAAATGCTAACAAAATTCTTTATGCTGGTGATTCGTTGTGTATATCAGCAGGGGTGGTATTCAGAAAACTCTCTTAACCCTAATAGCACCGGGGTATTTCAGACCTTGCTACCACCTTTGTTTTTGTTGTGTTGTTTTCGTAAAATTTATCATAGAACTATTTTGAAGCATAATTGTGCTATAATAAATTAATTTCAGCCAAAGAAAATGAAAATAATCATATCTTTATGAATAAGGTGAGAAAACTCAATTTGCATTGAGTTTGTACACAAAATCACGTTTTTGAGCCATTTTCGTTTGGACGAGCGTGTATAAAAGGCCGTGCAGCATCATAACGGTATTCGTGATTTTCGCGAAAATGGTGTCAAAAGATGCGCAAGACTTGAAAGTAAAAAGTCAGCGAGCAGCGCGGTCAAAAAAAATTGCGCGGCGGAATGGTCGCGAACAATCTCGAGGGGGGGGGGGGGGGGGGCCATTATGGCCCCCCCCCAGGTGCTATTAGGGTTAAGTTAGCACTTAAAGTGGTACTCCAGGCTGAAATTGGGATGTTATGTAAAGTAGAGTAAAATTTAACAAGAACACTAAAAATTTCATCAAAATTGGATGAAAGGGTAAAAAAAAAAAAAAAATCCACTTAAACATTTTTTCTAAAGTCTTTATTTTGTTTTTCTTATTTTGTTTTCTTGTTCAATTTCAATTAAACACGGACATAGGCAGACCACCCCCCCCCCCTTTTTTTTTGTTCATTTAATAGGGGGCTGGGGCGCGAGCCCCCTCCCCCTATTATTATTATTATTATTTTTTTTTTTTAATTTGATAATTCTATATAACACGGACATAAGCGGACCCTGCAGGGGGGGGGGGGGGGGGTCGTGGGGAAAGCCCCCCTCTCCCTTTTTATTTATTTTTTTATTTATTTAATTATTTTTTTATTTGATAATTCTATTAAACAAGCCCCAGCTTGCGCCCCAGCCCCCTTTCAAATGAACAAACAAAAAAGGGGGTCTGCCTATCAAATGATAGGCAGACCCCCCCCCCCCTGATTTTGACTCCCGTGCAAATGTGTGGCTGTATTCACGTTTGGAAATGTGAAATTGAGTGGGCAAAATGGCCACGCGCAATCTAATACCAGCGGTGCGGATACGTGTGGGGAGTCCGAAACACATGGCCATCTTCACTGAAGACTTTAAGTCACTCGGTCATAGATCTACTAGACTAACTTACAGTTACAATGTACATGTAGACCTTTACCATATCAGAAATAAATTCTTTTCAAGTTCTTTCAGTGATTTTAAGTAACTCTTTCTGCTACATGACATGTATTAATGTGTTACTGTTAGTGTTAGGTGAAAGTTGGGTTAATTCACATCATTCTGGATTCAATCATACAACAATCAACAATAACAGTAACGCGTCTGGTTAACATACGCCTTTTTGTTTGGCATGTATCACATTGCATTCACACTCACAGGTTGGTTAAAAGTAAATTTTCATGCACGTTATTATCGCTAATGCATGAATGCAGCATGCAGACTAACTCCGGGAAGCTCCAACACCGGCGCCCCGACGCTGCGCGCCGGTGTTGGAGCTTCCCGGAGTTACATGCAGACATGTCACGACACAAGCCGATACTCATTTATTAAAATAAATGTTTTCCCACATTTTACACGTCTCGAATTCACTCAAACAACATTTAAACACCTAACAGATATCAAAATGGTAAAATATCACTTACATTGGTGTTGCAGTCTCACAAATTAGGTAGATAGTTCAGGATTTCTTGATAGCTCTTGCAAAGGCACACACGGTATTCAATGGGAAAATTCTCAATGTAATTTTCACGCACATGGCCGGCTAGCGAGCTAGCCGGGCAATAACGCAGCCGGGCACGGCTAGCGCTGACGTCATCGATCAATCCTCGGCGGCGGCGGCCTCGTTTGTTGTTGTGTAAAGATGTAAGATAAATGATTTGAAATTACCGGTAATAAAATTGAGTATGTAAAATGTATAAAAATATGTTTTGCTTGTGTATTTTTGTTTATGAATTGTGTATGCATTTATATGATAAAACAAACAAATCTCGTTTTCATTTCAATTCAAGAAATCGCCTACAGTATTTTAATGATCTGTTTTCATTTGTTTTTATTTATCCTTAGTAGTTGGACGTAGAAAAAATATGATGCTTAATTCTGGTATTTGTTTTAAAAAAAATCTTAGTTGATTTATTGAATTGGACGTATATAAAACGTTCTGTAAACGTTATGTACAAAACGTTTATTTTGTAACGTCCACAAACGTTTTGTAAACGTCCTATATCAAACGTTCTGTAAACGTCCTATATCAAACGTTCTGTAAACGTCCTATACCAAACGTTTAATTTTGTAACGTCCAAAAAACGTTTTTTAAACGTTCTCAAAAACCTAAACTTTGACGTAAATGAGAAGTCCAAACTTTAATGTTATATAAACGTTTTTAAAACGTTCATTTAGGACGAAGACATAAAGGACCTAAAAAAAACGTTTTGAAAACGTTCTGAAAACGTTCTGTGTTTGCTGGGAAGAGCTGAGTAGTTTGTTACGTAACTATTCAAAAATTGCAGGTGCAAGCTATTGAAAAGCCAAGCTTCCTTTATTCATTGGTGCCCTTTTGTAGAATTCGTAGCGTATACTAAACTGAATAGACCCGTGTTCTATTCATTATGCTATGTCAGGGCAGTGACTTTTTGTCATATCACTTTAAGTTAAAGTCAGTAGTTTGCAGAATAAATGAAAATAACATAAAACCTCCCTAATATATCAGTAATATCAGTAACTGAAAGAAAAAAATAGGGGCAATCTTGATAACATCGGACTTCAAAAATAATAATAAATATGCGTCCCGAAAGCGTGAAATCAGTAAATCGGCATATTTTGTAAAGTCATTAACATGCAGAAAGTGTTAACAACAACAAACGAACCAGAGAATAGCACTGAGGCAAAGTGGTCTTGTGGATAAGACTGATCGCTTCACAATGCAATGTATCCGGTTCGACTCCCAGCTTCTCCTTAATTTTTTTTTTATTATTATTTTTCTTCATCCCATGATATTGACTTTCCATCTCTTTTTTAAAGGGGACAACCCCCCCCCCCACCTCCTAAATAAAGGAGTAAATGACATGTGATAATTTTTTTTTTTTTTAAGAGCGACTTTTTGAATTACTTAGTCGTTAGAATACATCTTTTGCTACATCTACAACAATAAGTATCAATATGAAAAAATACATAGAGATTGGCAGTGTGACACATTTAGTCTAGTGGATAGGCAATTGCCTGGTAACTGTAAGGTATTGGGTTCGACACCCAGCTAGTGTTTTTTTTTTAATCTTTGAAAAAGAAAAACGTCTTTTGCTACATCTACACGATAAGTATCAATATAAACAAATACATAGAGATTGGCAGTGTGACACAGTAGTCTATTGGATAAGCAAGTGCCTGGTAACTGAAAGGTATCGGGTTCGACACACAGCAAGTGCTTTAAAAAAAAAATCTTTATAATAGAAAAACTTATGTTAAACCCCTTTTTATCTCACTCAAAGTCCATATTTATTGCTATTTTTTTAATTGATTGATACAATTTTTTTAATTTTTTAATTTTTTTTATAATTTTTTTTGGTGGGGGTCAGCTAGCTGGCGGTCGTCAGCTAGCTGGCGGTCGTCAGCGTGGCCTGCGGCCGGTAGCGGTAGCCACAGAGCCATGTTCATTTTTAAAACTAGATTCAAGAGCCTCTTATTGCCAGGTCAACAACGTTTTTTACATATTCAATCATAATTTCCTCGTTTAAATCACTCTCTACTGTCCCATACTATCCTTTTCCTGCATGTAAACAACTCATTTGCAGCATGCATGCAATGAACGGTGTTTTACTCCTCCTATAAATTTAATAAAAGCGCCCTAATCTTGCACGAGGTGAGACAAAGGGCCTTTTACATTTGAAAGCATTTAACCCACCTCGCCTGTGTACCCGAGCAGAATTAAATAGTGCTCAACAATAAAAACCCACAGTCTTGGGTCAAGAGGTCTATATTGGTTTGTTTATTTAGTTATTTGTTTTAATTGACAGTATACTATTACATATCAGGTATATTAGATACTCTGTTTTAAATACAATCAATTAGACTGTCGAGCAATGAATTTTCTTCTGCTTGGTGTCCTAAAATCATATCTAATTACTGGTTTTTAAAACGGTATCATTTGAATTTCCATTTTCCAGCATTATTTGTGAACTGTCCCGAAATTGTTTTCCTTTCTTGAAATCAGACTACAGCCCCAGCCTATTCTTTTCTTATGCATGGGGATATTGAAAGGCCTTGTCCTCCCAGACAAGGATAAAAAGCTTATTCAGTAGGCCACCTTTAGGGACAATACTTTAAAATAATGCTGTCATCGTTGCAATGTCAGGAATGCTATTATTACCCCTTTGATAATCCACGTATTTGCCAAAAGTATTCGCTCAATGAAGGGAGGGTCGGATTTTTTTCTTCAATTCATTAATTGATGCCATGCCTGAAAGAGCTGAGTAGTTTGTTACGTAACTATTCAAAAATTGCAGGTGCAAGCTATTGAAAAGCCAAGCTTCCTTTATTCATTGGTGCCCTTTTGTAGAATTCGTAGCGTATACTAAACTGAATAGACCCGTGTTCTATTCATTATGCTATGTCAGGGCAGTGACTTTTTGTCATATCACTTTAAGTTAAAGTCAGTAGTTTGCAGAATAAATGAAAATAACATAAAACCTCCCTAATATATCAGTAATATCAGTAACTGAAAGAAAAAAATAGGGGCAATCTTGATAACATCGGACTTCAAAAATAATAATAAATATGCGTCCCGAAAGCGTGAAATCAGTAAATCGGCATATTTTGTAAAGTCATTAACATGCAGAAAGTGTTAACAACAACAAACGAACCAGAGAATAGCACTGAGGCAAAGTGGTCTTGTGGATAAGACTGATCGCTTCACAATGCAATGTATCCGGTTCGACTCCCAGCTTCTCCTTAATTTTTTTTTTATTATTATTTTTCTTCATCCCATGATATTGACTTTCCATCTCTTTTTTAAAGGGGACAACCCCCCCCCCCCCACCTCCTAAATAAAGGAGTAAATGACATGTGATAATTTTTTTTTTTTTTAAGAGCGACTTTTTGAATTACTTAGTCGTTAGAATACATCTTTTGCTACATCTACAACAATAAGTATCAATATGAAAAAATACATAGAGATTGGCAGTGTGACACATTTAGTCTAGTGGATAGGCAATTGCCTGGTAACTGTAAGGTATTGGGTTCGACACCCAGCTAGTGTTTTTTTTTTAATCTTTGAAAAAGAAAAACGTCTTTTGCTACATCTACACGATAAGTATCAATATAAACAAATACATAGAGATTGGCAGTGTGACACAGTAGTCTATTGGATAAGCAAGTGCCTGGTAACTGAAAGGTATCGGGTTCGACACACAGCAAGTGCTTTAAAAAAAAAATCTTTATAATAGAAAAACTTATGTTAAACCCCTTTTTATCTCACTCAAAGTCCATATTTATTGCTATTTTTTTAATTGATTGATACAATTTTTTTAATTTTTTAATTTTTTTTATAATTTTTTTTGGTGGGGGTCAGCTAGCTGGCGGTCGTCAGCTAGCTGGCGGTCGTCAGCTAGCTGGCGGTCGTCAGCTAGCTGGCGGTCGTCAGCTAGCTGGCGGTCGTCAGCTAGCTGGCGGTCGTCAGCTAGCTGGCGGTCGTCAGCTAGCTGGCGGTCGTCAGCTAGCTGGCGGTCGTCAGCTAGCTGGCGGTCGTCAGCTAGCTGGCGGTCGTCAGCTAGCTGGCGGTCGTCAGCTAGCTGGCGGTCGTCAGCTAGCTGGCGGTCGTCAGCGTGGCCTGCGGCCGGTAGCGGTAGCCACAGAGCCATGTTCATTTTTAAAACTAGATTCAAGAGCCTCTTATTGCCAGGTCAACAACGTTTTTTACATATTCAATCATAATTTCCTCGTTTAAATCACTCTCTACTGTCCCATACTATCCTTTTCCTGCATGTAAACAACTCATTTGCAGCATGCATGCAATGAACGGTGTTTTACTCCTCCTATAAATTTAATAAAAGCGCCCTAATCTTGCACGAGGTGAGACAAAGGGCCTTTTACATTTGAAAGCATTTAACCCACCTCGCCTGTGTACCCGAGCAGAATTAAATAGTGCTCAACAATAAAAACCCACAGTCTTGGGTCAAGAGGTCTATATTGGTTTGTTTATTTAGTTATTTGTTTTAATTGACAGTATACTATTACATATCAGGTATATTAGATACTCTGTTTTAAATACAATCAATTAGACTGTCGAGCAATGAATTTTCTTCTGCTTGGTGTCCTAAAATCATATCTAATTACTGGTTTTTAAAACGGTATCATTTGAATTTCCATTTTCCAGCATTATTTGTGAACTGTCCCGAAATTGTTTTCCTTTCTTGAAATCAGACTACAGCCCCAGCCTATTCTTTTCTTATGCATGGGGATATTGAAAGGCCTTGTCCTCCCAGACAAGGATAAAAAGCTTATTCAGTAGGCCACCTTTAGGGACAATACTTTAAAATAATGCTGTCATCGTTGCAATGTCAGGAATGCTATTATTACCCCTTTGATAATCCACGTATTTGCCAAAAGTATTCGCTCAATGAAGGGAGGGTCGGATTTTTTTCTTCAATTCATTAATTGATGCCATGCCTGAAAGAGCTGAGTAGTTTGTTACGTAACTATTCAAAAATTGCAGGTGCAAGCTATTGAAAAGCCAAGCTTCCTTTATTCATTGGTGCCCTTTTGTAGAATTCGTAGCGTATACTAAACTGAATAGACCCGTGTTCTATTCATTATGCTATGTCAGGGCAGTGACTTTTTGTCATATCACTTTAAGTTAAAGTCAGTGGTTTGCAGAATAAATGAAAATAACATAAAACCTCCCTAATATATCAGTAATATCAGTAACTGAAAGAAAAAAATAGGGGCAATCTTGATAACATCGGACTTCAAAAATAATGATAAATATGCGTCCCGAAAGCGTGAAATCAGTAAATCGGCATATTTTGTAAAGTCATTAACATGCAGAAAGTGTTAACAACAACAAACGAACCAGAGAATAGCACTGAGGCAAAGTGGTCTTGTGGATAAGACTGATCGCTTCACAATGCAATGTATCCGGTTCGACTCCCAGCTTCTCCTTAATTTTTTTTTTATTATTATTTTTCTTCATCCCATGATATTGACTTTCCATCTCTTTTTTAAAGGGGACAACCCCCCCCCCCCCACCTCCTAAATAAAGGAGTAAATGACATGTGATAATTTTTTTTTTTTTTAAGAGCGACTTTTTGAATTACTTAGTCGTTAGAATACATCTTTTGCTACATCTACAACAATAAGTATCAATATGAAAAAATACATAGAGATTGGCAGTGTGACACATTTAGTCTAGTGGATAGGCAATTGCCTGGTAACTGTAAGGTATTGGGTTCGACACCCAGCTAGTGTTTTTTTTTTAATCTTTGAAAAAGAAAAACGTCTTTTGCTACATCTACACGATAAGTATCAATATAAACAAATACATAGAGATTGGCAGTGTGACACAGTAGTCTATTGGATAAGCAAGTGCCTGGTAACTGAAAGGTATCGGGTTCGACACACAGCAAGTGCTTTAAAAAAAAAATCTTTATAATAGAAAAACTTATGTTAAACCCCTTTTTATCTCACTCAAAGTCCATATTTATTGCTATTTTTTTAATTGATTGATACAATTTTTTTAATTTTTTAATTTTTTTTATAATTTTTTTTGGTGGGGGTCAGCTAGCTGGCGGTCGTCAGCTAGCTGGCGGTCGTCAGCTAGCTGGCGGTCGTCAGCTAGCTGGCGGTCGTCAGCTAGCTGGCGGTCGTCAGCTAGCTGGCGGTCGTCAGCTAGCTGGCGGTCGTCAGCTAGCTGGCGGTCGTCAGCTAGCTGGCGGTCGTCAGCTAGCTGGCGGTCGTCAGCTAGCTGGCGGTCGTCAGCGTGGCCTGCGGCCGGTAGCGGTAGCCACAGAGCCATGTTCATTTTTAAAACTAGATTCAAGAGCCTCTTATTGCCAGGTCAACAACGTTTTTTACATATTCAATCATAATTTCCTCGTTTAAATCACTCTCTACTGTCCCATACTATCCTTTTCCTGCATGTAAACAACTCATTTGCAGCATGCATGCAATGAACGGTGTTTTACTCCTCCTATAAATTTAATAAAAGCGCCCTAATCTTGCACGAGGTGAGACAAAGGGCCTTTTACATTTGAAAGCATTTAACCCACCTCGCCTGTGTACCCGAGCAGAATTAAATAGTGCTCAACAATAAAAACCCACAGTCTTGGGTCAAGAGGTCTATTTTGGTTTGTTTATTTAGTTATTTGTTTTAATTGACAGTATACTATTACATATCAGGTATATTAGATACTCTGTTTTAAATACAATCAATTAGACTGTCGAGCAATGAATTTTCTTCTGCTTGGTGTCCTAAAATCATATCTAATTACTGGTTTTTAAAACGGTATCATTTGAATTTCCATTTTCCAGCATTATTTGTGAACTGTCCCGAAATTGTTTTCCTTTCTTGAAATCAGACTACAGCCCCAGCCTATTCTTTTCTTATGCATGGGGATATTGAAAGGCCTTGTCCTCCCAGACAAGGATAAAAAGCTTATTCAGTAGGCCACCTTTAGGGACAATACTTTAAAATAATGCTGTCATCGTTGCAATGTCAGGAATGCTATTATTACCCCTTTGATAATCCACGTATTTGCCAAAAGTATTCGCTCAATGAAGGGAGGGTCGGATTTTTTTCTTCAATTCATTAATTGATGCCATGCCTGAAAGAGCTGAGTAGTTTGTTACGTAACTATTCAAAAATTGCAGGTGCAAGCTATTGAAAAGCCAAGCTTCCTTTATTCATTGGTGCCCTTTTGTAGAATTCGTAGCGTATACTAAACTGAATAGACCCGTGTTCTATTCATTATGCTATGTCAGGGCAGTGACTTTTTGTCATATCACTTTAAGTTAAAGTCAGTAGTTTGCAGAATAAATGAAAATAACATAAAACCTCCCTAATATATCAGTAATATCAGTAACTGAAAGAAAAAAATAGGGGCAATCTTGATAACATCGGACTTCAAAAATAATAATAAATATGCGTCCCGAAAGCGTGAAATCAGTAAATCGGCATATTTTGTAAAGTCATTAACATGCAGAAAGTGTTAACAACAACAAACGAACCAGAGAATAGCACTGAGGCAAAGTGGTCTTGTGGATAAGACTGATCGCTTCACAATGCAATGTATCCGGTTCGACTCCCAGCTTCTCCTTAATTTTTTTTTTATTATTATTTTTCTTCATCCCATGATATTGACTTTCCATCTCTTTTTTAAAGGGGACAACCCCCCCCCCCCCCACCTCCTAAATAAAGGAGTAAATGACATGTGATAATTTTTTTTTTTTTTAAGAGCGACTTTTTGAATTACTTAGTCGTTAGAATACATCTTTTGCTACATCTACAACAATAAGTATCAATATGAAAAAATACATAGAGATTGGCAGTGTGACACATTTAGTCTAGTGGATAGGCAATTGCCTGGTAACTGTAAGGTATTGGGTTCGACACCCAGCTAGTGTTTTTTTTTTAATCTTTGAAAAAGAAAAACGTCTTTTGCTACATCTACACGATAAGTATCAATATAAACAAATACATAGAGATTGGCAGTGTGACACAGTAGTCTATTGGATAAGCAAGTGCCTGGTAACTGAAAGGTATCGGGTTCGACACACAGCAAGTGCTTTAAAAAAAAAATCTTTATAATAGAAAAACTTATGTTAAACCCCTTTTTATCTCACTCAAAGTCCATATTTATTGCTATTTTTTTAATTGATTGATACAATTTTTTTAATTTTTTAATTTTTTTTATAATTTTTTTTGGTGGGGGTCAGCTAGCTGGCGGTCGTCAGCTAGCTGGCGGTCGTCAGCTAGCTGGCGGTCGTCAGCTAGCTGGCGGTCGTCAGCTAGCTGGCGGTCGTCAGCTAGCTGGCGGTCGTCAGCTAGCTGGCGGTCGTCAGCTAGCTGGCGGTCGTCAGCTAGCTGGCGGTCGTCAGCTAGCTGGCGGTCGTCAGCTAGCTGGCGGTCGTCAGCTAGCTGGCGGTCGTCAGCGTGGCCTGCGGCCGGTAGCGGTAGCCACAGAGCCATGTTCATTTTTAAAACTAGATTCAAGAGCCTCTTATTGCCAGGTCAACAACGTTTTTTACATATTCAATCATAATTTCCTCGTTTAAATCACTCTCTACTGTCCCATACTATCCTTTTCCTGCATGTAAACAACTCATTTGCAGCATGCATGCAATGAACGGTGTTTTACTCCTCCTATAAATTTAATAAAAGCGCCCTAATCTTGCACGAGGTGAGACAAAGGGCCTTTTACATTTGAAAGCATTTAACCCACCTCGCCTGTGTACCCGAGCAGAATTAAATAGTGCTCAACAATAAAAACCCACAGTCTTGGGTCAAGAGGTCTATTTTGGTTTGTTTATTTAGTTATTTGTTTTAATTGACAGTATACTATTACATATCAGGTATATTAGATACTCTGTTTTAAATACAATCAATTAGACTGTCGAGCAATGAATTTTCTTCTGCTTGGTGTCCTAAAATCATATCTAATTACTGGTTTTTAAAACGGTATCATTTGAATTTCCATTTTCCAGCATTATTTGTGAACTGTCCCGAAATTGTTTTCCTTTCTTGAAATCAGACTACAGCCCCAGCCTATTCTTTTCTTATGCATGGGGATATTGAAAGGCCTTGTCCTCCCAGACAAGGATAAAAAGCTTATTCAGTAGGCCACCTTTAGGGACAATACTTTAAAATAATGCTGTCATCGTTGCAATGTCAGGAATGCTATTATTACCCCTTTGATAATCCACGTATTTGCCAAAAGTATTCGCTCAATGAAGGGAGGGTCGGATTTTTTTCTTCAATTCATTAATTGATGCCATGCCTGAAAGAGCTGAGTAGTTTGTTACGTAACTATTCAAAAATTGCAGGTGCAAGCTATTGAAAAGCCAAGCTTCCTTTATTCATTGGTGCCCTTTTGTAGAATTCGTAGCGTATACTAAACTGAATAGACCCGTGTTCTATTCATTATGCTATGTCAGGGCAGTGACTTTTTGTCATATCACTTTAAGTTAAAGTCAGTAGTTTGCAGAATAAATGAAAATAACATAAAACCTCCCTAATATATCAGTAATATCAGTAACTGAAAGAAAAAAATAGGGGCAATCTTGATAACATCGGACTTCAAAAATAATAATAAATATGCGTCCCGAAAGCGTGAAATCAGTAAATCGGCATATTTTGTAAAGTCATTAACATGCAGAAAGTGTTAACAACAACAAACGAACCAGAGAATAGCACTGAGGCAAAGTGGTCTTGTGGATAAGACTGATCGCTTCACAATGCAATGTATCCGGTTCGACTCCCAGCTTCTCCTTAATTTTTTTTTTATTATTATTTTTCTTCATCCCATGATATTGACTTTCCATCTCTTTTTTAAAGGGGACAACCCCCCCCCCCCCACCTCCTAAATAAAGGAGTAAATGACATGTGATAATTTTTTTTTTTTTTAAGAGCGACTTTTTGAATTACTTAGTCGTTAGAATACATCTTTTGCTACATCTACAACAATAAGTATCAATATGAAAAAATACATAGAGATTGGCAGTGTGACACATTTAGTCTAGTGGATAGGCAATTGCCTGGTAACTGTAAGGTATTGGGTTCGACACCCAGCTAGTGTTTTTTTTTTAATCTTTGAAAAAGAAAAACGTCTTTTGCTACATCTACACGATAAGTATCAATATAAACAAATACATAGAGATTGGCAGTGTGACACAGTAGTCTATTGGATAAGCAAGTGCCTGGTAACTGAAAGGTATCGGGTTCGACACACAGCAAGTGCTTTAAAAAAAAAATCTTTATAATAGAAAAACTTATGTTAAACCCCTTTTTATCTCACTCAAAGTCCATATTTATTGCTATTTTTTTAATTGATTGATACAATTTTTTTAATTTTTTAATTTTTTTTATAATTTTTTTTGGTGGGGGTCAGCTAGCTGGCGGTCGTCAGCTAGCTGGCGGTCGTCAGCTAGCTGGCGGTCGTCAGCTAGCTGGCGGTCGTCAGCTAGCTGGCGGTCGTCAGCTAGCTGGCGGTCGTCAGCTAGCTGGCGGTCGTCAGCTAGCTGGCGGTCGTCAGCTAGCTGGCGGTCGTCAGCTAGCTGGCGGTCGTCAGCGTGGCCTGCGGCCGGTAGCGGTAGCCACAGAGCCATGTTCATTTTTAAAACTAGATTCAAGAGCCTCTTATTGCCAGGTCAACAACGTTTTTTACATATTCAATCATAATTTCCTCGTTTAAATCACTCTCTACTGTCCCATACTATCCTTTTCCTGCATGTAAACAACTCATTTGCAGCATGCATGCAATGAACGGTGTTTTACTCCTCCTATAAATTTAATAAAAGCGCCCTAATCTTGCACGAGGTGAGACAAAGGGCCTTTTACATTTGAAAGCATTTAACCCACCTCGCCTGTGTACCCGAGCAGAATTAAATAGTGCTCAACAATAAAAACCCACAGTCTTGGGTCAAGAGGTCTATATTGGTTTGTTTATTTAGTTATTTGTTTTAATTGACAGTATACTATTACATATCAGGTATATTAGATACTCTGTTTTAAATACAATCAATTAGACTGTCGAGCAATGAATTTTCTTCTGCTTGGTGTCCTAAAATCATATCTAATTACTGGTTTTTAAAACGGTATCATTTGAATTTCCATTTTCCAGCATTATTTGTGAACTGTCCCGAAATTGTTTTCCTTTCTTGAAATCAGACTACAGCCCCAGCCTATTCTTTTCTTATGCATGGGGATATTGAAAGGCCTTGTCCTCCCAGACAAGGATAAAAAGCTTATTCAGTAGGCCACCTTTAGGGACAATACTTTAAAATAATGCTGTCATCGTTGCAATGTCAGGAATGCTATTATTACCCCTTTGATAATCCACGTATTTGCCAAAAGTATTCGCTCAATGAAGGGAGGGTCGGATTTTTTTCTTCAATTCATTAATTGATGCCATGCCTGAAAGAGCTGAGTAGTTTGTTACGTAACTATTCAAAAATTGCAGGTGCAAGCTATTGAAAAGCCAAGCTTCCTTTATTCATTGGTGCCCTTTTGTAGAATTCGTAGCGTATACTAAACTGAATAGACCCGTGTTCTATTCATTATGCTATGTCAGGGCAGTGACTTTTTGTCATATCACTTTAAGTTAAAGTCAGTAGTTTGCAGAATAAATGAAAATAACATAAAACCTCCCTAATATATCAGTAATATCAGTAACTGAAAGAAAAAAATAGGGGCAATCTTGATAACATCGGACTTCAAAAATAATAATAAATATGCGTCCCGAAAGCGTGAAATCAGTAAATCGGCATATTTTGTAAAGTCATTAACATGCAGAAAGTGTTAACAACAACAAACGAACCAGAGAATAGCACTGAGGCAAAGTGGTCTTGTGGATAAGACTGATCGCTTCACAATGCAATGTATCCGGTTCGACTCCCAGCTTCTCCTTAATTTTTTTTTTATTATTATTTTTCTTCATCCCATGATATTGACTTTCCATCTCTTTTTTAAAGGGGACAACCCCCCCCCCCCCACCTCCTAAATAAAGGAGTAAATGACATGTGATAATTTTTTTTTTTTTTAAGAGCGACTTTTTGAATTACTTAGTCGTTAGAATACATCTTTTGCTACATCTACAACAATAAGTATCAATATGAAAAAATACATAGAGATTGGCAGTGTGACACATTTAGTCTAGTGGATAGGCAATTGCCTGGTAACTGTAAGGTATTGGGTTCGACACCCAGCTAGTGTTTTTTTTTTAATCTTTGAAAAAGAAAAACGTCTTTTGCTACATCTACACGATAAGTATCAATATAAACATATACATAGAGATTGGCAGTGTGACACAGTAGTCTATTGGATAAGCAAGTGCCTGGTAACTGAAAGGTATCGGGTTCGACACACAGCAAGTGCTTTAAAAAAAAAATCTTTATAATAGAAAAACTTATGTTAAACCCCTTTTTATCTCACTCAAAGTCCATATTTATTGCTATTTTTTTAATTGATTGATACAATTTTTTTAATTTTTTAATTTTTTTAATAATTTTTTTTGGTGGGGGTCAGCTAGCTGGCGGTCGTCAGCTAGCTGGCGGTCGTCAGCTAGCTGGCGGTCGTCAGCTAGCTGGCGGTCGTCAGCTAGCTGGCTAGCTGGCGGTCGTCAGCTAGCTGGCGGTCGTCAGCTAGCTGGCGGTCGTCAGCTAGCTGGCGGTCGTCAGCGTGGCCTGCGGCCGGTAGCGGTAGCCACAGAGCCATGTTCATTTTTAAAACTAGATTCAAGAGCCTCTTATTGCCAGGTCAACAACGTTTTTTACATATTCAATCATAATTTCCTCGTTTAAATCACTCTCTACTGTCCCATACTATCCTTTTCCTGCATGTAAACAACTCATTTGCAGCATGCATGCAATGAACGGTGTTTTACTCCTCCTATAAATTTAATAAAAGCGCCCTAATCTTGCACGAGGTGAGACAAAGGGCCTTTTACATTTGAAAGCATTTAACCCACCTCGCCTGTGTACCCGAGCAGAATTAAATAGTGCTCAACAATAAAAACCCACAGTCTTGGGTCAAGAGGTCTATATTGGTTTGTTTATTTAGTTATTTGTTTTAATTGACAGTATACTATTACATATCAGGTATATTAGATACTCTGTTTTAAATACAATCAATTAGACTGTCGAGCAATGAATTTTCTTCTGCTTGGTGTCCTAAAATCATATCTAATTACTGGTTTTTAAAACGGTATCATTTGAATTTCCATTTTCCAGCATTATTTGTGAACTGTCCCGAAATTGTTTTCCTTTCTTGAAATCAGACTACAGCCCCAGCCTATTCTTTTCTTATGCATGGGGATATTGAAAGGCCTTGTCCTCCCAGACAAGGATAAAAAGCTTATTCAGTAGGCCACCTTTAGGGACAATACTTTAAAATAATGCTGTCATCGTTGCAATGTCAGGAATGCTATTATTACCCCTTTGATAATCCACGTATTTGCCAAAAGTATTCGCTCAATGAAGGGAGGGTCGGATTTTTTTCTTCAATTCATTAATTGATGCCATGCCTGAAAGAGCTGAGTAGTTTGTTACGTAACTATTCAAAAATTGCAGGTGCAAGCTATTGAAAAGCCAAGCTTCCTTTATTCATTGGTGCCCTTTTGTAGAATTCGTAGCGTATACTAAACTGAATAGACCCGTGTTCTATTCATTATGCTATGTCAGGGCAGTGACTTTTTGTCATATCACTTTAAGTTAAAGTCAGTAGTTTGCAGAATAAATGAAAATAACATAAAACCTCCCTAATATATCAGTAATATCAGTAACTGAAAGAAAAAAATAGGGGCAATCTTGATAACATCGGACTTCAAAAATAATAATAAATATGCGTCCCGAAAGCGTGAAATCAGTAAATCGGCATATTTTGTAAAGTCATTAACATGCAGAAAGTGTTAACAACAACAAACGAACCAGAGAATAGCACTGAGGCAAAGTGGTCTTGTGGATAAGACTGATCGCTTCACAATGCAATGTATCCGGTTCGACTCCCAGCTTCTCCTTAATTTTTTTTTTATTATTATTTTTCTTCATCCCATGATATTGACTTTCCATCTCTTTTTTAAAGGGGACAACCCCCCCCCCCCCCACCTCCTAAATAAAGGAGTAAATGACATGTGATAATTTTTTTTTTTTTTAAGAGCGACTTTTTGAATTACTTAGTCGTTAGAATACATCTTTTGCTACATCTACAACAATAAGTATCAATATGAAAAAATACATAGAGATTGGCAGTGTGACACATTTAGTCTAGTGGATAGGCAATTCCCTGGTAACTGTAAGGTATTGGGTTCGACACCCAGCTAGTGTTTTTTTTTTAATCTTTGAAAAAGAAAAACGTCTTTTGCTACATCTACACGATAAGTATCAATATAAACAAATACATAGAGATTGGCAGTGTGACACAGTAGTCTATTGGATAAGCAAGTGCCTGGTAACTGAAAGGTATCGGGTTCGACACACAGCAAGTGCTTTAAAAAAAAAATCTTTATAATAGAAAAACTTATGTTAAACCCCTTTTTATCTCACTCAAAGTCCATATTTATTGCTATTTTTTTAATTGATTGATACAATTTTTTTAATTTTTTAATTTTTTTTATAATTTTTTTTGGTGGGGGTCAGCTAGCTGGCGGTCGTCAGCTAGCTGGCGGTCGTCAGCTAGCTGGCGGTCGTCAGCGTGGCCTGCGGCCGGTAGCGGTAGCCACAGAGCCATGTTCATTTTTAAAACTAGATTCAAGAGCCTCTTATTGCCAGGTCAACAACGTTTTTTACATATTCAATCATAATTTCCTCGTTTAAATCACTCTCTACTGTCCCATACTATCCTTTTCCTGCATGTAAACAACTCATTTGCAGCATGCATGCAATGAACGGTGTTTTACTCCTCCTATAAATTTAATAAAAGCGCCCTAATCTTGCACGAGGTGAGACAAAGGGCCTTTTACATTTGAAAGCATTTAACCCACCTCGCCTGTGTACCCGAGCAGAATTAAATAGTGCTCAACAATAAAAACCCACAGTCTTGGGTCAAGAGGTCTATATTGGTTTGTTTATTTAGTTATTTGTTTTAATTGACAGTATACTATTACATATCAGGTATATTAGATACTCTGTTTTAAATACAATCAATTAGACTGTCGAGCAATGAATTTTCTTCTGCTTGGTGTCCTAAAATCATATCTAATTACTGGTTTTTAAAACGGTATCATTTGAATTTCCATTTTCCAGCATTATTTGTGAACTGTCCCGAAATTGTTTTCCTTTCTTGAAATCAGACTACAGCCCCAGCCTATTCTTTTCTTATGCATGGGGATATTGAAAGGCCTTGTCCTCCCAGACAAGGATAAAAAGCTTATTCAGTAGGCCACCTTTAGGGACAATACTTTAAAATAATGCTGTCATCGTTGCAATGTCAGGAATGCTATTATTACCCCTTTGATAATCCACGTATTTGCCAAAAGTATTCGCTCAATGAAGGGAGGGTCGGATTTTTTTCTTCAATTCATTAATTGATGCCATGCCTGAAAGAGCTGAGTAGTTTGTTACGTAACTATTCAAAAATTGCAGGTGCAAGCTATTGAAAAGCCAAGCTTCCTTTATTCATTGGTGCCCTTTTGTAGAATTCGTAGCGTATACTAAACTGAATAGACCCGTGTTCTATTCATTATGCTATGTCAGGGCAGTGACTTTTTGTCATATCACTTTAAGTTAAAGTCAGTAGTTTGCAGAATAAATGAAAATAACATAAAACCTCCCTAATATATCAGTAATATCAGTAACTGAAAGAAAAAAATAGGGGCAATCTTGATAACATCGGACTTCAAAAATAATAATAAATATGCGTCCCGAAAGCGTGAAATCAGTAAATCGGCATATTTTGTAAAGTCATTAACATGCAGAAAGTGTTAACAACAACAAACGAACCAGAGAATAGCACTGAGGCAAAGTGGTCTTGTGGATAAGACTGATCGCTTCACAATGCAATGTATCCGGTTCGACTCCCAGCTTCTCCTTAATTTTTTTTTTATTATTATTTTTCTTCATCCCATGATATTGACTTTCCATCTCTTTTTTAAAGGGGACAACCCCCCCCCCCACCTCCTAAATAAAGGAGTAAATGACATGTGATAATTTTTTTTTTTTTTAAGAGCGACTTTTTGAATTACTTAGTCGTTAGAATACATCTTTTGCTACATCTACAACAATAAGTATCAATATGAAAAAATACATAGAGATTGGCAGTGTGACACATTTAGTCTAGTGGATAGGCAATTCCCTGGTAACTGTAAGGTATTGGGTTCGACACCCAGCTAGTGTTTTTTTTTTAATCTTTGAAAAAGAAAAACGTCTTTTGCTACATCTACACGATAAGTATCAATATAAACAAATACATAGAGATTGGCAGTGTGACACAGTAGTCTATTGGATAAGCAAGTGCCTGGTAACTGAAAGGTATCGGGTTCGACACACAGCAAGTGCTTTAAAAAAAAAATCTTTATAATAGAAAAACTTATGTTAAACCCCTTTTTATCTCACTCAAAGTCCATATTTATTGCTATTTTTTTAATTGATTGATACAATTTTTTTAATTTTTTAATTTTTTTTATAATTTTTTTTGGTGGGGGTCAGCTAGCTGGCGGTCGTCAGCTAGCTGGCGGTCGTCAGCTAGCTGGCGGTCGTCAGCGTGGCCTGCGGCCGGTAGCGGTAGCCACAGAGCCATGTTCATTTTTAAAACTAGATTCAAGAGCCTCTTATTGCCAGGTCAACAACGTTTTTTACATATTCAATCATAATTTCCTCGTTTAAATCACTCTCTACTGTCCCATACTATCCTTTTCCTGCATGTAAACAACTCATTTGCAGCATGCATGCAATGAACGGTGTTTTACTCCTCCTATAAATTTAATAAAAGCGCCCTAATCTTGCACGAGGTGAGACAAAGGGCCTTTTACATTTGAAAGCATTTAACCCACCTCGCCTGTGTACCCGAGCAGAATTAAATAGTGCTCAACAATAAAAACCCACAGTCTTGGGTCAAGAGGTCTATATTGGTTTGTTTATTAAGTTATTTGTTTTAATTGACAGTATACTATTACATATCAGGTATATTAGATACTCTGTTTTAAATACAATCAATTAGACTGTCGAGCAATGAATTTTCTTCTGCTTGGTGTCCTAAAATCATATCTAATTACTGGTTTTTAAAACGGTATCATTTGAATTTCCATTTTCCAGCATTATTTGTGAACTGTCCCGAAATTGTTTTCCTTTCTTGAAATCAGACTACAGCCCCAGCCTATTCTTTTCTTATGCATGGGGATATTGAAAGGCCTTGTCCTCCCAGACAAGGATAAAAAGCTTATTCAGTAGGCCACCTTTAGGGACAATACTTTAAAATAATGCTGTCATCGTTGCAATGTCAGGAATGCTATTATTACCCCTTTGATAATCCACGTATTTGCCAAAAGTATTCGCTCAATGAAGGGAGGGTCGGATTTTTTTCTTCAATTCATTAATTGATGCCATGCCTGAAAGAGCTGAGTAGTTTGTTACGTAACTATTCAAAAATTGCAGGTGCAAGCTATTGAAAAGCCAAGCTTCCTTTATTCATTGGTGCCCTTTTGTAGAATTCGTAGCGTATACTAAACTGAATAGACCCGTGTTCTATTCATTATGCTATGTCAGGGCAGTGACTTTTTGTCATATCACTTTAAGTTAAAGTCAGTAGTTTGCAGAATAAATGAAAATAACATAAAACCTCCCTAATATATCAGTAATATCAGTAACTGAAAGAAAAAAATAGGGGCAATCTTGATAACATCGGACTTCAAAAATAATAATAAATATGCGTCCCGAAAGCGTGAAATCAGTAAATCGGCATATTTTGTAAAGTCATTAACATGCAGAAAGTGTTAACAACAACAAACGAACCAGAGAATAGCACTGAGGCAAAGTGGTCTTGTGGATAAGACTGATCGCTTCACAATGCAATGTATCCGGTTCGACTCCCAGCTTCTCCTTAATTTTTTTTTTATTATTATTTTTCTTCATCCCATGATATTGACTTTCCATCTCTTTTTTAAAGGGGACAACCCCCCCCCCCCCCCCACCTCCTAAATAAAGGAGTAAATGACATGTGATAATTTTTTTTTTTTTTAAGAGCGACTTTTTGAATTACTTAGTCGTTAGAATACATCTTTTGCTACATCTACAACAATAAGTATCAATATGAAAAAATACATAGAGATTGGCAGTGTGACACATTTAGTCTAGTGGATAGGCAATTCCCTGGTAACTGTAAGGTATTGGGTTCGACACCCAGCTAGTGTTTTTTTTTTAATCTTTGAAAAAGAAAAACGTCTTTTGCTACATCTACACGATAAGTATCAATATAAACAAATACATAGAGATTGGCAGTGTGACACAGTAGTCTATTGGATAAGCAAGTGCCTGGTAACTGAAAGGTATCGGGTTCGACACACAGCAAGTGCTTTAAAAAAAAAATCTTTATAATAGAAAAACTTATGTTAAACCCCTTTTTATCTCACTCAAAGTCCATATTTATTGCTATTTTTTTAATTGATTGATACAATTTTTTTAATTTTTTAATTTTTTTTATAATTTTTTTTGGTGGGGGTCAGCTAGCTGGCGGTCGTCAGCTAGCTGGCGGTCGTCAGCTAGCTGGCGGTCGTCAGCGTGGCCTGCGGCCGGTAGCGGTAGCCACAGAGCCATGTTCATTTTTAAAACTAGATTCAAGAGCCTCTTATTGCCAGGTCAACAACGTTTTTTACATATTCAATCATAATTTCCTCGTTTAAATCACTCTCTACTGTCCCATACTATCCTTTTCCTGCATGTAAACAACTCATTTGCAGCATGCATGCAATGAACGGTGTTTTACTCCTCCTATAAATTTAATAAAAGCGCCCTAATCTTGCACGAGGTGAGACAAAGGGCCTTTTACATTTGAAAGCATTTAACCCACCTCGCCTGTGTACCCGAGCAGAATTAAATAGTGCTCAACAATAAAAACCCACAGTCTTGGGTCAAGAGGTCTATATTGGTTTGTTTATTTAGTTATTTGTTTTAATTGACAGTATACTATTACATATCAGGTATATTAGATACTCTGTTTTAAATACAATCAATTAGACTGTCGAGCAATGAATTTTCTTCTGCTTGGTGTCCTAAAATCATATCTAATTACTGGTTTTTAAAACGGTATCATTTGAATTTCCATTTTCCAGCATTATTTGTGAACTGTCCCGAAATTGTTTTCCTTTCTTGAAATCAGACTACAGCCCCAGCCTATTCTTTTCTTATGCATGGGGATATTGAAAGGCCTTGTCCTCCCAGACAAGGATAAAAAGCTTATTCAGTAGGCCACCTTTAGGGACAATACTTTAAAATAATGCTGTCATCGTTGCAATGTCAGGAATGCTATTATTACCCCTTTGATAATCCACGTATTTGCCAAAAGTATTCGCTCAATGAAGGGAGGGTCGGATTTTTTTCTTCAATTCATTAATTGATGCCATGCCTGAAAGAGCTGAGTAGTTTGTTACGTAACTATTCAAAAATTGCAGGTGCAAGCTATTGAAAAGCCAAGCTTCCTTTATTCATTGGTGCCCTTTTGTAGAATTCGTAGCGTATACTAAACTGAATAGACCCGTGTTCTATTCATTATGCTATGTCAGGGCAGTGACTTTTTGTCATATCACTTTAAGTTAAAGTCAGTAGTTTGCAGAATAAATGAAAATAACATAAAACCTCCCTAATATATCAGTAATATCAGTAACTGAAAGAAAAAAATAGGGGCAATCTTGATAACATCGGACTTCAAAAATAATAATAAATATGCGTCCCGAAAGCGTGAAATCAGTAAATCGGCATATTTTGTAAAGTCATTAACATGCAGAAAGTGTTAACAACAACAAACGAACCAGAGAATAGCACTGAGGCAAAGTGGTCTTGTGGATAAGACTGATCGCTTCACAATGCAATGTATCCGGTTCGACTCCCAGCTTCTCCTTAATTTTTTTTTTATTATTATTTTTCTTCATCCCATGATATTGACTTTCCATCTCTTTTTTAAAGGGGACAACCCCCCCCCCCCACCTCCTAAATAAAGGAGTAAATGACATGTGATAATTTTTTTTTTTTTTAAGAGCGACTTTTTGAATTACTTAGTCGTTAGAATACATCTTTTGCTACATCTACAACAATAAGTATCAATATGAAAAAATACATAGAGATTGGCAGTGTGACACATTTAGTCTAGTGGATAGGCAATTCCCTGGTAACTGTAAGGTATTGGGTTCGACACCCAGCTAGTGTTTTTTTTTTAATCTTTGAAAAAGAAAAACGTCTTTTGCTACATCTACACGATAAGTATCAATATAAACAAATACATAGAGATTGGCAGTGTGACACAGTAGTCTATTGGATAAGCAAGTGCCTGGTAACTGAAAGGTATCGGGTTCGACACACAGCAAGTGCTTTAAAAAAAAAATCTTTATAATAGAAAAACTTATGTTAAACCCCTTTTTATCTCACTCAAAGTCCATATTTATTGCTATTTTTTTAATTGATTGATACAATTTTTTTAATTTTTTAATTTTTTTTATAATTTTTTTTGGTGGGGGTCAGCTAGCTGGCGGTCGTCAGCTAGCTGGCGGTCGTCAGCGTGGCCTGCGGCCGGTAGCGGTAGCCACAGAGCCATGTTCATTTTTAAAACTAGATTCAAGAGCCTCTTATTGCCAGGTCAACAACGTTTTTTACATATTCAATCATAATTTCCTCGTTTAAATCACTCTCTACTGTCCCATACTATCCTTTTCCTGCATGTAAACAACTCATTTGCAGCATGCATGCAATGAACGGTGTTTTACTCCTCCTATAAATTTAATAAAAGCGCCCTAATCTTGCACGAGGTGAGACAAAGGGCCTTTTACATTTGAAAGCATTTAACCCACCTCGCCTGTGTACCCGAGCAGAATTAAATAGTGCTCAACAATAAAAACCCACAGTCTTGGGTCAAGAGGTCTATATTGGTTTGTTTATTTAGTTATTTGTTTTAATTGACAGTATACTATTACATATCAGGTATATTAGATACTCTGTTTTAAATACAATCAATTAGACTGTCGAGCAATGAATTTTCTTCTGCTTGGTGTCCTAAAATCATATCTAATTACTGGTTTTTAAAACGGTATCATTTGAATTTCCATTTTCCAGCATTATTTGTGAACTGTCCCGAAATTGTTTTCCTTTCTTGAAATCAGACTACAGCCCCAGCCTATTCTTTTCTTATGCATGGGGATATTGAAAGGCCTTGTCCTCCCAGACAAGGATAAAAAGCTTATTCAGTAGGCCACCTTTAGGGACAATACTTTAAAATAATGCTGTCATCGTTGCAATGTCAGGAATGCTATTATTACCCCTTTGATAATCCACGTATTTGCCAAAAGTATTCGCTCAATGAAGGGAGGGTCGGATTTTTTTCTTCAATTCATTAATTGATGCCATGCCTGAAAGAGCTGAGTAGTTTGTTACGTAACTATTCAAAAATTGCAGGTGCAAGCTATTGAAAAGCCAAGCTTCCTTTATTCATTGGTGCCCTTTTGTAGAATTCGTAGCGTATACTAAACTGAATAGACCCGTGTTCTATTCATTATGCTATGTCAGGGCAGTGACTTTTTGTCATATCACTTTAAGTTAAAGTCAGTAGTTTGCAGAATAAATGAAAATAACATAAAACCTCCCTAATATATCAGTAATATCAGTAACTGAAAGAAAAAAATAGGGGCAATCTTGATAACATCGGACTTCAAAAATAATAATAAATATGCGTCCCGAAAGCGTGAAATCAGTAAATCGGCATATTTTGTAAAGTCATTAACATGCAGAAAGTGTTAACAACAACAAACGAACCAGAGAATAGCACTGAGGCAAAGTGGTCTTGTGGATAAGACTGATCGCTTCACAATGCAATGTATCCGGTTCGACTACCAGCTTCTCCTTAATTTTTTTTTTATTATTATTTTTCTTCATCCCATGATATTGACTTTCCATCTCTTTTTTAAAGGGGACAACCCCCCCCCCCCCCACCTCCTAAATAAAGGAGTAAATGACATGTGATAATTTTTTTTTTTTTAAAGAGCGACTTTTTGAATTACTTAGTCGTTAGAATACATCTTTTGCTACATCTACAACAATAAGTATCAATATGAAAAAATACATAGAGATTGGCAGTGTGACACATTTAGTCTAGTGGATAGGCAATTCCCTGGTAACTGTAAGGTATTGGGTTCGACACCCAGCTAGTGTTTTTTTTTTAATCTTTGAAAAAGAAAAACGTCTTTTGCTACATCTACACGATAAGTATCAATATAAACAAATACATAGAGATTGGCAGTGTGACACAGTAGTCTATTGGATAAGCAAGTGCCTGGTAACTGAAAGGTATCGGGTTCGACACACAGCAAGTGCTTTAAAAAAAAAATCTTTATAATAGAAAAACTTATGTTAAACCCCTTTTTATCTCACTCAAAGTCCATATTTATTGCTATTTTTTTAATTGATTGATACAATTTTTTTAATTTTTTAATTTTTTTTATAATTTTTTTTGGTGGGGGTCAGCTAGCTGGCGGTCGTCAGCTAGCTGGCGGTCGTCAGCTAGCTGGCGGTCGTCAGCTAGCTGGCGGTCGTCAGCTAGCTGGCGGTCGTCAGCTAGCTGGCGGTCCGTGGCCTGCGGCCGGTAGCGGTAGCCACAGAGCCATGTTCATTTTTAAAACTAGATTCAAGAGCCTCTTATTGCCAGGTCAACAACGTTTTTTACATATTCAATCATAATTTCCTCGTTTAAATCACTCTCTACTGTCCCATACTATCCTTTTCCTGCATGTAAACAACTCATTTGCAGCATGCATGCAATGAACGGTGTTTTACTCCTCCTATAAATTTAATAAAAGCGCCCTAATCTTGCACGAGGTGAGACAAAGGGCCTTTTACATTTGAAAGCATTTAACCCACCTCGCCTGTGTACCCGAGCAGAATTAAATAGTGCTCAACAATAAAAACCCACAGTCTTGGGTCAAGAGGTCTATATTGGTTTGTTTATTTAGTTATTTGTTTTAATTGACAGTATACTATTACATATCAGGTATATTAGATACTCTGTTTTAAATACAATCAATTAGACTGTCGAGCAATGAATTTTCTTCTGCTTGGTGTCCTAAAATCATATCTAATTACTGGTTTTTAAAACGGTATCATTTGAATTTCCATTTTCCAGCATTATTTGTGAACTGTCCCGAAATTGTTTTCCTTTCTTGAAATCAGACTACAGCCCCAGCCTATTCTTTTCTTATGCATGGGGATATTGAAAGGCCTTGTCCTCCCAGACAAGGATAAAAAGCTTATTCAGTAGGCCACCTTTAGGGACAATACTTTAAAATAATGCTGTCATCGTTGCAATGTCAGGAATGCTATTATTACCCCTTTGATAATCCACGTATTTGCCAAAAGTATTCGCTCAATGAAGGGAGGGTCGGATTTTTTTCTTCAATTCATTAATTGATGCCATGCCTGAAAGAGCTGAGTAGTTTGTTACGTAACTATTCAAAAATTGCAGGTGCAAGCTATTGAAAAGCCAAGCTTCCTTTATTCATTGGTGCCCTTTTGTAGAATTCGTAGCGTATACTAAACTGAATAGACCCGTGTTCTATTCATTATGCTATGTCAGGGCAGTGACTTTTTGTCATATCACTTTAAGTTAAAGTCAGTAGTTTGCAGAATAAATGAAAATAACATAAAACCTCCCTAATATATCAGTAATATCAGTAACTGAAAGAAAAAAATAGGGGCAATCTTGATAACATCGGACTTCAAAAATAATAATAAATATGCGTCCCGAAAGCGTGAAATCAGTAAATCGGCATATTTTGTAAAGTCATTAACATGCAGAAAGTGTTAACAACAACAAACGAACCAGAGAATAGCACTGAGGCAAAGTGGTCTTGTGGATAAGACTGATCGCTTCACAATGCAATGTATCCGGTTCGACTCCCAGCTTCTCCTTAATTTTTTTTTTATTATTATTTTTCTTCATCCCATGATATTGACTTTCCATCTCTTTTTTAAAGGGGACAACCCCCCCCCCCCCCCACCTCCTAAATAAAGGAGTAAATGACATGTGATAATTTTTTTTTTTTTTAAGAGCGACTTTTTGAATTACTTAGTCGTTAGAATACATCTTTTGCTACATCTACAACAATAAGTATCAATATGAAAAAATACATAGAGATTGGCAGTGTGACACATTTAGTCTAGTGGATAGGCAATTCCCTGGTAACTGTAAGGTATTGGGTTCGACACCCAGCTAGTGTTTTTTTTTTAATCTTTGAAAAAGAAAAACGTCTTTTGCTACATCTACACGATAAGTATCAATATAAACAAATACATAGAGATTGGCAGTGTGACACAGTAGTCTATTGGATAAGCAAGTGCCTGGTAACTGAAAGGTATCGGGTTCGACACACAGCAAGTGCTTTAAAAAAAAAATCTTTATAATAGAAAAACTTATGTTAAACCCCTTTTTATCTCACTCAAAGTCCATATTTATTGCTATTTTTTTAATTGATTGATACAATTTTTTTAATTTTTTAATTTTTTTTATAATTTTTTTTGGTGGGGGTCAGCTAGCTGGCGGTCGTCAGCTAGCTGGCGGTCGTCAGCTAGCTGGCGGTCGTCAGCGTGGCCTGCGGCCGGTAGCGGTAGCCACAGAGCCATGTTCATTTTTAAAACTAGATTCAAGAGCCTCTTATTGCCAGGTCAACAACGTTTTTTACATATTCAATCATAATTTCCTCGTTTAAATCACTCTCTACTGTCCCATACTATCCTTTTCCTGCATGTAAACAACTCATTTGCAGCATGCATGCAATGAACGGTGTTTTACTCCTCCTATAAATTTAATAAAAGCGCCCTAATCTTGCACGAGGTGAGACAAAGGGCCTTTTACATTTGAAAGCATTTAACCCACCTCGCCTGTGTACCCGAGCAGAATTAAATAGTGCTCAACAATAAAAACCCACAGTCTTGGGTCAAGAGGTCTATATTGGTTTGTTTATTTAGTTATTTGTTTTAATTGACAGTATACTATTACATATCAGGTATATTAGATACTCTGTTTTAAATACAATCAATTAGACTGTCGAGCAATGAATTTTCTTCTGCTTGGTGTCCTAAAATCATATCTAATTACTGGTTTTTAAAACGGTATCATTTGAATTTCCATTTTCCAGCATTATTTGTGAACTGTCCCGAAATTGTTTTCCTTTCTTGAAATCAGACTACAGCCCCAGCCTATTCTTTTCTTATGCATGGGGATATTGAAAGGCCTTGTCCTCCCAGACAAGGATAAAAAGCTTATTCAGTAGGCCACCTTTAGGGACAATACTTTAAAATAATGCTGTCATCGTTGCAATGTCAGGAATGCTATTATTACCCCTTTGATAATCCACGTATTTGCCAAAAGTATTCGCTCAATGAAGGGAGGGTCGGATTTTTTTCTTCAATTCATTAATTGATGCCATGCCTGAAAGAGCTGAGTAGTTTGTTACGTAACTATTCAAAAATTGCAGGTGCAAGCTATTGAAAAGCCAAGCTTCCTTTATTCATTGGTGCCCTTTTGTAGAATTCGTAGCGTATACTAAACTGAATAGACCCGTGTTCTATTCATTATGCTATGTCAGGGCAGTGACTTTTTGTCATATCACTTTAAGTTAAAGTCAGTAGTTTGCAGAATAAATGAAAATAACATAAAACCTCCCTAATATATCAGTAATATCAGTAACTGAAAGAAAAAAATAGGGGCAATCTTGATAACATCGGACTTCAAAAATAATAATAAATATGCGTCCCGAAAGCGTGAAATCAGTAAATCGGCATATTTTGTAAAGTCATTAACATGCAGAAAGTGTTAACAACAACAAACGAACCAGAGAATAGCACTGAGGCAAAGTGGTCTTGTGGATAAGACTGATCGCTTCACAATGCAATGTATCCGGTTCGACTCCCAGCTTCTCCTTAATTTTTTTTTTATTATTATTTTTCTTCATCCCATGATATTGACTTTCCATCTCTTTTTTAAAGGGGACAACCCCCCCCCCCCACCTCCTAAATAAAGGAGTAAATGACATGTGATAATTTTTTTTTTTTTTAAGAGCGACTTTTTGAATTACTTAGTCGTTAGAATACATCTTTTGCTACATCTACAACAATAAGTATCAATATGAAAAAATACATAGAGATTGGCAGTGTGACACATTTAGTCTAGTGGATAGGCAATTCCCTGGTAACTGTAAGGTATTGGGTTCGACACCCAGCTAGTGTTTTTTTTTTAATCTTTGAAAAAGAAAAACGTCTTTTGCTACATCTACACGATAAGTATCAATATAAACAAATACATAGAGATTGGCAGTGTGACACAGTAGTCTATTGGATAAGCAAGTGCCTGGTAACTGAAAGGTATCGGGTTCGACACACAGCAAGTGCTTTAAAAAAAAAATCTTTATAATAGAAAAACTTATGTTAAACCCCTTTTTATCTCACTCAAAGTCCATATTTATTGCTATTTTTTTAATTGATTGATACAATTTTTTTAATTTTTTAATTTTTTTTATAATTTTTTTTGGTGGGGGTCAGCTAGCTGGCGGTCGTCAGCTAGCTGGCGGTCGTCAGCTAGCTGGCGGTCGTCAGCTAGCTGGCGGTCGTCAGCTAGCTGGCGGTCGTCAGCTAGCTGGCGGTCGTCAGCTAGCTGGCGGTCGTCAGCTAGCTGGCGGTCGTCAGCTAGCTGGCGGTCGTCAGCTAGCTGGCGGTCGTCAGCTAGCTGGCGGTCGTCAGCTAGCTGGCGGTCGTCAGCTAGCTGGCGGTCGTCAGCGTGGCCTGCGGCCGGTAGCGGTAGCCACAGAGCCATGTTCATTTTTAAAACTAGATTCAAGAGCCTCTTATTGCCAGGTCAACAACGTTTTTTACATATTCAATCATAATTTCCTCGTTTAAATCACTCTCTACTGTCCCATACTATCCTTTTCCTGCATGTAAACAACTCATTTGCAGCATGCATGCAATGAACGGTGTTTTACTCCTCCTATAAATTTAATAAAAGCGCCCTAATCTTGCACGAGGTGAGACAAAGGGCCTTTTACATTTGAAAGCATTTAACCCACCTCGCCTGTGTACCCGAGCAGAATTAAATAGTGCTCAACAATAAAAACCCACAGTCTTGGGTCAAGAGGTCTATATTGGTTTGTTTATTTAGTTATTTGTTTTAATTGACAGTATACTATTACATATCAGGTATATTAGATACTCTGTTTTAAATACAATCAATTAGACTGTCGAGCAATGAATTTTCTTCTGCTTGGTGTCCTAAAATCATATCTAATTACTGGTTTTTAAAACGGTATCATTTGAATTTCCATTTTCCAGCATTATTTGTGAACTGTCCCGAAATTGTTTTCCTTTCTTGAAATCAGACTACAGCCCCAGCCTATTCTTTTCTTATGCATGGGGATATTGAAAGGCCTTGTCCTCCCAGACAAGGATAAAAAGCTTATTCAGTAGGCCACCTTTAGGGACAATACTTTAAAATAATGCTGTCATCGTTGCAATGTCAGGAATGCTATTATTACCCCTTTGATAATCCACGTATTTGCCAAAAGTATTCGCTCAATGAAGGGAGGGTCGGATTTTTTTCTTCAATTCATTAATTGATGCCATGCCTGAAAGAGCTGAGTAGTTTGTTACGTAACTATTCAAAAATTGCAGGTGCAAGCTATTGAAAAGCCAAGCTTCCTTTATTCATTGGTGCCCTTTTGTAGAATTCGTAGCGTATACTAAACTGAATAGACCCGTGTTCTATTCATTATGCTATGTCAGGGCAGTGACTTTTTGTCATATCACTTTAAGTTAAAGTCAGTAGTTTGCAGAATAAATGAAAATAACATAAAACCTCCCTAATATATCAGTAATATCAGTAACTGAAAGAAAAAAATAGGGGCAATCTTGATAACATCGGACTTCAAAAATAATAATAAATATGCGTCCCGAAAGCGTGAAATCAGTAAATCGGCATATTTTGTAAAGTCATTAACATGCAGAAAGTGTTAACAACAACAAACGAACCAGAGAATAGCACTGAGGCAAAGTGGTCTTGTGGATAAGACTGATCGCTTCACAATGCAATGTATCCGGTTCGACTCCCAGCTTCTCCTTAATTTTTTTTTTATTATTATTTTTCTTCATCCCATGATATTGACTTTCCATCTCTTTTTTAAAGGGGACAACCCCCCCCCCCCCCCACCTCCTAAATAAAGGAGTAAATGACATGTGATAATTTTTTTTTTTTTTAAGAGCGACTTTTTGAATTACTTAGTCGTTAGAATACATCTTTTGCTACATCTACAACAATAAGTATCAATATGAAAAAATACATAGAGATTGGCAGTGTGACACATTTAGTCTAGTGGATAGGCAATTCCCTGGTAACTGTAAGGTATTGGGTTCGACACCCAGCTAGTGTTTTTTTTTTAATCTTTGAAAAAGAAAAACGTCTTTTGCTACATCTACACGATAAGTATCAATATAAACAAATACATAGAGATTGGCAGTGTGACACAGTAGTCTATTGGATAAGCAAGTGCCTGGTAACTGAAAGGTATCGGGTTCGACACACAGCAAGTGCTTTAAAAAAAAAATCTTTATAATAGAAAAACTTATGTTAAACCCCTTTTTATCTCACTCAAAGTCCATATTTATTGCTATTTTTTTAATTGATTGATACAATTTTTTTAATTTTTTAATTTTTTTTATAATTTTTTTTGGTGGGGGTCAGCTAGCTGGCGGTCGTCAGCTAGCTGGCGGTCGTCAGCTAGCTGGCGGTCGTCAGCTAGCTGGCGGTCGTCAGCTAGCTGGCGGTCGTCAGCTAGCTGGCGGTCGTCAGCTAGCTGGCGGTCGTCAGCTAGCTGGCGGTCGTCAGCTAGCTGGCGGTCGTCAGCTAGCTGGCGGTCGTCAGCTAGCTGGCGGTCGTCAGCTAGCTGGCGGTCGTCAGCGTGGCCTGCGGCCGGTAGCGGTAGCCACAGAGCCATGTTCATTTTTAAAACTAGATTCAAGAGCCTCTTATTGCCAGGTCAACAACGTTTTTTACATATTCAATCATAATTTCCTCGTTTAAATCACTCTCTACTGTCCCATACTATCCTTTTCCTGCATGTAAACAACTCATTTGCAGCATGCATGCAATGAACGGTGTTTTACTCCTCCTATAAATTTAATAAAAGCGCCCTAATCTTGCACGAGGTGAGACAAAGGGCCTTTTACATTTGAAAGCATTTAACCCACCTCGCCTGTGTACCCGAGCAGAATTAAATAGTGCTCAACAATAAAAACCCACAGTCTTGGGTCAAGAGGTCTATATTGGTTTGTTTATTTAGTTATTTGTTTTAATTGACAGTATACTATTACATATCAGGTATATTAGATACTCTGTTTTAAATACAATCAATTAGACTGTCGAGCAATGAATTTTCTTCTGCTTGGTGTCCTAAAATCATATCTAATTACTGGTTTTTAAAACGGTATCATTTGAATTTCCATTTTCCAGCATTATTTGTGAACTGTCCCGAAATTGTTTTCCTTTCTTGAAATCAGACTACAGCCCCAGCCTATTCTTTTCTTATGCATGGGGATATTGAAAGGCCTTGTCCTCCCAGACAAGGATAAAAAGCTTATTCAGTAGGCCACCTTTAGGGACAATACTTTAAAATAATGCTGTCATCGTTGCAATGTCAGGAATGCTATTATTACCCCTTTGATAATCCACGTATTTGCCAAAAGTATTCGCTCAATGAAGGGAGGGTCGGATTTTTTTCTTCAATTCATTAATTGATGCCATGCCTGAAAGAGCTGAGTAGTTTGTTACGTAACTATTCAAAAATTGCAGGTGCAAGCTATTGAAAAGCCAAGCTTCCTTTATTCATTGGTGCCCTTTTGTAGAATTCGTAGCGTATACTAAACTGAATAGACCCGTGTTCTATTCATTATGCTATGTCAGGGCAGTGACTTTTTGTCATATCACTTTAAGTTAAAGTCAGTAGTTTGCAGAATAAATGAAAATAACATAAAACCTCCCTAATATATCAGTAATATCAGTAACTGAAAGAAAAAAATAGGGGCAATCTTGATAACATCGGACTTCAAAAATAATAATAAATATGCGTCCCGAAAGCGTGAAATCAGTAAATCGGCATATTTTGTAAAGTCATTAACATGCAGAAAGTGTTAACAACAACAAACGAACCAGAGAATAGCACTGAGGCAAAGTGGTCTTGTGGATAAGACTGATCGCTTCACAATGCAATGTATCCGGTTCGACTCCCAGCTTCTCCTTAATTTTTTTTTTATTATTATTTTTCTTCATCCCATGATATTGACTTTCCATCTCTTTTTTAAAGGGGACAACCCCCCCCCCCCCCCCACCTCCTAAATAAAGGAGTAAATGACATGTGATAATTTTTTTTTTTTTTAAGAGCGACTTTTTGAATTACTTAGTCGTTAGAATACATCTTTTGCTACATCTACAACAATAAGTATCAATATGAAAAAATACATAGAGATTGGCAGTGTGACACATTTAGTCTAGTGGATAGGCAATTCCCTGGTAACTGTAAGGTATTGGGTTCGACACCCAGCTAGTGTTTTTTTTTTAATCTTTGAAAAAGAAAAACGTCTTTTGCTACATCTACACGATAAGTATCAATATAAACAAATACATAGAGATTGGCAGTGTGACACAGTAGTCTATTGGATAAGCAAGTGCCTGGTAACTGAAAGGTATCGGGTTCGACACACAGCAAGTGCTTTAAAAAAAAAATCTTTATAATAGAAAAACTTATGTTAAACCCCTTTTTATCTCACTCAAAGTCCATATTTATTGCTATTTTTTTAATTGATTGATACAATTTTTTTAATTTTTTAATTTTTTTTATAATTTTTTTTGGTGGGGGTCAGCTAGCTGGCGGTCGTCAGCTAGCTGGCGGTCGTCAGCTAGCTGGCGGTCGTCAGCGTGGCCTGCGGCCGGTAGCGGTAGCCACAGAGCCATGTTCATTTTTAAAACTAGATTCAAGAGCCTCTTATTGCCAGGTCAACAACGTTTTTTACATATTCAATCATAATTTCCTCGTTTAAATCACTCTCTACTGTCCCATACTATCCTTTTCCTGCATGTAAACAACTCATTTGCAGCATGCATGCAATGAACGGTGTTTTACTCCTCCTATAAATTTAATAAAAGCGCCCTAATCTTGCACGAGGTGAGACAAAGGGCCTTTTACATTTGAAAGCATTTAACCCACCTCGCCTGTGTACCCGAGCAGAATTAAATAGTGCTCAACAATAAAAACCCACAGTCTTGGGTCAAGAGGTCTATATTGGTTTGTTTATTTAGTTATTTGTTTTAATTGACAGTATACTATTACATATCAGGTATATTAGATACTCTGTTTTAAATACAATCAATTAGACTGTCGAGCAATGAATTTTCTTCTGCTTGGTGTCCTAAAATCATATCTAATTACTGGTTTTTAAAACGGTATCATTTGAATTTCCATTTTCCAGCATTATTTGTGAACTGTCCCGAAATTGTTTTCCTTTCTTGAAATCAGACTACAGCCCCAGCCTATTCTTTTCTTATGCATGGGGATATTGAAAGGCCTTGTCCTCCCAGACAAGGATAAAAAGCTTATTCAGTAGGCCACCTTTAGGGACAATACTTTAAAATAATGCTGTCATCGTTGCAATGTCAGGAATGCTATTATTACCCCTTTGATAATCCACGTATTTGCCAAAAGTATTCGCTCAATGAAGGGAGGGTCGGATTTTTTTCTTCAATTCATTAATTGATGCCATGCCTGAAAGAGCTGAGTAGTTTGTTACGTAACTATTCAAAAATTGCAGGTGCAAGCTATTGAAAAGCCAAGCTTCCTTTATTCATTGGTGCCCTTTTGTAGAATTCGTAGCGTATACTAAACTGAATAGACCCGTGTTCTATTCATTATGCTATGTCAGGGCAGTGACTTTTTGTCATATCACTTTAAGTTAAAGTCAGTAGTTTGCAGAATAAATGAAAATAACATAAAACCTCCCTAATATATCAGTAATATCAGTAACTGAAAGAAAAAAATAGGGGCAATCTTGATAACATCGGACTTCAAAAATAATAATAAATATGCGTCCCGAAAGCGTGAAATCAGTAAATCGGCATATTTTGTAAAGTCATTAACATGCAGAAAGTGTTAACAACAACAAACGAACCAGAGAATAGCACTGAGGCAAAGTGGTCTTGTGGATAAGACTGATCGCTTCACAATGCAATGTATCCGGTTCGACTCCCAGCTTCTCCTTAATTTTTTTTTTATTATTATTTTTCTTCATCCCATGATATTGACTTTCCATCTCTTTTTTAAAGGGGACAACCCCCCCCCCCCCCCACCTCCTAAATAAAGGAGTAAATGACATGTGATAATTTTTTTTTTTTTTAAGAGCGACTTTTTGAATTACTTAGTCGTTAGAATACATCTTTTGCTACATCTACAACAATAAGTATCAATATGAAAAAATACATAGAGATTGGCAGTGTGACACATTTAGTCTAGTGGATAGGCAATTCCCTGGTAACTGTAAGGTATTGGGTTCGACACCCAGCTAGTGTTTTTTTTTTAATCTTTGAAAAAGAAAAACGTCTTTTGCTACATCTACACGATAAGTATCAATATAAACAAATACATAGAGATTGGCAGTGTGACACAGTAGTCTATTGGATAAGCAAGTGCCTGGTAACTGAAAGGTATCGGGTTCGACACACAGCAAGTGCTTTAAAAAAAAAATCTTTATAATAGAAAAACTTATGTTAAACCCCTTTTTATCTCACTCAAAGTCCATATTTATTGCTATTTTTTTAATTGATTGATACAATTTTTTTAATTTTTTAATTTTTTTTAACACCGCCAGCTAGCTGGCGGTCGTCAGCTAGCTGGCGGTCGTCAGCTAGCTGGCGGTCGTCAGCTAGCTGGCGGTCGTCAGCTAGCTGGCGGTCGTCAGCTAGCTGGCGGTCGTCAGCTAGCTGGCGGTCGTCAGCTAGCTGGCGGTCGTCAGCTAGCTGGCGGTCGTCAGCTAGCTGGCGGTCGTCAGCTAGCTGGCGGTCGTCAGCTAGCTGGCGGTCGTCAGCTAGCTGGCGGTCGTCAGCTAGCTGGCGGTCGTCAGCTAGCTGGCGGTCGTCAGCGTGGCCTGCGGCCGGTAGCGGTAGCCACAGAGCCATGTTCATTTTTAAAACTAGATTCAAGAGCCTCTTATTGCCAGGTCAACAACGTTTTTTACATATTCAATCATAATTTCCTCGTTTAAATCACTCTCTACTGTCCCATACTATCCTTTTCCTGCATGTAAACAACTCATTTGCAGCATGCATGCAATGAACGGTGTTTTACTCCTCCTATAAATTTAATAAAAGCGCCCTAATCTTGCACGAGGTGAGACAAAGGGCCTTTTACATTTGAAAGCATTTAACCCACCTCGCCTGTGTACCCGAGCAGAATTAAATAGTGCTCAACAATAAAAACCCACAGTCTTGGGTCAAGAGGTCTATATTGGTTTGTTTATTTAGTTATTTGTTTTAATTGACAGTATACTATTACATATCAGGTATATTAGATACTCTGTTTTAAATACAATCAATTAGACTGTCGAGCAATGAATTTTCTTCTGCTTGGTGTCCTAAAATCATATCTAATTACTGGTTTTTAAAACGGTATCATTTGAATTTCCATTTTCCAGCATTATTTGTGAACTGTCCCGAAATTGTTTTCCTTTCTTGAAATCAGACTACAGCCCCAGCCTATTCTTTTCTTATGCATGGGGATATTGAAAGGCCTTGTCCTCCCAGACAAGGATAAAAAGCTTATTCAGTAGGCCACCTTTAGGGACAATACTTTAAAATAATGCTGTCATCGTTGCAATGTCAGGAATGCTATTATTACCCCTTTGATAATCCACGTATTTGCCAAAAGTATTCGCTCAATGAAGGGAGGGTCGGATTTTTTTCTTCAATTCATTAATTGATGCCATGCCTGAAAGAGCTGAGTAGTTTGTTACGTAACTATTCAAAAATTGCAGGTGCAAGCTATTGAAAAGCCAAGCTTCCTTTATTCATTGGTGCCCTTTTGTAGAATTCGTAGCGTATACTAAACTGAATAGACCCGTGTTCTATTCATTATGCTATGTCAGGGCAGTGACTTTTTGTCATATCACTTTAAGTTAAAGTCAGTAGTTTGCAGAATAAATGAAAATAACATAAAACCTCCCTAATATATCAGTAATATCAGTAACTGAAAGAAAAAAATAGGGGCAATCTTGATAACATCGGACTTCAAAAATAATAATAAATATGCGTCCCGAAAGCGTGAAATCAGTAAATCGGCATATTTTGTAAAGTCATTAACATGCAGAAAGTGTTAACAACAACAAACGAACCAGAGAATAGCACTGAGGCAAAGTGGTCTTGTGGATAAGACTGATCGCTTCACAATGCAATGTATCCGGTTCGACTCCCAGCTTCTCCTTAATTTTTTTTTTATTATTATTTTTCTTCATCCCATGATATTGACTTTCCATCTCTTTTTTAAAGGGGACAACCCCCCCCCCCCCACCTCCTAAATAAAGGAGTAAATGACATGTGATAATTTTTTTTTTTTTTAAGAGCGACTTTTTGAATTACTTAGTCGTTAGAATACATCTTTTGCTACATCTACAACAATAAGTATCAATATGAAAAAATACATAGAGATTGGCAGTGTGACACATTTAGTCTAGTGGATAGGCAATTCCCTGGTAACTGTAAGGTATTGGGTTCGACACCCAGCTAGTGTTTTTTTTTTAATCTTTGAAAAAGAAAAACGTCTTTTGCTACATCTACACGATAAGTATCAATATAAACAAATACATAGAGATTGGCAGTGTGACACAGTAGTCTATTGGATAAGCAAGTGCCTGGTAACTGAAAGGTATCGGGTTCGACACACAGCAAGTGCTTTAAAAAAAAAATCTTTATAATAGAAAAACTTATGTTAAACCCCTTTTTATCTCACTCAAAGTCCATATTTATTGCTATTTTTTTAATTGATTGATACAATTTTTTTAATTTTTTAATTTTTTTTATAATTTTTTTTGGTGGGGGTCAGCTAGCTGGCGGTCGTCAGCTAGCTGGCGGTCGTCAGCTAGCTGGCGGTCGTCAGCTAGCTGGCGGTCGTCAGCTAGCTGGCGGTCGTCAGCTAGCTGGCGGTCGTCAGCTAGCTGGCGGTCGTCAGCTAGCTGGCGGTCGTCAGCTAGCTGGCGGTCGTCAGCTAGCTGGCGGTCGTCAGCTAGCTGGCGGTCGTCAGCGTGGCCTGCGGCCGGTAGCGGTAGCCACAGAGCCATGTTCATTTTTAAAACTAGATTCAAGAGCCTCTTATTGCCAGGTCAACAACGTTTTTTACATATTCAATCATAATTTCCTCGTTTAAATCACTCTCTACTGTCCCATACTATCCTTTTCCTGCATGTAAACAACTCATTTGCAGCATGCATGCAATGAACGGTGTTTTACTCCTCCTATAAATTTAATAAAAGCGCCCTAATCTTGCACGAGGTGAGACAAAGGGCCTTTTACATTTGAAAGCATTTAACCCACCTCGCCTGTGTACCCGAGCAGAATTAAATAGTGCTCAACAATAAAAACCCACAGTCTTGGGTCAAGAGGTCTATATTGGTTTGTTTATTTAGTTATTTGTTTTAATTGACAGTATACTATTACATATCAGGTATATTAGATACTCTGTTTTAAATACAATCAATTAGACTGTCGAGCAATGAATTTTCTTCTGCTTGGTGTCCTAAAATCATATCTAATTACTGGTTTTTAAAACGGTATCATTTGAATTTCCATTTTCCAGCATTATTTGTGAACTGTCCCGAAATTGTTTTCCTTTCTTGAAATCAGACTACAGCCCCAGCCTATTCTTTTCTTATGCATGGGGATATTGAAAGGCCTTGTCCTCCCAGACAAGGATAAAAAGCTTATTCAGTAGGCCACCTTTAGGGACAATACTTTAAAATAATGCTGTCATCGTTGCAATGTCAGGAATGCTATTATTACCCCTTTGATAATCCACGTATTTGCCAAAAGTATTCGCTCAATGAAGGGAGGGTCGGATTTTTTTCTTCAATTCATTAATTGATGCCATGCCTGAAAGAGCTGAGTAGTTTGTTACGTAACTATTCAAAAATTGCAGGTGCAAGCTATTGAAAAGCCAAGCTTCCTTTATTCATTGGTGCCCTTTTGTAGAATTCGTAGCGTATACTAAACTGAATAGACCCGTGTTCTATTCATTATGCTATGTCAGGGCAGTGACTTTTTGTCATATCACTTTAAGTTAAAGTCAGTAGTTTGCAGAATAAATGAAAATAACATAAAACCTCCCTAATATATCAGTAATATCAGTAACTGAAAGAAAAAAATAGGGGCAATCTTGATAACATCGGACTTCAAAAATAATAATAAATATGCGTCCCGAAAGCGTGAAATCAGTAAATCGGCATATTTTGTAAAGTCATTAACATGCAGAAAGTGTTAACAACAACAAACGAACCAGAGAATAGCACTGAGGCAAAGTGGTCTTGTGGATAAGACTGATCGCTTCACAATGCAATGTATCCGGTTCGACTCCCAGCTTCTCCTTAATTTTTTTTTTATTATTATTTTTCTTCATCCCATGATATTGACTTTCCATCTCTTTTTTAAAGGGGACAACCCCCCCCCCCCCACCTCCTAAATAAAGGAGTAAATGACATGTGATAATTTTTTTTTTTTTTAAGAGCGACTTTTTGAATTACTTAGTCGTTAGAATACATCTTTTGCTACATCTACAACAATAAGTATCAATATGAAAAAATACATAGAGATTGGCAGTGTGACACATTTAGTCTAGTGGATAGGCAATTCCCTGGTAACTGTAAGGTATTGGGTTCGACACCCAGCTAGTGTTTTTTTTTTAATCTTTGAAAAAGAAAAACGTCTTTTGCTACATCTACACGATAAGTATCAATATAAACAAATACATAGAGATTGGCAGTGTGACACAGTAGTCTATTGGATAAGCAAGTGCCTGGTAACTGAAAGGTATCGGGTTCGACACACAGCAAGTGCTTTAAAAAAAAAATCTTTATAATAGAAAAACTTATGTTAAACCCCTTTTTATCTCACTCAAAGTCCATATTTATTGCTATTTTTTTAATTGATTGATACAATTTTTTTAATTTTTTAATTTTTTTTATAATTTTTTTTGGTGGGGGTCAGCTAGCTGGCGGTCGTCAGCTAGCTGGCGGTCGTCAGCTAGCTGGCGGTCGTCAGCTAGCTGGCGGTCGTCAGCTAGCTGGCGGTCGTCAGCTAGCTGGCGGTCGTCAGCTAGCTGGCGGTCGTCAGCTAGCTGGCGGTCGTCAGCTAGCTGGCGGTCGTCAGCTAGCTGGCGGTCGTCAGCTAGCTGGCGGTCGTCAGCGTGGCCTGCGGCCGGTAGCGGTAGCCACAGAGCCATGTTCATTTTTAAAACTAGATTCAAGAGCCTCTTATTGCCAGGTCAACAACGTTTTTTACATATTCAATCATAATTTCCTCGTTTAAATCACTCTCTACTGTCCCATACTATCCTTTTCCTGCATGTAAACAACTCATTTGCAGCATGCATGCAATGAACGGTGTTTTACTCCTCCTATAAATTTAATAAAAGCGCCCTAATCTTGCACGAGGTGAGACAAAGGGCCTTTTACATTTGAAAGCATTTAACCCACCTCGCCTGTGTACCCGAGCAGAATTAAATAGTGCTCAACAATAAAAACCCACAGTCTTGGGTCAAGAGGTCTATATTGGTTTGTTTATTTAGTTATTTGTTTTAATTGACAGTATACTATTACATATCAGGTATATTAGATACTCTGTTTTAAATACAATCAATTAGACTGTCGAGCAATGAATTTTCTTCTGCTTGGTGTCCTAAAATCATATCTAATTACTGGTTTTTAAAACGGTATCATTTGAATTTCCATTTTCCAGCATTATTTGTGAACTGTCCCGAAATTGTTTTCCTTTCTTGAAATCAGACTACAGCCCCAGCCTATTCTTTTCTTATGCATGGGGATATTGAAAGGCCTTGTCCTCCCAGACAAGGATAAAAAGCTTATTCAGTAGGCCACCTTTAGGGACAATACTTTAAAATAATGCTGTCATCGTTGCAATGTCAGGAATGCTATTATTACCCCTTTGATAATCCACGTATTTGCCAAAAGTATTCGCTCAATGAAGGGAGGGTCGGATTTTTTTCTTCAATTCATTAATTGATGCCATGCCTGAAAGAGCTGAGTAGTTTGTTACGTAACTATTCAAAAATTGCAGGTGCAAGCTATTGAAAAGCCAAGCTTCCTTTATTCATTGGTGCCCTTTTGTAGAATTCGTAGCGTATACTAAACTGAATAGACCCGTGTTCTATTCATTATGCTATGTCAGGGCAGTGACTTTTTGTCATATCACTTTAAGTTAAAGTCAGTAGTTTGCAGAATAAATGAAAATAACATAAAACCTCCCTAATATATCAGTAATATCAGTAACTGAAAGAAAAAAATAGGGGCAATCTTGATAACATCGGACTTCAAAAATAATAATAAATATGCGTCCCGAAAGCGTGAAATCAGTAAATCGGCATATTTTGTAAAGTCATTAACATGCAGAAAGTGTTAACAACAACAAACGAACCAGAGAATAGCACTGAGGCAAAGTGGTCTTGTGGATAAGACTGATCGCTTCACAATGCAATGTATCCGGTTCGACTCCCAGCTTCTCCTTAATTTTTTTTTTATTATTATTTTTCTTCATCCCATGATATTGACTTTCCATCTCTTTTTTAAAGGGGACAACCCCCCCCCCCCCCACCTCCTAAATAAAGGAGTAAATGACATGTGATAATTTTTTTTTTTTTTAAGAGCGACTTTTTGAATTACTTAGTCGTTAGAATACATCTTTTGCTACATCTACAACAATAAGTATCAATATGAAAAAATACATAGAGATTGGCAGTGTGACACATTTAGTCTAGTGGATAGGCAATTCCCTGGTAACTGTAAGGTATTGGGTTCGACACCCAGCTAGTGTTTTTTTTTTAATCTTTGAAAAAGAAAAACGTCTTTTGCTACATCTACACGATAAGTATCAATATAAACAAATACATAGAGATTGGCAGTGTGACACAGTAGTCTATTGGATAAGCAAGTGCCTGGTAACTGAAAGGTATCGGGTTCGACACACAGCAAGTGCTTTAAAAAAAAAATCTTTATAATAGAAAAACTTATGTTAAACCCCTTTTTATCTCACTCAAAGTCCATATTTATTGCTATTTTTTTAATTGATTGATACAATTTTTTTAATTTTTTAATTTTTTTTATAATTTTTTTTGGTGGGGGTCAGCTAGCTGGCGGTCGTCAGCTAGCTGGCGGTCGTCAGCGTGGCCTGCGGCCGGTAGCGGTAGCCACAGAGCCATGTTCATTTTTAAAACTAGATTCAAGAGCCTCTTATTGCCAGGTCAACAACGTTTTTTACATATTCAATCATAATTTCCTCGTTTAAATCACTCTCTACTGTCCCATACTATCCTTTTCCTGCATGTAAACAACTCATTTGCAGCATGCATGCAATGAACGGTGTTTTACTCCTCCTATAAATTTAATAAAAGCGCCCTAATCTTGCACGAGGTGAGACAAAGGGCCTTTTACATTTGAAAGCATTTAACCCACCTCGCCTGTGTACCCGAGCAGAATTAAATAGTGCTCAACAATAAAAACCCACAGTCTTGGGTCAAGAGGTCTATATTGGTTTGTTTATTTAGTTATTTGTTTTAATTGACAGTATACTATTACATATCAGGTATATTAGATACTCTGTTTTAAATACAATCAATTAGACTGTCGAGCAATGAATTTTCTTCTGCTTGGTGTCCTAAAATCATATCTAATTACTGGTTTTTAAAACGGTATCATTTGAATTTCCATTTTCCAGCATTATTTGTGAACTGTCCCGAAATTGTTTTCCTTTCTTGAAATCAGACTACAGCCCCAGCCTATTCTTTTCTTATGCATGGGGATATTGAAAGGCCTTGTCCTCCCAGACAAGGATAAAAAGCTTATTCAGTAGGCCACCTTTAGGGACAATACTTTAAAATAATGCTGTCATCGTTGCAATGTCAGGAATGCTATTATTACCCCTTTGATAATCCACGTATTTGCCAAAAGTATTCGCTCAATGAAGGGAGGGTCGGATTTTTTTCTTCAATTCATTAATTGATGCCATGCCTGAAAGAGCTGAGTAGTTTGTTACGTAACTATTCAAAAATTGCAGGTGCAAGCTATTGAAAAGCCAAGCTTCCTTTATTCATTGGTGCCCTTTTGTAGAATTCGTAGCGTATACTAAACTGAATAGACCCGTGTTCTATTCATTATGCTATGTCAGGGCAGTGACTTTTTGTCATATCACTTTAAGTTAAAGTCAGTAGTTTGCAGAATAAATGAAAATAACATAAAACCTCCCTAATATATCAGTAATATCAGTAACTGAAAGAAAAAAATAGGGGCAATCTTGATAACATCGGACTTCAAAAATAATAATAAATATGCGTCCCGAAAGCGTGAAATCAGTAAATCGGCATATTTTGTAAAGTCATTAACATGCAGAAAGTGTTAACAACAACAAACGAACCAGAGAATAGCACTGAGGCAAAGTGGTCTTGTGGATAAGACTGATCGCTTCACAATGCAATGTATCCGGTTCGACTCCCAGCTTCTCCTTAATTTTTTTTTTATTATTATTTTTCTTCATCCCATGATATTGACTTTCCATCTCTTTTTTAAAGGGGACAACCCCCCCCCCCCCACCTCCTAAATAAAGGAGTAAATGACATGTGATAATTTTTTTTTTTTTTAAGAGCGACTTTTTGAATTACTTAGTCGTTAGAATACATCTTTTGCTACATCTACAACAATAAGTATCAATATGAAAAAATACATAGAGATTGGCAGTGTGACACATTTAGTCTAGTGGATAGGCAATTCCCTGGTAACTGTAAGGTATTGGGTTCGACACCCAGCTAGTGTTTTTTTTTTAATCTTTGAAAAAGAAAAACGTCTTTTGCTACATCTACACGATAAGTATCAATATAAACAAATACATAGAGATTGGCAGTGTGACACAGTAGTCTATTGGATAAGCAAGTGCCTGGTAACTGAAAGGTATCGGGTTCGACACACAGCAAGTGCTTTAAAAAAAAAATCTTTATAATAGAAAAACTTATGTTAAACCCCTTTTTATCTCACTCAAAGTCCATATTTATTGCTATTTTTTTAATTGATTGATACAATTTTTTTAATTTTTTAATTTTTTTTATAATTTTTTTTGGTGGGGGTCAGCTAGCTGGCGGTCGTCAGCGTGGCCTGCGGCCGGTAGCGGTAGCCACAGAGCCATGTTCATTTTTAAAACTAGATTCAAGAGCCTCTTATTGCCAGGTCAACAACGTTTTTTACATATTCAATCATAATTTCCTCGTTTAAATCACTCTCTACTGTCCCATACTATCCTTTTCCTGCATGTAAACAACTCATTTGCAGCATGCATGCAATGAACGGTGTTTTACTCCTCCTATAAATTTAATAAAAGCGCCCTAATCTTGCACGAGGTGAGACAAAGGGCCTTTTACATTTGAAAGCATTTAACCCACCTCGCCTGTGTACCCGAGCAGAATTAAATAGTGCTCAACAATAAAAACCCACAGTCTTGGGTCAAGAGGTCTATATTGGTTTGTTTATTTAGTTATTTGTTTTAATTGACAGTATACTATTACATATCAGGTATATTAGATACTCTGTTTTAAATACAATCAATTAGACTGTCGAGCAATGAATTTTCTTCTGCTTGGTGTCCTAAAATCATATCTAATTACTGGTTTTTAAAACGGTATCATTTGAATTTCCATTTTCCAGCATTATTTGTGAACTGTCCCGAAATTGTTTTCCTTTCTTGAAATCAGACTACAGCCCCAGCCTATTCTTTTCTTATGCATGGGGATATTGAAAGGCCTTGTCCTCCCAGACAAGGATAAAAAGCTTATTCAGTAGGCCACCTTTAGGGACAATACTTTAAAATAATGCTGTCATCGTTGCAATGTCAGGAATGCTATTATTACCCCTTTGATAATCCACGTATTTGCCAAAAGTATTCGCTCAATGAAGGGAGGGTCGGATTTTTTTCTTCAATTCATTAATTGATGCCATGCCTGAAAGAGCTGAGTAGTTTGTTACGTAACTATTCAAAAATTGCAGGTGCAAGCTATTGAAAAGCCAAGCTTCCTTTATTCATTGGTGCCCTTTTGTAGAATTCGTAGCGTATACTAAACTGAATAGACCCGTGTTCTATTCATTATGCTATGTCAGGGCAGTGACTTTTTGTCATATCACTTTAAGTTAAAGTCAGTAGTTTGCAGAATAAATGAAAATAACATAAAACCTCCCTAATATATCAGTAATATCAGTAACTGAAAGAAAAAAATAGGGGCAATCTTGATAACATCGGACTTCAAAAATAATAATAAATATGCGTCCCGAAAGCGTGAAATCAGTAAATCGGCATATTTTGTAAAGTCATTAACATGCAGAAAGTGTTAACAACAACAAACGAACCAGAGAATAGCACTGAGGCAAAGTGGTCTTGTGGATAAGACTGATCGCTTCACAATGCAATGTATCCGGTTCGACTCCCAGCTTCTCCTTAATTTTTTTTTTATTATTATTTTTCTTCATCCCATGATATTGACTTTCCATCTCTTTTTTAAAGGGGACAACCCCCCCCCCCCCACCTCCTAAATAAAGGAGTAAATGACATGTGATAATTTTTTTTTTTTTTAAGAGCGACTTTTTGAATTACTTAGTCGTTAGAATACATCTTTTGCTACATCTACAACAATAAGTATCAATATGAAAAAATACATAGAGATTGGCAGTGTGACACATTTAGTCTAGTGGATAGGCAATTCCCTGGTAACTGTAAGGTATTGGGTTCGACACCCAGCTAGTGTTTTTTTTTTAATCTTTGAAAAAGAAAAACGTCTTTTGCTACATCTACACGATAAGTATCAATATAAACAAATACATAGAGATTGGCAGTGTGACACAGTAGTCTATTGGATAAGCAAGTGCCTGGTAACTGAAAGGTATCGGGTTCGACACACAGCAAGTGCTTTAAAAAAAAAATCTTTATAATAGAAAAACTTATGTTAAACCCCTTTTTATCTCACTCAAAGTCCATATTTATTGCTATTTTTTTAATTGATTGATACAATTTTTTTAATTTTTTAATTTTTTTTATAATTTTTTTTGGTGGGGGTCAGCTAGCTGGCGGTCGTCAGCTAGCTGGCGGTCGTCAGCGTGGCCTGCGGCCGGTAGCGGTAGCCACAGAGCCATGTTCATTTTTAAAACTAGATTCAAGAGCCTCTTATTGCCAGGTCAACAACGTTTTTTACATATTCAATCATAATTTCCTCGTTTAAATCACTCTCTACTGTCCCATACTATCCTTTTCCTGCATGTAAACAACTCATTTGCAGCATGCATGCAATGAACGGTGTTTTACTCCTCCTATAAATTTAATAAAAGCGCCCTAATCTTGCACGAGGTGAGACAAAGGGCCTTTTACATTTGAAAGCATTTAACCCACCTCGCCTGTGTACCCGAGCAGAATTAAATAGTGCTCAACAATAAAAACCCACAGTCTTGGGTCAAGAGGTCTATATTGGTTTGTTTATTTAGTTATTTGTTTTAATTGACAGTATACTATTACATATCAGGTATATTAGATACTCTGTTTTAAATACAATCAATTAGACTGTCGAGCAATGAATTTTCTTCTGCTTGGTGTCCTAAAATCATATCTAATTACTGGTTTTTAAAACGGTATCATTTGAATTTCCATTTTCCAGCATTATTTGTGAACTGTCCCGAAATTGTTTTCCTTTCTTGAAATCAGACTACAGCCCCAGCCTATTCTTTTCTTATGCATGGGGATATTGAAAGGCCTTGTCCTCCCAGACAAGGATAAAAAGCTTATTCAGTAGGCCACCTTTAGGGACAATACTTTAAAATAATGCTGTCATCGTTGCAATGTCAGGAATGCTATTATTACCCCTTTGATAATCCACGTATTTGCCAAAAGTATTCGCTCAATGAAGGGAGGGTCGGATTTTTTTCTTCAATTCATTAATTGATGCCATGCCTGAAAGAGCTGAGTAGTTTGTTACGTAACTATTCAAAAATTGCAGGTGCAAGCTATTGAAAAGCCAAGCTTCCTTTATTCATTGGTGCCCTTTTGTAGAATTCGTAGCGTATACTAAACTGAATAGACCCGTGTTCTATTCATTATGCTATGTCAGGGCAGTGACTTTTTGTCATATCACTTTAAGTTAAAGTCAGTAGTTTGCAGAATAAATGAAAATAACATAAAACCTCCCTAATATATCAGTAATATCAGTAACTGAAAGAAAAAAATAGGGGCAATCTTGATAACATCGGACTTCAAAAATAATAATAAATATGCGTCCCGAAAGCGTGAAATCAGTAAATCGGCATATTTTGTAAAGTCATTAACATGCAGAAAGTGTTAACAACAACAAACGAACCAGAGAATAGCACTGAGGCAAAGTGGTCTTGTGGATAAGACTGATCGCTTCACAATGCAATGTATCCGGTTCGACTCCCAGCTTCTCCTTAATTTTTTTTTTATTATTATTTTTCTTCATCCCATGATATTGACTTTCCATCTCTTTTTTAAAGGGGACAACCCCCCCCCCCCCCCCACCTCCTAAATAAAGGAGTAAATGACATGTGATAATTTTTTTTTTTTTTAAGAGCGACTTTTTGAATTACTTAGTCGTTAGAATACATCTTTTGCTACATCTACAACAATAAGTATCAATATGAAAAAATACATAGAGATTGGCAGTGTGACACATTTAGTCTAGTGGATAGGCAATTCCCTGGTAACTGTAAGGTATTGGGTTCGACACCCAGCTAGTGTTTTTTTTTTAATCTTTGAAAAAGAAAAACGTCTTTTGCTACATCTACACGATAAGTATCAATATAAACAAATACATAGAGATTGGCAGTGTGACACAGTAGTCTATTGGATAAGCAAGTGCCTGGTAACTGAAAGGTATCGGGTTCGACACACAGCAAGTGCTTTAAAAAAAAAATCTTTATAATAGAAAAACTTATGTTAAACCCCTTTTTATCTCACTCAAAGTCCATATTTATTGCTATTTTTTTAATTGATTGATACAATTTTTTTAATTTTTTAATTTTTTTTATAATTTTTTTTGGTGGGGGTCAGCTAGCTGGCGGTCGTCAGCTAGCTGGCGGTCGTCAGCGTGGCCTGCGGCCGGTAGCGGTAGCCACAGAGCCATGTTCATTTTTAAAACTAGATTCAAGAGCCTCTTATTGCCAGGTCAACAACGTTTTTTACATATTCAATCATAATTTCCTCGTTTAAATCACTCTCTACTGTCCCATACTATCCTTTTCCTGCATGTAAACAACTCATTTGCAGCATGCATGCAATGAACGGTGTTTTACTCCTCCTATAAATTTAATAAAAGCGCCCTAATCTTGCACGAGGTGAGACAAAGGGCCTTTTACATTTGAAAGCATTTAACCCACCTCGCCTGTGTACCCGAGCAGAATTAAATAGTGCTCAACAATAAAAACCCACAGTCTTGGGTCAAGAGGTCTATATTGGTTTGTTTATTTAGTTATTTGTTTTAATTGACAGTATACTATTACATATCAGGTATATTAGATACTCTGTTTTAAATACAATCAATTAGACTGTCGAGCAATGAATTTTCTTCTGCTTGGTGTCCTAAAATCATATCTAATTACTGGTTTTTAAAACGGTATCATTTGAATTTCCATTTTCCAGCATTATTTGTGAACTGTCCCGAAATTGTTTTCCTTTCTTGAAATCAGACTACAGCCCCAGCCTATTCTTTTCTTATGCATGGGGATATTGAAAGGCCTTGTCCTCCCAGACAAGGATAAAAAGCTTATTCAGTAGGCCACCTTTAGGGACAATACTTTAAAATAATGCTGTCATCGTTGCAATGTCAGGAATGCTATTATTACCCCTTTGATAATCCACGTATTTGCCAAAAGTATTCGCTCAATGAAGGGAGGGTCGGATTTTTTTCTTCAATTCATTAATTGATGCCATGCCTGAAAGAGCTGAGTAGTTTGTTACGTAACTATTCAAAAATTGCAGGTGCAAGCTATTGAAAAGCCAAGCTTCCTTTATTCATTGGTGCCCTTTTGTAGAATTCGTAGCGTATACTAAACTGAATAGACCCGTGTTCTATTCATTATGCTATGTCAGGGCAGTGACTTTTTGTCATATCACTTTAAGTTAAAGTCAGTAGTTTGCAGAATAAATGAAAATAACATAAAACCTCCCTAATATATCAGTAATATCAGTAACTGAAAGAAAAAAATAGGGGCAATCTTGATAACATCGGACTTCAAAAATAATAATAAATATGCGTCCCGAAAGCGTGAAATCAGTAAATCGGCATATTTTGTAAAGTCATTAACATGCAGAAAGTGTTAACAACAACAAACGAACCAGAGAATAGCACTGAGGCAAAGTGGTCTTGTGGATAAGACTGATCGCTTCACAATGCAATGTATCCGGTTCGACTCCCAGCTTCTCCTTAATTTTTTTTTTATTATTATTTTTCTTCATCCCATGATATTGACTTTCCATCTCTTTTTTAAAGGGGACAACCCCCCCCCCCCCCCCACCTCCTAAATAAAGGAGTAAATGACATGTGATAATTTTTTTTTTTTTTAAGAGCGACTTTTTGAATTACTTAGTCGTTAGAATACATCTTTTGCTACATCTACAACAATAAGTATCAATATGAAAAAATACATAGAGATTGGCAGTGTGACACATTTAGTCTAGTGGATAGGCAATTCCCTGGTAACTGTAAGGTATTGGGTTCGACACCCAGCTAGTGTTTTTTTTTTAATCTTTGAAAAAGAAAAACGTCTTTTGCTACATCTACACGATAAGTATCAATATAAACAAATACATAGAGATTGGCAGTGTGACACAGTAGTCTATTGGATAAGCAAGTGCCTGGTAACTGAAAGGTATCGGGTTCGACACACAGCAAGTGCTTTAAAAAAAAAATCTTTATAATAGAAAAACTTATGTTAAACCCCTTTTTATCTCACTCAAAGTCCATATTTATTGCTATTTTTTTAATTGATTGATACAATTTTTTTAATTTTTTAATTTTTTTTATAATTTTTTTTGGTGGGGGTCAGCTAGCTGGCGGTCGTCAGCTAGCTGGCGGTCGTCAGCGTGGCCTGCGGCCGGTAGCGGTAGCCACAGAGCCATGTTCATTTTTAAAACTAGATTCAAGAGCCTCTTATTGCCAGGTCAACAACGTTTTTTACATATTCAATCATAATTTCCTCGTTTAAATCACTCTCTACTGTCCCATACTATCCTTTTCCTGCATGTAAACAACTCATTTGCAGCATGCATGCAATGAACGGTGTTTTACTCCTCCTATAAATTTAATAAAAGCGCCCTAATCTTGCACGAGGTGAGACAAAGGGCCTTTTACATTTGAAAGCATTTAACCCACCTCGCCTGTGTACCCGAGCAGAATTAAATAGTGCTCAACAATAAAAACCCACAGTCTTGGGTCAAGAGGTCTATATTGGTTTGTTTATTTAGTTATTTGTTTTAATTGACAGTATACTATTACATATCAGGTATATTAGATACTCTGTTTTAAATACAATCAATTAGACTGTCGAGCAATGAATTTTCTTCTGCTTGGTGTCCTAAAATCATATCTAATTACTGGTTTTTAAAACGGTATCATTTGAATTTCCATTTTCCAGCATTATTTGTGAACTGTCCCGAAATTGTTTTCCTTTCTTGAAATCAGACTACAGCCCCAGTCCCAGACAAGGATACAGAGCCTCTACATAATAGACTTCGTTCGTACGCCCTTTGCTTTGAATATTCATTTATTGTATTTCGATAGCATTACGTCATCTTTCATACGCCTGTCCGGCATGCATTGCGAGCAACTTGTACTTTTCTATCGGTAGCGTAAGAACATGAATAAACATGATTATATGACGTCATGATACGTTATCTGCATTGCTCAACTTGCGCTGTGCAATAATTGTATGTACTTCACTGCGGTTCAGTAGCTTTTTGTAGCAGTCCTATGTATTTACTGAAATATGTTTCCTTGTCTAGAAGTTTAGTCAGTGTTTTTGATCCAGCATTGCACAAGCTTATATATCTAAAAGATAATATGGAACTGTCAATGACTTCATAATTTGAATATATGGTTCTTTTGATATATTATAGAGGTAGAACATCTAAATAATAAACTAGATGATGTTTCTATAGAGAGACAGACATGAACAAAGTTCCTTGGTGTCTGTATCAATGAACAACTTGACTGGAGCGACCCCCGGCATGGAAAGAAGCCACGCGCGGGGGGGGGGGGGGGGAAGGCACGTGCCCCCAAAGAATTTCGATCGATTACATGTATGTGCCCCCCCCCCCACTCATTGTTTTTTAAGGTACGCATATTTATGTCTCGTGGGTCTCAGTCATGTAGAAATACTGAAAGCATGTGTGACCACACGTTTTCCTGACACCCCCTAAACAAGGATTTCTTCTGAAGCCATGTACCCTAAATAAGGATTTTGCGTGTTTTTTTGCTCCTGAATTCGCACCCTAAACTGGTATTTCAAAAGAGTCTAGGCCTACTCCTAAACAAGTATTTTAAAATTGTATCACCTTAAGCATGAAGTGCGATAGGAATTACCATTTAAGTTGTTGACAAAATGTGAAATAAGTCAAAATGCGCTTCTAATGTAAAGTTCACAATGTAAAAATGTATTTCAAAAGAGAAGCAATAACATCAACCTGTAGGCCTACACTTTCAAACGGGTTTCATGCACAGCCATCACAACTCCTTTCTTTGAAAAAAAAAAAAAAAAAAAAATCAAATTTGATCCATTACATATATTACATGGTACAGTAGTGTTTAGACAAAAGTACACAATATACAATGGACAGTTACTATTTCACTATACAAAACAAAATATAAGGGACCAGGGGGGTGTTTTATAAAGAGTCTCTCTTAAAAATTTCCCTTAGTGTAAATCATGGAAAATCTCTCTTAAGCTACCAGAGACTCCCGTGAAAATTATTTTTCGTTTCATAAAGATCTTCGAAGACTCTCCTAGCTTATGAGTGACTTTATGTAAACAAAAATTTGCATATCGTTTGCATACGTCATTTGTCAACAGCGAATAAAACTTCACTTTACCGCCGCTGCAAGACAGTGCAATCTTTGGTAAGTGGACTTTAAAATGTTATATAATTTCGTCTGTATTTCTGTGTAAAGTGTAAATAACCAGTATTCGAGTCCCTGTTATACTAGTAATGATTTATCATGTACATTTGTTAGAGAATTATAGCAAACTGTATCACTAAATCATGTTTTGACCTCGTTATTTTTGCCGGCCGATATCGTCTGCAAAATTTGCTCGGTCCCATGTGTGTCTTTTGGTGTGTGGCCTAAGGCTAAAAAGTCGGCATTACAGTCACTTAATTCACCCTCGACTTTGTACCGTCTATAAGGCCAAAACAAAAAACCATTTGGTTGTCCTCGACCGCCCGCTCGTCATTTTCGGGCCGCTCGCATTTTTATTTATTGTTTAATATATATATATTTTTTAATTCATTTTTTTTTTAATTCAATTTTTTTTTTTTTTTTTTTTTATTTAATTTTTTTGGGGGAGCAATCTTAAATGCCCAACATACCATTTGATGCATTTGCAAGGATCAAAAAGCGTCCCGTTGCCAGTTTTGTCTTGTCAGTACGCAATTAGGTATTTATTAAACTTACCATTTTTATTTTTCTATGTCAAAATGCCGATCATTCAAATCAGGGTTTGAGCATTCTTAAACTCATTTAAAAGCCCATCTGTACTAGTTTACAGGAGGGATTAGACCACCCTTCAAGGTCACTGGGCAGATGGTTATCTCACCAAATCAGCTCTCAGTTAATATAAGATAAAGATGATCATAGGGGACCAATGGTCACCGATTAGGCATTGTTTGCTACATAGAGGGCGCAAGTAGCTATAAGTAGTACAATGGAGATTTAAAAGGTGCTGTATTTCAAAGCCCAAAATACTTTCTGTGTTGGTCTTGATATTCATTGTACAATAAACTAGTCTTTTACCATATTAAAGTGTTTTAAAGACTGTGTTTGTTTAAATGCTTGACAATCCCAATGATTTTTTTTTATGGAAAAAGCAATTTAAAAAAAAAAAAAAATGGGAAAAAAAAAAAAAAAAAAAAAAAAAAATCCGCCCGCCCGCCCGCCCGCCCCTACTCCAGAAAAACAATCGAGGGCAACCAAACATTTTTTTTTTGGCCTTAACAGAATCATTAGGGACTTTTAGATTTGCGTGGACTGATACGTGTGACGTCCATTCAAGGGAGTGCATTAAAATGACGTCGATCGAAGCATAGACCTATTGTCTTCGTGCGAATCTTAAAGTCCCTAGTATCCTAATCCTAGGCACATAAATATGCCGGCCTTGACAGTATAGGAACAACAATTTTGCATCTTGTTCCTGCACCTGTTTTTGTAATTACTGTGAGATTTAGTGCCGGTCATTATAGCATGACCTACAAAAGGATGGATGCAGTTCCTGACACTTTTAGGGCAGAAGTGCTAGATTCCCGCTCACACCCAAGCTAACGTGTAGTTGCTTGTTACGAATCTTTCAGATATCGATCTGCATAAATGATTTGTTTTACATACCCAATTTATACATATTTTTTACATAGTTGATTTTATCTTGACAAAGACTACAGGCATTGCTGGAGGACGCCATTGGAGGTGTAGAGGAAGAGGAAGGGGCCGTGGATGAAGAAGAGGCAGTAGAGAATCTAGAAGAGAAGGAGGAGAGAGGGGGGGGAGATGCTGCACAAGTTGTGAAGGGTATTTGTACAGTCAATGGCTTGTTGAAGTGGGGGAAGAGCAATATTCGAGCTTGCAGGATATCCTGCATGTGCTCCGGGAGCATTTGTATTTTTAAATTGTTTTTCATTGTTCTTATTATTTGTAAAGGATTTTGAAAACAATTTTTTTTTCTAAGACGCAAGATCAAATTTCGCTCTTCACTTCGACAAGCCTCCTGTTTTTACCAATAATTGAATGTTGAGTAGCCTACATTAAAAAAATGTTTTTGATTACTTTGGCAATATTCGTCTTCATATACAATCGTTTCAAAATACTTTTGCAGTAATGAGTTTTAATGACATCCTCTTTAACCTCAATATACATTTAGAGTGCAATGCCTTTCCAATTTTTAGAAAAATTCCCTTGATGGAAGTTCTTTGCCATGAGTGTAAACTTGATGAAATTTTTGAGCCAAAGATAAGTAGATTGTAAATGAGAAGCGAGGAGATTTCTTTTATTTGTGTTCAGCACAATTTGTTATTTAAAAAAAATCAAATAAATCTATTCACTTATGATTTCTAAACAACTGGTCAGTTTGCTCTTAATATTTGAACAGGGTTTTTCTTATGCCAAAGAGGTAACGTTGGAATATCATCTAATTGGGGAAAGAGTGTTTAAATGAGAACCATTACTTGCAATGGTAGTGTTTCCCTTTTGTAGGCAAAAACAAATTCTATAGATCATGATTTACACCACTTTGTATTTTCTGTCTGCTAAAGAGACACAGCCCCTTTAAAGTTGGTAGCCCTCATTTGCACACCCTCCCCAAAATATTATATTGCATGGGTAAAGCTCTTTGGCAGGAGAATACACTATACACTTCATGGAATTTGATGAAAGGAGTGCAAATGAGAGCTGCTGCCTTGAAGGGGAGTTTTTAGTTGGTAGCCATTAACTACATTCAAGATTCAAGATTCAAATAAGGTTTTATTCATGACTTGTCAAAAAGTCCAAGGACTAAAAATGCAAGTTTACATCAATATAAAAGCATTCAAAAACATGTGTACATATACATATAAAGATAACATAGCAAATGAGAACAAATATATAACAATGAATAAATGTTTAAATCAAAACATTAAAGTAGTAACAAACAAAAATGATTTTTAAAAAAAATAAAAAAAAATACAACGTATGAAATATTGCTAACGAAAATGAATAAATGTTTACATTAAAACAAATAAAGTATATAACAGATACGTGAGTTCAATTAAATTAACTGTAACATTGGAAAATTGTGATAAAATGCAATACAAATTCCATTCAGAAGGTATAGTGAGTATTAAAAAGTATTAAAAACTATTAAAATTGGAGTATTGACAGTGTGCTAAATGTGATATGAGTACAGTATAATATATAAACATATTGCACATGAAAACAATGGAATTCCATAGGTATTATTGGTTACAGTAAGAATAGCAGATAATTAAAGAATGTTGTACTGTAAAACCTCATCAGAGGAGAAAGAGGTGGAGAGGAAGAAAAGGGAAGACTGAGGCAGAGAGAGCAAAGAGAGAGAAAGAGAAAGAGACAGAGAGAGAGACAGAAATAGAGCTGAGAGAGAGGGAATTGGAGTGAAATAAAAATAGAGGGGAAAGACCAGAACTGAAGACGAGAAAAGGAAATGTGAAAAGTAGCAAGTTCGAATATAGAAAAGGGATGAGAGTGTAAGAGGAAGGATAAAAGTACATGCAATATCAAAATACGAATGAATGGAAGAACCCGCTATGCCAATCATCATGACAGTTAATATTACACATAATTATATTGCTGAAATACATGACATACAACATACTGATAATTATAATTACCAATTATAATTTATCATTAATTTAAAGAAATGGAATTCCTTAGGTGTTATTGGTCACAGTAAGAAAAACATGATTATAGAATGTTGTACTGTAAAATATCATCAGACGAGAAAGAGGTGGAGGGGAGGAGGGAGAGACATAAAGTGAGAGAGAGAGAAACAGAGAGGAGGAAGAAGAGAGGAAGAGGCAGAGAGAGCAAAGAGAGAGAGAGAGAGAGAGAGGGAAAATGGGAGTGAAATAAAAATAGAGAGGAAAGACCAGAACTGAAGAAGAGAAAAGGAAATTTGAAAAGTAGCAAGTTCGAATAGAGAAAAGGGATGAGAGAGTGAGAGGAAGGATAAAAGTACATGCAATATTAAAATATGTTAACTTTATATTAAAATGAGCTGTGAAGGACACATTAGCATTTGTACACATCAATATC